>OX451739.1:557251218-558501218 GCA_948472305.1 Vicia faba | reverse complement strand
GACTACCTTCCATAATGTCAAGGCTACTATCCATTGGAGTAACAAAAATCTGAACAACAGACTACCTTCCATAATGACAAGGGTATAATCCATTGGAGTAATAGAAATCTCAACGACAGACAACCTTCCATAATGACAAGGCTACCATCCATTGGTGTAACAAAAATCTCGACATCAGACTACCTTCCATAATGACAAGGCTACCATCCATTGCAGTAACAAAAATCTCGACAAAAGACTACCTTTTATAATGACAAGGTTACCATCCATTGGAATAACAAAAATCTCGACAACAGACTACCTTCCATAATGACAAACTACCTTCCATAATGTCAAGGCTACTATCCATTGGAGTAACAAAAATCTGACCAACATACTACCTTCCATAATGACAAGGCTATAATCCATTAGAGTAATAGAAATCTCAACAATAGACAACCTTCCATAATGACAAGGCTACCATCCATTGGAGTAACAAAAATCTCGACAACAGACTACCTTCCATAATGATAATGCTACCATCCATTGGAGTAACAAAAATATCGACAAAAGACTACCTTTTATAATGACAAGGTTAACATCTATTGGAATAACAAAAATCTCGACAACAGACTACCTTCCATTATGACAGACTACCTTCTATAATGTCAAGGCTACTATCCATTGGAGTAACAAAAATCTAATTAACAGACTACCTTCCATAATGACAAGGTTATAATCCATTGGAGTATTAGAAATCTCAACGACAGACAACCTTCCATAATGACAAGGCTACCATCCATTAGAGTAACAAAAATCTCGACAACAGACTACCTTCCATAATGACAAGGCTACCATCCATTGGAGTAACAAAAATCTCGACAAAAGACTACCTTTTATAATGACAAGGTTACCATCCATTGGAATAACAAAAATATCGACAACAGACTACCTTCCATAACGACAGACTACCTTCTATAATGTCAAGGCTACTATCCATTGGAGTAACAAAATTCTGAACAACAGACTACCTTCCATAATGTCAAGGCTACAATCCATTGGAGTAACAGAAATCTCAACGACAGACTACCTTCCATAATGACAAGGCTACCATCCATTGGAGTAACAAAAATCTCGACAACAGACTACCTTCCATAATTACAAGGCTACCATCCATTGAAGTCCCAAAAATCTCGACAAAAGACCACATTTTATAATGACAAGGTTACCATCCATTGGAATAATAAAAATCTCGACAACAGACTACCTTCCATAATGACAAGGCTACCATCCATTGGAGTAACAAAAATCTCGACAAAAGACTACCTTTTATTATGACAAGGTTACCATCCATTGGAATAACAAAAATCTCGACAACAGACTACCTTCCATAATGACAAACTACCTTCCATAATGTCAAGGCTACTATCCATTGGAGTAACAAAAATCTGAACAACAGACTACCTTCCATAATGACAAGGCTATAATCCATTAGAGTAATAGAAATCTCAACAATAGACAAACTTCCATAATGACAAGGCTACAATCCATTGGAGTAACAAAACTCTCGACAACAGACTACCTTCTATAATGATAATGCTACCCTCCATTCGAGTAACAAAAATATCGACAGAAGACTACCTTTTATAATGACAAGGTTACCATCCATTGGAATAACAAAAATCTCGACAACAGACTACCTTCCATTATGACAGACTACCTTCTATAATGTCAAGGCTATTATCCATTGGAGTAACAAAAATCTAATCAACAGACAACCTTCCATAATGACAAGGCTACCATCCATTAGAGTAACAAAAATTTCGACAACAGACTACCTTCCATAATGACAAGGCTACCATCCATTGGAGTGACAAAAATCTCGACAAAAGACTACCTTTTATAATGACAAGGTTACCGTCCATTGGAATAACAAAAATATAAACAACATACTACCTTCCATAATGACAGACTACCTTCTATAATGTCAAGGCTACTATACATTGGAGTAACAAAATTCGGAACAACAGACTACCTTCCATAATGTCAAGGCTACAATCCATTGGAGTAACAGAAATCTCAACGACAGACTACCTTCCATAATGACAAGGCTACCATCCATTGGAGTAACAAAAATCTCGACAACAGACTACCTTCCATAATTACAAGGCTACCATCCATTGGAGTCACAAAAATCTCGACAAAAGACCACATTTTATAATGACAAGGTTACCATCCATTGGAATAATTAAAATCTCGACAACAGACTTCCTTCCATAATGACAAACTACCTTCCATAATGTCAAGGCTACTATCCATTATAGTAACAAAAATCTGAACAACAGACTACCTTCTATAATGACAAGACTATAATCCATTGGAGTAATAGAAATCTCAACGACAGACAACCTTCCATAATGACAAGGCTACCATCCATTGGAGTAACAAAAATCTCGACAACAGACTACCTTCCATAATTACAAGGCTACCATCCATTGGAGTAACAACAATCTCGACAAAAGACTACCTTTTATAATGACAAGGTTTCCATCCATTGGAATAACAAAAATCTCGACAACAGACTACCTTCCATAATGGCAGACTACCTTCCATAATGTCAAGGCTACTACCCATTGGAGTAACAAAAATCTGAACAACAGACTACCTTCCATAATGACAAGGTTATAGTCCATTGGAGTAATAGAAATCTCAACGACAGACAACCTTCCATAATGACAAGGCTACCATCCATTGGAGTAACAAAAATCTCGACAATAGACTACCTTCCATAATGACAAGGCTACCATCCATTGGAGTAACAAAAATCTCGACAAAAGACTACCTTTTATAATGACAAGGTTACCATCCATTGGAATAACAAAAATATCGACAACAGACTACCTTCCATAATGACAGACTACCTTCTATAATGTCAAGGCTACTATCCATTGGAGTAACAAAATTCTGAACAACAGACTACCTTCCATAATGTCAAGGCTACAATCCATTGGAGTAATAGAAATCTCAACGACAGACTACCTTCCATAATGACAAGGCTACGATCCATTGGAGTAACAAAAATCTCGACAACAGACTACCTTCCATAATTACAAGGCTACCATCCATTGGAGTCACAAAAATCTCGACAAAAGACCACATTTTATAATGACAAGGTTACCATCCATTGGAATAATAAAAATCTCGACAACAGACTACCTTCCATAATGACAAGGCTACCATCCATTGGAGTAACAAAAATCTCGACAAAAGCCTACCTTTTATAATGACAAGGTTACCATCCATTGGAATAACAAAAATATCGACAACAGACTACCTTCCATAATGACAAACTACCTTCCATAATGTCAAGGCTACTATCCATTGGAGTAACAAAAATCTGAACAACAGACTACCTTCCATAATGACAAGGCTATAATCCATTAGAGTAATAGAAATCTCAACAATAGACAACCTTCCATAATGACAAGGCTACCATCCATTGGAGTAACAAAAATCTCGACAACAGACTACCTTCCATAATGATAATGCTACCATCCATTGGAGTAACAAAAATATCGACAAAAGACTACCTTTTATAATGACAAAGTTACCATCCATTGGAATAACAAAAATCTCGACAACAGACTACCTTCCATAATGACAGACTACCTTCTATAATGTCAAGGCTACTATCTATTGGAATAACAAAAATCTTAACAACAGACTACCTTCCATAACGACAAGGCTACTATCCATTGGAGTAACAAAAATCTCAATGACTGACTACCTTCCATAATGACAAGGCTACCATCCATTAGAATAACAAAAATCTCGACAACAGACTACCTTCCATAATGACAAGGCTACCATCCATTGGAGTAACAAAAATCTCGACAAAAGCCTACCTTTTATAATGACAAGGTTACCATCCATTCGAATAACAAAAATCTCGACAACAGACTACCTTCCATAATGACAAACTACCTTCCATAATGTCAAGGCTACTATCCATTGGAGTAACAAAAATCTGAACAACAGACTACCTTCCATAATGACAAGGCTATAATCCATTAGAGTAATAGAAATCTCAATAATAGACAACCTTCCATAATGACAAGGCTACCATCCATTGGAGTAACAAAAATCTCGACAACAGACTACCTTCCATAATGATAATGCTACCATCCATTGGAGTAACAAAAATATCGACAAAAGACTACCTTTTATAATGACAAAGTTACCATCCATTGGAATAACAAAAATCTCGACAACAGACTACCTTCCATTATGACAGACTACCTTCTATAATGTCAAGGCTACTATCCATTGGAGTAACAAAAATCTAATCAACAGACTACCTTCCATAATGACAAGGTTATAATCCATTGGAGTATTAGAAATCTCAACGACAGACAACCTTCCATAATGACAAGGCTACCATCCATTAGAGTAACAAAAATTTCGACAATAGACTACCTTCCATAATGACAAGGCTACCATCCATTGGAGTGACAAAAATCTCGACAAAAGACTACCTTTTATAATGACAAGGTTACCATCCATTGGAATAACAAAAATATCGACAACAGACTACCTTCAATAATGACAAACTACCTTCCATAATGTCAAGGCTACTATCCATTGGAGTAACAAAAATCTGAACAACAGACTACCTTCCATAATGACAAGGCTATAATCCATTAGAGTAATAGAAATCTCAACAATAGACAACCTTCCATAATGACAAGGCTACCATCCATTGGAGTAACAAAAATCTCGACAACAGACTACCTTCCATAATTATAATGCTACCATCCATTGGAGTAACAAAAATATCGACAAAAGACTACCTTTTATAATGACAAAGTTACCATCCATTGGAATAACAAAAATCTCGACAACAGACTACCTTTCATAATGACAGACTACCTTCTATAATGTCAAGGCTACTATCCATTGGAGTAACAAAAATCTAATCAACAGACTACCTTCCATTATGACAGACTACCTTCTATAATGTCAAGGCTACTATCCATTGGAGTAACAAAAATCTAATCAACAAACTACCTTCCATAATGACAAGGTTATAATCCATTGGAGTATTAGAAATCTCAACGACAGACAACCTTCCATAATGACAAGGCTACCATCCATTAGAGTAACAAAAATCTCGACAACAGACTACCTTCCATAATGACAAGGCTACCATCCATTGGAGTGACAAAAATCTCGACAAAAGACTACCTTTTATAATGACAAGGTTACCATCCATTGGAATAACAAAAATATCAACAACATACTACCTTCCATAATGACAGACTACCTTCTATAATGTCAAGGCTACTATCCATTGGAGTAACAAAATTCGGAACAACAGACTACCTTCCATAATGTCAAGGCTACAATCCATTGGAGTAACAGAAATCTCAACGACAGACTACCTTCCATAATGACAAGGCTACCATCCATTGGAGTAACAAAAATCTCGACAACAGACTACCTTCCATAATTACAAGGCTACCATCCATTGGAGTCACAAAAATCTCGACAAAAGACCACATTTTATAATGACAAGGTTACCATCCATTGGAATAATTAAAATCTCGACAACAGACTTCCTTCCATAATGACAGACAACCTTCCATAATGTCAAGGCTACTATCCATTGGAGTAACAAAAATTTGAACAACAGACTATCTTCCATAATGACAAGGCTATAACCCATTGTAGTAATAGAAATCTCTACGACAAACAACCTTCCATAATGACAAGGCTACCATCGATTGGAGTAACAAAAATCTCGACAACAGACCACATTCCATAATGACAAGGCTACCATCCATTGGAGTAACAAAAATGTCGACAAAAGACTACCTTTTATAATGACAAGGTTTCCATCCATTGGAATAACAAAAATCTCGACAACAGAGTACCTTCCATAATGACAGACTACCTTCCATAATGTCAAGGCTACTACCCATTGGAGTAACAAAAATCTGAACAACAGACTACCTTCCATAATGACAAGGTTATAATCCATTGGAGTATTAGAAATCTCAACGACAGACAACCTTCCATAATGACAAGGCTACCATCAATTGGAGTAACAAAAATCTCGACAACAGACTACCTTCCATAATGACAAGGCTACCATCCATTGGAGTAACAAAAATCTCGACAAAAGACTACCTTTTATAATGACAAGGTTACCATCCATTGGAATAACAAAAATATCGACAACAGACTACCTTCCATAATGACAGACTACCTTCTATAATGTCAAGGCTACTATCCATTGGAGTAACAAAATTCTGAACAACAGACTACCTTCCATAATGTCAAGGCTACAATCCATTGGAGTAATAGAAATCTCAACGACAGACTACCTTCCATAATGACAAGGCTACCATCCATTGGAGTAACAAAAATCTCGACAACAGACTACCTTCCATAATTACAAGGCTACCATCCATTGGAGTCACAAAAATCTCGACAAAAGACCACATTTTATAATGACAAGGTTACCATCCATTGGAATAATAAAAATATCGACAACAGACTACCTTCCATAATGACAGACTACCTTCCATAATGTCAAGGCTACTATCCATTGGAGTAACAAAAATCTGAACAACAGACTATCTTCCATAATGACAAGGCTATAACCCATTGGAGTAATAGAAATCTCTACGACAGACAACCTTCCATAATGACAAGGCTACCATCGATTGGAGTAACAAAAATCTCGACAATAGACCACATTCCATAATGACAAGGCTACCATCCATTGGAGTAACAAAAATCTCGACAAAAGACTACCTTTTATAATGACAAGGTTACCATCCATTGGAATAACAAAAATCTCGACAATAGACTACATTCCATAATGACAAACTACCTTCCATAATGTCAAGGCTACTATCCATTATAGTAACAAAAATCTGAACAACAGACTACCTTCTATAATGACAAGACTATAATCCATTGGAGTAATAGAAATCTCAACGACAGACAACCTTCCATATTGACAAGGCTACCATCCATTGGAGTAACAAAAATCTCGACAACAGACTACCTTCCATAATTACAAGGCTACCATCCATTGGAGTAACAAAAATCTCGACAAAAGACTACCTTTTATAATGACAAGGTTTCCATCCATTGGAATAACAAAAATCTCGACAACAGACTACCTTCCATAATGACATACTACCTTCCATAATGTCAAGGCTACTACCCATTGGAGTAACAAAAATCTGAACAACAGACTACCTTCCATAATGACAAGGTTATAATCCATTGGAGTAATAGAAATCTCAACGACAGACAACCTTCCATAATGACAAGGCTACCATCCATTGGAGTAACAAAAATCTCGACAATAGACTACCTTCCATAATGACAAGGCTACCATCCATTGGAGTAACTAAAATCTCGACAAAAGACTACCTTTTATAATGACAAGGTTACCATCCATTGGAATAACAAAAATATCGACAACAGACTACCTTCCATAATGACAGACTACCTTCTATAATGTCAAGGCTACTATCCATTGGAGTAACAAAATTCTGAACAACAGACTACCTTCCATAATGTCAAGGCTACAATCCATTAGAGTAATAGAAATCTCAACGACAGACAACCTTCCATAATGACAAGGCTACCATCCATTGGAGTAACAAAAATCTCGACAACAGACTACCTTCCATAATGATAATGCTACCATCCATTGGAGTAACAAAAATATCGACAAAAGACCACATTTTATAATGACAAGGTTACCATCCATTGGAATAACAAAAATCTCGACAACAGACTACCTTCCATAATGACAGACTACCTTCTATAATGTCAAGGCTACTATCCATTGGAGTAACAAAAATCTAATCAACAGACTACCTTCCATAATGACAAGGTTATAATCCATTGGAGTATTAGAAATCTCAACGACAGACAACCTTCCATAATGACAAGGCTACCATCCATTAGAGTAACAAAAATTTCGACAACAGACTACCTTCCATAATGACAAGGCTACCATCCATTGGAGTGACAAAAATCTCGACAAAAGACTACCTTTTATAATGACAAGGTTACCATCCATTGGAATAACAAAAATATCGACAACAGACTACCTTCCATAATGACAGACTACCTTCTATAATGTCAAGGCTACTATCCATTGGAGTAACAAAATTCTGAACAACAGACTACCTTTCATAATGTCAAGGCTACAATCCATTGGAGTAACAGAAATCTCAACGACAGACTACCTTCCATAATGACAAGGCTACCATCCATTGGAGTAACTAAAATCTCGACAACAGACTACCTGCCATAATTACAAGGCTACCATCCATTGGAGTCACAAAAATCTCGACAATAGACCACATTTTATAATGACAAGGTTACCATCCATTGGAATAATAAAAATCTCGACAACAGACTACCTTCCATAATGTCAGACTACCTTCCATAATGTCAAGGCTACTATCCATTGGAGTAACAAAAATCTGAACAACAAACTATCTTCCATAATGACAAGGCTATAACCCATTGTAGTAATAGAAATCTCTACGACAGACAACCTTCCATAATGACAAGGCTACCATCGATTGGAGTAACAAAAATCTCGACAATAGACCACATTCCATAATGACAAGGCTACCATCCATTGGAGTAACAAAAATCTCGACAAAAGACTACCTTTTATAATGACAAGGTTACCATCCATTGGAATAACAAAAATATCGACAACAGACTACCTTCCATAATGACAGACTACCTTCTATAATGTCAAGGCTACTATCCATTATAGTAACAAAAATCTGAACAACAGACTACCTTCCATAATGACAAGGCTATAATCCATTGGAGTAATAGAAATCTCAACGACAGACAACCTTCCATAATGACAAGGCTACCATCCATTGGAGTAACAAAAATCTCGACAACAGACTACCTTCCATAAGTACAAGGCTACCATCCATTGGAGTAACAAAAATCTCGACAAAAGACTACCTTTTATAATGACAAGGTTTCCATCCATTGGAATAACAAAAATCTCGACAACAGACTACCTTCCATAATGACAGACTACCTTTTATAATGTCAAGGCTACTATCCATTGGAGTAACAAAATTCTGAACAACAGACTACCTTCCATAATGTCAAGGCTACATTCTATTGGAGTAATAGAAATCTCAACGACAGGCTACCTTCCATAATGACAAGGCTACCATCCATTGGAGTAACAAAAATTTCGACAACAGACTACCTTCCATAATTACAAGGCTACCATCCATTGGAGTCAAAAAAATCTCGACAAAAGACCACATTTTATAATGACAAGGTTACCATCCATTGGAATAATAAAAATCTCGACAACATACTACCTTCCATAATGATAGACTACCTTCCATAATGTCAAGGCTACTATCCATTATAGTAACAAAAATCCAAACAACAGACTACCTTCCATAATGACAAGGCTATAATCCATTGGAGTAATAGAAATCTCAACGACAGTCAACCTTCCATAATGACAAGGCTACCATCCATTGGAGTAACAAAAATCTCGACAACAGACTACCTTCCATAATTACAAGGCTACCATCCATTGGAGTCACAAAAATCTCGACAAAAGACCACATTTTATAATGACAAGGTTACCATCCATTGGAATAATAAAAATCTCGACCACAGACTACCTTCCATAATGACAAACTACCTTCCATAATGTCAAGGCTACTATCCATTGGAGTAACAAAAATCTGAACAACAAACTATCTTCCATAATGATAAGGTTATAACCCATTGGAGTAATAGAAATCTCAACGACAGACAACCTTCCATAATGACAAGGCTACCATCCATTGGAGTAACAAAAATCTCGACAACAGACCACCTTCCATAATGACAAGGCTACCATCCATCGGAGTAACAAAAATCTCGACAAAAGACTACCTTTTATAATGACAAGGTTACCATCCATTGGAATGACAAAAATCTCGACAACAGACTACATTCCATAATGACAAACTACCTTCCATAATGTCAAGGCTACTATCCATTATAGTAACAAAAATCCAAACAACAGACTACCTTCCATAATGACAAGGCTATAATCCATTGGAGTAATAGAAATCTCAACGACAGTCAACCTTCCATAATGACAAGGCTACCATCCATTGGAGTAACAAAAATCTCGACAACAGACTACCTTCCATAATTACAAGGCTACCATCCATTGGAGTAACAAAAATCTCGACAAAAGACTACCTTTTATAATGACAAGGTTACCATCCATTGGAATAACAAAAATCTCGACAACAGACTACCTTCCATAATGTCAAGGCTACTACCCATTGGAGTAACAAAAATCTAGACAATAGACTACCTTCCATAATGACAAGGCTATAATCCATTGGAGTAATAGAAATCTCAACGACAGACAACCTTCCATAATGACAAGGCTACCATCCATTAGAGTAATAAAATCTCAACAACAGACTACCTTCCATAATGACAAGGCTACCATCCATTGAAGTAACAAAAATCTCGACAAAAGAGTACCTTTAATAATGACAAGGTTACCATACATTAGAATAACAAAAATCTCGACAATAGACTACCTTCTATAATGACAAACTACCTTCCATAATGTCAGGGCTACTATCCATTGGAGTAACAAAAATCTGAACAACAGACTACCTTCCATAATGACAAGGCTATAATCCATTGGAGTAATAGAAATCTCAATGACAGACAACCTTCCATAATGACAAGGCTACCATCCATTGGAGTAACAAAAATCTCGACAACAGACTACCTTCCATAATGATAATGCTACCATCCATTGGAGTAACAAAAATATCGACAAAAGACTACCTTTTATAATGACAAGGTTACCATCCATTGGAATAACAAAAATCTCGACAACAGACTACCTTCCATAATGACAAACTACCTTCCATAATGTCAAGGCTACTATCCATTGGAGTAACAAAAATCTGAACAACAGACTACCTTCCATAATGACAAGGCTATAATCCATTAGAGTAATAGAAATCTCAACAATAGACAACCTTCCATAATGACAAGGCTACCATCCATTGGAGTAACAAAAATCTCGACAACAGACTACCTTCCATAATGATAATGCTACCATCCATTGGAGTAACAAAAATATCGACAAAAGACTACCTTTTATAATGACAAAGTTACCATCCTATGGAATAACAAAAATCTCGACAACAGACTACCTTCCATTATGACAGACTACCTTCTATAATGTCAAGGCTACTATCCATTGGAGTAACAAAAATCTAATCAACAGACTACCTTCCATAATGACAAGGTTATAATCCATTGGAGTATTAGAAATCTCAACGACAGACAACCTTCCATAATGACAAGGCTACCATCCATTAGAGTAACAAAAATTTCGACAACAGACTACCTTCCATAATGATAAGGCTACCATCCATTGGAGTGACAAAAATCTCGACAAAAGACTACATTTTATAATGACAAGGATACCATCCATTGGAATAACAAAAATATCGACAACAGACTACCTTCCATAATGACAGACTACCTTCTATAATGTCAAGGCTACTATCCATTGGAGTAACAAAATTCTGAACAACAGACTATCTTCCATAATGTCAAGGCTACAATCCATTGGAGTAACAGAAATCTCAACGACAGACTACCTTCCATAATGACAAGGCTACCATCCATTGGAGTAACAAAAATCTCGACAACAGACTACCTTCCATAATTACAAGGCTACCATCCATTGGAGTCACAAAAATCTCGACAAAAGACCACATTTTATAATGACAAGGTTACCATCCATTGGAATAATAAAAATCTCGACAACAGACTACCTTCCATAATGACAGACTACCTTCCATAATGTCAAGGCTACTATCCATTGGAGTAACAAAATTCTGAACAACAAACTATCTTCCATAATGACAAGGCTATAACCCATTGGAGTAATAGAAATCTCAACGACAGACAACCTTCCATAATGACAAGGCTACCATCCATTGGAGTAACAAAAATCTCGACAACAGACCACCTTCCATAATGACAAGGCTACCATCCATCGGAGTAACAAAAATCTCGACAAAAGACTACCTTTTATAATGACAAGGTTACCATCCATTGGAATGACAAAAATCTCGACAACAGACTACATTCCATAATGACAAACTACCTTCCATAATGTCAAGGCTACTATCCATTATAGTAACAAAAATCCAAACAACAGACTACCTTCCATAATGACAAGGCTATAATCCGTTGGAGTAATAGAAATCTCAACGACAGTCAACCTTCCATAATGACAAGGCTACCATCCATTGGAGTAACAAAAATCTCGACAACAGACTACCTTCCATAATTACAAGGCTACCATCCATTGGAGTAACAAAAATCTCGACAAAAGACTACCTTTTATAATGACAAGGTTACCATCCATTGGAATAACAAAAATCTCCACAACAGACTACCTTCCATAATGTCAAGGCTACTACCCATTGGAGTAACAAAAATCTGAACAACAGACTACCTTCCATAATGACAAGGATATAATCCATTGGAGTAATAGAAATCTCAACGACAGACAACCTTCCATAATGACAAGGCTACCATCCATTAGAGTAACAAAATCTCAACAACAGACTACCTTCCATAATGACAAGGCTACCATCCATTGAAGTAACAAAAATCTCGACAAAAGAGTACCTTTAATAATGACAAGGTTACCATACATTAGAATAACAAAAATCTCGACAATAGACTACCTTCCATAATGACAAACTACCTTCCATAATGTCAAGGCTACTATCCATTGGAGTAACAAAAATCTGAACAACAGACTACCTTCCATAATGACAAGGCTATAATCCATTGGAGTAATAGAAATCTCAATGACAGACAACCTTCCATAATGACAAGGCTACCATCCATTGGAGTAACAAAAATCTCGACAACAGACTACCTTCCATAATGATAATGCTACCATCCATTGGAGTAACAAAAATATCGACAAAAGACTACCTTTTATAATGACAAGGTTACCATCCATTGGAATAACAAAAATCTCGACAACAGACTACCTTCCATAATGACAAACTACCTTCCATAATGTCAGGGCTACTATCCATTGGAGTAACAAAAATCTGAACAACAGACTACCTTCCATAATGACAAGGCTATAATCCATTGGAGTAATAGAAATCTCAATGACAGACAACCTTCCATAATGACAAGGCTACCATCCATTGGAGTAACAAAAATCTCGACAACAGACTACCTTCCATAATGATAATGCTACCATCCATTGGAGTAACAAAAATATCGACAAAAGACTACCTTTTATAATGACAAGGTTACCATCCATTGGAATAACAAAAATCTCGACAACAGACTACCTTCCATAATGACAAACTACCTTCCATAATGTCAAGGCTACTATCCATTGGAGTAACAAAAATCTGAACAACAGACTACCTTCCATAATGACAAGGCTATAATCCATTAGAGTAATAGAAATCTCAACAATAGACAACCTTCCATAATGACAAGGCTACCATCCATTGGAGTAACAAAAATCTCGACAACAGACTACCTTCCATAATGATAATGCTACCATCCATTGGAGTAACAAAAATATCGACAAAAGACTACCTTTTATAATGACAAAGTTACCATCCTATGGAATAACAAAAATCTCGACAACAGACTACCTTCCATTATGACAGACTACCTTCTATAATGTCAAGGCTACTATCCATTGGAGTAACAAAAATCTAATCAACAGACTACCTTCCATAATGACAAGGTTATAATCCATTGGAGTATTAGAAATCTCAATGACAGACAACCTTCCATAATGACAAGGCTACCATCCATTAGAGTAACAAAAATTTCGACAACAGACTACCTTCCATAATGATAAGGCTACCATCCATTGGAGTGACAAAAATCTCGACAAAAGACTACATTTTATAATGACAAGGATACCATCCATTGGAATAACAAAAATATCGACAACAGACTACCTTCCATAATGACAGACTACCTTCTATAATGTCAAGGCTACTATCCATTGGAGTAACAAAATTCTGAACAACAGACTATCTTCCATAATGTCAAGGCTACAATCCATTGGAGTAACAGAAATCTCAACGACAGACTACCTTCCATAATGACAAGGCTACCATCCATTGGAGTAACAAAAATCTCGACAACAGACTACCTTCCATAATTACAAGGCTACCATCCATTGGAGTCACAAAAATCTCGACAAAAGACCACATTTTATAATGACAAGGTTACCATCCATTGGAATAATAAAAATCTCGACAACAGACTACCTTCCATAATGACAGACTACCTTCCATAATGTCAAGGCTACTATCCATTGGAGTAACAAAAATCTGAACAACAAACTATCTTCCATAATGACAAGGCTATAACCCATTGGAGTAATAGAAATCTCAACGACAGACAACCTTCCATAATGACAAGGCTACCATCCATTGGAGTAACAAAAATCTCGACAACAGACCACCTTCCATAATGACAAGGCTACCATCCATCGGAGTAACAAAAATCTCGACAAAAGACTACCTTTTATAATGACAAGGTTACCATCCATTGGAATGACAAAAATCTCGACAACAGACTACATTCCATAATGACAAACTACCTTCCATAATGTCAAGGCTACTATCCATTATAGTAACAAAAATCCAAACAACAGACTACCTTCCATAATGACAAGGCTATAATCCGTTGGAGTAATAGAAATCTCAACGACAGTCAACCTTCCATAATGACAAGGCTACCATCCATTGGAGTAACAAAAATCTCGACAACAGACTACCTTCCATAATTACAAGGCTACCATCCATTGGAGTAACAAAAATCTCGACAAAAGACTACCTTTTATAATGACAAGGTTACCATCCATTGGAATAACAAAAATCTCCACAACAGACTACCTTCCATAATGTCAAGGCTACTACCCATTGGAGTAACAAAAATCTGAACAACAGACTACCTTCCATAATGACAAGGCTATAATCCATTGGAGTAATAGAAATCTCAACGACAGACAACCTTCCATAATGACAAGGCTACCATCCATTAGAGTAACAAAATCTCAACAACAGACTACCTTCCATAATGACAAGGCTACCATCCATTGAAGTAACAAAAATCTCGACAAAAGAGTACCTTTAATAATGACAAGGTTACCATACATTAGAATAACAAAAATCTCGACAATAGACTACCTTCCATAATGACAAACTACCTTCCATAATGTCAAGGCTACTATCCATTGGAGTAACAAAAATCTGAACAACAGACTACCTTCCATAATGACAAGGCTATAATCCATTGGAGTAATAGAAATCTCAATGACAGACAACCTTCCATAATGACAAGGCTACCATCCATTGGAGTAACAAAAATCTCGACAACAGACTACCTTCCATAATGATAATGCTACCATCCATTGGAGTAACAAAAATATCGACAAAAGACTACCTTTTATAATGACAAGGTTACCATCCATTGGAATAACAAAAATCTCGACAACAGACTACCTTCCATAATGACAAACTACCTTCCATAATGTCAAGGCTACTATCCATTGGAGTAACAAAAATCTGAACAACAGACTACCTTCCATAATGACAAGGCTATAATCCATTAGAGTAATAGAAATCTCAACAATAGACAACCTTCCATAATGACAAGGCTACCATCCATTGGAGTAACAAAAATCTCGACAACAGACTACCTTCCATAATGATAATGCTACCATCCATTGGAGTAACAAAAATATCGACAAAAGACTACCTTTTATAATGACAAAGTTACCATCCTATGGAATAACAAAAATCTCGACAACAGACTACCTTCCATTATGACAGACTACCTTCTATAATGTCAAGGCTACTATCCATTGGAGTAACAAAAATCTAATCAACAGACTACCTTCCATAATGACAAGGTTATAATCCATTGGAGTATTAGAAATCTCAACGACAGACAACCTTCCATAATGACAAGGCTACCATCCATTAGAGTAACAAAAATTTCGACAACAGACTACCTTCCATAATGATAAGGCTACCATCCATTGGAGTGACAAAAATCTCGACAAAAGACTACATTTTATAATGACAAGGATACCATCCATTGGAATAACAAAAATATCGACAACAGACTACCTTCCATAATGACAGACTACCTTCTATAATGTCAAGGCTACTATCCATTGGAGTAACAAAATTCTGAACAACAGACTATCTTCCATAATGTCAAGGCTACAATCCATTGGAGTAACAGAAATCTCAACGACAGACTACCTTCCATAATGACAAGGCTACCATCCATTGGAGTAACAAAAATCTCGACAACAGACTACCTTCCATAATTACAAGGCTACCATCCATTGGAGTCACAAAAATCTCGACAAAAGACCACATTTTATAATGACAAGGTTACCATCCATTGGAATAATAAAAATCTCGACAACAGACTACCTTCCATAATGACAGACTACCTTCCATAATGTCAAGGCTACTATCCATTGGAGTAACAAAAATCTGAACAACAAACTATCTTCCATAATGACAAGGCTATAACCCATTGGAGTAATAGAAATCTCAACGACAGACAACCTTCCATAATGACAAGGCTACCATCCATTGGAGTAACAAAAATCTCGACAACAGACCACCTTCCATAATGACAAGGCTACCATCCATCGGAGTAACAAAAATCTCGACAAAAGACTACCTTTTATAATGACAAGGTTACCATCCATTGGAATGACAAAAATCTCGACAACAGACTACATTCCATAATGACAAACTACCTTCCATAATGTCAAGGCTACTATCCATTATAGTAACAAAAATCCAAACAACAGACTACCTTCCATAATGACAAGGCTATAATCCGTTGGAGTAATAGAAATCTCAACGACAGTCAACCTTCCATAATGACAAGGCTACCATCCATTGGAGTAACAAAAATCTCGACAACAGACTACCTTCCATAATTACAAGGCTACCATCCATTGGAGTAACAAAAATCTCGACAAAAGACTACCTTTTATAATGACAAGGTTACCATCCATTGGAATAACAAAAATCTCCACAACAGACTACCTTCCATAATGTCAAGGCTACTACCCATTGGAGTAACAAAAATCTGAACAACAGACTACCTTCCATAATGACAAGGCTATAATCCATTGGAGTAATAGAAATCTCAACGACAGACAACCTTCCATAATGACAAGGCTACCATCCATTAGAGTAACAAAATCTCAACAACAGACTACCTTCCATAATGACAAGGCTACCATCCATTGAAGTAACAAAAATCTCGACAAAAGAGTACCTTTAATAATGACAAGGTTACCATACATTAGAATAACAAAAATCTCGACAATAGACTACCTTCCATAATGACAAACTACCTTCCATAATGTCAAGGCTACTATCCATTGGAGTAACAAAAATCTGAACAACAGACTACCTTCCATAATGACAAGGCTATAATCCATTGGAGTAATAGAAATCTCAATGACAGACAACCTTCCATAATGACAAGGCTACCATCCATTGGAGTAACAAAAATCTCGACAACAGACTACCTTCCATAATGATAATGCTACCATCCATTGGAGTAACAAAAATATCGACAAAAGACTACCTTTTATAATGACAAGGTTACCATCCATTGGAATAACAAAAATCTCGACAACAGACTACCTTCCATAATGACAAACTACCTTCCATAATGTCAAGGCTACTATCCATTGGAGTAACAAAAATCTGAACAACAGACTACCTTCCATAATGACAAGGCTATAATCCATTAGAGTAATAGAAATCTCAACAATAGACAACCTTCCATAATGACAAGGCTACCATCCATTGGAGTAACAAAAATCTCGACAACAGACTACCTTCCATAATGATAATGCTACCATCCATTGGAGTAACAAAAATATCGACAAAAGACTACCTTTTATAATGACAAGGTTACCATCCATTGGAATAACAAAAATATCGACAACAGACTACCTTCCATAATGACAGACTACCTTCTATAATGTCAAGGCTACTATCCATTGGAGTAACAAAATTATGAACAACAGACTACCTTCCATAATGACAAGGCTACAATCCATTGGAGTAACAGAAATCTCAACGACAGACTACCTTCCATAATGACAAGGCTACCATCCACTGGAGTAACAAAAATCACGACAACAGACTACCTTCCATAATTACAAGGCTACCATCCATTGGAGTAAAAAAACTCTCGACAAAAGACTACCTTTTATAATGACAAGGTTACCATCCATTGGAATAACAAAAATCTCGACAACAAACTACCTTCCATAATGACAGACTACCTTCCATAATTTCAAGGCTACTATCCATTGGAGTAAATAAAATGTGAACAACAGACTACCTTCCATAATGACAAGGCTACCATCCATTGGAGTAATAGAAATCTCAACGACAGACTACCTTCAATAATGACTAGGCTACCATCCATTGGAATAACAAAAATCTCGACAACGGACTACCTTCCATAATTACAAGGCTACCATCCATTGGAGTACCAAAAATCTCGACAAAAGACTACCTTTTATAATGACAACGTTACCATCCATTGGAATAACAAAAATCTCGACAACAGACTACCTTCCATAATGACAGACTACCTTCTATAATGTCAAGGCTACTATCCATTGGAGTTACAAAAATCTAAACAACAGACTACCTTCCATAATGACAAGGCTATAATCCATTGGAGTAATAGAAATCTCAACGATAGAAAACCTTCCGTAATAACAAGGCTACCATCCATTGGAGTAACAAAAATATCGACAACAGACTACCTTCCATAATGACAATGCTACCATCCATTGGAGTAACAAAAATATCGACAAAAGACTACCTTTTATAATGACAAGGTTACCATCCATTGGAATAACAAAAATCTCGACAACAGACTACCTTCCATAATGACAGACTACCTTCTATAATGTCAAGGCTACTATCCATTGGAGTAAAAAAATCTAAACAACAGACTACCTTCTATAATGACAAGGCTACAATCCATTGGAGTAACAGAAATCTCAACGACAGACTACCTTCCATAATGACAAGGCTACCATCCATTGGAGTAACAAAAATCTCGACAACAGACTTCCTTCCATAATTACAAGGCTACCATCCATTGGAGTAACAAAAATCTCGACAAAAGACTACCTTTTATAATGACAAGGTTACCATCCATTGGAATAACAAAAATCTCGACAACAGACTACCTTCCATAATGACAGACTACCTTCTATAATGTCAAGGCTACTACCCATTAGAGTAACAAAAATCTGAACAACAGACTACCTTCCATAATGACAAGGCTACAATCCATTGGAGTAATAGAAATCTCAACGACAGACTACCTTCCATAATGATAAGGCTACCATCCATTGGAGTAACAAAAATCTCGACAACAGACTACCTTCCATAATTACAAGGCTACCATCCATTGGAGTAACAAAAATCTCGACAAAAGACTACATTTATAATGACAAGGTTACCATCCATTTTAATAACAAAAATCTCGACAACAAACTACCTTCCATAATGTCAAGGCTACTATCCATTGGAGTAACAAAAATCTTAACAACAGACTACCTTCCATAATGACAAGGCTATAATCCATTGGAGTAATAGAAATCTCAACGATAGAAAACCTTCCATAATGACAAGGCTACCATCCATTGGAGTAACAAAAATCTCGACAACAGACTACCTTCCATAATGACAATGCTACCATCCATTGGAGTAACAAAAATATCGACAAAAGACTACCTTTTATAATGACAAGGTTACCATCCATTGGAATAACAAATATCTCGACAACAGACTACCTTCCATAATGACAGACTACCTTCTATAATGTCAAGGCTACTATCCATTGGAGTAAAAAAAATCTAAACAACAGACTACCTTCCATAATGACAAGGCTACAATCCATTGGAGTAACAGAAATCTCAACGACAGACTACCTTCCATAATGACAAGGCTACCATCCATTGGAGTAACAAAAATCTCGACAACAGACTACCTTCCATAATTACAAGGCTACCATCCATTGGAGTAACAAAAATCTCGACAAAAGACTACCTTTTATAATGACAAGGTTACCATCCATTGGAATAACAAAAATCTCGACAACAGACTACCTTCTATAATGACAGACTACCTTCTATAATGTCAAGGCTACTACCCATTGGAGTAACAAAAATCTGAACAACAGACTACCTTCCATAATGACAAGGCTACAATCCATTGGAGTAATAGAAATCTCAATGACAGACTACCTTCCATAATGACAAGGCTACCATCCATTGGAGTAACAAAAATCTCGACAACAAACTACCTTCCATAATTACAAGGCTACCATCCATTGGAGTAACAAAAATCTCGACAAAAGACTACTTTTATAATGACAAGGTTACCATCCATTGGAATAACAAAAATCTCGACAACAAACTCCCTTCCATAATGTCAAGGCTACAATCCATTGGAGTAACAAAAATCTGAACAACAGACTACCTTCCATAATGACAAGGCTATAATCCATTGGAGTAATAGAAATCTCAACGATAGAAAACCTTCCATAATGACAAGGCTACCATCCATTGGAGTAACAAAAATCTCGACAACAAACTACCTTCCATAATGACAATGCTACCATCCATTGGAGTAACAAAAATATCGACAAAAGACTACCTTTTATAATGACAAGGTTACCATCCATTGGAATAACAAAAATCTCGACAACAGACTACCTTCCATAATGACAGACTACCTTCTATAATGTCAAGGCTACTATCCATTGGAGTAAAAAAAATCTAAACAACAGACTACCTTCCATAATGACAAGGCTACAATCCATTGGAGTAACAGAAATCTCAACGACAGACTACCTTCCATAATGACAAGGCTACCATCCATTGGAGTAACAAAAATCTCGACAACAGACTACCTTCCATAATTACAAGGCTACCATCCATTGGAGTAACAAAAATCTCGACAAAAGACTACCTTTTATAATGACAAGGTTACCATCCATTGGAATAACAAAAATCTCGACAACTGACTACCTTCCATAATGACAGACTACCTTTCATACTGTCATGGCTATTACCCATTGGAGTAACAAAAATCTGAACAACAGACTACCTTCCATAATGACAAGGCTATAATCCATTGGAGTAATAGAAATCTTAACGACAGACAACCTTCCATAATGACAAGGCTACCATCCATTGGAGTAACAAAAATCTCGACAACAGACTACCTTCCATAATGACAAGGCTACCATCCATTGGAGTAACAAAAATCTCGACAAAAGACTACCTTTTATAATGACAAGGTTACCATCCATTAGAATAACAAAAATCTCGACAACAGACTACGTTCAATAATGACAGACTACCTTCCATAATGTCAAGGCTACTATCCATTAGAGTAACAAAAATCTGAACAACAGACTACCTTTCGTAATGACAAGGCTATAATCCATTGGAGTAATAGAAATATCAACGACAAACAACCTTCCATAATGATAAGGCTATAATCCATTGGAGTAACAGAAATCTCAACGACAGACTACCTTCAATAATGACTAGGCTACCATCCATTGGAATAACAAAAATCTCGACAACGGACTACCTTCCATAATTACAAGGCTACCATCCATTGGAGTACCAAAAATCTCGACAAAAGACTACCTTTTATAATGACAACGTTACCATCCATTGGAATAACAAAAATCTCGACAACAGACTACCTTCCATAATGACAGACTACCTTCTATAATGTCAAGGCTACTATCCATTGGAGTTACAAAAATCTGAACAACAGACTACCTTCCATAATGACAAGGCTATAATCCATTGGAGTAATAGAAATCTCAACAATAGAAAACCTTCCGTAATGACAAGGCTACCATCCATTGGAGTAACAAAAATATCGACAACAGACTACCTTCCATAATGACAATCCTACCATCCATTGGAGTACCAAAAATATCGACAAAAGACTACCTTTTATAATGACAAGGTTACCATCCATTGGAATAACAAAAATCTCGACAACAGACTACCTTCCATAATGACAGACTACCTTCTATAATGTCAAGGCTACTATCCATTGGAGTAAAAAAATCTAAACAACAGACTACCTTCTATAATGACAAGGCTACAATCCATTGGAGTAACAGAAATCTCAACGACAGACTACCTTCCATAATGACAAGGCTACCATCCATTGGAGTAACAAAAATCTCGACAACAGACTTCCTTCCATAATTACAAGGCTACCATCCATTGGAGTAACAAAAATCTCGACAAAAGACTACCTTTTATAATGACAAGGTTACCATCCATTGGAATAACAAAAATCTCGACAACAGACTACCTTCCATAATGACAGACTACCTTCTATAATGTCAAGGCTACTACCCATTAGAGTAACAAAAATCTGAACAACAGACTACCTTCCATAATGACAAGGCTACAATCCATTGGAGTAATAGAAATCTCAACGACAGACTACCTTCCATAATGATAAGGCTACCATCCATTGGAGTAACAAAAATCTCGACAACAGACTACCTTCCATAATTACAAGGCTACCATCCATTGGAGTAACAAAAATCTCGACAAAAGACTACATTTATAATGACAAGGTTACCATCCATTTTAATAACAAAAATCTCGACAACAAACTACCTTCCATAATGTCAAGGCTACTATCCATTGGAGTAACAAAAATCTTAACAACAGACTACCTTCCATAATGACAAGGCTATAATCCATTGGAGTAATAGAAATCTCAACGATAGAAAACCTTCCATAATGACAAGGCTACCATCCATTGGAGTAACAAAAATCTCGACAACAGACTACCTTCCATAATGACAATGCTACCATCCATTGGAGTAACAAAAATATCGACAAAAGACTACCTTTTATAATGACAAGGTTACCATCCATTGGAATAACAAATATCTCGACAACAGACTACCTTCCATAATGACAGACTACCTTCTATAATGTCAAGGATACTATCCATTAGAGTAAAAAAAATCTAAACAACAGACTACCTTCCATAATGACAAGGCTACAATCCATTGGAGTAACAGAAATCTCAACGACAGACTACCTTCCATAATGACAAGGCTACCATCCATTGGAGTAACAAAAATCTCGACAACAGACTACCTTCCATAATTACAAGGCTACCATCCATTGGAGTAACAAAAATCTCGACAAAAGACTACCTTTTATAATGACAAGGTTACCATCCATTGGAATAACAAAAATCTCGACAACAGACTACCTTCTATAATGACAGACTACCTTCTATAATGTCAAGGCTACTACCCATTGGAGTAACAAAAATCTGAACAACAGACTACCTTCCATAATGACAAGGCTACAATCCATTGGAGTAATAGAAATCTCAATGACAGACTACCTTCCATAATGACAAGGCTACCATCCATTGGAGTAACAAAAATCTCGACAACAAACTACCTTCCATAATTACAAGGCTACCATCCATTGGAGTAACAAAAATCTCGACAAAAGACTACTTTTATAATGACAAGGTTACCATCCATTGGAATAACAAAAATCTCGACAACAAACTCCCTTCCATAATGTCAAGGCTACAATCCATTGGAGTAACAAAAATCTGAACAACAGACTACCTTCCATAATGACAAGGCTATAATCCATTGGAGTAATAGAAATCTCAACGATAGAAAACCTTCCATAATGACAAGGCTACCATCCATTGGAGTAACAAAAATCTCGACAACAGACTACCTTCCATAATGACAATGCTACCATCCATTGGAGTAACAAAAATATCGACAAAAGACTACCTTTTATAATGACAAGGTTACCATCCATTGGAATAACAAAAATCTCGACAACAGACTACCTTCCATAATGACAGACTACCTTCTATAATGTCAAGGCTACTATCCATTGGAGTAAAAAAAATCTAAACAACAGACTACCTTCCATAATGACAAGGCTACAATCCATTGGAGTAACAGAAATCTCAACGACAGACTACCTTCCATAATGACAAGGCTACCATCCATTGGAGTAACAAAAATATCGACAACAGACTACCTTCCATAATTACAAGGCTACCATCCATTGGAGTAACAAAAATCTCGACAAAAGACTACCTTTTATAATGACAAGGTTACCATCCATTGGAATAACAAAAATCTCGACAACTGACTACCTTCCATAATGACAGACTACCTTTCATACTGTCATGGCTATTACCCATTGGAGTAACAAAAATCTGAACAACAGACTACCTTCCATAATGACAAGGCTATAATCCATTGGAGTAATAGAAATCTTAACGACAGACAACCTTCCATAATGACAAGGCTACCATCCATTGGAGTAACAAAAATCTCGACAACAGACTACCTTCCATAATGACAAGGCTACCATCCATTGGAGTAACAAAAATCTCGACAAAAGACTACCTTTTATAATGACAAGGTTACCATCCATTAGAATAACAAAAATCTCGACAACAGACTACGTTCAATAATGACAGACTACCTTCCATAATGTCAAGGCTACTATCCATTAGAGTAACAAAAATCTGAACAACAGACTACCTTTCGTAATGACAAGGCTATAATCCATTGGAGTAATAGAAATATCAACGACAAACAACCTTCCATAATGATAAGGCTATAATCCATTGGAGTAATAGAAATCTCAACGACAGACAACCTTCCATAATGACAAGGCTAACATCCATTGGAGTAACAAAAATCTCGACAATAGACTACCTTCCATAATGACAAGGCTACCATCCATTGGAGTAACAAAAATCTCGACAAAAGAATACCTTTTATAATGACAAGGTTACCATCCATTGGAATAACAAAAATCTCGACAACAGACTACCTTCCATAATGACAAACTACCTTCCATAATGTCAAGGCTAATATCCATTGGAGTAACAAAAATTTGAGCAACAAACTACCTTCCATAATGACAAGGCTATAATCCATTGGAGTAATAGAAATCTCAACAATAGACAACCTTCCATAATGACAAGGCTACCATCCATTGGAGTAACAAAAATATCGACAACAGACTACCTTCGATAATGATAATGCTACCATCCATTGGAGTAACAAAAATATCGACAAAAGACTACCTTTTATAATGACAAGGTTACCATCCATTGGAATAACAAAAATCTCGACAACAGACTACCTTCCATAATGACAAACTACCTTCCATAATGTCAAGGCTAATATCCATTGGAGTAACAAAAATCTAATCAACTGACTACCTTCCATAATGACAAGGTTATAATCCATTGGAGTATTAGAAATCTCAACGACAGACAACCTTCCATAATGACAAGGCTACCATCCATTGGAGTAACAAAAATCTCGACAACAGACTACCTTCCATAATGACAAGGCTACCATCCATTGGAGTAACAAAAATCTCGAAAAAAGACTACCTTTTATAATGACAAGGTTACCATCCATTGGAATAACAAAAATATCGACAACAGACTACCTTCCATAATGACAGACTACCTTCTATAATGTCAAGGCTACTATCCATTGGAGTAACAAAATTCTGAACAACAGACTACCTTCCATAATGTCAAGGCTACAATCCATTGGAGTAACAGAAATCTCAACGACAGACTACCTTCCTTAATGACAAGGCTCCCATCCACTGGAGTAACAAAAATCTCGACAACAAACTACCTTCCATAATGACAAGGCTACCATTCTTTTGAGTAACAAAAATCTCGACAAAAGACTACCTTTTATAATGACAAGGTTACCATCCATTGGAATAACAAAAATCTCGACAACAGACTACCTTCGATAATGACAGACTACCTTCTATAATGTCAAGGCTACAATCCATTGGAGTAACAAAAATCTGAACAACAGACTACCTTCCATAATGACAAGGCTATAATCCATTGGAGTAATAGAAATCTCAACGATAGAAAACCTTCCATAATGACAAGGCTACCATCCATTGGAGTAACAAAAATCTCGTCAACAGACTACCTTCCATAATGACAAGGCTACCATCCATTGGAGTAACAAAAATCTCGACAAAAGACTACCTTTTATAATGACAAGGTTACCATCCATTGGAATAACAAAAATCTCGACAACAGACTACCTTCCATAATGACAGACTACCTTCTATAATGTCAAGGCTACTATCCATTGGAGTAAAAAAAATCTAAACAACAGACAACCTTCCATAATGACAAGGCTAGAATCCATTGGAGTAACAGAAATCTCAAAGACAGACTACCTTCCATAATGACAAGGCTACCATCCATTGGAGTAACAAAAATCTTGACAATAGACTACCTTCCATAATTACAAGGCTACCATCCATTGGAGTAACAAAAATGTTGACAAAAGACTACCTTTTATATTGACAAGGTTACCATCCATTGGAATAACAAAAATCTCGAACACAGACTACCTTCCATAATGACAGACTACCTTCGATAATGTCAAGGCTACTATCCATTGGACTAAAAAAAATCTAAACAACAGACTACCTTCCATAATGACAAGGCTACAATCCATTGGAGTAACAGAAATCTCGACAAAAGACTACCTTTTATAATGACAAGGTTACCATCCATTGGAATAACAAAAATCTCGACAACAGACTACCTTCCATAATGACAGACTACCTTCCATAATGTCAAGGGTACTATCCATTGGAGTAACAAAATTCTGAACAACAGACTACCTTCCATAATGACAAGGCTACAATCCATTGGATGAACAGAAATCTCAATGACAGACTACCTTCCATAATGACAAGGCTACCATCCATTGGAGTAACAAGAATCTCGACAACAGACTACCTTCCATAATTACAAGGCTACCATCCATTGGAGTAACAAAAATCTCGACAACAGACCACCTTCCATAATGACAAGGTTACCATCCATTGGAATAACAAAAATCTCGACAACAGACTACCTTCCATAATTACAGACTAACTTCCATAATGTCAAGGCTACTATCCATTGGAGTAACAAAAATCTGAACAACAGACTACCTTCCATAATGATAAGGCTATAATCCATTGGAGTAATAGAAATCTTAACGACAGACAACCTTCCATAATGACAAGGCTACCATCCATTGGAGTAACAAAAATCTCGACAACAGACTACCTTCCATA
This sequence comes from Vicia faba, assembly GCA_948472305.1. Classification (NCBI taxonomy): domain Eukaryota; kingdom Viridiplantae; phylum Streptophyta; class Magnoliopsida; order Fabales; family Fabaceae; genus Vicia; species Vicia faba. The sequence goes on along the minus strand of OX451739.1, from coordinate 558,473,851 downwards.
ATGACAAGGCTACAATCCATTGGAGTAACAAAAATCTCGACAAAAGACTACATTTTATAATGACAAGGTTACCATCCATTGGAATAAAAAAAATATCGGCAATAGACTACCTTCCATAATGACAGACTACCTTCTATAATGTCAAGGCTACTATCTATTGGAGTAATAAAAATCTGAACAACAGACTACCTTCCATAATGACAGACTACCTTCTATAATGTCAAGGCTACTATCTATTGGAGTAATAAAAATCTGAACAACAGACTACCTTCCATAATGACAAGGCTATAATCCATTGGAGTAACAGAAATCTCAACGACAGATCACCTTCCATAATGACAAGGCTACCATCCATTGGAGTAACAAATATCACGACAACAAACTACCTTCCATAATTACGAGGCTACCACCCATTGGAGTAACAAAAATCTCGAGAAAAGACTACCTTTTATAATGACAAGGTTACCATCCATTGGAATAACAAAAATCTCGACAACAGACTACCTTCCATAATGAAAGACTACCTTCCATAATGTCAAGGCTACTATCCATCGGAGTAACAAAAATCTGAACAACAAACTACCTTTCATAATGACAAGGCTATAATCCATTGGAGTAATAGAAATATCAACGACAGACAACCTTCCATAATGACAAGGCTACCATCCATTGGAGTAACAAAAATCTCGACAACAGACTACCTTCCATAATGACAAGGCTAGCATCGATTGGAGTAACAAAAATCTCGACAAAAGACTACCTTTTATAATGACAAGGTTACCATCCATTGGAATAACAAAAATCTCGACAACAGACTACCTTCCATAATGACAGACTACCTTCCATAATGTCAAGGCTACTATCCATTGGAGTAAAAAAAATCTAAACAACAGACTACCTTCCATAATGACAAGGCTACAATCCATTGGAGTAACAGAAATCTCAACGACAGACTACCTTCCATAATGACAAGTCTACCATCCATTGGAGTAACAAAAATCTCGACAATAGACTACCTTCCATAATGACAAGGCTACCATCCATTGGAGTAACAAAAATCTCGACAAAAGACTACATTTTATAATGACAAGGATACCATCCATTGGAATAAAAAAAATATCGACAATAGACTACCTTCCATAATGACAGACTACCTTCTATAATGTCAAGGCTACTATCCATTGGAGTAACAAAAATCTGAACAACAGACTACCTTCCATAATGACAAGGCTACAATCCATTGGAGTAACAGAAATCTCAACGACAGACTACCTTCCATAATGACAAGGCTACCATCCATTGGAGTAACAAATATCACGACAACAAACTACCTTCCATAATTACGAGGCTACCATCCATTGGAGTAACAAAAATCTCGACAAAAGACTACCTTTTATAATGACAATGTTACCATCCATTGGAATAACAAAAATCTCGACAACAGACTACCTTCCATAATGAAAGACTACCTTCCATAATGTCAAGGCTACTATCCATTGGAGTAACAAAAATCTAAACAACAAACTACCTTTCATAATGACAAGGCTATAATCCATTGGAGTAATAGAAATATCAATGACAGACAACCTTCCATAATGACAAGGCTACCATCCATTGGAGTAACAAAAATCTCGACAACAGACTACCTTCCCTAATGACAAGGCTACCATCGATTGGAGTAACAAAAAACTCGACAAAAGACTAACTTTTATAATGACAAGGTTACCATCCATTGGAATAACAAAAATCTCGACAACAGACTACCTTCCATAATGACAGACTACCTTCCATAATGTCAAGGCTACTATCCATTGGAGTAACAAAAATCTGAACAACATACTACCTTCCATAATGACAAAGCTATAATCCATTGGAGTAATAGAAATCTTAACGACAGACAACCTTCCATAATGACAAGGCTACCATCCATTGGAGTAACAAAAATCTGAACAACAGACTACCTTCCATAATGACAAGGCTATAATCCATTGGAGTAATAGAAATATCAACGACAGACAACCTTCCATAATGACAAGGCTACCATCCATTGGAGTAACAAATCTCGACAACAGACTACCTTCCATAATGACAATGCTACCATCCATTGGAGTAACAAAAATGTCGACAAAAGACTACCTTTTATAATGACAAGGTTACCATCCATTGGAATAACAAAAATCTCGAACAAAGACTACCTTCCATAATGACAGACTACCTTCGATAATGTCAAGGCTACTATCCATTGGACTAAAAAAAATCTAAACAACAGACTACCTTCCATAATGACAAGGCTACAATCCATTGGAGTAACAGAAATCTCAACGATAGACTACCTTCCATAATGACAAGGCTACCATCCATTGGAGTAACAAAAATCTCGACAACATACTACCTTCCATAATTAAAAGGCTACCATCCATTGGAGTAAAAAAAATCTCGACAAAAGACTACCTTTTATAATTACAAGGTTACCATCCATAGGAATAACAAAAATCTCGACAACAGACTACCTTCCATAATGACAGACTACCTTCCATAATGTCAAGGCTACTATCCATTGTAGTAACAAAAATCTGAACAATAGACTACCTTCCATAATGACAAGGCTATAATCCATTGGAGTAATAGAAATCTCAACAACAGACAACCATCCATAATTACAAGGCTACCATCCATTGGAGTAACAAAAATCTCGACAACAGACTACCTTCCATAATGACAAGGCTACCATCCATTGGAATAACAAAAATCTCGACAAAAGACTACCTTTTATAATGACAAGGTTACCATCCATAGGAATAACAAAAATCTCGACAACAGACTACCTTCCATAATGACAGACTACCTTCCATAATGTCAAGGCTACTACCCATTGGAGTAACAAAAATCTGAACAACAGACTACCTTCCATAATGACAAGGCTATAATCCATTGGAGTAATAGAAATCTTAACGACAGACAACCTTCCATAATGACAAGGCTACCATCCATTGGAGTAACAAAAATCTCGACAACAGACTACCTTCCATAATGACAAGGCTACCATCCATTAGAGTAACAAAAATCTCGACAAAAGACTACATTTTATAATGACAAGGTTACCATCCATTGGAATAAAAAAGATATCGGCAATAGACTACCTTCCATAATGACAGACTACCTTCTATAATGTCAAGGCTACTATCTATTGGAGTAACAAAAATATGAACAACAGACTACCTTCCATAATGACAAGGCTACAATCCATTGGAGTAACAGAAATCTCGACGACAGACTACCTTCCATAATGACAAGGCTACCATCCATTGGAGTAACAAATATCACGACAACAAACTACCTTCCATAATTACGAGGCTACCACCCATTGGAGTAACAAAAATCTCGACAACAGACTACCTTCCATAATGAAAGACTACCTTCCATAATGTCAAGGCTACTATCCATTGGAGTAACAAAAATTTGAACAACAAACTACCTTTCATAATGACAAGGCTATAATCCATTGGAGTAATAGAAATATCAATGAGAGACAACCTTCCATAATGACAAGGCTACCATCCATTGGAGTAACAAAAATCTCGACAACAGACTACCTTCCATAATGAAAAGGCTACCATCGATTGGAGTAACAAAAATCTCGACAAAAGACTAACTTTTATAATGACAAGGTTACCATCCATTGGAATAACAAAAATCTCGACAACAGACTACCTTCCATAATGATAGACTACCTTCCATAATGTCAAGGCTACTATCCATTGGAGTAACAAAAATTTGAACAACATACTACCTTCCATAATGACAAGGCTTTAATCCATTGGAGTAATAGAAATCTTAACGACAGACAACCTTCCATAATGACAAGGCTACCATCCATTGGAGTAACAAAAATATCGACAACAGTCTACTTTCCATAATGCCGAGGCTACCATCCATTGGAGTAACAAAAATGTCGACAAAAGACTACCTTTTATAATGACAAGGCTACCATCCATTGGAGTAACAAAAATCTCGACAACAGACTACCTTCCATAATGACAAGGTTATAATCCATTGGAGTAATAGAAATATCAACGACAGACAACCTTCCATAATGATAAGGCTACCATCCATTGGAGTAACAAATCTCGACAACAGACTACCTTCCATAATGACAATGCTACCATCCATTGGAGTAACAAAAATCTCGACAAAAGACTACCTTTTATAATGACAAGGTTACCATCCATTGGAATAACAAAAATCTCGAACACAGACTACCTTCCATAATGACAGACTACCTTCGATAATGTCAAGGCTACTATCCATTGGACTAAAAAAAATCTAAACAACAGACTACCTTCCATAATGACAAGGCTACAATCCATTGGAGTAACAGAAATCTCAACGATAGACTACCTTCCATAATGACAAGGCTACCATCCATTGGAGTAACAAAAATCTCGACAACATACTACCTTCCATAATTAAAAGGCTACCATCCATTGGAGTAACAAAAATCTCGACAAAAGACTACCTTTTATAATTTCAAGGTTACCATCCATAGGAATAACAAAAATCTCGACAACAGACTACCTTCCATAATGACAGACTACCTTCCATAATGTCAAGGCTACTATCCATTGTAGTAACAAAAATCTGAACAACAGACTACCTTCCATAATGACAAGGCTATAATCCATTGGAGTAATAGAAATCTCAACGACAGACAACCTCCCATAATTACAAGGCTACCATCCATTGGAGTAACAAAAATCTCGACAACAGACTACCTTCCATAAAGACAAGGCTACCATCCATTGGAATAACAAAAATCTCGACAAAAGACTACCTTTTATAATGACAAGGTTACCATCCATAGGAATAACAAAAATCTCGACAACAGACTACCTTCCATAATGACAGACTACCTTCCATAATGTCAAGGCTACTACCCATTGGAGTAACAAAAATATGAACAACAGACTACCTTCCATAATGACAAGGCTATAATCCATTGGAGTAATAGAAATCTTAACGACAGACAACCTTCCATAATGACAAGGCTACCATCCATTGGAGTAACAAAAATCTCGACAACAGACTACCTTCCATAATGAAAGACTACCTTCCATAATGTCAAGGCTACTATCCATTGGAGTAACAAAAATCTGAACAACAAACTACCTTTCATAATGACAAGGCTATAATCCATTGGAGTAATAGAAATATCAACGACAGACAACCTTCCATAATGACAAGGCTACCATCCATTGGAGTAACAAAAATCTCGACAACAGACTACCTTCCATAATGACAAGGCTACCATCGATTGGAGTAACAAAAATCTCGACAAAAGACTAACTTTATAATGACAAGGTTACCATCCATTGGAATAACAAAAATCTCGACAACAGACTACCTTCCATAATGACAGACTACCTTCCATAATGTCAAGGCTACTATCCATTGGAGTAACAAAAATCTGAACAACAGACTACCTTCCATAATGACAAGGCTATAATCCATTGGAGTAATAGAAATATCAACGACAGACAACCTTCCATAATGACAAGGCTACCATCCATTGGAGTAACAAATCTCGACAACAGACTACCTTCCATAATGACAATGCTACCATCCATTGGAGTAACAAAAATGTCGACAAAAGACTACCTTTTATAATGACAAGGTTACCATCCATTGGAATAACAAAAATCTCGAACAAAGACTACCTTCCATAATGACAGACTACCTTCGATAATGTCAAGGCTACTATCCATTGGACTAAAAAAAATCTAAACAACAGACTACCTTCCATAATGACAAGGCTACAATCCATTGGAGTAACAGAAATCTCAACGATAGACTACCTTCCATAATGACAAGGCTACCATCCATTGGAGTAACAAAAATCTCGACAACATACTACCTTCCATAATTAAAAGGCTACCATCCATTGGAGTAAAAAAAATCTCGACAAAAGACTACCTTTTATAATTACAAGGTTACCATCCATAGGAATAACAAAAATCTCGACAACAGACTACCTTCCATAATGACAGACTACCTTCCATAATGTCAAGGCTACTATCCATTGTAGTAACAAAAATCTGAACAATAGACTACCTTCCATAATGACAAGGCTATAATCCATTGGAGTAATAGAAATCTCAACAACAGACAACCATCCATAATTACAAGGCTACCATCCATTGGAGTAACAAAAATCTCGACAACAGACTACCTTCCATAATGACAAGGCTACCATCCATTGGAATAACAAAAATCTCGACAAAAGACTACCTTTTATAATGACAAGGTTACCATCCATAGGAATAACAAAAATCTCGACAACAGACTACCTTCCATAATGACAGACTACCTTCCATAATGTCAAGGCTACTACCCATTGGAGTAACAAAAATCTGAACAACAGACTACCTTCCATAATGACAAGGCTATAATCCATTGGAGTAATAGAAATCTTAACGACAGACAACCTTCCATAATGACAAGGCTACCATCCATTGGAGTAACAAAAATCTCGACAACAGACTACCTTCCATAATGACAAGGCTACCATCCATTAGAGTAACAAAAATCTCGACAAAAGACTACATTTTATAATGACAAGGTTACCATCCATTGGAATAAAAAAAATATCGGCAATAGACTACCTTCCATAATGACAGACTACCTTCTATAATGTCAAGGCTACTATCTATTGGAGTAACAAAAATATAAACAACAGACTACCTTCCATAATGACAAGGCTACAATCCATTGGAGTAACAGAAATCTCAACGACAGACTACCTTCCATAATGACAAGGCTACCATCCATTGGAGTAACAAATATCACGACAACAAACTACCTTCCATAATTACGAGGCTACCACCCATTGGAGTAACAAAAATCTCGACAAGAGACTACCTTCCATAATGAAAGACTACCTTCCATAATGTCAAGGCTACTATCCATTGGAGTAACAATAATTTGAACAACAAACTACCTTTCATAATGACAAGGCTATAATCCATTGGAGTAATAGAAATATCAATGAGAGACAACCTTCCATAATGACAAGGCTACCATCCATTGGAGTAACAAAAATCTCGACAACAGACTACCTTCCATAATGAAAAGGCTACCATCGATTGGAGTAACAAAAATCTCGACAAAAGACTAACTTTTATAATGACAAGGTTACCATCCATTGGAATAACAAAAATCTCGACAACAGACTACCTTCCATAATGATAGACTACCTTCCATAATGTCAAGGCTACTATCCATTGGAGTAACAAAAATTTGAACAACATACTACCTTCCATAATGACAAGGCTTTAATCCATTGGAGTAATAGAAATCTTAACGACAGACAACCTTCCATAATGACAAGGCTACCATCCATTGAAGTAACAAAAATCTCGACAACAGACTACTTTCCATAATGCCGAGGCTACCATCCATTGGAGTAACAAAAATGTCGACAAAAGACTACCTTTTATAATGACAAGGCTACCATCCATTGGAGTAACAAAAATCTCGACAACAGACTACCTTCCATAATGTCAAGGCTACTATCCATTGGAGTAACAAAAATCTGAACAACAGACTACCTTCCATAATGACAAGGTTATAATCCATTGGAGTAATAGAAATATCAACGACAGACAACCTTCCATAATGATAAGGCTACCATCCATTGGAGTAACAAATCTCGACAACAGACTACCTTCCATAATGACAATGCTACCATCCATTGGAGTAACAAAAATCTCGACAAAAGACTACCTTTTATAATGACAAGGTTACCATCCATTGGAATAACAAAAATCTCGAACACAGACTACCTTCCATAATGACAGACTACCTTCGATAATGTCAAGGCTACTATCCATTGGACTAAAAAAAATCTAAACAACAGACTACCTTCCATAATGACAAGGCTACAATCCATTGGAGTAACAGAAATCTCAACGATAGACTACCTTCCATAATGACAAGGCTACCATCCATTGGAGTAACAAAAATCTCGACAACATACTACCTTCCATAATTAAAAGGCTACCATCCATTGGAGTAACAAAAATCTCGACAAAAGACTACCTTTTATAATTTCAAGGTTACCATCCATAGGAATAACAAAAATCTCGACAACAGACTACCTTCCATAATGACAGACTACCTTCCATAATGTCAAGGCTACTATCCATTGTAGTAACAAAAATCTGAACAACAGACTACCTTCCATAATGACAAGGCTATAATCCATTGGAGTAATAGAAATCTCAACGACAGACAACCTCCCATAATTACAAGGCTACCATCCATTGGAGTAACAAAAATCTCGACAACAGACTACCTTCCATAAAGACAAGGCTACCATCCATTGGAATAACAAAAATCTCGACAAAAGACTACCTTTTATAATGACAAGGTTACCATCCATAGGAATAACAAAAATCTCGACAACAGACTACCTTCCATAATGACAGACTACCTTCCATAATGTCAAGGCTACTACCCATTGGAGTAACAAAAATATGAACAACAGACTACCTTCCATAATGACAAGGCTATAATCCATTGGAGTAATAGAAATCTTAACGACAGACAACCTTCCATAATGACAAGGCTACCATCCATTGGAGTAACAAAAATCTCGACAACAGACTACCTTCCATAATGACAAGGCTACCATCGATTGGAGTAACAAAAATCTCGACAAAAGACTAACTTTATAATGACAAGGTTACCATCCATTGGAATAACAAAAATCTCGACAACAGACTACCTTCCATAATGACAGACTACCTTCCATAATGTCAAGGCTACTATCCATTGGAGTAACAAAAATCTGAACAACAGACTACCTTCCATAATGACAAGGCTATAATCCATTGGAGTAATAGAAATATCAACGACAGACAACCTTCCATAATGACAAGGCTACCATCCATTGGAGTAACAAATCTCGACAATAGACTACCTTCCATAATCACGAGGCTACCATCCATTGGAGTAACAAAAATGTCGACAAAAGACTACCTTTTATAATGACAAGGTTACCATCCATTGGAATAACAAAAATATCGACAACAGACTACCTTCCATAATGAAAGACTACCTTCCATAATGTCAAGGCTACTATCCATTGGAGTAACAAAAATCTGAACAACAAACTATCTTTCATAATGACAAGGCTATAATCCATTGGAGTAATAGAAATATCAATGACAGACAACCTTCCATAATGACAAGGCTACCATCCATTGGAGTAACAAAAATCTCGACAACAGATTACCTTCCATAATGACAAGGCTACCATCGATTGGAGTAACAAAAATCTCAACAAAAGACTAACTTTTATAATGACAAGGTTACCATCCATTGGAATAACAAAAATCTCGACAACAGACTACCTTCCATAATGACAGACTACCTTCCATAATGTCAAGGCTACTATCCATTGGAGTAACAAAAATCTGAACAACATACTACCTTCCATAATGACAAGGCTATAATCCATTGGAGTAATAGAAATCTTAACGACAGACAACCTTCCATAATGACAAGGCTACCATCCATTGGAGTAACAAAAATCTCGACAACAGACTACTTTCCATAATGCCAAGGCTACCATCCATTGGAGTAACAAAAATGTCGACAAAAGACTACCTTTTATAATGACAAGGTTACCATCCATTGGAATAACAAAAATATCGACAACATACTACCTTCCATATTGACAGACTACCTTCTATAATGTCAAGGCTACTATCCATTGGAGTAACAAAAATCTAAACAACAGAATACCTTCCATAATGACATGGCTACAATCCATCGGAGTAACAGAAATCTCAACGACAGACTACCTTCCATAATGACAAGGCTACCATCCATTGGAGTAACAAAAATCTCGACAACAAACTATCTTCCATAATTACAAGGCTACCATCCATTGGAGTAACAAAAATCTCGACAAAAGACTACCTTTTATAATGACAAGGTTACCATCCATTAAAATAACAAAAATCTCGACAACAGACTACCTTCCATAATGACAGACTACCTTCCATAATGTCAAGGCTACTATCCATTGGAGTAACAAAAATCTGTACAACAGACTACCTTCCATAATGACAAGGCTATAATCTATTGGAGTAATAGAAATCTCAACGATAGACAACTTTCCATAATGACAAGGCTACCATGCATTGGAGTAACAAAAATCTCGACAACAGACTACCTTCCATAATGACAATGCTACCATCCATTGGAGTAACAAAAATATCGACAAAAGACTACCTTTTATAATGACAAGGTTACCATCCATTGGAATAACAAAAATCTCGACAATAGACTACCTTCCATAATGACAGACTACCTTCAATAATTTCAAGGCTACTATCCATTGGAGTAACAAAAATCTAAACAACAGACTACCTTCCATAATGACAAGGCTATAATCCATTAGAGTAACAGAAATCTCAACGATAGACTACCTTCCATAATGACAAGTCTACCATCCATTGGAGTAACTAAAATCTCGACAACAGACTACCTTCCATAATTACAAGGCTACTATCCATTGGAGTAACAAAAATATCGATAAAAGACTACCTTTTATAATGACAAGGTTACCATCCATTGGAATAACAAAAATCTCGACAACAGACTACCTTCCATAATGACAGACTACCTTCCATAATGTCAAGGCTACTATCCATTGGAGTAACAAAAATCTGTACAACAGACTACCTTCTATAATGACAAGGCTATAATCCATTGGAGTAATAGAAATCTCAACGATAGACAACCTTCCATAATGACAAGGCTACCATCCATTGGAGTAACAAAAATCTCGACAACAGACTACCTTCCATAATGACAATGCTACCATCCATTGGAGTAACACAAATTTCGACAAAAGACTACCTTTTATAATGACAAGGTTACCATCCATTGGAATAACAAAAATCTCGACAATAGACTACCTTCCATAATGACAGACTACCTTCTATAATGTCAAGGCTACTATCCATTGGAGTAACAAAAATCTAAACAACAGACTACCTTCCATAATGACAAGGCTACAATCCATTAGAGTAACAGAAATCTCAACGATAGACTACCTTCCATAATGACAAGTCTACCATCCATTGGAGTAACAAAAATCTCGACAACAGACTACCTTCCATAATTACAAGGCTACCATCCATTGGAGTAACAAAAATCTCGACAAAAGACTACCTTTTATAATGACAAGGTTACCATCCATTGGAATAAAAAAAATCTCGACAATAGACTACCTTCCATAATGACAGACTACCTTCCATAATGTCAAGGCTACAATTCATTGGAGTAACAAAAATCTGAACAACCGACTACCTTCCATAATGACAAGGCTATAATCCATTGGAGTAATAGAAATCTCAACGACAGACTACCTTCCATAATGACAAGGCTACAATCCATTGGAGTAACAAAAATATCGACAAAAGACTACCTTTTATAATGACATGGTTACCATCCATTGGAATAACAAAAATCTCGACAACAGACTACCTTCCATAATGACAGACTACCTTCTATAATGTCAAGGCTACTATCCATTGGAGTAACAAAAATCTAAACAACAGACTACCTTCCATAATGACAAGGCTACAATCCATTAGAGTAACAGAAATCTCAACGATAGACTACCTTCCATAATGACAAGTCTACCATCCATTGGAGTAACAAAAATCTCGACAACAGACTACCTTCCATAATTACAAGGCTACCATCCATTGGAGTAACAAAAATCTCGACAAAAGACTACCTTTTATAATGACAAGGTTACCATCCATTGGAATAAAAAAAATCTCGACAATAGACTACCTTCCATAATGACAGACTACCTTCCATAATGTCAAGGCTACAATTCATTGGAGTAACAAAAATCAGAACAACCGACTACCTTCCATAATGACAAGGCTATAATCCATTGGAGTAATAGAAATCTCAACGACAGACAACCTTCCATAATGACAAGGCTACCATCCATTGGAGTAACAAATCTCGACAACAGACTACCTTCCATAATGACAAGGCTACCATCCATTGGAGTAACAAAAATATCGACAAAAGACTACCTTTTATAATGACATGGTTACCATCCATTGGAATAACAAAAATCTCGACAACAGACTACCTTCCATAATGACAGACTACCTTCTATAATGTCAAGGCTACTATCCATTGGAGTAACAAAAATCTAAACAACAGACTACCTTCCATAATGACAAGGCTACAATCCATTGGAGTAACAGAAATCTCAACGACAGACTACCTTCCATAATTACAAGGCTACCATCCATTGGAGTAACAATAATCTCGACAACAAACTACCTTCCTTAATTACAAGGCTACCATCCATTGGAGTAACAAAAATATCGACAAAAGACTACCTTTTATAATGACAAGGTTACCATCCATTGGAATAACAAAAATCTCGACAACAGACTACCTTCCATAATGACAGACTACCTTCCATATTGTCAAGGCTACTATCCATTGGAGTAACAAAAATCTGTACAACAGACTACCTTCTATAATGACAAGGCTATAATCCATTGGAGTAATAGAAATCTCTACGATAGACAACCTTCCATAATGACAAGGCTACCATCCATTGGAGTAACAAAAATCTCGACAACAGACTACCTTCCATAATGACAATGCTACCATCCATTGGAGTAACAAAAATATCGACAAAAGACTACCTTTTATAATGACAAGGTTACCATCCATTGGAATAACAAAAATCTCGACAATAGACTACCTTCCATAATGACAAACTACCTTCAATAATTTCAAGGCTACTATCCATTGGAGTAACAAAAATCTAAACAACAGACTACCTTCCATAATGACAAGGCTACAATCCATTAGAGTAACAGAAATCTCAACGACAGACTACCTTCCATAATGACAAGTCTACCATCCATTGGAGTAACAAAAATCTCGACAACAGACTACCTTCCATAATTACAAGGCTACCATCCATTGGAGTAACAAAAATCTCGACAAAAGACTACCTTTTATAATGACAAGGTTACCATCCATTGGAATAACAAAAATCTCGACAACAGACTACCTTCCATAATGACAGACTACCTTCCATATTGTCAAGGCTACTATCCATTGGAGTAACAAAAATCTGTACAACAGACTACCTTCTATAATGACAAGGCTATAATCCATTGGAGTAATAGAAATCTCAACGATAGACAAGCTTCCATAATGACAAGGCTACCATCCATTGGAGTAACAAAAATCTCGACAACAGACTACCTTCCATAATGACAATGCTACCATCCATTGGAGTAACAAAAATATCGACAAAAGACTACCTTTTATAATGACAAGGTTACCATCCATTGGAATAACAAAAATCTCGACAATAAACTACCTTCCATAATGACGGACTACCTTCTATAATGTCAAGGCTACTATCCATTGGAGTAACAAAAATCTAAACAACAGACTACCTTCCATAATGACAAGGCTACAATCCATTAGAGTAACAGAAATCTCAACGATAGACTACCTTCCATAATGACAAGTCTACCATCCATTGGAGTAACAAAAATCTCGTCAAAAGACTACCTTCCATAATTACAAGGCTACCATCCATTGGAGTAACAAAAATCTCGACAAAAGACTACCTTTTATAATGACAAGGTTACCATCCATTGGAATAAAAAAAATCTCGACAATAGACTACCTTCCATAATGACAGACTACCTTCCATAATGTCAAGGCTACAATTCATTGGAGTAACAAAAATCTGAACAACCGACTACCTTCCATAATGACAAGGCTATAATCCATTGGAGTAATAGAAATCTCAACGACAAACAACCTTCCATAATGACAAGGCTACCATCCATTGGAGTAACAAATCTCGACAACAGACTACCTTCCATAATGACAAGGCTACCATCCATTGGAGTAACAAAAATATCGACAAAAGACTACCTTTTATAATGACATGGTTACCATCCATTGGAATAACAAAAATCTCGACAACAGACTACCTTCCATAATGACAGACTACCTTCTATAATGTCAAGGCTACTATCCATTGGAGTAACAAAAATCTAAACAACAGACTACCTTCCATAATGACAAGGCTACAATCCATTGGAGTAACAGAAATCTCAACGACAGACTACCTTCCATAATTACAAGGCTACCATCCATTGGAGTAACAATAATCTCGACAACAGACTACCTTCCATAATGACAAGGCTACCATCCATTGGAGTAACAAAAATCTCGACAAAATACTACCTTTTATAATGACAAGGTTACCATACATTGGAATAACAAAAATCTCGACAACATACTACCTTCCCTAATAACAGACTACCTTCCATAATGTCAAGGCTACTATCCATTGGAGTAACAAAAATTTGAACAACAGACTACCTTCCATAATGACAAGGCTATAATCCATTGGAGTAATAGAAATCTCAACAATAGACAACCTTCCATAATGACAAGGCTATCATCCATTGGAGTAACAAATCTCGACAACAGACTACCTTTCATAATGACAAGGCTACCATCCATTGGAGTAACAAAAATATCGACAAAAGACTACCTTTTATAATGACAAGGTTACCATCCATTGGAATAACAAAAATCTCGACAACAGACTACCTTCCATAATGACAGACTACCTTCTATAATGTAAAGGCTACTATCCCTTGGAGTAACAAAAATCTAAACAACAGACTACCATCCATAATGACAAGGCTACAATCCATTGGAGTAACAGAAATCTCAACGACAGACTACCTTCCATAATGACAAGGCTACCATCCATTGGAGTAACAAAAATCTCGACAACAGACTACCTTCCATAATTACAAGGCTACCATCCATTGGAGTAATTAAAATCTCGACAAAAGACTAACTTTTATAATGGCAAGGTTACCATCCATTGGAATAACAAAAATCTCGACAACAAACTACCTTCCATAATGACAGACTACCTTCCATAATGTCAAGGCTACTACCCATTGGAGTAACAAAAATCTGAACAACAAACTACCTTCCATAATGACAAGGCTATAATCCATTGGAGTAATAGAAATATTAACGACAGACAACCTTCCATAATGACAAGGCTACCATCCATTGGAGTAACAAAAATCTCGACAACAGACTACCTTCCATAATGACAAGGCTACCATCCATTGGAGTAACAAAAATCTCGACAAAACACTACATTTTATAACGACAAGGTTACCATCCATTGGAATAACAAAAATATCGACAACAGACTACCTTCCATAATGAAAGACTACCTTCTATAATGTCAAGGATACTATCCATTGGAATAACAAAAATCTGAACAAAAGACTACCTTCCATAATGATAAGGCTACAATCCATTTGAGTAACGAAAATCTCAACGACAGACTATCTTCCATAATGACAAGGCTACCATCCATTGGAGTAACAAAAATCACGACAACAGACTACCTTCCATAATTACAAGGCTACCATCCATTGGAGTAACAATAATCTCGACAACAGACTACCATCCATAATGACAAGGCTACCATCCATTGGAGTAACAAAAATCTCGACAAAATACTACCTTTTATAATGACAAGGTTACCATACATTGGAATAACAAAAATCTGACAACAGACTACCTTCCATAATAACAGACTACCTTCCATAATGTCAAGGCTACTATCCATTGGAGTAACAAAAATCTGAACAACAAACTACCTTCCATAATGACAATGCTACCATCCATTGGAGTAACAGAAATCTCAACGATAGACAACCTTCCATAATGACAAGGCTACCATCCATTGGAGTAACAAAAATCTCAACAACAGGCTACCTTCCATATTTACAAGGCTACCATCCATTGGAGTAACAAAAATCTCGAAAATAGACTACCTTCCATAATGACAAGGTTACCATCCATTGGAATAAAAAAAATCTCGACAACAGACTACCTTCCATAATGACAGACTACCTTCCATAATGTCAAGGCTACTATCCATTGGAGTAACAAAAATCTGAGCAACCGACTACCTTCCATAATGACAAGGCTATAATCCATTGGAGTAATAGAAATCTCAATGACAGACAACCTTCCATAATGACAAGGCTACCATCCATTGGAGTAAAAAATCTCGACATCAGACTACCTTCCATAATGACAAGGCTACCATCCATTGGAGTAACAAAAATATCGACAAAAGACTACCTTTTATAATGACATGGTTACCATCCATTGGAATAACAAAAATCTCGACAACAGACTACCTTCCATAATGACAGACTATCTTCTATAATGTCAAGGCTACTATCCATTGGAGTAACAAAAATCTAAGCAACACACTACCTTCCATAATGACAAGGCTACAATCCATTGGAGTAACAGAAATCTCAACGACATACTACCTTCCATAATTACAAGGCTACCATCCATTGGTGTAACAATAATCTCGACAACAGACTACCTTCCGTAATGACAAGGCTACCATCCATGGGAGTAACAAAAATCTCGACAAAATACTACCTTTTATAATGACAAGGTTACCATACATTGGAATAACAAAAATCTCGACAACAGACTACCTTCCATAATAACAGACTACCTTCCATAATGTCAAGGCTACTATCCATTGGAGTAACAAAAATCTGAACAACAGACTACCTTCCATAATGACAAGGCTACAATCCATTGGAGTAACAGAAATCTCAACGACAGACTACCTTCCAAAATGACAAGGCTACCATCCATTGGAGTAACAAAAATCACGACAACAGACTACCTTCCATAATTACAAGGCTACCATCCATTGGAGTAACAATAATCTCGACAACAGACTA
The DNA here is from genome assembly GCA_948472305.1 of Vicia faba. Taxonomy (NCBI): domain Eukaryota; kingdom Viridiplantae; phylum Streptophyta; class Magnoliopsida; order Fabales; family Fabaceae; genus Vicia; species Vicia faba. The sequence goes on along the minus strand of OX451739.1, from coordinate 558,456,950 downwards.
CCTTCCATAATGACAAGGCTACCATCCATTGGAGTAACAAAAATCTCGACAAAATACTACATTTTATAATGACAAGGTTACCATACATTGGAATAACAAAAATCTCGACAACAGACTACCTTCCATAATAACAGACTACCTTCCATAATGTCAAGGCTACTATCCATTGGAGTAACAAAAATCTCAACAACAGACTACCTTCCATAATGACAAGGCTAAAATCCATTGGAGTAACAGAAATCTCAACGACAGACTACCTTCCATAATGACAAGGCTACCATCCATTGGAGTAACAAAAATCTCGACAACAGACTACCTTCCATAATTACAAGGCTACCATCCATTGGAGTAATTAAAATCTCGACAAAAGACTAACTTTTATAATGGCAAGGTTACCATCCATTGGAATAACAAAAATCTCGACAACAAACTACCTTCCATAATGAAAGACTACCTTCCATAATGTCAAGGCTACTACCCATTGGAGTAACAAAAATCTGAATAACAAACTACCTTCCATAATTACAAGGCTATAATCCATTGGAGTAATAGAAATCTTAACGACAGACAACCTTCCATAATGACAAGGCTACCATCCATTGTAGTAACAAAAATCTCGACAACAGACTACCTTCCATAATGAAAAGGCTACCATCCATTGGAGTAAAAAAAATCTCGACAAAACACTACATTTTATAATGACAAGGTTACCATCCATTGGAATAACAAAAATCTCGACAACAGACTACCTTCCATAATAACAGACTACCTTCCATAATGTCAAGGCTACTATCCATTGGAGTAACAAAAATCTGAACAACAGACTACCTTCCATAATGACAAGGCTACAATCCATTGGAGTAACAGAAATCTCAACGACAGACTACCTTCCAAAATGACAAGGCTACCATCCAATGGAGTAACAAAAATCACGACAACAGACTACCTTCCATAATTACAAGGCTACCATCCATTGGAGTAACAATAATCTCGACAACAGACTACCTTCCATAATGACAAGGCTACCATCCATTGGAGTAACAAAAATCTCGACAAAATACTACATTTTATAATGACAAGGTTACCATACATTGGAATAACAAAAATCTCGACAACAGACTACCTTCCATAATAACAGACTACCTTCCATAATGTCAAGGCTACTATCCATTGGAGTAACAAAAATCTGAACAACAGACTACCTTCCATAATGACAAGGCTACAATCCATTGGAGTAACAGAAATCTCAACGACAGACTACCTTCCATAATGACAAGGCTACCATCCATTGGAGTAACAAAAATCTCGACAACAGACTACCTTCCATAATTACAAGGCTACCATCCATTGGAGTAATTAAAATCTCGACAAAAGACTAACTTTTATAATGGCAAGGTTACCATCCATTGGAATAACAAAAATCTCGACAACAAACTACCTTCCATAATGACAGACTACCTTCCATAATGTCAAGGCTACTACCCATTGGAGTAACAAAAATCTGAATAACAAACTACCTTCCATAATTACAAGGCTATAATCCATTGGAGTAATAGAAATCTTAACGACAGACAACCTTCCGTAATGACAAGGCTACCATCCATTGTAGTAACAAAAATCTCGACAACAGACTACCTTCCATAATGAAAAGGCTACCATCCATTGGAGTAAAAAAAATCTCGACAAAACACTACATTTTATAATGACAAGGTTACCATCCATTGGAATAACAAAAATATCGACAACAGACTACCTTCCATAATGAAAGACTACCTTCTATAATGTCAAGGCTACTATCCATTGGAGTAACAAAAATCTGAACAACAGACTACCTTCCATAATGACAAGGCTACAATCCATTGGACTAACGAAAATCTCAACGACAGACTATCTTCCATAATGACAAGGCTACAATCCATTGGAGTAACATAAATCTCAACGACAGACTACCTTCCATAATGACAAGGCTACCATCCATTGGAGTAACAAAAATCTCAACAACAGACTACCTTCCATAATTACAAGGCTACCATCCATTGGAGTAATTAAAATCTCGACAAAAGACTAACTTTTATAATGGCAAGGTTACCATCCATTGGAATAACAAAAATCTCGACAACAAACTACCTTCCATAATGACAGACTACCTTCCATAATGTCAAGGCTACTACCCATTGGAGTAACAAAAATCTGAACAACAAACTACCTTCCATAATGACAAGGCTATAATCCATTGGAGTAATAGAAATCTTAACGACAGACAACCTTCCATAATGACAAGGCTACCATCCATTGGAGTAACAAAAATCTCTACAACAGACTACCTTCCATAATGACAAGGCTACCATCCATTGGAGTAACAAAAATCTCGACAAAACACTACATTTTATAATGACAAGGTTACCATCCATTGGAATAACAAAAGCATCGACAACAGACTACCTTCCATAATGACAGACTACCTTCTAAAATGTCAAGGCTACTATCCATTAGAGTAACAAAAATCTGAACAACAGACTACCTTCCATAATGACAAGGCTACAATCCATTGGAGTAACAAAAATCTCAACGACAGACTATCTTCCATAAAGACAAGGCTACCATCCATTGGAGTAACAAAAATCACGACAACAGACTACCTTCCATAATTACAAGGCTACCATCCATTGGAGTAACAATAATCTCGACAACAGACTACCTTCCATAATGACAAGGCTACCATCCATTGGACTAACAAAAATCTCGACAAAATACTACCTTTTATAATGACAAGGTTACCATACATTGGAATAACAAAAATCTCGACAACAGACTACCATCCATAATAACAGACTACCTTCCATAATGTCAAGGCAACTATCCATTGGAGTAACAAAAATCTGAACAACAGACTACCTTCCATAATGACAAGGCTACAATCCATTGGAGTAACAGAAATCTCAATGACAGACTACCTTCCATAATGACAAGGCTACCATCCATTGGAGTAACAAAAATATCGACAACAGACTACCTTCCATAATTACAAGGCTACCATCCATTGGAGTAATTAAAATCTCGACAAAAGACTAACTTTTATAATGGCAAGGTTACCATCCATTGGAATAACAAAAATATCGACAACAGACTACCTTCCATAATGACAGACTACCTTCTATAATGTCAAGGCTACTATCCATTGGAGTAACAAAAATCTGAACAACAGACTACCTTCCATAATGACAAGGCTACAATCCTGTGGAGTAACAAAAATCTCAACGACAGACTATCTTCCATAATGACAAGGCTACCATCCATTGGGGTAACAAAAATCACGACAACAGACTACCTTCCATAATTACAAGGCTACCATCCATTGGAGTAACAAAAATCTCGACAAAAGAATACCTTTTATAATGACAAGGTTACCATACATTGGAATAACAAAAATCTCGACAACAGACTACCTTCCATAATGACAGACTACCTTCTATAATGTCAAGGCTACTATCCATTGGAGTAACAAAAATCTAAACAACAGACTACCTTCCATAATGACAAGGCTACAATCCATTGGAGTAACAGAAATCTTAATGACAGACTACCTTCCATAATGACAAGGCTACCATCCATTGGAGTAACAAAAATCTCGACAACAGACTACCTTCCATAATTACAAGGCTACCATCCATTGGAGTAATTAAAATCTCGACAAAAGACTAACTTTTATAATGGCAAGGTTACCATCCATTGGAATAACAAAAATCTCGACAACAAACTACCTTCCATAATGACAGACTACCTTCCATAATGTCAAGGCTACTACCCATTGGAGTAACAAAAATCTGAACAACAAACTACCTTCCATAATAACAAGGCTATAATCCATTGGAGTAATAGAAATCTTAACGACAAACAACCTTCCATAATGACAAGGCTACCATCCATTGGAGTAACAAAAATCTCGACAATAGACTACCTTCCATAATGACAAGGCTACCATCCATTGGAGTAACAAAAATCTCGACAAAACACTACATTTTATAATGACAAGGTTACCATCATTTGGAATAACAAAAATATCGACAACAGACTACCTTCCATAATGACAGACTACCTTCTATAATGTCAAGGCTACTATCCATTGGAGTAACAAAAATCTGAACAACAGACTACCTTCCATAATGACAAGGCTACAATCCATTGGAGTAACAAAAATCTCAACGACAGACTATCTTCCATAATGACAAGGCTACCATCCATTGGAGTAACAAAAATCACGACAACAGACTACCTTCTGATAATTACAAGGCTACCATCCATTGGAGTAACAAAAATCTCGACAAAAGACTACCTTTTATAATGATAAGGTTACCATCCATTGGAATAACAAAAATCTCGACAACAGATTACCTTCCATAATGACAGACTACCTTCCATAATGTCAAGGCTACTATCCATTGGAGTAACAAAAATCTAAACAACAAACTACCTTTCATAATGACAAGGCTATAATCCATTGGAGTAATAGAAATATCAACGACAGACAACCTTCCATAATGACAAGGCTACCATTCCATTGGAGTAACAAAAATCTCGACAACAAACTACCTTCCATAATGACAAGGCTACCATCGATTGGAGTAACAAAAATCTCGACAAAAGACTACCTTTTATAATGACAAGGTTACCATCCATTGGAATAACAAAAATCTCGACAACAGACTACCTTCCATAATGACAGACTACCTTCCATAATGTCAAGGCTACTATCCATTGGAGTAACAAAAATCTGAACAACAGACTACCTTCCATAATGACAAGGCTATAATCCATTGGAGTAATAGAAATCTCAACGATAGACAACCTTCCATAATGACAAGGCTACCATCCACTGGAGTAACAAAAATCTTGACAACAGATTACCTTCCATAATGACAATGCTACCATCCATTGGAGTAACAAAAATCTCGACAAAAGACTACCTTTCATAATGACAAGGTTACCATCCATTGGAATAACAAAAATATCGACAACATACTACCTTCCATAATGACAGACTACCTTCTATAATGTCAAGGCTACTATCCATTGGAGTAACAAAAATCTGAACAACAGACTACCTTCCATAATGACGAGGCTACAATCCATTGGAGTAACAGAAATCTCAACGACAGACTACCTTCCATAATGACAAGGCTACCATCCATTGGAGTGACAAAAATCTCAACAACAGACTACCTTCCATAATTACAAGGCTACCATCCATTGGAGTAACAAAAATCTCGACAAAAGACTACCTTTTATAATGATAAGGTTACCATCCATTAGAATAACAAAAATCTCGACAACAGACTACCTTCCATAATGACAGACTACATTCCATAATGTCAAGGCTACTATCCATTGGAGTAAAAAAAATCTGAACAACAGACTACCTTCCATAATGACAAGGCTATAATCCATTGGAGTAATAGAAATCTCAACGATAGACAACCTTCCATAATGACTAGGCTACCATCCACTGGAGTAACAAAAATCTTGACAACAAATTACCTTCTATAATGACAATGCTACCATCCATTGGAGTAACAAAAATATCGACAAAAGACTACCTTTTATAATGACAAGGTTACCATCCATTGGAATAACAAAAATCTCGACAACAGACTACCTTCCATAATGACACACTACCTTCTATAATGTCAAGGCTACTATCCATTGGAGTAACAAAAATCTAAACAACAGACTACCTTCCATAATGACAAGGCTAAAATCCATTGGAGTAACAGAAATCTCAACGACAGACTACCTTCCATAATGACAAGGCTACCATCCATTGGAGTAACAAAAATCTCGACAAAAGACTACCTTCCATAATTATAAGGCTACCATCCATTGGAGTAACAAAAATCTCGACAAAAGACTAACTTTTATAATGACAAGGTTACCATCCATTGGAATAACAAAAATCTCGACAACAGACTACCTTCCATAATGACAGACTACCTTCCATAATGTCAAGGCTACTACCCATTGGAGTAACAAAAATCTGAACAACAGACTACCTTCCATAATGACAAGGCTATAATCCATTGGAGTAATAGAAATCTTAACGATAGATAACCTTCCATAATGACAAGGCTACCATCCATTGGAATAACAAAAATCTCGACAACAGACTACCTTCTATAATGACAAGGCTACCATCCATTGGAGTAACAAATATCTCGACAAAAGACTACATTTTATAAAGACAAGGTTACCATCCATTGGAATAACAAAAATATCGACAACAGACTACCTTCCATAATCACACACTACCTTCTATAATGTCAAGGCTACTATCCATTGGAGTAACAAAAATCTGAACAACAGACTACCTTCCATAATGACAACGCTATAATCCATTGGAGTAATAGAAATCTTAACGACAGACAACCTTCCATAATGACAAGGCTACCATCCATTGGAGTAACAAAAATCTCGACAACAGACTACCTTCCATAATGACAAGGCTACCATCCATTGGAGTAACAAAAATCTCGACAAAAGACTACCTTTTATAATGACAAGGTTACCATCCATTGGAATAACAAAAATATCGACAACATACTACCTTCCATAATGACAGACTACCTTCTATAATGTCCAGGCTACTATCCATTGGAGTAACAAAAATCTGAACAACAGACTACCTTCCATAATGACGAAGCTACAATCCATTGGAGTAACAGAAATCTCAACGACAGACTACCTTCCATAATGACAAGGCTACCATCCATTGGAGTAACAAAAATCTCGAAAACAGACTACCTTCCATAATTACAAGGCTACCATCCATTGGAGTAACAAAAATCTCGACAAAAGACTAACTTTTATAATGACAAGGTTACCATCCATTGGAATAACAAAAATCTCGACAACAGACTACCTTCCATAATGACAGACTACCTTCCATAATGTCAAGGCTACTACCCATTGGAGTAACAAAAATCTGAACAACAGACTACCTTCCATAATGACAAGGCTATAATCCATTGGAGTAATAGAAATCTTAACGACAGACAACCTTCCATAATGACAAGGCTACCATCCATTGGAGTAACAAAAATCTCGACAACAGACTACCTTCCATAATGACAAGGCTACCATCCATTAGAGTAACAAAAATCTCGACAAAAGACTACATTTTATAATGACAAGGTTACCATCCATTGGAATAACAAAAATATCGACAACAGACTACCTTCCATAATGACACACTACCTTCTATAATGTCAAGGCTACTATCCATTGGAGTAACAAAAATCTGAACAACAGACTACCTTCCATAATGACAAGGCTATAATCCATTGGAGTAATAGAAATCTTAACGACAGACAACCTTCCATAATGACAAGGCTACCATCCATTGGAGTAACAAAAATCTCGACAACAGACTACCTTCCAAAATGACAAGGCTACCATCCATTGGAGTAACAAAAATCTCGACAAAAGACTACCTTTTATAATGACAAGGTTACCATCCATTGGAATAACAAAAATATCGACAACATACTACCTTCCATAATGAAAGACTACCTTCTATAATGTCAAGGCTACTATCCATTGGAGTAACAAAAATCTGAACAACAGACTACCTTCCATAATGACGAAGCTACAATCCATTGGAGTAACAGAAATCTCAACGACAGACTACCTTCCATAATGACAAGGCTACCATCCATTGGAGTAACAAAAATCTCGACAACAAACTACCTTCCATAATTACAAGGCTACCATCCATTGGAGTAACAAAAATCTCGACAAAAGACTACCTTTTATAATGACAAGGTTACCATCCATTGGAATAACAAAAATCTCGACAACAGACTACCTTCCATAATGACAGACTACCTTCCATAATGTCAAGGCTACTATCCATTGGAGTAACAAAAATCTGAACAACAGACTACCTTCCATAATGACAAGGCTATAATCCATTGGAGTAATAGAAATCTCAACGACAGACTACCTTCCATAATGACAAGGCTACCATCCATTGGAGTATCAAAAATCTCGACAACAGACTACCTTCCATAATTACAAGGCTACCATCCATTGGAGTAACAAAAATCTCGACAAAAGACTACCTTTTATAATGACAAGGTTACCATCCATTGGAATAACAAAAATATCGACAACATACTACCTTCCATAATGACAGACTACCTTCTATAATGTCAAGGCTACTATCCATTGGAGTAACAAAAATCTGAACAACAGACTACCTTCCATAACGACGAAGCTATAATCCATTGGAGTAATAGAAATCTCAACGATAGACAACCTTCCATAATGACAAGCCTACCATCCATTGGAGTAACAAAAATCTCGACAACATACTACCTTCCATAATGACAATGCTACCATCCATTGGAGTAACAAAAATCTCCACAAAAGACTACCTTTTATAATGACAAGGTTACCATCCATTGGAATAACAAAAATCTCGACAACAGACTACCTTCTATAATGACAGACTACCTTCCATAATGTCAAGGCTACTATCCATTGGAGTAACAAAAATCTAAACAACAAACTACCTTCCATAATGACAAGGCCATAATACATTGTAGTAATAGAAATATCAACGACAGACAACCTTCCATAATGACAAGGCTACCATCCATTGGAGTAACAAAAATCTTGACAACAGACTACCTTCCATAATGACAATGCTACCATCGATTGGAGTAACAAAAATATCGACAAAAGACTACCTTTTATAATGACAAGGTTACCATCCGTTGGAATAACAAAAATATCGACAACATACTACCTTCCATAATGACAGACTACCTTCTATAATGTCCAGGCTACTATCCATTGGAGTAACAAAAATCTGAACAACAGACTACCTTCCATAATGACGAAGCTACAATCCATTGGAGTAACAGAAATCTCAACGACAGACTACCTTCCATAATGACAAGGCTACCATCCATTGGAGTAACAAAAATCTCGAAAACAGACTACCTTCCATAATTACAAGGCTACCATCCATTGGAGTAACAAAAATCTCGACAAAAGACTAACTTTTATAATGACAAGGTTACCATCCATTGGAATAACAAAAATCTCGACAACAGACTACCTTCCATAATGACAGACTACCTTCCATAATGTCAAGGCTACTACCCATTGGAGTAACAAAAATCTGAACAACAGACTACCTTCCATAATGACAAGGCTATAATCCATTGGAGTAATAGAAATCTTAACGACAGACAACCTTCCATAATGACAAGGCTACCATCCATTGGAGTAACAAAAATCTCGACAACAGACTACCTTCCATAATGACAAGGCTACCATCCATTAGAGTAACAAAAATCTCGACAAAAGACTACATTTTATAATGACAAGGTTACCATCCATTGGAATAACAAAAATATCGACAACAGACTACCTTCCATAATGACACACTACCTTCTATAATGTCAAGGCTACTATCCATTGGAGTAACAAAAATCTGAACAACAGACTACCTTCCATAATGACAAGGCTATAATCCATTGGAGTAATAGAAATCTTAACGACAGACAACCTTCCATAATGACAAGGCTACCATCCATTGGAGTAACAAAAATCTCGACAACAGACTACCTTCCATAATGACAAGGCTACCATCCATTGGAGTAACAAAAATCTCGACAAAAGACTACCTTTTATAATGACAAGGTTACCATCCGTTGGAATAACAAAAATATCGACAACATACTACCTTCCATAATGACAGACTACCTTCTATAATGTCCAGGCTACTATCCATTGGAGTAACAAAAATCTGAACAACAGACTACCTTCCATAATGACGAAGCTACAATCCATTGGAGTAACAGAAATCTCAACGACAGACTACCTTCCATAATGACAAGGCTACCATCCATTGGAGTAACAAAAATCTCGAAAACAGACTACCTTCCATAATTACAAGGCTACCATCCATTGGAGTAACAAAAATCTCGACAAAAGACTAACTTTTATAATGACAAGGTTACCATCCATTGGAATAACAAAAATCTCGACAAAAGACTACCTTTTATAATGACAAGGTTACCATCCATTGGAATAACAAAAATATCGACAACATACTACCTTCCATAATGAAAGACTACCTTCTATAATGTCAAGGCTACTATCCATTGGAGTAACAAAAATCTGAACAACAGACTACCTTCCATAATGACGAAGCTACAATCCATTGGAGTAACAGAAATCTCAACGACAGACTACCTTCCATAATGACAAGGCTACCATCCATTGGAGTAACAAAAATCTCGACAACAAACTACCTTCCATAATTACAAGGCTACCATCCATTGGAGTAACAAAAATCTCGACAAAAGACTACCTTTTATAATGACAAGGTTACCATCCATTAGAATAACAAAAATCTCGACAACAGACTACCTTCCATAATGACAGACTACCTTCCATAATGTCAAGGCTACTATCCATTGGAGTAACAAAAATCTGAACAACAGACTACCTTCCATAATGATAAGGCTATAATCCATTGGAGTAATAAAAATCTCAACGACAGACTACCTTCCATAATGACAAGGCTACCATCCATTGGAGTATCAAAAATCTCGACAACAGACTACCTTCCATAATTACAAGGCTACCATCCATTGGAGTAACAAAAATCTCGACAAAAGACTACCTTTTATAATGACAAGGTTACCATCCATTGGAATAACAAAAATATCGACAACATACTACCTTCCATAATGACAGACTACCTTCTATAATGTCAAGGCTACTATCCATTGGAGTAACAAAAATCTGAACAACAGACTACCTTCCATAACGACGAAGCTATAATCCATTGGAGTAATAGAAATCTCAACGATAGACAACCTTCCATAATGACAAGCCTACCATCCATTGGAGTAACAAAAATCTCGACAACATACTACCTTCCATAATGACAATGCTACCATCCATTGGAGTAACAAAAATCTCCACAAAAGACTACCTTTTATAATGACAAGGTTACCATCCATTGGAATTGTTAGAACAATGTTTGAATTTAGTACCCTATATTTAAGTTTTGATGATAACAAAGTGAAAAGATATAGTATTTAAATGCTTCATGATTGAATTATATGCTGCCTAAAATTACTATGCTCTGACTTGCAGATATGCTGATTAAAATAAGCAAGATCAATTATTCAGCATCAGAATATGAGTTTGTACACCAGCATCAGAAGTTGCTGAATCAGAACGTCAAGATCAGATGATCAACGCTTGTACATGCTGAAGCTTGATGAACAAGAACTGCGCGTAAAACACTCTGATACAGAAATAATAGTTCATCAGCAGCGAAGCAGAATCAGAATGAGCCAAGCCAGAACGTGCATTGAAGAAGCAACGGTACTGTGCATTGAACGCTAATCAATTCCAACGGCCTCATTCCAGACAAGATCTGCTCAAAAAGGAAAGCTTGTTATTAGCATTGAATCAAGAATATTTGCTTCAACGTTCATCTTCTCAAGTGCTATATAAACAAAGCTTCGAAGATTATAATGGCTAATGCTTCCAAACTCTCTACACGCACAAAGCTGATCAATAATCTTCATCTACCAGTTTTGCTAAACCAACAAACTCTGATACTCCATTAGTGTTTAGCAACCTAGTATTCTAAGCTTCATTTGTGTAAACATCACAGTTGTGATATAGTTTTGTAGAAAACATTCACACACATTATTTTATACCTTTGTAAGAAAGTGTTGCCTTGACAAACCGGATTGTGGTTTGAATCAAGAAGGCTTTAGCAGTTGTTAAAGCAGATTTGTATTCAGTTGAATATAGTGAATTAAGACCTCGTTGGAGAGAGGCGAAATCACCTTGACGGGTGGACTGGAGTAGTTTGAGATCAAACGAACCAGGATAAAAATATCTTGTCATTTGCTTTAAGTTTCCAGTTTACAATTCAACCCCCCCTTCTTGTGTTTTTCACCCCTTCAGGAATAACAAAAATCTCGACAACAGACTACCTTCTATAATGACACACTACCTTCCATAATGTCAAGGCTACTATCCATTGGAGTAACAAAAATCAAAACAACAGACTACCTTCCATAATGACAAGGCCATAATACATTGGAGTAATAGAAATATCAACGACAGACAACCTTCCATAATGACAAGGCTACCATCCATTGGAGTAACAAAAATCTCGACAACAGACTACCTTCCATAATGACAATGCTACCATCGATTGGAGTAACAAAAATATCGACAAAAGACTACCTTTTATAATGACAAGGTTACCATCCGTTGGAATAACAAAAATATCGACAACATACTACCTTCCATAATGACAGACTACCTTCTATAATGTCCAGGCTACTATCCATTGGAGTAACAAAAATCTGAACAACAGACTACCTTCCATAATGACGAAGCTACAATCCATTGGAGTAACAGAAATCTCAACGACAGACTACCTTCCATAATGACAAGGCTACCATCCATTGGAGTAACAAAAATCTCGAAAACAGACTACCTTCCATAATTACAAGGCTGCCATCCATTGGAGTAACAAAAATCTCGACAAAAGACTAACTTTTATAATGACAAGGTTACCATCCATTGGAATAACAAAAATCTCGACAACAGACTACCTTCCATAATGACAGACTACCTTCCATAATGTCAAGGCTACTACCCATTGGAGTAACAAAAATCTGAACAACAGACTACCTTCCATAATGACAAGGCTATAATCCATTGGAGTAATAGAAATCTTAACGACAGACAACCTTCCATAATGACAAGGCTACCATCCATTGGAGTAACAAAAATCTCGACAACAGACTACCTTCCATAATGACAAGGCTACCATCCATTAGAGTAACAAAAATCTCGACAAAAGACTACATTTTATAATGACAAGGTTACCATCCATTGGAATAACAAAAATATCGACAACAGACTACCTTCCATAATGACACACTACCTTCTATAATGTCAAGGCTACTATCCATTGGAGTAACAAAAATCTGAACAACAGACTACCTTCCATAATGACAAGGCTATAATCCATTGGAGTAATAGAAATCTTAACGACAGACAACCTTCCATAATGACAAGGCTACCATCCATTGGAGTAACAAAAATCTCGACAACAGACTACCTTCCATAATGACAAGGCTACCATCCATTGGAGTAACAAAAATCTCGACAAAAGACTACCTTTTATAATGACAAGGTTACCATCCGTTGGAATAACAAAAATATCGACAACATACTACCTTCTATAATGACAGACTACCTTCTATAATGTCCAGGCTACTATCCATTGGAGTAACAAAAATCTGAACAACAGACTACCTTCCATAATGACGAAGCTACAATCCATTGGAGTAACAGAAATCTCAACGACAGACTACCTTCCATAATGACAAGGCTACCATCCATTGGAGTAACCAAAATCTCGAAAACAGACTACCTTCCATAATTACAAGGCTACCATCCATTGGAGTAACAAAAATCTCGACAAAAGACTACCTTTTATAATGACAAGGTTACCATCCATTGGAATAACAAAAATCTCGACAACAGACTACTTTCCATAATGACAGACTACCTTCTATAATGTCAAGGCTACTACCCATTGGAGTAACAAAAATATGAACAATAGACTACCTTCCATAATGACAAGGTTATAATCCATTGGAGTAATAGAAATCTCAATGACAGACAACCTTCCATAATGACAAGGCTACCATCCATTGGTGTAACAAAAATCTCGACAACAGACTACCTTCCATAATGACAAGGCTACCATCCATTGGAGTAACAAAAATCTCGACAAAAGAATACCTTTTATAATGACAAGGTTACCATACATTGGAATAACAAAAATCTCGACAACAGACTACCTTCCATAATGACAAGGCTACAATCCATTGGAGTAACAGAAATCTCAACGACAGACTACCTTTCATAATGACAAGGCTACCATCCATTAGAGTATCAAAAATCTCGACAACAGACTACCTTCCATAATTACAAGGCTACCATCCATTGGAGTAACAAAAATCTCGACAAAAGACTACCTTTTATAATGACAAGGTTACCATCCATTGGAATAACAAAAATATCGACAACAGACTACCTTCCATGATGACACACTACCTTCTATAATGTCAAGGCTCCTATCCATTGGAGTAACAAAAATCTGAACAACAGACTACCTTCCATAATGACAAGGCTATAATCCATTGGAGTAATAGAAATCTTAACGACAGACAACCTTCCATAATGACAGGGCTACCATCCATTGGAGTAACAAAAATCTCGACAATAGACTACCTTCCATAATGACAAGGCTACCATCCATTGGAGTAACAAAAATCTCGACAAAAGACTGCATTTTATAATGACAAGGTTACCATCCATTAGAATAACAAAAATATTGACAACATACTACCTTCCATAATGACAGACTACCTTCTATAATGTCAAGGCTACTATCCATTGGAGTAACAAAAATCTGAACAACAGACTACCTTCCATAATGACGAAGCTACAATCCATTGGAGTAACAGAAATCTCAACGACAGACTACCTTCCATAATGACAAGGCTACCATCCATTGGAGTATCAAAAATCTCGACAACAGACTACCTTCCATAATGACAAGCCTACCATCCATTAGAGTAACAAAAATCTCGACAAAAGACTACATTTTATAATGACAAGGTTACCATCCATTGGAATAACAAAAATATCGACAACAGACTACCTTCCATATTGACACACTACCTTCTATAATGTCAAGGCTACTATCCATTGGAGTAACAAAAATCTGAACAACAGACTACCTTCCATAATGACAAGGCTATAATCCATTGGAGTAATAGAAATCTTAACGACACACAACCTTCCATAATGACAAGGCTACCATCCATTGGAGTAACAAAAATCACGACAACAGACTACCTTCCATAATGACAAGGCTACCATCCATTGGAGTAACAAAAATCTCGACAAAAGACTACCTTTTATAATGACAAGGTTACCATCCATTGGAATAACAAAACTATCGACAACATACTACCTTCCATAATGACAGACTACCTTCTATAATGTCAAGGCTACTATCCATTGGAGTAACAAAAATCTGAAACACAGACTACCTTCCATAATGACGAAGCTACAATCCATTGGAGTAACAAAATTCTCGACAACAAACTACCTTCCATAATTACAAGGCTACCATCCATTGGAGTAACAAAAATCTCGACAAAAGACTACCTTTTATAATGACAAGGTTACCATCCATTGGAATAACAAAAATCTCGACAACAGACTACCTTCCATAATGACAGACTACCTTCCATAATGTCAAGGCTACTATCCATTGGAGTAATAAAAATCTGAACAACAGACTACCTTCCATAATGACAAGGCTATAATCCATTGGAGTAATAGAAATCTCAATGATAGACAACCTTCCATAATGACAAGGCTACCATCCATTGGAGTAACAAAAATCTCGACAACAGACTACCTTCCATAATGACAATGCTACCATCCATTGGAGTAACAAAAATATTGACAAAAGACTACCTTTTATAATGACAAGGTTACCATCCGTTGGAATAACAAAAATCTCGACAACAGACTACCTTCCATAATGATAGACTACCTTCTATAATGTCAAGGCTACTATCCATTGGAGTAACAAAAATCTGAACAACAGACTACCTTCGATAATGACAAGGCTATAATCCATTGGAGTAATAGAAATCTCAACGACATACAACCTTCCATAATGACAAGGCTACCATCCATTGGAGTAACAAAAATCTCGACAACAGACTACCTTCCATAATGACAAGGCTACCATCCATTGGAGTAACAAAAATCTCGACAAAAGACTACCTTTTATAATGACAAGGTTACCATCCATTGGAATAACAAAAATATCGACAACATACTACCTTCCATAATGACAGACTACCTTCTATAATGTCAAGGCTACTACCCATTGGAGTAACAAAAATCTGAACAACAAACTACCTTCCATAATAACAAGGCTACAATCCATTGGAGTAATAGAAATCTCAACGACAGACAACCTTCCATAATGACAAGGCTACCATCCATTGGAGTAACAAAAATCTCGACAATAGACTACCTTCCATAATGACAAGGCTACCATCCATTGGAGTAACAAAAATATCAACAAAAGAGTACCTTTTATAATGACAAGGTTACCATACATTGGAATAACAAAAATCTCGACAACAGACTACCTTCCATAATGACAGACTACCTTCAATAATGTCAAGGCTACTATCCATTGGAGTAACAAAAATCTGAACAACAGACTACCTTCCATAATGACAAGGCTATAATCCATTGGAGTAATAGAAATCTCAACGATAGACAACCTTCCATAATGACAAGGCTACCATCCATTGGAGTAACAAAAATCTCGACAACAGACTACCTTCCATAATGACAAGGCTACCATCCATTTGAGTAACAAAAATATCGACAAAAGACTACCTTTTATAATGACAAGGTTACCATCCATTGGAATAACAAAAATCTCGACAACAGACTACCTTCCATAATGACAGACTACCTTCTATAATGTCAAGGCTACTATCCCTTGGAGTAACAAAAATCTAAACAACAGACTACCTTCCATAATGAGAAGGCTACAATCCATTGGAGTACTAGAAATCTCAACGACAGACTACCTTCCATAATGACAAGGCTACCATCCATTGGAGTATCAAAAATCTCGACAACAGACTACCTTCCATAATTACAAGGCTACCATCCATTGGAGTAACAAAAATCTCGACAAAAGACTACCTTTTATAATGACAAGGTTACCATCCATTGGAATAACAAAAATCTCGACAACAGACTACTTTCCATAATGACAGACTACCTTCTATAATGTCAAGGCTACTACCCATTGGAGTAACAAAAATCTAAACAATAGACTACCTTCCATAATGACAAGGCTATAATCCATTGGAGTAATAGAAATCTCAACGACAGACAACCTTCCATAATGACAAGGCTACCATCCATTGGAGTAACAAAATCTCGACAACAGACTACCTTCCATAATGACAAGGCTACCATCCATTGGAGTAACAAAAATCTCGACAAAAGAATACCTTTTATAATGACAAGGTTACCATACATTGGAATAACAAAAATCTCGACAACAGACTACCTTCCATAATGACAAGGCTACAATCCATTGGAGTAACAGAAATCTCAACGACAGACTACCTTTCATAATGACAAGGCTACCATCCATTGGAGTAACAAAAATCTCGACAAAACACTACCTTTTATAATGACAAGGTTACCATCCATTGGAATAACAAAAATATCGACAACAGACTACCTTCCATAATGACACACTACCTTCTATAATGTCAAGGCTACTATCCATTGGAGTAACAAAAATCTGAACAACAGACTACCTTCCATAATGACAAGGCTATAATCCATTGGAGTAATAGAAATCTTAACGACAGACAACCTTCCATAATGACAAGGCTACCATCCATTGGAGTAACAAAAATCACGACAATAGACTACCTTCCATAATGACAAGGCTACCATCCATTGGAGTAACAAAAATCTCGACAAAAGACTGCATTTTATAATGACAAGGTTACCATCCATTGGAATAACAAAAATATCGACAACATACTACCTTCCATAATGACAGACTACCTTCTATAATGTCAAGGCTACTATCCATTGGAGTAACAAAAATATGAACAACAGACTACCTTCCATAATGACGAAGCTACAATCCATTGGAGTAACAGAAATCTCAACGACAGACTACCTTCCATAGTGACAAGGCTACCATCCATTGGAGTATCAAAAATCTCGACAACAGACTACCTTCCATAATGACAAGGCTACCATCCATTAGAGTAACAAAAATCTCGACAAAAGACTACATTTTATAATGACAAGGTTACCATCCATTGGAATAACAAAAATATCGACAACAGACTACCTTCCATAATGACACACTACCTTCTATAATGTCAAGGCTACTATCCATTGGAGTAACAAAAATCTGAACAACAGACTACCTTCCATAATGACAAGGCTATAACCCATTGGAGTAATAGAAATCTTAACGACAGACAACCTTCCATAATGACAAGGCTACCATCCATTGGAGTAAAAAAAATCACGACAACAGACTATCTTCCATAATGACAAGGCTACCATCTATTGGAGTAACAAAAATCTCGACAAAAGACTACCTTTTATAATGACAAGGTTACCATCCATTGGAATAACAAAAATATCGACAACATACTACCTTCCATAATGACAGACTACCTTCTATAATGTCAAGGCTACTATCCATTGGAGTAACAAAAATCTGAACAACAGACTACCTTCCATAATGACGAAGCTACAATCCATTGGAGTAACAGAAATCTCAACGACAGACTACCTTCCATAATGACAAGGCTACCATCCATTGGAGTAACAAAATTCTCGACAACAAACTACCTTCCATAATTAGAAGGCTACCATCCATTGGAGTAACAAAAATCTCGACAAAAGACTACCTTTTATAATGACAAGGTTACCATCCATTGGAATAACAAAAATATCGACAACAGACTACCTTCCATAATGACACACTACCTTCTATAATGTCAAGGCTACTATCCATTGGAGTAACAAAAATCTGAACAACAGACTACCTTCCATAATGACAAGGCTATAATCCATTGGAGTAATAGAAATCTTAACGACAGACAACCTTCCATAATGACAAGGCTACCATCCATTGGAGTAACAAAAATCTCGACAATAGACTACCTTCCATAATGACAAGGCTACCATCCATTGGAGTAACAAAAATCTCGACAAAAGACTGCATTTTATAATGACAAGGTTACCATCCATTGGAATAACAAAAATATCGACAACATACTACCTTCCATAATGACAGACTACCTTCTATAATGTCAAGGCTACTATCCATTGGAGTAACAAAAATCTGAACAACAGACTACCTTCCATAATGACGAAGCTACAATCCATTGGAGTAACAGAAATCTCAACGACAGACTACCTTCCATAATGACAAGGCTACCATCCATTGGAGTATCAAAAATCTCGACAAGAGACTACCTTCCATAATGACAAGGCTACCATCCATTAGAGTAACAAAAATCTCGACAAAAGACTACATTTTATAATGACAAGGTTACCATCCATTGGAATAACAAAAATATCGACAACAGACTACCTTCCACTATGACACACTACCTTCTATAATGTCAAGGCTACTATCCATTCGAGTGACAAAAATCTGAACAACAGATTACCTTTCATAATGACAAGGCTATAATCCATTGGAGTAATAGAAATCTTAACGACAGACAACCTTCCATAATGACAAGGCTACCATCCATTGGAGTAACAAAAATCACGACAACAGACTACCTTCCATAATGACAAGGCTACCATCCATTGGAGTAACAAAAATCTCGACAAAAGACTACCTTTTATAATGACAAGGTTACCATCCATTGGAATAACAAAAATATCGACAACATACTACCTTCCATAATGACAGACTACCTTCTATAATGTCAAGGCTACTATCCATTGGAGTAACAAAAATCTGAACAACAGACTACCTTCCATAATGACGAAGCTACAATCCATTGGAGTAACAGAAATCTCAACGACAGACTACCTTCCATAATGACAAGGCTACCATCCATTGGAGTAACAAAATTCTCGACAACAAACTACCTTCCATAATTACAAGGCTACCATCCATTGAAGTAACAAAAATCTCGACAAAAGACTACCTTTTATAATGACAAGGTTACCATCCATTGGAATAACAAAAATCTCGACAATAGACTACCTTCAATAATGACAGACTACCTTCCATAATGTCAAGGCTACTATCCATTGGTGTAACAAAAATCTGAACAACAGACTACCTTCCATAATGACAAGGCTATAATCCATTGGAGTAATAGAAATCTCAACGACAGACAACCTTCCATAATGACAAGGCTACCATCCATTGGAGTAACAAAAATCTCTCGATAACAGACTACCTTCCATAATGACAAGGCTACAATCCATTGGAGTAACAAAAATCTCGACAAAAGACTACCTTTTATAATGACAAGGTTACCATCCATTGGAATAACAAAAATATCGACAACATACTACCTTCCATAATGACAGACTACCTTCTATAATGTCAAGGCTACTATCCATTGGAGTAACAAAAATCTGAACAACAGACTAACTTCCATAATGACAAGGCTACAATCCATTGGAGTAACAGAAATCTCAACGACAGACTACCTTCCATAATGACAAGGCTACCATCCATTGGAGTATCAAAAATCTCGACAACAGACTACCTTCCATAATTACAAGGCTACCATCCATTGGAGTAACAAAAATCTCCACAAAAGACTACCTTTTATAATGACAAGGTTACCATCCATTGGAATAACAAAAATCTCGACAACAGACTACCTTCTATAATGACATACTACCTTCCATAATGTCAAGGCTACTATCCATTGGAGTAACAAAAATCTAAACAACAGACTACCTTCCATAATGACAAGGCCATAATACATCGGAGTAATAGAAATATCAACGACAGACAACCTTCCATAATGACAAGGCTACCATCCATTGGAGTAACAAAAATCTCGACAACAGACTACCTTCCATAATGACAATGCTAACATCGATTAGAGTAACAAAAATATCGATAAAAGACTACCTTTTATAATGACAAGGTTACCATCCGTTGGAATAACAAAAATCTCGACAACAGACTACCTTCCATAATGATAGACTACCATCTATAATGTCAAGGCTACTATCCATTGGAGTAACAAAAATCTGAACAACAGACTACCTTCGATAATGACAAGGCTATAATCCATTGGAGTAATAGAAATCTCAACGACAGACAACCTTCCATAATGACAAGGCTACCATCCATTGGAGTAACAAAAATCTCGACAACAGACTACCTTCCATAATGACAAGGCTACCCTCCATTGGAGTAACAAAAATCTCGACAAAAGACTACCTTTTATAATGACAAGGTTACCATCCATTGGAATAACAAAAATATCGACAACATACTACCTTCCATAATGACAGACTACCTTCTATAATGTCAAGGCTACTACCCATTGGAGTAACAAAAATCTGAACAACAGACTACCTTCCATAATGACAAGGCTACAATCCATTGGAGTAATAGAAATCTCAACGACAGACAACCTTCCATAATGACAAGGCTACCATCCATTGGAGTAACAAAAATCTCGACAATAGACTACCTTCCATAATGACAAGGCTACCATCCATTGGAGTAACAAAAATATCAACAAAAGAGTACCTTTTATAATGACAAGGTTACCATACATTGGAATAACAAAAATCTCGACAACAGACTACCTTCCATAATGACAGACTACCTTCAATAATGTCAAGGCTACTATCCATTGGAGTAACAAAAATCTGAACAACAGACTACCTTCCATAATGACAAGGCTATAATCCATTGGAGTAATAGAAATCTCAACGATAGACAACCTTCCATAATGACAAGGCTACCATCCATTGGAGTAACAAAAATCTCGACAACAGACTACCTTCTATAATGACAATGCTACCATCCATTGGAGTAACAAAAACATCGACAAAAGACTACCTTTTATAATGACAAGGTTACCATCCATTGGAATAACAAAAATCTCGACAATAGACTACCTTCCATAATGATAGACTACCTTCTAGAATGTCAAGGCTACTATCCATTGGAGTAACAAAAATCTAAACAACAGACTACCTTCCATAATGACAAGGCTACAATCCAATGGAGTAACAGAAATCTGAACGACAGACTACCTTCCATAATGACAAGGCTACCATCCATTAGAGTATCAAAAATCTCGACAACAGACTACCTTCCATAATTACAAGGCTACCATCCATTGGAGTAACAAAAATCTCGACAAAAGACTACCTTTTATAATGACAAGGTTACCATCCATTGGAATAACAAAAATCTCGACAACAGACTACTTTCCATAATGACAGACTACCTTCTATAATGTCAAGGCTACTACCCATTGGAGTAACAAAAATCTGAACAATAGACTACCTTCCATAATGACAAGGCTATAATCCATTGGAGCAATAGAAATCTCAATGACAGACAACCTTCCATAACGACAAGGCTACCATCCATTGGAGTAACGAAAATCTCGACAACAAACTACCTTCCATAATGACAAGGCTACCATCCATTGGAGTAACAAAAATCTCGACAAAAGAATACCTTTTATAATGACAAGGTTACCATACATTGGAATAACAAAAATCTCGACAACAGACTACCTTCCATAATGACAAGGCTACAATCCATTGGAGTAACAGAAATCTCAACGACATATTACCTTTCATAATGACAAGGCTACCATCCATTGGAGTATCAAAAATCTCGACAACAGACTACCTTCCATAATTACAAGGCTACCATCCATTGGAGTAACAAAAATCTCGACAAAAGACTACCTTTTACAATGACAAGGTTACCATCCATTGGAATAACAAAAATCTCGACAACAGACTACCTTCCATAATGACAGACTACCTTCTATAATGTCAAGGCTACTACCCATTGGAGTAACAAATATCTGAACAACAAACTACCTTCCATAATGACAAGGCTATAATCCATTGGAGTAATAGAAATCTCAACAACAGACAACCTTCCATAATGACAAGGCTACCATCCATTGGAGTAACAAAAATCTCGACAACAGACTACCTTCCATAATGACAAGGCTACCATCCATTGGAGTAACAAAAATCTACACAAAAGAGTACCTTTTATAATGACAAGGTTACCATACATTGGAATAACAAAAATCTCGACAACAGACTACCTTCCATAATGACATACTACCTTCCATAATATCAAGGCTACTATTAATTGGAGTAACAAAAATCTGAACAACAGACTACCTTCCATAATGACAAGGCTATAATCCATTGGAGTAATAGAAATCTCAACGACAGACAACCTACCATAATGACAAGGCTACCATCCATTGGAGTAACAAAAATCTCGACAACAGACTACCTTCCATAATGACAAGGCTACAATCCATTGGAGTAACAAAAATCAAGATAAAAGAGTACCTTTATAATGACAAGGTTACCATACATTGGAATAACAAAAAACTCGACAATAGACTACCTTCCATAATGACAGACTACCTTCCATAATGTCAAGGCTACTATCCATTGGAGTAAAAAAAATCTGAATAACAGACTACCTTCCATAATGACAAGGCTATAATCCATTGGAGTAATAGAAATCTCAATGATAGACAACCTTCCATAATGACAAGGCTACCATCCATTGGAGTAACAAATCTCGACAATAGACTACCTTCCATAATGACAATGCTACCATCCATTGGAGTAACAAAAATATCGACAAAAGACTACCTTTTATAATGACAAGGTTACCATCCATTGGAATAACAAAAATCTCGACAACAGACTACCTTCCATAATGACAGACTACCTTCTATAATGTCAGGGCTACTATCCATTGGAGTAACAAAAATCTAAACAACAGATTACCTTCCATAATTACCAGGCTACAATCCATTGGAGTAACAGAAATCTCAACGACAGACTACCTTCCATAATGACAAGGCTACCATCCATTGGAGTAACAAAAATCTCGACAACTGACTACCTTCCATAATTACAAGGCTACCATCCATTGGAGTAACAAAAATCTCGACAAAAGACAACCTTTTATAATGACAAGGTTACCATCCATTGGAATAACAAAAATCTCGACAACAGACTACCTTCCATAATGACAGACTACCTTCCATAATGTCAAGGCTACTATCCATTGTAGTAACAAAAATCTGAACAACAGACTACCTTCCATAATGACAAGGCTATAATCCATTGGAGTAATAGAAATCTCAACGACAGACAACCTTCCATAATGACAAGGCTACCATCCATTGGAGTAACAAAAATCTCGTCAATAGACTACCTTCCATAATGACAAGGCAACCATCCAATGGAGTAACAAAAATCTAGACAAAAGAGTACCTTTTATAATGACAAGGTTACCATACATTGGAATAACAAAAATCTCGACAATAGACTACCTTCCATAATGACAGACTACCTTCAATAATGTCAAGGCCACTATCTATTGGAGTAAATAAAATCTGAACAACAGACTACCTTCCATAATGACAAGGCTATAATCCATTGGAGTAATAGAAATCTCAACGATAGACAACCTTCCATAATGACAAGGCTATCATCCATTGGAGTAACAAATCTCGACAACAGACTACCTTCCATAATGACAATGCTACAATCCATTGGAGTAACAAAAATCAAGACAAAAGAGTACCTTTTATAATGACAAGGTTACCATACATTGGAATAACAAAAATCTCGACAATAGACTACCTTCCATAATGACAGACTACCTTCCATAATGTCAAGGCTACTATCCATTGGAGTAACAAAAATCTGAATAACAGACTACCTTCCATAATGACAAGGCTATAATCCATTGGAGTAATAGAAATCTCAATGATAGACAACCTTCCATAATGACAAGGCTACCATCCATTGGAGTAACAAATCTCGACAATAGACTACCTTCCATAATGACAATGCTACCATCCATTGGAGTAACAAAAATATCGACAAAAGACTACCTTTTATAATGACAAGGTTACCATCCATTGGAATAACAAAAATCTCGACAACAGACTACCTTCCATAATGACAGACTACCTTCTATAATGTCAGGGCTACTATCCATTGGAGTAACAAAAATCTAAACAACAGACTACCTTCCATAATTACCAGGCTACAATCCATTGGAGTAACAGAAATCTCAACGACAGACTACCTTCCATAATGACAAGGCTACCATCCATTGGAGTAACAAAAATCTCGACAACTGACTACCTTCCATAATTACAAGGCTACCATCCATTGGAGTAACAAAAATCTCGACAAAAGACTACCTTTTATAATGACAAGGTTACCATCCATTGGAATAACAAAAATCTCGACAACAGACTACCTTCCATAATGACAGACTACCTTCCATAATGTCAAGGCTACTATCCATTGGAGTAACAAAAATCTGAACAACAGACTACCTTCCATAATGACAAGGATATAATCCATTGGAGTAATAGAAATCTCAACGATAGACAACCTTCCATAATGACAAGGCTACCATCCATTAGAGTAACAAAAATATCGACAACAGACTACCTTCCATAATGACAATGCTACCATCCATTGGAGTAACAAAAATATCGACAAAAGACTACCTTTTATAATGACAAGGTTACCATCCATTGGAATAACAAAAATCTAGACAGCAGACTACCTTCCATAATGACAGACTACCTTCTATAATGTCAAGGCTACTACTTATTGGAGTAACAAAAATCTGAACAACAGACTACCTTCCATAATGACAAGGCTATAATCCATTGGAGTAATAGAAATCTCAACGACAGACAACCTTCCATAATGACAAGGCTACCATCCATTGGAGTAACAAAAATCTCGACAATAGACTACCTTCCATAATGACAAGGCAACCATCCAATGGAGTAACAAAAATCTAGACAAAAGAGTACCTTTTATAATGACAAGGTTACCATACATTGGAATAACAAAAATCTCGACAATAGACTACCTTCCATAATGACAGACTACCTTCAATAATGTCAAGGCCACTATCTATTGGAGTAAATAAAATCTGAACAACAGACTACCTTCCATAATGACAAGGCTATAATCCATTGGAGTAATAGAAATCTCAACGATAGACAACCTTCCATAATGACAAGGCTATCATCCATTGGAGTAACAAATCTCGACAACAGACTACCTTCCATAATGACAATGCTACCATCCATTGGAGTATCAAAAATCTCGACAATAGACTACCTTCCATAATTACAAGGCTACCATCCATTGGAGTAACAAAAATCTCGACAAAAGACTACCTTTTATAATGACAAGGTTACCATCCAATGGAATAACAAAAATCTCGACAACAGACTACCTTCCATAATGACAATGCTACCATCCATTGGAGTAACAAAAATATCGACAAAAGACTACCTTTTATAATGACAAGGTTACCATCCATTGGAATAACAAAAATCTCGACAATAGACTACCTTCCATAATGATAGACTACCTTCCATAATGACAAGGCTACCATCCATTGGAGTAACAAAAATCTCGACAACAGACTACCTTCCATAATGACAAGGCTTCCATCCATTGGAGTAACAAAAATCTAGACAAAAGAGTACCTTTTATAATGACAAGGTTACCATACATTGGAATAACAAAAATCTCGACAACAGACTACCTTCCATAATGACAGACTACCTTCCATAATGTCAAGGCTACTATCCAGTGGAGTAACAAAAATCTGAATAACAGACTACCTTCCATAATGACAAGGCTATAATCCATTGGAGTAATAGAAATCTCAATGATAGACAACCTTCCATAATGACAAGGCTACCATCCATTGGAGTAACAAATCTCGACAATAGACTACCTTCCATAATGACAATGCTACCATCCATTGGAGTAACAAAAATATCGACAAAAGACTACCTTTTATAATGACAAGGTTACCATCCATTGGAATAACAAAAATCTCGACAACAGACTACCTTCCATAATGACAGACTACCTTCTATAATTTCAAGGCTACTATCCATTGGAGTAACAAAAATATAAACAACAGACTACCTTCCATAATTACCAGGCTACAATCCATTGGAGTAACAGAAATCTCAACGACAGACTACCTTCCATAATGACAAGGCTACCATCCATTGGAGTAACAAAAATCTCGACAACAGACTACCTTCCATAATTACAAGGCTACCATCCATTGGAGTAACAAAAATCTCGACAAAAGACTACCTTTTATAATGACAAGGTTACCATCCATTGGAATAACAAAAATCTCGACAACAGACTACCTTCCATAATGTCAAGGCTACTATCCATTGGAGTAACAAAAATCTGAACAACAGACTACCTTCCATAATGACAAGGATATAATCCATTGGAGTAATAGAAATCTCAACGATAGACAACCTTCCATAATGACAAGGCTACCATCCATTGGAGTAACAAAAATATCGACAACAGACTACCTTCCATAATGACAATGCTACCATCCATTGGAGTAACAAAAATATCGACAAAAGACTACCTTTTATAATGACAAGGTTACCATCCATTGGAATAACAAAAATCTAGATAACAGACTACCTTCCATAATGACAGACTACCTTCTATAATGTCAATGCTACTATCCTTTGGAGTAACAAAAATCTAAACAACAGACTACCTTCCATAATGACAAGGCTACAATCCATTGGAGTAACAGAAATCTCAACGACAGACTACCTTCCATAATGACAAGGCTACCATCCATTGGAGTATCAAAAATCTCGACAACAGACTACCTTCCATAATTACAAGGCTACCATCCATTGGAGTAACAAAAATCTCGACAAAAGACAACCTTTTATAATGACAAGGTTACCATCCATTGGAATAACAAAAATCTCGACAACAAACTACCTTCCATAATGACAGACTACCTTCTATAATATCAAGGCTACTACCCATTGGAGTAACAAAAATATGAACAACAGACTACCTTCCATAATGATAAGGCTATAATCC
The DNA here is from genome assembly GCA_948472305.1 of Vicia faba. Classification (NCBI taxonomy): domain Eukaryota; kingdom Viridiplantae; phylum Streptophyta; class Magnoliopsida; order Fabales; family Fabaceae; genus Vicia; species Vicia faba. Next base: position 558,429,077 of record OX451739.1, on the reverse strand, counting down.
ATTGGAGTAATAGAAATCTCAACGACAGACAACCTTCCATAATGACAAGGCTACCATCCATTAGAGTAACAAAAATCTCGACAACTGACTACCTTCCATAATGACAAGGCTACCATCCATTGGAGTAACAAAAATATAGACAAAAGAGTACCTTTTATAATGACAAGGTTACCATACATTGGAATAACAAAAATATCGACAATAGACTACCTTCCATAATGACAAACTACCTTCAATAATGTCAAGGCTACTATCTATTGGAGTAAATAAAATCTGAACAACAGACTACCTTCCATAATGACAAGGCTATAATCCATTGGAGTAATAGAAATCTCAATGATAGACAAACTTCCATGATGACAAGGCTACCATCCATTGGAGTAACAAATCTCGACAACAGACTACCTTCCATAATGACAATGCTACCATCCATTGGAGTATCAAAAATCTCGACAATAGACTACCTTCCATAATTACAAGGCTACCATCCATTGGAGTAACAAAAATCTCGACAAAAGACTACCTTTTATAATGACAAGGTTTCCATCCATTGGAATAACAAAAATCTCGACAACAGACTACCTTCCATAATGACAGACTACCTTCTATAATGTCAAGGCTACTACCCATTGGAGTAACAAAAATCTGAACAACAGACTACCTTCCATAATGACAAGGCTATAATCCATTGGAGTAATAGAAATCTCAACGACAGACAACCTTCCATAATGACAAGGCTACCATCCATTGGAGTAACAAAAATCTCGACAACAGACTACCTTCCATAATGACAAGGCTACCATCCATTGGAGTAACAAAAATCTAGACAAAAGAGTACCTTTTATAATGACAAGGTTACCATACATTGGAATAACAAAAATCTCGACAATAGACTACCTTCCATAATGACAGACTACCTTCCATAATGTCAAGGCTACTATCCATTGGAGTAACAAAAATCTGAATAACAGACTACCTTCCATAATGACAAGGCTATAATCCATTGGAGTAATAGAAATCTCAATGATAGACAACCTTCCATAATGACAAGGCTACCATCCATTGGAGTAACAAATCTCGACAATAGACTACCTTCCATAATGACAATGCTACCATCCATTGGAGTAACAAAAATATCGACAAAAGACTACCTTTTATGATGACAAGGTTACCATCCATTGGAATAAAAAAAATCTCGACAACAGACTACCTTCCATAATGACAGACTACCTTCTATAATGTCAAGGCTACTATCCATTGGAGTAACAAAAATCTAAACAACAGACTACCTTCCATAATTACCAGGCTACAATCCATTGGAGTAACAGAAATCTCAACGACAGACTACCTTCCATAATGACAAGGCTACCATCCATTGGAGTAACAAAAATCTCGACAACAGACTACCTTCCATAATTACAAGGCTACCATCCATTGGAGTAACAAAATCTCGACAAAAGACTACCTTTTATAATGACAAGGTTACCATCCATTGGAATAACAAAAATCTCTACAACAAACTACCTTCCATAATGACAGACTACCTTCCATAATGTCAAGGCTACTATCCATTGGAGTAACAAAAATATGAACAACAGACTACCTTCCATAATGACAAGGATATAATCCATTGGAGTAATAGAAATCTCAACGATAGACAACCTTCAATAATGACAAGGCTACCATCCATTAGAGTAACAAAAATATCGACAACAGACTACCTTCCATAATGACAATGCTACCATCCATTGGAGTAACAAAAATATCGACAAAAGACTACCTTTTATAATGACAAGGTTACCATCCATTAGAATAACAAAAATCTAGACAGCAGACTACCTTCCATAATGACAGAATACCTTCTATAATGTCAAGGCTACTACTCATTGGAGTAACAAAAATCTGAACAACAGACTACCTTCCATAATGACAAGGCTATAATCCATTGGAGTAATAGAAATCTCAACGACAGACAACCTTCCATAATGACAAGGCTACCATCCATTGGAGTAACAAAAATCTCGACAATAGACTACCTTCCATAATGACAAGGCAACCATCCAATGGAGTAACAAAAATCTAGACAAAAGAGTACCTTTTATAATGACAAGGTTACCATACATTGGAATAACAAAAATCTCGACAATAGACTACCTTCCATAATGACAGACTACCTTCAATAATGTCAAGGCCACTATCTATTGGAGTAAATAAAATCTGAACAACAGACTACCTTCCATAATGACAAGGCTATAATCCATTGGAGTAATAGAAATCTCAACGATAGACAACCTTCCATAATGACAAGGCTATCATCCATTGGAGTAACAAATCTCGACAACAGACTACCTTCCATAATGACAATGCTACCATCCATTGGAGTATCAAAAATCTCGACAATAGACTACCTTCCATAATTACAACGCTACCATCCATTGGAGTAACAAAAATCTCGACAAAAGACTACCTTTTATAATGACAAGGTTACCATCCAATGGAATAACAAAAATCTCGACAACAGACTACCTTCCATAATGACAATGCTACCATCCATTGGAGTAACAAAAATATCGACAAAAGACTACCTTTTATAATGACAAGGTTACCATCCATTGGAATAACAAAAATCTCGACAATAGACTACCTTCCATAATGATAGACTACCTTCCATAATGACAAGGCTACCATCCATTGGAGTAACAAAAATCTCGACAACAGACTACCTTCCATAATGACAAGGCTACCATCCATTGGAGTAACAAAAATCTAGACAAAAGAGTACCTTTTATAATGACAAGGTTACCATACATTGGAATAACAAAAATCTCGACAACAGACTACCTTCCATAATGACAGACTACCTTCCATAATGTCAAGGCTACTATCCAGTGGAGTAACAAAAATCTGAATAACAGACTACCTTCCATAATGACAAGGCTATAATCCAATGGAGTAATAGAAATCTCAATGATAGACAACCTTCCATAATGACAAGGCTACCATCCATTGGAGTAACATATCTCGACAATAGACTACCTTCCATAATGACAATGCTACCATCCATTGGAGTAACAAAAATATCGACAAAAGACTACCTTTTATAATGACAAGGTTACCATCCATTGGAATAACAAAAATCTCGACAACAGACTACCTTCCATAATGACAGACTACCTTCTATAATGTCAAGGCTACTATCCATTGGAGTAACAAAAATATAAACAACAGACTACCTTCCATAATTACCAGGCTACAATCCATTGGAGTAACAGAAATCTCAACGACAGACTACCTTCCATAATGACAAGGCTACCATCCATTGGAGTAACAAAAATCTCGACAACAGACTACCTTCCATAATTACAAGGCTACCATCCATTGGAGTAACAAAAATCTCGACAAAAGACTACCTTTTATAATGACAAGGTTACCATCCATTGGAATAACAAAAATCTCGACAACAGACTACCTTCCATAATGACAGACTACCTTCCATAATGTCAAGGCTACTATCCATTGGAGTAACAAATATCTGAACAACAGACTACCTTCCATAATGACAAGGATATAATCCATTGGAGTAATAGAAATCTCAACGATAGACAACCTTCCATAATGACAAGGCTACCATCCATTGGAGTAACAAAAATATCGACAACAAACTACCTTCCATAATGAGAATGCTACCATCCATTGGAGTAACAAAAATATCGACAAAAGACTACCTTTTATAATGACAAGGTTACCATCCATTGGAATAATAAAAATCTAGATAACAGACTACCTTCCATAATGACAGACTACCTTCTATAATGTCAATGCTACTATCCTTTGGAGTAACAAAAATCTAAACAACAGACTACCTTCCATAATGACAAGGCTACAATCCATTGGAGTAACAGAAATCTCAACGACAGACTACCTTCCATAATGACAAGGCTACCATCCATTGGAGTATCAAAAATCTCGACAACAGACTACCTTCCATAATTACAAGGCTACCATCCATTGGAGTAACAAAAATCTAGACAAAAGAGTACCTTTTATAATGACAAGGTTACCATACATTGGAATAACAAAAATCTCGACAACAGACTACCTTCCATAATGACAGACTACTTTCCATAATGTCAAGGCTACTATCCATTGGAGTAACAAAAATCTGAATAACAGACTACCTTCCATAATGACAAGGCTATAATCCATTGGAGTAATAGAAATCTCAACGATAGACAACCTTCCATAATGACAAGGCTACCATCCATTGGAGTAACAATTCTCGACAATAGACTACCTTCCATAATGACAATGCTACCATCCATTGGAGTAACAAAAATATCGACAAAACACTACCTTTTATGATGACAAGGTTACCATCCATTGGAATAACAAAAATCTCGACAACAGACTACCTTCCATAATGACAGACTACCTTCTATAATGTCAAGGCTACTATCCATTGGAGTAACAAAAATCTAAACAACAGACTACCTTCCATAATTACCAGGCTACAATCCATTGGAGTAACAGAAATCTCAACAACAGACTACCTTCCATAATGACAAGGCTACCATCCATTGGAGTAACAAAAATCTCGACAACAGACTACCTTCCATAATGTCAAGGCTACTATCCAGTGGAGTAACAAAAATCTGAATAACAGACTACCTTCCATAATGACAAGGCTATAATCCATTGGAGTAATAGAAATCTCAATGATATACAACCTTCCATAATGACAAGGCTACCATCCATTGGAGTAACATATCTCGACAATAGACTACCTTCCATAATGACAATGCTACCATCCATTGGAGTAACAAAAATATCGACAAAAGACTACCTTTTATAATGACAAGGTTACCATCCATTGGAATAACAAAAATCTCGACAACAGACTACCTTCCATAATGACAGACTACCTTCTATAATGTCAAGGCTACTATCCATTGGAGTAACAAAAATATAAACAACAGACTACCTTCCATAATTACCAGGCTACAATCCATTGGAGTAACAGAAATCTCAACGACAGACTACCTTCCATAATGACAAGGCTACCATCCATTGGAGTAACAAAAATCTCGACAACAGACTACCTTCCATAATTACAAGGCTACCATCCATTGGAGTAACAAAAATCTCGACAAAAGACTACCTTTTATAATGACAAGGTTACCATCCATTGGAATAACAAAAATCTCGACAACAGACTACCTTCCATAATGACAGACTACCTTCCATAATGTCAAGGCTACTATCCATTGGAGTAACAAAAATCTGAACAACAGACTACCTTCCATAATGACAAGGATATAATCCATTGGAGTAATAGAAATCTCAACGATAGACAACCTTCCATAATGACAAGGCTACCATCCATTGGAGTAACAAAAATATCGACAACAGACTACCTTCCATAATGACAATGCTACCATCCATTGGAGTAACAAAAATATCGACAAAAGACTACCTTTTATAATGAAAAGGTTACCATCCATTGGAATAACAAAAATCTAGATAACAGACTACCTTCCATAATGACAGACTACCTTCTATAATGTCAATGCTACTATCCTTTGGAGTAACAAAAATCTAAACAACAGACTACCTTCCATAATGACAAGGCTACCATCCATTGGAGTATCAAAAATCTCGACAACAAACTACCTTCCATAATTACAAGGCTACCATCCATTGGAGTAACAAAAATCTCGACAAAAGACTACCTTTTATAATGACAAGGTTACCATCCATTGGAATAACAAAAATCTCGACAACAGACTACCTTCCATAATGACAGACTACCTTCTATAATATCAAGGCTACTACCCATTGGAGTAACAAAAATATGAACAACAGACTACCTTCCATAATGATAAGGCTATAATCCATTGGAGTAATAGAAATCTCAACGACAGACAACCTTCCATAATGACAAGGCTACCATCCATTAGAGTAACAAAAATCTCGACAACAGACTACCTTCCATAATGACAAGGCTACCATCCATTGGAGTAACAAAAATATAGACAAAAGAGTACCTTTTATAATGACAAGGTTACCATACATTGGAATAACAAAAATATCAACAATAGACTACCTTCCATAATGACAGACTACCTTCAATAATGTCAAGGCTACTATCTATTGGAGTAAATAAAATCTGAACAACAGACTACCTTCCATAATGACAAGGCTATAATCCATTGGAGTAATAGAAATCTCAATGATAGACAAACTTCCATGATGACAAGGCTACCATCCATTGGAGTAACAAATCTCGACAACAGACTACCTTCCATAATGACAATGCTACCATCCATTGGAGTATCAAAAATCTCGACAATAGACTACCTTCCATAATTACAAGGCTACCATCCTATGGAGTAACAAAAATATCGACAAAAGACTACCTTTTATAATGACAAGGTTTCCATCCATTGGAATAACAAAAATCTCGACAACAGACTACCTTCCATAATGATAGACTACCTTCTATAATGTCAAGGCTACTACCCATTGCAGTAACAAAAATCTGCACAACAGACTACCTTCCATAATGACAAGGCTATAATCCATTGGAGTAATAGAAATCTCAACGACAGACAACCTTCCATAATGACAAGGCTACCATCCATTGGAGTAACAAAAATCTCGACAACAGACTACCTTCCATAATGACAAGGCTACCATCCATTGGAGTAACAAAAATCTAGACAAAAGAGTACCTTTTATAATGACAAGGTTACCATACATTGGAATAACAAAAATCTCGACAACAGACTACCTTCCATAATGACGGACTACTTTCCATAATGTCAAGGCTACTATCCATTGGAGTAACAAAAATCTGAATAACAGACTACCTTCCATAATGACAAGGCTATAATCCATTGGAGTAATAGAAATCTCAACGATAGACAACCTTCCATAATGACAAGGCTACCATCCATTGGAGTAACAAATCTCGACAATAGACTACCTTCCATAATGACAATGCTACCATCCATTGGAGTAACAAAAATATCGACAAAACACTACCTTTTATGATGACAAGGTTACCATCCATTGGAATAACAAAAATCTCGACAACAGACTACCTTCCATAATGACAGACTACCTTCTATAATGTCAAGGCTACTATCCATTGGAGTAACAAAAATCTAAACAACAGACTACCTTCCATAATTACCAGGCTACAATCCATTGGAGTAACAGAAATCTCAACGACAGACTACCTTCTATAATGACAAGGCTACCATCCATTGGAGTAACAAAAATCTCGACAACAGACTACCTTCCATAATTACAAGGCTACCATCCATTGGAGTAACAAAATCTCGACAAAAGACTACCTTTTATAATGACAAGGTTACCATCCATTGGAATAACAAAAATCTCTACAACAGACTACCTTCCATAATGACAGACTACCTTCCATAATGTCAAGGCTACTATCCATTGGAGTAACAAAAATATGAACAACAGACTACCTTCCATAATGACAAGGATATAATCCATTGGAGTAATAGAAATCTCAACGATAGACAACCTTCCATAATGACAAGGCTACCATCCATTGGAGTAACAAAAATATCGACAACAGACTACCTTCCATAATGACAATGCTACCATCCATTGGAGTAACAAAAATATCGACAAAAGACTACCTTTTATAATGACAAGGTTACCATCCATTGGAATAACAAAAATCTAGATAACAGACTACCTTCCATAATGACAGACTACCTTCTATAATGTCAAGGCTACTATCCATTGGAGTAACAAAAATCTAATCAACAGACTACCTTCCATAATGACAAGGCTACAATCCATTGGAGTAACAGAAATCTCAACGACAGACTACCTTCCATAATGACAAGGCTACCATCCATTGGAGTAACAAAAATCTCGACAACAGACTACCTTCCATAATTACAAGGCTACCATCCATTGGAGTAACAAAAATCTCGACAAAAGACTACCTTTTATAATGACAAGGTTACCATCCATTGGAATAACAAAAATCTCGACAACAGACTACCTTCCATAATGACAGACTACCTTCTATAATGTCAAGGATACTACCCATTGGAGTAACAAAAATATGAACAACAGACTACCTTCCATAATGACAAGGCTATAATCCATTGGAGTAATAGAAATCTCAACGACAGACAACCTTCCATAATGACAAGGCTACCATCCATTGGAGTAACAAAAATATCGACAACAGACTACCTTCCATAATGACAAGGCTACCATCCATTGGAGTAACAAAAATATAGACAAAAGAGTACCTTTTATAATGACAAGGTTACCATACATTGGAATATCAAAAATCTCGACAATAGACTACCTTCCATAATGACAGACTACCTTCAATAATGTCAAGGCTACTATCTATTATAGTAAATAAAATCTGAACAACAAACTACCTTCCATAATGACAAGGCTATAATCCATTGGAGTAATAGAAATCTCAATGATAGACAACCTTCCATAATGACAAGGCTACCATCCATTGGAGTAACAAATCTCGACAACAGACTACCTTCCATAATGACAATGCTACCATCCATTGGAGTATCAAAAATCTCGACAACAGACTACCTTCCATAATTACAAGGCTACCATCCATTGGAGTAACAAAAATCTCGACAAAAGACTACCTTTTATAATGACAAGGTTTCCATCCATTGGAATAACAAAAATCTCGACAACAGACTACCTTCCATAATGACAGACTACCTTCTATAATGTCAAGGCTACTACCCATTGGAGTAACAAAAATCTGAACAACAAACTACCTTCCATAATGACAAGGCTATAATCCATTGGAGTAATAGAAATCTCAACGACAGACAACCTTCCATAATGACAAGACTACCATCCATTGGAGTAACAAAAATCTCGACAACTGACTACTTTCCATAATGACAAGGCTACCATCCATTGGAGTAACAAAAATCTAGACAAAAGAGTACCTTTTATAATGACAAGGTTACCATACATTGGAATAACAAAAATCTCGACAACAGACTACCTTCCATAATGTCAAGGCTACTATTTATTGGAGTAACAAAAATATGAACAACAGACTACCTTCCATAATGACAAGGCTATAATCCATTTGAGTAATAGAAATCTCAACGACAGACAACCTTCCATAATGACAAGGCTACCAACCATTGGAGTAACAAAAATCTCGACAACAGACTACCTTCCATAATGACAAGGCTACCATCCATTGGAGTAATAAAAATCTAGACAAAAGAGTACCTTTTATAATGACAAGGTTACCATACATTGGAATAACAAAAATCTCGACAACAGACTACCTTCCATAATGACAGACTACCTTCTATAATGTCAAGGCTACTATCCATTGGAGTAACAAAAATCTAATCAACAGACTACCTTCCATAATGACAAGGCTACAATCCATTGGAGTAACAGAAATCTCAACGACAGACTACCTTCCATAATGACAAGGCTACCATTCATTGGAGTAACAAAAATCTCGACAACAGACTACCTTCCATAATTACAAGGCTACCATCCATTGGAGTAACAAAAATCTCGACAAAAGACTACCTTTTGTAATGACAAGGTTACCATCCATTGGAATAACAAAAATCTCGACAACAGACTACCTTCCATAATGACAGACTACCTTCTATAATGTCAAGGATACTACCCATTGGAGTAACAAAAATATGAACAACAGACTACCTTCCATAATGACAAGGCTATATTCCATTGGAGTAATAGAAATCTCAACGACAGACAACCTTCCATAATGACAAGGCTACCATCCATTGGAGTAACAAAAATATCGACAACAGACTACCTTCCATAATGACAAGGCTACCATCCATTGGAGTAACAAAAATATAGACAAAAGAGTACCTTTTATAATGACAAGGTTACCATACATTGGAATATCAAAAATCTCGACAATAGACTACCTTCCATAATGACAGACTACCTTCAATAATGTCAAGGCTACTATCTATTAGAGTAAATAAAATCTGAACAACAGACTACCTTCCATAATGACAAGGCTATAATCCATTGGAGTAATAGAAATCTCAATGATAGACAACCTTCCATAATGACAAGGCTACCATCCATTGGAGTAACAAATCTCGACAACAGACTACCTTCCATAATGACAATGCTACCATCCATTGGAGTATCAAAAATCTCGACAACAGACTACCTTCCATAATTACAAGGCTACCATCCATTGGAGTAACAAAAATCTCGACAAAAGACTACCTTTTATAATGACAAGGTTTCCATCCATTGGAATAACAAAAATCTCGACAACAGACTACCTTCCATAATGACAGACTACCTTCTATAATGTCAAGGCTACTACCCATTGGAGTAACAAAAATCTGAACAACAAACTACCTTCCATAATGACAAGGCTATAATGCATTGGAGTAATAGAAATCTCCACGACAGACAACCTTCCATAATGACAAGACTACCATCCATTGGAGTAACAAAAATCTCGACAACTGACTACTTTCCATAATGACGAGGCTACCATCCATTGGAGTAACAAAAATCTAGACAAAAGAGTACCTTTTATAATGACAAGGTTACCATACATTGGAATAACAAAAATCTCGACAACAGACTACCTTCCATAATGTCAAGGCTACTATTCATTGGAGTAACAAAAATATGAACAACAGACTACCTTCCATAATGACAAGGCTATAATCCATTTGAGTAATAGAAATCTCAATGACAGACAACCTTCCATAATGACAAGGCTACCATCCATTGGAGTAACAAAAATATCGACAACAGACTACCTTCCATAATGACAAGGCTACCATCCATTTGAGTAACAAAAATCTAGACAAAAGAGTACCTTTTATAATGACAAGGTTACCATACATTGGAATAACAAAAATCTCGACAACAGACTACCTTCCATAATGATAGACTACCTTCCATAATGTCAAGGCTACTATCCATTGGAGTAACAAAAATCTGAATAACAGACTACCTTCCATAATGACAAGGCTATAATCCATTGGAGTAATAGAAATCTCAACGATAGACAACCTTCCATAATGACAAGGCTACCATCCATTGGAGTAAAAAATCTCGACAATAGACTACCTTCCATAATGAGAATGCTACCATCCATTGGAGTAACAAAAATATCGACAAAAGACTACCTTTTATAATGACAAGGTTACCATCCATTGGTATAACAAAAATCTCGACAACAGACTACCTTCCATAATGACAGACTAACTTCTATAATGTCAAGGCTACTATCCATTGGAGTAACAAAAATCTAAACAACAGACTACCTTCCATAATTACCAGGCTACAATCCATTGGAGTAACAGAAATCTCAACGACAGACTACCTTCCATAATGACAAGGCTACCATCCATTGGAGTAACAAAAATCTCGACAACAGACTACCTTCCATAATTACAAGGCTACCATCCATTGGAGTAACAAAAATATCGATAAAAGACTACCTTTTATAATGACAAGGTTTCCATCCATTGGAATAACAAAAATCTCGACAACAGACTACCTTCCATAATGACAGACTACCTTCTATAATGTCAAGGCTACTACCCATTGGAGTAACAAAAATCTGAACAACAGACTACCCTCCATAATGACAAGGCTATAATCCATTGGAGTAATAGAAATCTCAACGACAGACAACCTTCCATAATGACAAGGCTACCATCCATTGGAGTAACCAAAATCTCGATAACTGACTACTTTCCATAATGACAAGGCTACCATCCATTGGAGTAACAAAAATCTAGACAAAAGAGTACCTTTTATAATGACAAGGTTACCATACATTGGAATAACAAAAATCTCGACAACAGACTACCTTCCATAATGACAGACTACCTTCCATAATGTCAAGGCTACTATCCATTGGAGTAACAAAAATCTGAATAACAGACTACCTTCCATAATGACAAGGCTATAATCCATTGGAGTAATAGAAATCTCAACGATAGACAACCTTCCATAATGACAAGGCTACCATCCATTGGAGTAAAAAATCTCGACAATAGACTACCTTCCATAATGAGAATGCTACCATCCATTGGAGTAACAAAAATATCGACAAAAGACTACCTTTTATAATGACAAGGTTACCATCCATTGGTATAACAAAAATCTCGACAACAGACTACCTTCCATAATGACAGACTACGTTCTATAATGTCAAGGCTACTATCCATTGGAGTAACAAAAATCTAAACAACAGACTACCTTCCATAATTACCAGGCTACAATCCATTGGAGTAACAGAAATCTCAACGACAGACTACCTTCCATAATGACAAGGCTACCATCCATTGGAGTAACAAAAATCTCGACAACAGACTACCTTCCATAATTACAAGGCTACCATCCATTGGAGTAACAAAAATATCGATAAAAGACTACCTTTTATAATGACAAGGTTTCCATCCATTGGAATAACAAAAATCTCGACAACAGACTACCTTCCATAATGACAGACTACCTTCTATAATGTCAAGGCTACTACCCATTGGAGTAACAAAAATCTGAACAACAGACTACCCTCCATAATGACAAGGCTATAATCCATTGGAGTAATAGAAATCTCAACGACAGACAACCTTCCATAATGACAAGACTACCATCCATTGGAGTAACCAAAATCTCGACAACTGACTACTTTCCATAATGACAAGGCTACCATCCATTGGAGTAACAAAAATCTAGACAAAAGAGTACCTTTTATAATGACAAGGTTACCATACATTGGAATAACAAAAATCTCGACAATAGACTACCTTCCATAATGTCCAGGCTACTATTCATTGGAGTAATAAAAATATGAACAACAGACTACCTTCCATAATGACAAGGCTATAATCCATTGGAGTAATAGAAATCTCAACGACAGACAACCTTCCATAATGACAAGGCTACCATCCATTGGAGTAACAAAAATCTCGACAACAGATTACCTTCCATAATGACAAGGCTACCATCCATTGGAGTAATAAAAATCTAGACAAAAGAGTACGTTTTATAATGACAAGGTTACCATACATTGGAATAACAAAAATCTCGACAACAAACTACCTTCCATAATGACAGACTACCTTCCATAATGTCTTGGCTACTATCCATTGGAGTAACAAAAATCTGAATAACAGACTACCTTCCATAAAGACAAGGCTATAATCCATTGGAGTAATAGAAATCTCAACGATAGACAACCTTCCATAATGACAAGGCTACCATCCATTGGAGTAACAAATCTCGACAATAGACTACCTTCCATAATGAGAATGCTACCATTCATTGGAGTAACAAAAATATCGACAAAAGACTACCTTTTATAATGACAAGGTTACCATCCATTGGAATAACAAAAATCTCGACAACAGAATACCTTCCATAATGACAGACTACCTTCTATAATGTCAAGGCTACTATCCATTGGAGTAACAAAAATCTAAACAACAGACTACCTTCCATAATTACCAGGCTACAATCCATTGGAGTAACAGAAATCTCAACGACAGACTACCTTCCATAATGACAAGGCTACCATCCATTGGAGTAACAAAAATCTCGACAACAGACTACCTTCCATAATTACAAGGCTACCATCCATTGGAGTAACAAAAATCTCGACAAAAGACTACCTTTTATAATGACAAGGTTTCCATCCATTGGAATAACAAAAATCTCGACAACAGACTACCTTCCATAATGACAGACTACCTTCTATAATGTCAAGGCTACTACCCATTGGAGTAACAAAAATCTGAACAACAAACTACCTTCCATAATGACAAGGCTATAATCCATTGGAGTAATAGAAATCTCAACGACAGACAACCTTCCATAATGACAAGACTACCATCCATTGGAGTAACAAAAATCTCGACAACTGACTACTTTCCATAATGACAAGGCTACCATCCATTGGAGTAACAAAAATCTAGACAAAAGAGTACCTTTTATAATGACAAGGTTACCATACATTGGAATAACAAAAATCTCGACAACAGACTACCTTCCATAATGTCAAGGCTACTATTTATTGGAGTAACAAAAATATGAACAACAGACTACCTTCCATAATGACAAGGCTATAATCCATTTGAGTAATAGAAATCTCAACGACAGACAACCTTCCATAATGACAAGGCTACCATCCATTGGAGTAACAAAAATCTCGACAACAGACTACCTTCCATAATGACAAGGCTACCATCCATTGGAGTAATAAAAATCTAGACAAAAGAGTACCTTTTATAATGACAAGGTTACCATACATTGGAATAACAAAAATCTCGACAATAGACTACCTTCCATAATGACAGACTACCTTCTATAATGTCAAGGCTACTATCCATTGGAGTAACAAAAATCTAATCAACAGACTACCTTCCATAATGACAAGGCTACAATCCATTGGAGTAACAGAAATCTCAACGACAGACTACCTTCCATAATGACAAGGCTACCATTCATTGGAGTAACAAAAATCTCGACAACAGACTACCTTCCATAATTACAAGCCTACCATCCATTGGAGTAACAAAAATCTCGACAAAAGACTACCTTTTGTAATGACAAGGTTACCATCCATTGGAATAACAAAAATCTCGACAACAGACTACCTTCCATAATGACAGACTACCTTCTATAATGTCAAGGATACTACCCATTGGAGTAACAAAAATATGAACAACAGACTACCTTCCATAATGACAAGGCTATATTCCATTGGAGTAATAGAAATCTCAACGACAGACAACCTTCCATAATGACAAGGCTACCATCCATTGGAGTAACAAAAATATCGACAACAGACTACCTTCCATAATGACAAGGCTACCATCCATTGGAGTAACAAAAATATAGACAAAAGAGTACCTTTTATAATGACAAGGTTACCATACATTGGAATATCAAAAATCTCGACAATAGACTACCTTCCATAATGACAGACTACCTTCAATAATGTCAAGGCTACTATCTATTAGAGTAAATAAAATCTGAACAACAGACTACCTTCCATAATGACAAGGCTATAATCCATTGGAGTAATAGAAATCTCAATGATAGACAACCTTCCATAATGACAAGGCTACCATCCATTGGAGTAACAAATCTCGACAACAGACTACCTTCCATAATGACAATGCTACCATCCATTGGAGTATCAAAAATCTCGACAACAGACTACCTTCCATAATTACAAGGCTACCATCCATTGGAGTAACAAAAATCTCGACAAAAGACTACCTTTTATAATGACAAGGTTTCCATCCATTGGAATAACAAAAATCTCGACAACAGACTACCTTCCATAATGACAGACTACCTTCTATAATGTCAAGGCTACTACCCATTGGAGTAACAAAAATCTGAACAACAAACTACCTTCCATAATGACAAGGCTATAATCCATTTGAGTAATAGAAATCTCAACGACAGACAACCTTCCATAATGACAAGGCTACCATCCATTGGAGTAACAAAAATATCGACAACAGACTACCTTCCATAATGACAAGGCTACCATCCATTTGAGTAACAAAAATCTAGACAAAAGAGTACCTTTTATAATGACAAGGTTACCATACATTGGAATAACAAAAATCTCGACAACAGACTACCTTCCATAATGACAGACTACCTTCCATAATGTCAAGGCTACTATCCATTGGAGTAACAAAAATCTGAATAACAGACTACCTTCCATAATGACAAGGGTATAATCCATTGGAGTAATAGAAATCTCAACGATAGACAACCTTCCATAATGACAAGGCTACCATCCATTGGAGTAAAAAATCTCGACAATAGACTACCTTCCATAATGAGAATGCTACCATCCATTGGAGTAACAAAAATATCGACAAAAGACTACCTTTTATAATGACAAGGTTACCATCCATTGGTATAACAAAAATCTCGACAACAGACTACCTTCCATAATGACAGACTACCTTCTATAATGTCAAGGCTACTATCCATTGGAGTAACAAAAATCTAAACAACAGACTACCTTCCATAATTACCAGGCTACAATCCATTGGAGTAACAGAAATCTCAACGACAGACTACCTTCCATAATGACAAGGCTACCATCCATTGGAGTAACAAAAATCTCGACAACAGACTACCTTCCATAATTACAAGGCTACCATCCATTGGAGTAACAAAAATATCGATAAAAGACTACCTTTTATAATGACAAGGTTTCCATCCATTGGAATAACAAAAATCTCGACAACAGACTACCTTCCATAATGACAGACTACCTTCTATAATGTCAAGGCTACTACCCATTGGAGTAACAAAAATCTGAACAACAGACTACCCTCCATAATGACAAGGCTATAATCCATTGGAGTAATAGAAATCTCAACGACAGACAACCTTCCATAATGACAAGGCTACCATCCATTGGAGTAACCAAAATCTCGACAACTGACTACTTTCCATAATGACAAGGCTACCATCCATTGGAGTAACAAAAATCTAGACAAAAGAGTACCTTTTATAATGACAAGGTTACCATACATTGGAATAACAAAAATCTCGACAATAGACTACCTTCCATAATGTCCAGGCTACTATTCATTGGAGTAATAAAAATATGAACAACAGACTACCTTCCATAATGACAAGGCTATAATCCATTGGAGTAATAGAAATCTCAACGACAGACAACCTTCCATAATGACAAGGCTACCATCCATTGGAGTAACAAAAATCTCGACAACAGATTACCTTCCATAATGACAAGGCTACCATCCATTGGAGTAATAAAAATCTAGACAAAAGAGTACGTTTTATAATGACAAGGTTACCATACATTGGAATAACAAAAATCTCGACAACAAACTACCTTCCATAATGACAGACTACCTTCCATAATGTCTTGGCTACTATCCATTGGAGTAACAAAAATCTGAATAACAGACTACCTTCCATAAAGACAAGGCTATAATCCATTGGAGTAATAGAAATCTCAACGATAGACAACCTTCCATAATGACAAGGCTACCATCCATTGGAGTAACAAATCTCGACAATAGACTACCTTCCATAATGAGAATGCTACCATTCATTGGAGTAACAAAAATATCGACAAAAGACTACCTTTTATAATGACAAGGTTACCATCCATTGGAATAACAAAAATCTCGACAACAGAATACCTTCCATAATGACAGACTACCTTCTATAATGTCAAGGCTACTATCCATTGGAGTAACAAAAATCTAAACAACAGACTACCTTCCATAATTACCAGGCTACAATCCATTGGAGTAACAGAAATCTCAACGACAGACTACCTTCCATAATGACAAGGCTACCATCCATTGGAGTAACAAAAATCTCGACAACAGACTACCTTCCATAATTACAAGGCTACCATCCATTGGAGTAACAAAAATATCGACAAAAGACTACCTTTTATAATGACAAGGTTACAATCCATTGGAATAACAAAAATCTCGACAACAGAATACCTTCCATAATGACAGACTACCTTCAATAATGTCAAGGCTACTATCCATTGGAGTAACAAAAATCTGAACAACAAACTACCTTCCATAATGACAAGGCTATAATCCATTGGAGTAATAGAAATCTCAACGATAGATAACCTTCCATAATGACAAGGCTACCATACATTGGAGTAACAAATCTCGACAACAGACTACTTTCCATAATGACAATGCTACCATCCATTGGAGTAACAAAAATATCGACAAAAGACTACCTTTTATAATGACAAGGTTACCATCCATTGGAATAACAAAAATCTCAACAACAGACTACCTTCCATAATGACAGACTACCTTCTATAATGTCAAGGATACTACCCATTGGAGTAACAAAAATATGAACAACAGACTACCTTCCATAATGACAAGGCTATAATTCATTGGAGTAATAGAAATCTCAACGACAGACAACCTTCCATAATGACAAGGCTACCGTCCATTGGAGTAACAAAAATATCGACAACAGACTACCTTCCATAATGACAAGGCTACCATCCATTGGAGTAACAAAAATATAGACAAAAGAGTACCTTTTATAATGACAAGGTTACCATACATTGGAATATCAAAAATCTTGACAATAGACTACCTTCCATAATGACAGACTACCTTCAATAATGTCAAGGCTACTATCTATTAGAGTAAATAAAATCTGAACAACAGACTACCTTCCATAATGACAAGGCTATAATCCATTGGAGTAATAGAAATCTCAATGATAGACAACCTTCCATAATGACAAGGCTACCATCCATTGGAGTAACAAATCTCGACAACAGACTACCTTCCATAATGACAATGCTACCATCCATTGGAGTATCAAAAATCTCGACAACAAACTACCTTCCATAATTACAAGGCTACCATCCATTGGAGTAACAAAAATCTCGACAAAAGACTACCTTTTATAATGACAAGGTTTCCATCCATTGGAATAACAAAAATATCGACAACAGACTACCTTCCATAATGACAGACTACCTTCTATAATGTCAAGGCTACTACCCATTGGAGTAACAAAAATCTGAACAACAAAATACCTTCCATAATGACAAGGCTATAATCCATTGGAGTAATAGAAATCTCAACGACAGACAACCTTCCATAATGACAAGACTACCATCCATTGGAGTAACAAAAATCTCGACAACTGACTACTTTCCATAATGACAAGGCTACCATCCATTGGAGTAACAAAAATCTAGACAAAAGAGTACCTTTTATAATGACAAGGTTACCATACATTGGAATAACAAAAATCTCGACAACAGACTACCTTCCATAATGACAAGGCTATAATCCATTTGAGTAACAGAAATCTAAACGACAGATAACCTTCCATAATGACAAGGCTACCATCCATTGGAGTAACAAAAATCTCGACAACAGACTACCTTCCATAATGACAAGGCTACCATCCATTGGAGTAACAAAAATCTCGACAAAAGACTACCTTTTATAATAACAAGGTTACCATCCATTGGAATAACAAAAATCTCGAGCACAGAATACCTTTCATAATGACAGACTACCTTCTATAATGTCAAGGCTACTATCCATTAGATTAACAAAAATCTGAACAACATACTACCTTCCGTAATTACAAGGCTATAATCCATTGGAGTAACAGAAATCTCAACGACAGACTACCTTCCATAATGACAAGGCTACCATCCATTAGAGTAACAAAAATCTAGAGAACAGACTACCTTCCATAATTACAAGGCTACCATCCATTAGAGTAACAAAAATCTTGACAAAAGACTACCTTTTATAATGACAAGGTTACCATCCATTGGAATAACAAAAATCTCGACAAAAGACTACCTTCCATAATGACAGACTACCTTCCATAATGTCAAGGCTACTATCCATTGGAGTAAAAAAGTCTGAACAACAGACTACCTTCCATAATGACAAGGCTATAATCCATTTGAGTAACAGAAATCTCAATGACAGATAACCTTCCATAATGACAAGGCTACCATCCATTGGAGTAACAAAAATCTTTACAACAGACTACCTTCCATAATGACAAGGGTACCATCCATTGGAGTAACAATAATCTCGACAAAAGACTACCTTTTATAATGACAAGGTTACCATCCATTGGAATAACAAAAATCTCGAGCACAGAATACCTTTCATAATGACAGACTATCTTCTATAATGTCAAGGCTACTATCCATTGGAGTAACAAAAATCTGAACAACATACTACCTTCCGTAATTACAAGGCTACAATCCATTGGAGTAACAGAAATCTCAATGACAGACTACCTTCCATAATGACAAGGCTACCATCCATTGGAGTAACAAAAATCTAGAGAACAGACTACCTTCCATAATTACAAGGCTACCATCCATTGGAGTAACAAAACTCTCGACAAAAGACTACCTTTTATAATGACAAGGTTACCATCCATTGGAATAACAAAAATCTCGACAAAAGACTACCTTCCATAATAACAGACTACCTTCCATAATGTCAAGGCTATTATCCAGTGGAGTAACAAAAATCTGGACAACAGACTACCTTCCATAATGACAAGGCTATAATCCATTTGAGTAACAAAAATCTCAACGACAGACAACCTTCCATAATGACAAGGCTACCATCCATTGGAGTAACAAAAATCTCGACAACAGAGTACCTTCCATAATGACAAGGCTACCATCCATTGGTGTAACAAAAATCTCGATAAAAGACTACCTCTTATAATGACAAGGTTACCATCCATTGGAATAACAAAAATCTCGACAACAGACTATCTTACGTAATGACAAACTACCTTCCATAATGTCAAGGCTACTATCCGTTAGAGTAACAAAAATCTGAACAACAGACTACCTTCCATAATGACGAGGCTACAATCCATTGGAGTAATCGAAATCTCAACGACAAACTACCTTCCATAATGACAAGGCTACAATCCATTGGAGTAACAGAAATATCAACGATAGACTACCTTCCATAATGACAAGGCTACCATAAAAGGGAGTATCAAAAATCTCGACAACAGACTACCTTCAATAGTTACAAGGCTGCCATCCATTGGAGTAACAAAAATCTTGATAAAACACTACCTTTTATAATGATAAGATTACCATCCATTGGAATAACAAAAATCTCGACAACAGACTACCTTCCATAATGACAGACTACCTTCCATAATGTCAAGACTACTATCCATTGGAGTAACAAAAATATGAACAATAGATTACCTTCCATAATAACAAGGCTATAATCAATTGGAGTAACAGAAATCTAAACGATAGAAAACCTCCCATAATGACAAGGCTACCATCCATTGGAGTAACAAAAATCTCGACAACATACTACCTTCCATAATGACAAGGCTACCATCCATTGGAGTAACAAAAATGTCAACAAAAGACTACCTTTTATAATGACAAGGTTACCATCCATTGGAATAACAAAAATCTCGACAACAGACTACCTTCCATAATGATAGACTACCTTCCATAATGTCAAGGCTAATATCCATTAGAGTAACAAAAATCTGAACAACAGACTACCTTCCATAATGACGAGGCTACAATCCATTGGAGTAATCGAAATCTCAACGACAGACAACCTTCCATAATGACAAGGCTACCAACCATTGGAGTAACAAAAATCTCGACAACAGAATACCTTCCATAATGACAAGGCTACCATCCATTGGAGTAACAAAAATCTCGACAAAAGACTACCTTTTATAATGACAAGGTTACCATCCATTGGAATAACAAAAATCTCGACAACAGACTACCTTCCATAATGACAAACTACCTTCTATAATGTCAAGGCTATTATCCATTGGAGTAACAAAAATCTGAACAAAAGACTACCTTCCATAATGACAAGGCTATAATCCATTGGAGTAACAAAAATCTCAACGACAGACTACCTTCCATAATGACAAGGCTACCATCCATTGGAGTAACAAAAATCTCGACAACAGACTACCTTCCATAATTACAAGGCTACCATCCATTGGAGTAATAAAAATCTCGACAAAAGACTACCTTTTATAATGACAAAGTTACCATCCATTGGAATAACAAAAATCTCGACAACAGACTACCTTCCATAATGACAGACTACCTTCCATAATGTCAAGGCTACTATCCATTGGAGTATCAAAAATCTGAACAACATACTACCTTCCATAATGACAAGGCTATAATCCATTGGAGTAACAGAAATCTCGAGAACAGACTACCTTACATAATGACAAGGCTACCATCCATTGGAGTAAAAAAAATCTCGACCAAAGATTACCTTTTATAATGACAAGGTTACCATCCATTGGAATAACAAAAATCTCGACAATAGACTACCTTCCATAATGACAGACTACCTTCCATAAGTTCAAGGCTAATATCCATTGGAGTAACAAAAATCTGAACAATAGACTACCTTCCATAATGACGAGGCTACAATCCATTGGAGTAATCAAAATCTCAACGATAGACTACCTTCCATAATGACAAGGCTACAATCCATTGGAGTAACAGAAATCTCAACGATAGACTACCTTCCATAATGACAATGCTACCATACATTGGAGTAACAAAAATCTCGACAACAGACTACCTTCAATAGTTACAAGGCTACCATCCATTGGAGTAACAAAAATCTAGATAAAACACTACCTTTTATAATGATAAGGTTACCATCCATTGGAATAACAAAAATCTCGACAACAGACTACCTTCCATAATGACAGACTACCTTCCATAATGTCAAGGCTACTATCCATTGGAGTAACAAAAATATGAACAACAGATTACCATCCATAATGAAAAGGCTATAATCCATTAGAGTAACAGAAATCTAAACGACAGACAACCTTCCATAATGACAAGGCTACCATCCATTGGAGTAACAAAAATCTCGACAATAGACTACCTTCCATAATGACAAGGCTACCATCCATTGGAGTAACAAAAATCTCGACAAAAGACTACCTTTTATAATGACAAGGTTACCATCCATTGGAATAACAAAAATCTCGACAACAGACTACCTTCCATAATGACAGACTACCTTCTATAATGTCAAGGCTACTATCCATTGGAGTAACAAAAATCTGAACAACAGACTACCTTCCGTAATTACAAGGCTACAATCAATTGGAGTAACAGAAATCTCAACGACAGACTACCTTCCATAATGATAAGGCTACCATCCATTGGAGTAACAAAAATCTCGAGAACAGACTACCTTCCATAATTACAAGGCTACCATCCATTGGAGTAACAAAAATCTCGACAAAAGACTACCTTTTATAATGACAAGGTTACCATCCATTGGAATAACAAAAATCTCGACAACAGACTACCTTCCATAATGACAGACTACCTTCCATAATGTCAAGGCTACTATCCATTGGAGTACCAAAAATCTGAACAATAGACTACCTTCCTTAATGACGAGGCTACAATCCATTGGAGTAATCAAAATCTCAACGACAGACTACCTTCCATAATGACAAGGCTACAATCCATTGGAGTAAAAGAAATCTCAACGATAAACTACCTTCCATAATGACAAGGCTACCATACATTGGAGTAACAAAAATCTCGACAACAGACTACCTTCAATATTTACAAGGCTACCATCCATTGAAGTAACAAAAATCTCGATAAAACACTACCTTTTATAATGATAAGGTTACCATCCATTGGAATAACAAAAATCTCGACAACAGACTACCTTCCATAATGACAGACAACCTTCTATAATGTCAAGGTTACTATCCATTGGAGTAACAAAAATCTGAACAACAGATTACCTTCCATAATGACAAGGCTATAATCCATTGGAGTAACAGAAATCTAAACGACAGACAACCTTCCATAATGACAAGGCTACCATCCATTGGAGTAACAAAAATCTCGACAACAGACTACCTTCTATAATGACAAGGCTACCATCCATTGGAGTAACAAAAATCTCGACAAAAGACTACCTTTTATAATGACAAGGTTACCATCCATTGGAATAACAAAAATCTCGACAACAGACTACCTTCCATAATGACAGACTACCTTCCATAATGTCAAGGCTACTATCCATTGGAGTACCAAAAATATGAACAACAGACTACCTTCCATAATGACGAGGCTACAATCCATTGGAGTAATCAAAATCTCAACGACAGACTACCTTCCATAATGACAAGGCTACAATCCATTGGAGTAACAGAAATCTCAACGATAGACTACATTCCATAATGACAATGCTACCATACATTGGAGTAACAAAAATCTCGACAACAGACTACCTTCAATAGTTACAAGGCTACCATCCATTGGAGTAACAAAAATCTAGATAAAACACTACCTTTTATAATGATAAGGTTACCATCCATTGGAATAACAAAAATCTCGACAACAGACTACCTTCCATAATGACAGACTACCTTCCATAATGTCAAGGCTACTATCCATTGGAATAACAAAAATCTGAACAACAGATTTCCATCTATAATGAAAAGGCTATAATCCATTAGAGTAACAGAAATCTAAACGACAGACAACCTTCCATAATGACAAGGCTACAATGCATTGGAGTAACAAAAATCTCGACAACAGACTACCTTCCATAATGACAAGACTACCATCCATTGGAGTAACAAAAATCTCGACAAAAGACTACCTTTTATAATGACAAGGTTACCATCCATTGGAATAACAAAAATCTCGACAACAGACTACCTTCCATAATGACAGACTACCTTCTATAATGTCAAGGCTACTATCCATTGGAGTAACAAAAATCTGAACAACAGACTACCTTCCGTAATTACAAGGCTACTATCCATTGGAGTAACAGAAATATGAACGACAGACTACCTTCCATAATAATAAGGCTACCATCCATTGGAGTAACAAAAATCTCGAGAACAGACTACCTTCCATAATTACAAGGCTACCATCCATTGGAGTAACAAAAATCTCGACAAAAGACTACCTTTTATAATGACAAGGTTACCATCCATTGGAATAACAAAAATCTCGACAACAGACTACCTTCCATAATGACAGACTACCTTCCATAATGTCAAGGCTACTATCCATTGGAGTACCAAAAATCTGAACAACAGACTACCTTCCGTAATTACAAGGCTACAATCCATTAGAGTAACAAAAATCTAAACGACAGACTACCTTCCATAATGACAAGGCTACCATCCATTGGAGTAAAAGAAATCTCAACGATAAACTACCTTCCATAATGACAAGGCTACCATACATTGGAGTAACAAAAATCTCGACAACAGACTACCTTCAATATTTACAAGGCTACCATCCATTGAAGTAACAAAAATCTCGATAAAACACTACCTTTTATAATGATAAGGTTACCATCCATTGGAATAACAAAAATCTCGACAACAGACTACCTTCCATAATGACAGACTACCTTCCATAATGTCAAGGTTACTATCCATTGGAGTAACAAAAATCTGAACAACATATTACCTTCCATAATGACAAGGCTATAATCCATTGGAGTAACAGAAATCTAAACGACAGACAACCTTCCATAATGACAAGGCTACCATCCATTGGAGTAACAAAAATCTCGACAATAGACTACCTTCCATAATGACAAGACTACCATCCATTGGAGTAACAAAAATCTCGACAAAAGACTACCTTTTATAATGACAAGGTTACCATCCATTGGAATAACAAAAATCTCGACAACAGACTACCTTCCATAATGACAGACTACCTTCTATAATGTCAAGGCTACTATCCATTGGAGTAAAAAATATCTGAACAATAGACTACCTTCCGTAATTACAAGGCTACAATCCATTGGAGTAACAGAAATCTGAACGACAGACTACCTTCCATAATGATAAGGCTACCATCCATTGGAGTAACAAAAATCTCGAAAACAGACTACCTTCCATAATTACAAGGCTACCATCCATTGGAGTAACAAAAATCTCGACAAAAGACTACCTTTTATAATTACAAGGTTACCATCCATTGGAATAACAAAAATCTCGACAACAGACTACCTTCCATAATGACAGACTACCTTCTATAATGTCAAGGCTACTATCCATTGGAGTAACAAAAATCTGAACAACAGACTACCTTCCGTAATTACAAGGCTACAATCCATTGGAGTAACAGAAATCTGAACGACAGACTACCTTCCATAATGATAAGGCTACCATCCATTGGAGTAACAAAAATCTCGAGAACAGACTACCTTCCATAATTACAAGGCTACCATCCATTGGAGTAACAAAAATCTCGACAAAAGACTACCTTTTATAATGAAAAGGTTACCATCCATTGGAATAACAAAAATCTCGACAACAGACTACCTTCCATAATGACAGACTACCTTCCATAATGTCAAGGCTACTATCCATTGGAGTACCAAAAATCTGAACAACAGACTACCTTCCATAATTACAAGGCTACAATCCATTGGAGTAACAGAAATCTCAACGACAGACTACCTTCCATAATGACAAGGCTACCATCCATTGGAGTAACAAAAATCTCGAGAACAGACTACCTTACATAATTACAAGGCTACCATCCATTGGAGTAACAAAAATCTCGACAAAAGACTACCTTTTATAATGACAAGGTTACCATCCATTGGAATAACAAATATCTCGACAACAAACTACCTTCCATAATGACAGACTGCCTTCCATAATGTCAAGGCTACTATCCATTGGAGTAACAAAAATCTGAACAACAGACTACCTTCCATAATGACAAGGCTATAATCCATTTGAGTAATAGAAATCTCAACGACATACAACCTTCCATAATGACAAGGCTACCATCCATTGGAGTAACGTAAATCTCGACAACATACTACCTTCCATAATGACAAGGCTACCATCCGTTGGAGTAACAAAAATCTCGACAAAAGACTACCTTTTATAATGACAAGGTTACCATCCATTGGAATAACAAAAATCTCGACAACAGACTACCTTCCATAATGACAGACTACCTTCTATAATGTCAAGGCTACTATCCATTCGAGTAACAAAAATCTGAACAACAGACTACCTTCCATAATGACAAGGCTACAATCCATTGGAGTAACAGAAATCTCAACGACAGACTACCTTCCATAATGACAAGGCTACCATCCATTGGAGTAACAAAAATCTCGACGACAGACTACCTTCAATAATTACAAGGCTACCATCCATTGGAGTAACAAAAATCTCGACAAAAGACTACCTTTTATAATGACAAGGTTACCATCCATTGGAATAACAAAAATCTCGACAACAGACTACCTTCCATAATGACATACTACCTTCCATAATGTCAAGGCTACTATCCATTGGAGTAACAAAAATCTGAACAACAGAATACCTTCCGTAATTAGAAGGCTACAATCCATTGAAGTAACAGAAATCTCAACGATAGACTACCTTCCATAATGACAAGGCTACCATCCATTGGAGTATCAAAAATCTCGAGAACAAACTACCTTACATAATTACAATGCTACCATCCATTGGAGTAACAAAAATCTCGACAAAAGACTACCTTTTATAATGACAAGGTTACCATCCATTGGAATAACAAATATCTCGACAACAAACTACCTTCCATAATGTCAAGGCTACTATCCATTGGAGTAACAAAAATCTGAACAACAGACTACCTTCCATAATGACAAGGCTATAATCCATTTGAGTAACAGAAATCTCAACGACATACAACCTTCCATAATGACAAGGCTACCATCCATTGGAGTAACAAAAATCTCGACAACATACTACCTTCCATAATGACAAGGCTACCATCCGTTGGAGTAACAAAAATCTCGACAAAAGACTACCTTTTATAATGACAAGGTTACCATCCATTGGAATAACAAAAATCTCGACAACAGACTACCTTCCATAATGACAGACTACCTTCTATAATGTCAAGGCTACTATCCATTCGAGTAACAAAAATTTGAACAACAGACTACCTTCCATAATGACAAGGCTACAATCCATTGGAGTAACAGAAATCTCAACGACAGACTACCTTCCATAATGACAAGGCTACCATCCATTGGAGTAACAAAAATCTCGACGACAGACTACCTTCAATAATTACAAGGCTACCATCCATTGGAGTAACAAAAATCTCGACAAAAGACTACCTTTTATAATGACAAGGTTACCATCCATTGGAATAACAAAAATCTCGACAACAGACTACCTTCCATAATGACATACTACCTTCCATAATTTCAAGGCTACTATCCATTGGAGTAACAAAAATCTGAACAACAGAATACCTTCCGTAATTAGAAGGCTACAATCCATTGGAGTAATAGAAATCTCAACGATAGACTACCTTCCATAATGACAAGGCTACCATCCATTGGAGTAACAAAAATCTCGAGAACAAACTACCTTACATAATTACAAGGATACCATCCATTGGAGTAACAAAAATCTCGACAAAAGACTACCTTTTATAATGACAAGGTTACCATCCATTGGAATAACAAATATCTCGACAACAAACTACCTTCCATAAAGACAGACTACCTTCCATAATGTCAAGGCTACTATCCATTGGAGTAACAAAAATCTGAACAACAGACTACCTTCCATAATGACAAGGCTATAATCCATTTGAGTAACAGAAATCTCAACGACATACAACCTTCCATAATGACAAGGCTACCATCCATTGGAGTAACAAAAATCTCGACAACATACTACCTTCCATAATGACAAGGCTACCATCCGTTGGAGTAACAAAAATCTCGACAAAAGACTACCTTTTATAATGACAAGGTTACCATCCATTGGAATAACAAAAATCTCGACAATAGACTACCTTCCATAATGACAGACTACCTTCTATAATGTCAAGGCTACTATCCATTCGAGTAACAAAAATCTGAACAACAGACTACCTTCCATAATGACAAGGCTACAATCCATTGGAGTAACAGAAATCTCGACGACAGACTACCTTCAATAATTACAAGGCTACCATCCATTGGAGTAACAAAAATCTCGACAAATGACTACCTTTTATAATGACAAGGTTACCATCCATTGGAATAACAAAAATCTCGACAACAGACTACCTTCCATAATGACATACTACCTTCCATAATGTCAAGGCTACTATCCATTGAAGTAACAAAAATCTGAACAACAGAATACCTTCCGTAATTAGAAGGCTACAATCCATTGGAGTAACAGAAATCTCAACGATAGACTACCTTCCATAATGACAAGGCTACCATCCATTGGAGTAACAAAAATCTCGAGAACAAACTACCTTCCATAATTACAAGGATACCATCCATTGGAGTAACAAAAATCTCGACAAAAGACTACCTTTCATAATGACAAGGTTACCATCCATTGGAATAACAAAAATCCCGACAACAGACTACCTTCCATAATGACAAACTACCTCCCATAATGTCAAGGCTACTATCCATTGGAGTAACAAAAATGTGAACAACAGACTACCTTCCATAATGACAAGGCTATAATCCATTTGAGTAACAGAAATCTCAACGACAGACAACCTTCCATAATGACAAGGCTACCATCCATTGGAGTAACAAAATTCTTGACAACAGACTACCTTCCATAATGACAAGGCTACCATCCATTAGAGTAACAAAAATCTCGACAAAAGACTACATTTTATAATGACAAGGTTACCATCCATTGGAATAACAAAAATCTCGACAACAGACTACCTTCCATAATGACAAACTACCTTCTATAATGTCAAGGCTACTATCCATTGGAGTAACAAAAATCTGAACAACAAAATACCTTCCATAATGACAAGGCTACAATCAATTGGAGTAACAGAAATCTCAACGACAGACTACCTTCCATAATGACAAGGCTACCATCCATTGGAGTAACAAAAATCTCGACAATAGACTACCTTCCATAATTACAAGGCTACCATCCATTGGAGTAACAAAAATCTCGACAAAAGACTACCTTTTATAATGACAAGGTTACCATCCATTGGAATAACAAAAATCTCAACAACAGACTACCGTCCATAATGACAGACTACCTTCCATAATGTCAAGGCTACTATCCATTGGAGTAACAAAAATATGAATAACAGATTACCTTCCATAATGACAAGGCTATAATCCATTGGAGTAACAGAAATCTAAATGACAGACAACCTTCCATAATGACAAGGCTACCATCCATTGGAGTAACAAAAATCTGGACAACAGACTACCTTCCATAATGACAAGGCTACCATCCATTGGAGTAACAAAAATCTCGACAAAAGACTACCTTCCATAATGACAGACTACCTTCTTTAATGTCAAGGCTACTATCCATTGGAGTAACATAAATCTGAACAACAGACTACCTTCCGTAATTACAAGGCTACAATCCATTGGAGTAACAGAAATCTCAACGACAGAATACCTTCCATAATTACAAGGCTACCATCCATTGGAGTAACAAAAATCTCGAGAACAGACTACCTTACATAATTACAAGGCTACCATCCATTGGAGTAACAAAAATCTCGACAAAAGACTACCTTTTATAATGACAAGGTTACCATCCATTGGAATAACAAAAATCTCGACAACAGACTACCTTCCATAATGACAGACTACCTTCCATAATGTCAAGGCTACTATCCATTGGAGTAACAAAAACCTGAACAACATACTACCTTCCATAATGACAAGGCTATAATCCATTTGAGTAACAAAAATCTCAACGACTTACGACCTTCCATAATGACAAGGCTACCATCCATTGGAGTAACAAAAATCTCGACAACAGACTACCTTCCATAATGACAATGCTACCATCCATTGGAGTAACAAAAATCTCAACAAAAGACTACCTTTTATAATGACAAGGTTACCATCCATTGGAATAACAAAAATCTCGACAACAGACTACCTTCCATAATGACAGACTACCTTCTATAATGTCAAGGCTACTATCCATTCGAGTAACAAAAATCTGAACAACAGACTACCTTCCATAATGACAAGGCTACAATCCATTGGAGTAACAGAAATCTCAACGACAGACTACCTTCCATAATGACAAGGCTACCATCCATTGGAGTAACAAAAATCTCGACGACAGACTACCTTCAATAATTACAAGGCTACCATCCATTGGAGTAACAAAAATCTCGACAAAAGACTACCTTTTATAATGACAAGGTTACCATCCATTGGAATAACAAAAATCTCGACAACAAACTACCTTCCATAATGACAGACTACCTTCCATAAAGTCATGGCTACTATCCATTGGAGTAACAAAAATCTGAACAACAGAATACCTTCCGTAATTACAAGGCTACAATCCATTGGAGTAACAGAAATCTCAACGATAGACTACCTTCCATAATGACAAGGCTACCATCCATTGGAGTAACAAAAATCTCGAGAACAGACTACCTTCTATAATTACAAGGATACCTTCCATTGGAGTAATAAAAATCTCGACAAAAGACTACCTTTTATAATGACAAGGTTACCATCCATTGGAATAACAAAAATCTCGACAACAGACTACCTTCCATAATGACAGACTACCTTCCATAATGTCAAGTGTACAATCCATTGGAGTAACAAAAATGTGAACAACAAACTACCTTCCATAATGACAAGGCTATAATCCATTTGAGTAACATAAATCTCAACGACAGACAACCTTCCATAATGGCAAGGCTACCATCCATTGGAGTAACAAAATTCTAGACAACAGACTACTTTCCATAATGACAAGGCTACCATCCATTGGAGTAACAAAAATCTCGACAAAAGACTACCTTTTATAATGACAAGGTTACCATCCATTGGAATAACAAAAATCTCGACAACAGACTACCTTCCATAATGACAGACTACCTTCTATAATGTCAAGGCTACTATCCATTGGAGTAACAAAAATCTAAACAACAAACTACCTTCCATAATGACAAGGCTACAATCCATTGGAGTAACAGAAATCTCAACGACAGACTACCTTCCATAATGACAAGGCTACCATCCATTGGAGTAACAAAAATCTCGACAACAGACTACCTTCCATAATTACAAGGCTACCATCCATTGGAGTTACAAAAATCTCGACAAAAGACTACCTTTTATAATGACAAGGTTACCATCCATTGGAATAACAAAAATCTCAACAACAAACTACCTTCCATAATGACAGACTACCTTCCATAATGTCAAGGCTACTATCCATTGGAGTAACAAAAATGTGAACAACAGACTACCTTCCATAATGACAAGGCTATAATCCATTTGAGTAGCAGAAATCTAAACGACAGACAACCTTCCATAATGACAAGGCTACCATCCATTGGAGTAACAAAATTCTCGACAACAGACTACCTTCCATAATGACAAGGCTATCATCCATTGGAGTAACAAAAATCTCGACAACAGACTGCCTTCCATAATTACAAGGCTACCATCCATTGGAGTAACAAAAATCTCGACAAAAGACTACCTTTTATAATGACAAGGTTACCATCCATTGGAATAACAAAAATCTCGACAATAGACTACCTTCCATAATGACAGACTACCTTCTATAATGTCAAGGCTACTATCCATTAGAGTAACAAAAATCTGAACAACAAACTACCTTCCATAATGACAAGGCTATAACCCATTGGAGTAACAAAAATCTCAACGATAGACTACCTTCCATAATGACAAGGCTACCATCCATTGGAGTAACAAAAATCTCGACAATAGACTACCTTCCATAATTACAAGGCTACCATCCATTGGAGTAACAAAAATCTCGACAAAAGACTACCTTTTATAATGAAAAGGTTACCATCCATTGGAATAACAAAAATCTCAACAACAGACTACCTTCCACAATGACAGACTACCTTCCATAATGTCAAGGCTACTATCCATTGGAGTAACAAAAATCTGAACAACAGACTACCTTCCTTAATGACAAGGCTATAATCCATTGGAGTAACAGAAATCTCAACGACAGAGTACCTTCAATAATGACAAGGCTACCATCTATTGGAATAACAAAAATCTTAACAACAGACTACCTTCCATAACGACAAGGCTACTATCCATTGGAGTAACAAAAATCTAAATGACTGACTACCTTCCATAATGACAAGGCTACCATCCATTAGAATAACAAAAATCTCGACAATAGACTACCTTTCATAATGACAAGACTACCATCCATTGGAGTAACAAAAATTAAAACAATAGACTACCTTCCATAATGACAAGGCTATCATCCAATGGAGTAACAAAGATATCGACAACAGACTACCTTCAATAATGACAAGGCTACCATCCATTGAAGTTACTTCAATCTAGACAAAAGACTACCTTCCATAATGACAAGGTTACCATCCATTGGAATAACAAAAATCTCGATAATAGACTACCTTCCATAATGACAAGGCTACTATCCATTGGAGTAACATAAATCTCAACGACAGACTACCTTCCTTAATGAAAAGGCTATCCATTGGAGTAAAAAAAATATCTACAACAGACTACCTTCGATAATTACAAGGCTACTATCCATTTGGGTAACAAAAATTTTGACAATAGACTAACTTCCGTAATGACAAGGCTACCATCCATTGGAGTAACAAAAATATCGACAAAAAACTACCTTCCATAATGACAAGGCTACCATCCATTGGAATAACAAAAATTTCGACAATAGACTACCTTCCATAATCACAAGGCTACCATCCATTGGAGTAACAAAAATATGAACAACAGACTACCTTGCATAATTACAAGACTATCATCCATTGGAATAACAAAGATATCGAAAACAGATTACCTTCAATAATGACAAGGCTTCCATCCATTGGAGTAATAAAAATCTCGACAAAAGACTACCTTCCATAATGACAAGGCTACAATCCATTGGAATAACAAAAATCAAGACAATAGAATACCTTCCATAATGACAAGGCTACCATACATTTAGGTAACAAAAATCTCAATGACATACTACCTTACATAATGACAAGGCTACCATCCATTGGAGTAACAAAAATCTCGACAAAAGACTACCGTCCATAACGACAAGGCTACCATACATTGGAGTAACACAAATCTTGAAAAAATACTACCTTCCATAATGACAGGGTTACCATCCAATGGAATAAAAAATTCTCGATAACTGACTACCTTCTATAATGACAAGGCTACAATCCTTTGGAGTAACAAAAATATGAACACCAGACTACCATCCATAATGACAAGGCTACAATCCATTGGAGTAACAGAAATCTCGACAACAGACTACCTTCCATAATGACAAGGATACCATCCATTGGAGTAACAAAAATCTCGACAAAAGACTACCTTTTATAATGAAAAGGTTACCATCCATTGGAATAACAAAAATCTCGACAACAAACTACCTTCCATAATGACAGACTACCTTCTATAATGTCAAGGCTACTATCCATTGGAGTAACAAAAATCTGAACAACAGACTACCTTCCAAAATGATAAGGCTAAAATCCATTGGAGTAACAGAAATCTCAACGACAGACTACCTTCCATAATGACACGGCTACCATCCATTGGAGTAACAAAAATCTCGACAACAAACTACCTTCCATAATTACAAGGCTACCATCCATTGGAGTAACAAAACTCTCGACAAAAGACTACCTTTTATATTGACAAGGTTACCATCCATTGAAATAACAGAAATCTCGACAACAGACTACCTTCCATAATGACAGACTACCTTCCATAATGTAAAGGCTACTATCCATTGGAGTAACAAAAATCTGAACAACAGACTACCTTCCATAATGACAAGGCTATAATCCATTAGAGTAACAGAAATATTAACGACAGAACACCTTCCATAATGACAAGGCTACCATCCATTGGAGTAACAAAAATCTCGACAATAGACTATCTTCCATAATGACAAGGCTACCATCCATTGGAGTAAAAAAATCTCGACAAAAGACTACCTTTTATAATGACAAGGTTACCATCCATTGGAATAACAAAAATCTCGACAACAGACTACCTTCCATAATGACAGGCTACCTTCCATAATGTCAAGGCTACTATCCATTGGAGTAACAAAAATCTGAACAACAGACTACCTTCCTTAATGACAAGGCTATAATCCATTTGAGTAACAGAAATCTCAACGACAGACTACCTTCAATAATGACAAGGCTACCATCTATTGGAATAACAAAAATCTTAACAACAGACTACCTTCCATAACGACAAGGCTACTATCCATTGGAGTAACAAAAATCTCAATGACTGACTACCTTCCATAATGACAAGGCTACCATCCATTAGAATAACAAAAATCTCGACAATAGACTACCTTTCATAATGACAAGGCTACCATCCATTGGAGTAACAAAAATTAAAACAACAGACTACCTTCCATAATGACAAGGCTATCATCCAATGGAGTAACAAAGATATCGACAACAGACTACCTTCGATAATGACAAGGCTACCATCCATTGAAGTTACAACAATCTAGACAAAAGACTACCTTCCATAATGACAAGGTTACCATCCATTGGAATAACAAAAATCTCGATAATAGACTACCTTCCATAATGACAAGGCTAGCATCCATTGGAGTAAAAAAAATCTGAACAACAGACTATCTTCCATAATGACAAGGCTATTATCCATTGGAGTAACATAAATCTCAACGACAGACTACCTTCCTTAATGAAAAGGCTACCATCCATTGAAGTAACAAAAATATCTACAACAGACTACCTTCCATAATTACAAGGCTACTATCCATTTGGGTAACAAAAATCTTGACAATAGACTAACTTCCGTATTGACAAGGCTACCATCCATTGGAGTAACAAAAATATCGACAAAAAACTACCTTCCATAATGACAAGGCTACCATCCATTGGAATAACAAAAATTTCGACAATAGACTACATTCCATAATCACAAGGCTACCATCCATTGGAGTAACAAAAATATGAACAACAGACTACCTTGCATAATTACAAGACTATCATCCATTGGAATAACAAAGATATCGAAAATAGACTACCTTCAATAATGACAAGGCTTCCATCCATTGGAGTAATAAAAATCTCAACAAAAGACTACCTTCCATAATGACAAGGCTACAATCCATTGGAATAACAAAAATCAAGACAATAGAATACCTTCCATAATGACAAGGCTACCATACATTGGAGTAACAAAAATCTCAATGACATACTACCTTACATAATGACAAGGCTACCATCCATTGGAGTAACAAAAATCTCAATGATAGACTACCTTCCATAATTACAAGGCTACTATCCATTTGGGTAACAAAAATCTTGACAATAGACTAAATTCCGTAATGACAAGGCTACCATCCATTGGAGTAACAAAAATATCGACAAAAAACTACCTTCCATAATGACAAGGCTACCATCCATTGGAATAACAAAAATTTCGACAATAGACTACCTTCCATAATCACAAGGCTACCATCCATTGGAGTAACAAAAATATGAACAACAGACTACCTTGCATAACTACAAGACTATCATCCATTGGAATAACAAAGATATTGAAAATAGACTACCTTCAATAATGACAAGGCTTCCATCCATTAGAGTAATAAAAATCTCAACAAAAGACTACCTTCCATAATGACAAGGCTACAATCCATTGGAATAACAAAAATCAAGACAATAGAATACCTTCCATAATGACAAGGCTACCATACACTGGAGTAACAAAAATCTCAATGACATACTACCTTACATAAAGACAAGGCTACCATCCATTTGAGTAACAAAAATCTCGACAAAAGACTACCGTCCATAACGACAAGGCTACCGTACATTGGAGTAACACAAATCTCGAAAAAATACTACCTTCCATAATGACTGGGTTACCATCCAATGGAATAAAAAATTTTCGATAACTGACTACCTTCTATAATGACAAGGCTACCATCCTTTGGAGTAACAAAAATCTGAACACCAGACTACATTCCATAATGACAAGGCTACAATCCATTGGAGTAACAGAAATCTCGACAACAGACTACCTTCCATAATGACAAGGATACCATCCATTGGAGTAACAAAAATCTCGACAAAAGACTACCTTTTGTAATGAAAAGGTTACCATACATTGGAATAACAAAAATCTCGACAACAGACTACCTTCCATAATGACAGACTACCTTCTATAATGTCAAGGCTACTATCCATTGGAGTAACAAAAATCTGAACAACAGACTACCTTCCAAAATGACAAGGCTACAATCCATTGGAGTAACAGAAATCTCAACAACAGACTACCTTCCATAATGACACAGCTACCATCCATTGGAGTAACAAAAATCTCGACAACAAACTACCTTCCATAATTACAAGGCTACCATCCATTGGAGTAACAAAACTCTCGAGAAAAGACTACCTTTTATAATGACAAGGTTACCATCCATTGGAATAACAGCAATCTCGACAACAGACTACCTTCCATAATGACAGACTACCTTCCATAATGTCAAGGCTACTATCCATTGGAGTAACAAAAATCTGAACAATAGACTACCTTCCATAATGACAAGGCTATAATCCATTGGAGTAACAGAAATCTTAACGATAGACAACCTTCCATAATGACAAGGCTACCATCCATTGGATTAACAAAAATCTCGACAACAGACTATCTTCCATAATGACAAGGCTACCAACCATTGGAGTAAAAAAATCTCGACAAAAGACTACCTTTTATAACGACAAGGTTACCATCCATTGGAATAAGAAAAATCTCGACAACAGACTACCTTCCATAATGTCAAGGCTACTATCCATTGGAGTAACAAAAATATGAACAACAGACTACCTTCCATAATGACAAGGCTACAATCCATTGGAGTAATCGAAATCTCAACGATAGACTACCTTCCATAATGACAAGGCTACAATCCATTGGAGTAACAGAAATCTCAACGATAGACTACCTTCCATAATGACAAGGCTACCATACATTGGAGTAACAAAAATCTCGAGAACAGACTACCTTCAATAGTTACAAGGCTACCATCCATTGGAGTAACAAAAATCTCGATAAAACACTACCTTTTATAATGATAAGGTTACCATCCATTGGAATAACAAAAATCTTGACTACCAACTACCTTCCATAATGTCAAGGCTACCATCCATTGGAGTAACAAAAATATCGACAACAGACTACCTTCCACAATGACAAGGCTACCATCCATTGGAGTAACAAAAATCTCGACAAAAGACTACCTTTTATAATGACAAGGTTACCATCCATTGGAATAACAAAAACCTCGACAACAGACTACCTTCCATAATGACAGACTACCTTCTATAATGTCAAGGCTACTATCCATTGGAGTAACAAAAATCTGAACAACAGACTACCATCCATAATGACAAGGCTACAATCCATTGGAGTAACAGAAATCTCAACGACAGACTACCTTCCATAATGACAAGGCTACCATCCATTGGAGTAACAAAAATCTCGACAATAGACTACCTTCCATAATTACAAGGCTACCATCCATTGGAGTAACAAAAATCTCGACAAAAGACTACCTTTTATAATGACAAGGTTACCATCCATTGGAATAACAAAAATCTCGACAACAGACTACCTTCCATAATGACAGACTACCTTCCATAATGTCAAGGCTACTATCCATTGGAGTAACAAAAATCTGAACAACAGACTACCTTCCTTATTGACAAGGCTATAATCCATTGGAGTAACAGAAATCTCAACTACAGACTACCTTCAATAATGACAAGGCTACCATCTATTGGAATAACAAAAATCTTAACAACAGACTACCTTCCATAATGACAAGGCTACTATCCATTGGAGTAGCAGAAATCTCAATGACTGACTACCTACCATAATGACAAGGCTACCATCCATTGGAGTAACAAAAATCTCGACAACAGACTACCTTCCATAATTACAAGGCTACCATCCATTGGAGTAATAAAAATCTCGACAAAAGACTACCTTTTATAATGACAAGGTTACCATCAATAGGAATAAAAAAAATCTCGACAACAGACTACCTTCCATAATGACAGACTACCTTCCATAATGTCAAGGCTACTATCCATTGGAGTAACAAAAATCTGAACAACAGACTACCTTCCTTAATGACAAGGCTATAATCCATTGGAGTAACAGAAATCTCAACGACAGACTACCTTCAATAATGACAAGGCTACCATCTATTGGAATAACAAAAATCTTAACAACAGACTACCTTCCATAATGACAAGGCTACTATCCATTGGAGTAGCAGAAATCTCAATGACTGACTACCTTTCATAATGACAAGGCTACCATCCATTAGAATAACGAAAATCTCGACAATAGACTACCTTTCATAATGACAAGGCTACCATCCATTGGAGTAACAAAAATTTAAACAACAGACTACCTTCCATAATGACAAGGCTATCATCCAATGGAGTTTCAAAGATATCGACAACAGACTACCTTCAATAATGACAAGGCTACCATCCATTGGAGTAACAACAATCTAGACAAAATACTACCTTCCATAATGACAAGTTTACCATCCATTGGAATAACAAAAATCTCGACAATATACTACCTTCCATAATGACAAGGCTAGCATCCATTGGAGTAACAAAAATCTGAACAACGGACTACCTTCCATAATGACAAGGCTACAATCCATTGGAGTTACATAAATCTCAACGACAGACTACCTTCCTTAATGAAAAGGATACCATCCATTGGAGTAACAAAAATATCTACAACAGACTACCTTCCATAATTACAAGGCTACTATCCATTTGGGTAACAAAAATCTTGACAATAGACTAACTTCCATAATGACAAGGCTACCATCCATTGGAGTAACAAAAATCTCAACAAAAAACTACCTTCCATAATGACAAGGCTACCATCCATTGGAATAACAAAAATTTCGACAATAGACTACCTTTCATAATCACAAGGCTACCATCCATTGGAGTAACAAAAATCTGAACAACAGACTACTTTCCATAATGACAAGGCTACAATCCATTGGAGTTACATAAATCTCAACGACAGACTACCTTCCTTAATGAAAAGGCTACCATCCATTGGAGTAACAAAAATATCTACAACAGACTACCTTCCATAATAAAAGGCTACTATCCATTTGGGTAACAAAAATCTTGACAATAGACTAACTTCCATAATGACAAGGCTACCATCCATTGGAGTAACAAAAATATCGACAAAAAACTACCTTCCATAATGACAAGGCTACCATCCATTGGAATAACAAAAATTTCGACAATAGACTACCTTCCATAATCACAAGGCTACCATCCATTGGAGTAACAAAAATATGAACAACAGACTACCTTGCATAATTACAAGACTATCATCCATTGGAATAACAAAGATATCGAAAATAGACTACCTTCAATAATGACAAGGCTTCCATCCATTGGAGTAATAAAAATCTCAACAAAAGACTACCTTCCATAATGACAAGGCTACAATCCATTGGAATAACAAAAATCAAGACAATAGAATACCTTCCATAATGACAAGGCTACCATACATTGGAGTAACAAAAATCTCAATGACATACTACCTTACATAATGACAAGGCTACCATCCATTGGAGTAACAAAAATCTCAATGATAGACTACCTTCCATAATTACAAGGCTACTATCCATTTGGGTAACAAAAATCTTGACAATAGACTAACTTCCGTAATGACAAGGCTACCATCCATTGGAGTAACAAAAATATCGACAAAAAACTACCTTCCATAATGAAAAGGCTACCATCCATTGGAATAACAAAAATTTCGACAATAGACTACCTTCCATAATCACAAGGCTACCATCCATTGGAGTAACAAAAATATGAACAACAGACTACCTTGCATAACTACAAGACTATCATCCATTGGAATAACAAAGATATCGAAAATAGACTACCTTCAATAATGACAAGGCTTCCATCCATTAGAGTAATAAAAATCTCAACAAAAGACTACCTTCCATAATGACAAGGCTACAATCCATTGGAATAACAAAAATCAAGACAATAGAATACCTTCCATAATGACAAGGCTACCATACATTGGAGTAACAAAAATCTCAATGACATACTACCTTACATAAAGACAAGGCTACCATCCATTTGAGTAACAAAAATCTCGACAAAAGACTACCGTCCATATCGACAAGGCTACCGTACATTGGAGTAACACAAATCTCGAAAAAATACTACCTTCCATAATGATTGGGTTACCATCCAATGGAATAAAAAATTTTCGATAACTGACTACCTTCTATAATGACAAGGCTACCATCCTTTGGAGTAACAAAAATCTGAACACCAGACTACCTTCCATAATGACAAGGCTACAATCCATTGGAGTAACAGAAATCTCGACAACAGACTACCTTCCATAATGACAAGGATACCATCCATTGGAGTAACAAAAATCTCGACAAAAGACTACCTTTTGTAATGAAAAGGTTACCATACATTGGAATAACAAAAATCTCGACAACAGACTACCTTCCATAATGACAGACTACCTTCTATAATGTCAAGGCTACTATCCATTGGAGTAACAAAAATCTGAACAACAGACTACCTTCCAAAATGACAAGGCTACAATCCATTGGAGTAACAGAAATCTCAACAACAGACTACCTTCCATAATGACACAGCTACCATCCATTGGAGTAACAAAAATCTCGACAACAAACTACCTTCCATAATTACAAGGCTACCATCCATTGGAGTAACAAAACTCTCGAGAAAAGACTACCTTTTATAATGACAAGGTTACCATCCATTGGAATAACAGCAATCTCGACAAAAGACTACCTTCCATAATGACAGACTACCTTCCATAATGTCAAGGCTACTATCCATTGGAGTAACAAAAATCTGAACAATAGACTACCTTCCATAATGACAAGGCTATAATCCATTGGAGTAACAGAAATCTTAACGATAGACAACCTTCCATAATGACAAGGCTACCATCCATTGGATTAACAAAAATCTCGACAACAGACTATCTTCCATAATGACAAGGCTACCAACCATTGGAGTAAAAAAATCTCGACAAAAGACTACCTTTTATAATGACAAGGTTACCATCCATTGGAATAAGAAAAATCTCGACAACAGACTACCTTCCATAATGTCAAGGCTACTATCCATTGGAGTAACAAAAATATGAACAAC
This sequence comes from Vicia faba, assembly GCA_948472305.1. Classification (NCBI taxonomy): domain Eukaryota; kingdom Viridiplantae; phylum Streptophyta; class Magnoliopsida; order Fabales; family Fabaceae; genus Vicia; species Vicia faba. Next base: position 558,387,175 of record OX451739.1, on the reverse strand, counting down.
AGACTACCTTCCATAATGACAAGGCTACAATCCATTGGAGTAATCGAAATCTCAACGATAGACTACCTTCCATAATGACAAGGCTACAATCCATTGGAGTAACAGAAATCTCAACGATAGACTACCTTCCATAATGACAAGGCTACCATACATTGGAGTAACAAAAATCTCGAGAACAGACTACCTTCAATAGTTACAAGGCTACCATCCATTGGAGTAACAAAAATCTCGATAAAACACTACCTTTTATAATGATAAGGTTACCATCCATTGGAATAACAAAAATCTTGACTACCAACTACCTTCCATAATGTCAAGGCTACCATCCATTGGAGTAACAAAAATATCGACAACAGACTACCTTCCACAATGACAAGGCTACCATCCATTGGAGTAACAAAAATCTCGACAAAAGACTACCTTTTATAATGACAAGGTTACCATCCATTGGAATAACAAAAACCTCGACAACAGACTACCTTCCATAATGACAGACTACCTTCTATAATGTCAAGGCTACTATCCATTGGAGTAACAAAAATCTGAACAACAGACTACCATCCATAATGACAAGGCTACAATCCATTGGAGTAACAGAAATCTCAACGACAGACTACCTTCCATAATGACAAGGCTACCATCCATTGGAGTAACAAAAATCTCGACAATAGACTACCTTCCATAATTACAAGGCTACCATCCATTGGAGTAACAAAAATCTCGACAAAAGACTACCTTTTATAATGACAAGGTTACCATCCATTGGAATAACAAAAATCTCGACAACAGACTACCTTCCATAATGACAGACTACCTTCCATAAAGTCAAGGCTACTATCCATTGGAGTAACAAAAATCTGAACAACAGACTACCTTCCTTATTGACAAGGCTATAATCCATTGGAGTAACAGAAATCTCAACTACAGACTACCTTCAATAATGACAAGGCTACCATCTATTGGAATAACAAAAATCTTAACAACAGACTACCTTCCATAATGACAAGGCTACTATCCATTGGAGTAGCAGAAATCTCAATGACTGACTACCTACCATAATGACAAGGCTACCATCCATTGGAGTAACAAAAATCTCGACAACAGACTACCTTCCATAATTACAAGGCTACCATCCATTGGAGTAATAAAAATCTCGACAAAAGACTACCTTTTATAATGACAAGGTTACCATCAATAGGAATAACAAAAATCTCGACAACAGACTACCTTCCATAATGACAGACTACCTTCCATAATGTCAAGGCTACTATCCATTGGAGTAACAAAAATCTGAACAACAGACTACCTTCCTTAATGACAAGGCTATAATCCATTGGAGTAACAGAAATCTCAACGACAGACTACCTTCAATAATGACAAGGCTACCATCTATTGGAATAACAAAAATCTTAACAACAGACTACCTTCCATAATGACAAGGCTACTATCCATTGGAGTAGCAGAAATCTCAATGACTGACTACCTTTCATAATGACAAGGCTACCATCCATTAGAATAACAAAAATCTCGACAATAGACTACCTTTCATAATGACAAGGGTACCATCCATTGGAGTAACAAAAATTTAAACAACAGACTACCTTCCATAATGACAAGGCTATCATCCAATGGAGTTTCAAAGATATCGACAACAGACTACCTTCAATAATGACAAGGCTACCATCCATTGGAGTAACAACAATCTAGACAAAATACTACCTTCCATAATGACAAGTTTACCATCCATTGGAATAACAAAAATCTCGACAATAGACTACCTTCCATAATGACAAGGCTAGCATCCATTGGAGTAACAAAAATCTGAACAACGGACTACCTTCCATAATGACAAGGCTACAATCCATTGGAGTTACATAAATCTCAACGACAGACTACCTTCCTTAATGAAAAGGATACCATCCATTGGAGTAACAAAAATATCTACAACAGACTACCTTCCATAATTACAAGGCTACTATCCATTTGGGTAACAAAAATCTTGACAATAGACTAACTTCCATAATGACAAGGCTACCATCCATTGGAGTAACAAAAATCTCAACAAAAAACTACCTTCCATAATGACAAGGCTACCATCCATTGGAATAACAAAAATTTCGACAATAGACTACCTTTCATAATCACAAGGCTACCATCCATTGGAGTAACAAAAATCTGAACAACAGACTACTTTCCATAATGACAAGGCTACAATCCATTGGAGTTACATAAATCTCAACGACAGACTACCTTCCTTAATGAAAAGGCTACCATCCATTGGAGTAACAAAAATATCTACAACAGACTACCTTCCATAATAAAAGGCTACTATCCATTTGGGTAACAAAAATCTTGACAATAGACTAACTTCCATAATGACAAGGCTACCATCCATTGGAGTAACAAAAATCTTGACAAAAAACTACCTTCCATAATGACAAGGCTACCATCCATTGGAATAACAAAAATTTCGACAATAGACTACCTTCCATAATCACAAGGCTACCATCCATTAGAGTAACAAAAATCTGAACAACAGACTACCTTGCATAATTACAAGGCTATCATCCATTGGAATAACAAAGATATCGAAAACAGGTTACCTTCAATAATGACAAGGCTTCCATCCATTGGAGTAATAAAAATCTCGACAAAAGACTACCTTCCATAATGACAAGGCTACAATCCATTGGAATAACAAAAATCTCGACAATAGACTACCTTCCATAATGAAAAGGCTGAAGATGTGAAAAACACAAGAAGGGGGGTTGAATTGTAAAAAATTCAAAACAATTGCAGTCAACATAGTATTTTTATCCTGGTTCGTTTGATCTCAAACTACTCCAGTCCACCCGTCAAGGTGATTTCACCTCTCTCCAACGAGGTCTTAATCCATTATATTCAACTGAATATTACAACTTCTTTAACAACTGCTAAAGCCTTCTTGAGTCAAACCACAAACCGGTTTCTCAAGGAAATACTTTCTTAAAGATAATTGAAATCTAAGTGTGTTGAATGTTTTCTACAAAAACTATTTATCACAATTGTGATACTACACAATTTAAGCTTATGAGAACTAGAGTGCTAAAATAATTGAGTAAGGAATTTGAGAGCTTTAGCAAACTGAGAGTGAGGAAGATGATGAATAGCTTTAGGCGTGTAGAGTGTTGTAGAGCATTAGCCAATTCAATTTTCACTGACTTGTTTAAATAGCATTGGAAAAATGGTACGTTTGAGTGAGTAATTCTGTTTCAATGCCAATAACATTCTTTCCTTATTAAGCAGATCTTGTCTGGAATGATGTCGTTGGTAATAAAGCATCTTGAATGCACAGTAACGTTTCCACTTAAGCGTGTTCTGGCTTTGGCTCATTCTGATGCTGCTTAGGTGCTGATGAACTGTTGTTGTCTTAATCAGAGTTCAGATTGTTACGCGCAGATATGTTTATCACGCTTCAACGTAAGCACAAGTTGATCTTCTAATTCTGGCATCTGATATAACATCTTCTGATGCTGATGTTGATATCTCATCTTCTGATGCTGATGATGATGTTCTCTTGCTGATGCCCATCAGAGTTTCTGTAAAACAGAATGTAATTTCTTAGGCAGCATATATGTCTTACATGAATCATACAATTAATATATCTTTGCATTTTGTTATCATAAAAACATAAACTTAGGGTAGTAGATTCAAACTTTGTTCTAACAATCTCCCCCTTTTTGATGATGACAAAAACTAGATATTTTTTAGGTAAAAATTAACGTGAAAGGTATCAGAGATAACCAAATAGTAAATTGTATCAGAATTAAATAGGAAGTTATCACAGATAAGAGGATAAGGGATAAAGAGATATCAGAGTTTAGATCGGAGATACTCCCCCTGAGTTTATTACTTCCCTTCTTAATTCCATGAGTCTTTCAGGATCAGATCTTTATTAACTTTCTTTGAACATCAGAATATGAGAGCTTTAGTGTATCAGATCATAATATCATAGCTTCAATGTATCAGAGATGCTTAACTTCTTGTACCTGTAGGCTTATGAAAAACATAAAACATTCAAGTATATCAGAGTGTTAGAATGTTTGAGACTTTTTGTCTCAGTAATCCGTTATTGAAAAATATCATTCTTGTTCTCCCCCTATTTGTCAGCAATCAAAAAGTGTAAGTAAAATAAGCTAAAACGATCAGAGCAGAAAAATTGTTATATTTAATTCAGATCCAGATAAATAGTACAAATGATATGCAAAGAAAATAGTGAAAATATCAAGAATGAAAAAAAAACTAAGGTTGGGGTGGAAAGCGTGTGAACAGAGTCTCTAGCATTGTCTTAATCTGATCAGCAGTTTCATTCTGCTTGTGCACCATGCTAACTTATGTATCAATCTTGCTGTCTTGCACATCCATCCTTTCCTTCATCTTCTGATCATTCTCATCCATTCTTTGCTGTAGACGAATATCATTCTGCTTCAACTCTTCCAGAGTCTGCCTGTCCAAGGCAGCTTGAGAAACGTCAGAAGCAGGATACTTCTGAGAGCTTTCTGCAACATCTTCAGCTTGACTAGCATCTTCAGCTTGAGTTGTCTGATCTTCTGCTTGCTGAACTTTTGAAGCTGGACGCTTCTCAGACCATGGCTCACTATCCAGAAGTAGCACTTCCTCCTTCGGCAGCTGACTTTCAACTTCCTTCAGCAGCTTGCTGAAGTTCTGCTGGGCCTGTTCATAATTGATGTCTTGCAGCTTGAGGGCTTCAGCGCATACCCACATTCTGAAACTTGTCCAGAGTTGGTCTGAGGCAGCAGGATCAATCATTCTAGGATAAACCTGCTTTATAGAAGCAATCCAATTCTGCAAGCCTGTTTCAAAATTCACAATGCCAACACCAACATCTAGTTGTTTGGGTTTGGGGATGGCTATATTATTTTTAAGATCAACAAGACGGTCAAGGATTGTTAAATCAATGGAGTGGGAGAGTCAGAAATGACAATTGGACTGTTTGGAGTATTTGGAGGGGTAGTTTCTGGTGAGGATGGAAGCTGGGGTATGTTTACAGTTGTACCACAAGGCAGCTGAATTTCCAAGGGTTGAGGTTCAGAGGATTAAGGAGAATGAGGTTCAGGGGTTTGAGGTTCAGGTGATGGAGTATCAGAGTGTTGAAACTCAGGTTGTGGAGGTGATGGTTGAGGTGAAAGTGGATGAAGTTCTGGTTGTGGAGAGGGAGGTGGAATTTCTGGTTGTGGAGAAGGAGTTGGAATTTCTGGTTGTTCTGGTATTGGGGATAGTGTGGTTGCTGGTTGTGGTGAGTGGGGAGTTTCTGGTTGAATGTTTTGATTTTCTGAGAGGGGAGTGGAAGAACGTTGATCAATTTCAGAAAGAACTTTGTCAAGTTCTGATTCTGTTGATGTTGTGGGTTTTGGAGTTTGGGATTTTGTGCGGGATCTCCTGAGAGTCAGTGACTCAGAAGGGTCAGCCTCTGGTTCGGTTTCATCAATGGTTGGTATGGGAATTAGGAGTTCATATGAAGCTGGGGTTGGGATTGATGTTGGAATAGCAGAAGAATTTAAAATATTAAAAGCAGATAGATTACCTCTCTTCTTAGGGGTATGCTGGGATGGTCCTTCTAAAGTAGCCTTTCTTTTCTTCGTCTTCTTGACAGTAACTTCTAGATTTTGGTGGTGCAGATCTTTAATGTTCAGAGTGGGATTTGTGCCATCAGCCTTGCAAGCGTCCAAGTATCTGAGAACAATGACTGGTTGAGTCAATCTCAGAAAATATTGGAAAGTCGTCCAGAGGGACTCTTCTGCTGGTGATGTCAGCAAGAGGAGTGGCGCTGGGCTCCTTTCTGATATTCTCTATCAGTTTCATTTTCTTCAGATTCTTGGCGTTCAGAGGCTTACCAACAGTAGGTTCAATAGAGCTTACTTCCTGAGCTTCTGTAAGGTGTTCTATCAGCCTATTCTCAGTCAGAATATCTGATATTAACCTGCCAAAGGGTATCCAATCCCTTTTTGTCCTTTCTTCTTCCCTTGTCTCCTTGACGCTGGTCCTGAGGTGATTAAACAGAAGATGATCCAAGTTAATCTTTACCTTCTGATTAATAAAATAGATCAGAAACTGCTGATCTATGTTTATATAATCAGGAGAGCTTGTGGGCTTCATGTGATTGAAGCACCCCAGAATAATCTTCGCCCATATTCTATGCTAATCCTTCAAGTCTCTAATTTTGCTGCTGGGAACCCCATGGGTGAAAATCTCTCTTGCAATGACAGCAGCATCTGAGCATCTTTCTGCCATGTCGATACAGCGGATGCCACCACCGTTGTATCCAATCAATCTTGCAATGTGATCCTCAGTGATCACAATCTTCTTTCCCATTATGTAGGAAGTAACTTGATGTGTTGATGAAGACGCATGAATCCAGAATTCTTTGACCAATACTGGGAACGTTGGACCCACCAACCTATCAAAATATCTCTCCCATCCTTGTGCCCTAACTTCTTCTGTCAAATCGAATCCATTTTATTTCAAACTGGAGAAATCAACAATCAGTTCAGACAGAACTTCCAAGTTCTTCACTGGTGTAAGGAGCATTCTGAAGGGAATTTGGTATTGTTCAGATGAAGCCTCCTTCTGAAAACCTGCAGAAACATTGCTAGAGGTTGCCATGTTCACACTTAGGGTTTTCTGAGAAAAAGTTTTGAGAAAAGGGTTTCTTTTGAGAAGGATGAATACACAAGTAAAAATGCATAAAATCTTTGGATGATTGTAAGAAACGGTAAAAGTTTAATGAATGATGTTAATGTGCTTCAATTGATTTCAAAATGAGTTTTGAAAATGTAAATGGTTTTAGGAAAGAGAGTTAATTCATGATTACATTTTAACTCATGATTACGTGCATTTAATGCTTGCTGATTTTGGCGGATTTGAGAAAGATACTTGGAACTGTTACCAGACATGTGTCTCAATGCACCCAATCAGCATTTTGCCTTCTCAGAAGCGTGCACACGTTCTGCTTTAGAGATTTGCTGATGATTGGATGACACTTGTTTGATTTAGTGAGCAGCACGTCTATCCTTGAGCTGAAACGCTCAGATCTTTAAGAATAGAATCTGATACAATCTACATGTTTATCTTTCTGAAAGAAGATTGATCAGAAGTTCATAGTAAACAGAAAACACATTCTGAAGGTTAGTATATAAAATTAAAACATTTTCGCTCTAGGCAGAGTTTCATGCTGAGATGTTTTAGAATGAAATTGAACCTATCTTAAGAAAGAGGTTTAGTGAAGATATCAGCCAATTGATGGTCTGTATCAATAAATTTTAAGTTCAAAATTCCTTTCTGAATATAGTCCCTAATGAAGTGAGGTTTTATTTCTATATGCTTAGCCCTAGAATGCAAAATAGGATTTTTACTTAAGCAAATGGCAGAGGTATTGTCACAGAGTATAGGTATGTTACTCTCAAAAATTTGGAAGTCTTCAAGCTGACTTTTCATCCAGAGCATTTGTGTGCTACATCCTGCTGCTGCTATGTACTCAGCTTCTGCTGCTGATAGCGCAATTGTGGATTGCCTTTTGCTGGACCAAGAGATCAGGTTTTCTCCCAGAAACTGGCAGCTTCCAGAAGTACTTTTACGCTCTACTCTGTCTCCAGCAAATTCAGCATCGCAGTAGCCTACTAAGTTGTAATCACTAGATTTTCTATAAAATAAACCCAGATTAGTAGTACCTTTCAGATACTTGAAAATTCGCTTAACAGCTGTTAAGTGAGATTCTCTAGGATCTGATTGGAATCTAGCACAAATACATACGCTGAATAAGATATCAGGCCTTGAAGCCGTCAGATAAAGGAGAGAACCAATCATACCTCTGTAGACCTTCTGTTCTACCTTTTTGCTTACCTCTTCTCTTTCCAGAATGCACGTGGGATGCATTGGAATCTTTGATGGCTTACATTCTGAGAGGTCAAATTTCTTCAGAAGTTCTCTGACATATTTGCTCTGATGAATATAAGTTCCCTCAGGATTCTGATTGATCTGAATTCCCAGAAAGAATTTCAGTTCTCCCATGAGGCTCATCTCAAATTCTGCTAGCATACACTTAGCAAATTTTCTTCTAAGAGAAGGATTAGTAGATCCAAAAATAATATCATCAACATAAATTTGGCAGACTAAGATGTCATTCTTAACTGACTTACAGAATAAGGTAGTGTCCATCTTCCCTCTGGTGAATTCTTTTTCTAACAGAAAGTTACTTAGTCTTTCATACCAAGCTCTGGGAGCTTGTTTCAGACCATATAGTGACTTCTTTAGTTTGAAAACATATTCTGGATTTTTTGTACTTTCAAAACCAGGGGGTTGGTGCAAATAAACCTCTTCTTCTATATAACCATTTAAGAATGCAATCTTGACATCCATCTGATACAGAGTGATGCCTTTATTAACAACAAACAAAATTAAAAGTCTGATAGATTCTAACCTGGCGACTGGAGCAAAGGTTTCTGTATAGTCTATTCCCTCTTGCTGACTATAACCTTGTGCAACCAGTCATGCTTTGTTTCTGATAACTTCACCTTGTTCATTCAGCTTGTTTCTGAACACCCATCTTGTTCCAATGACGTTGAATCCTTTTGGTCTGGGAACAAGATCCCATACGTCATTTCTGGTGAATTGATTCAGCTCTTCTTGCATTGCTAGAATCCAGTCGTTGTCCAGAAGTGCTTCATCAATAAAGGAAGGTTCAATCAGAGACACAAGTCCCATGAGGGATTCTTCAGAGTTTCTGAAGCTGGCTCTTGTTCTGATTGGATCTTCCTTTCTTCCTAAGATAGTTTCTTCTGGGTGATCCAGGCTGCTTCTGGGTAGTCTCTTCTGAGGTTGATCAACAGTTGTTGCTGGATTGCTTACAGTGCTCCTTTCAGATGTTGAAGGAGTGTCTTTGTTGAGAGCTTATGATGACTGGTCTTCAGAACCTATAAATTCAACTTCCATACCTGCAAAAACTTCATTTTGCTTTGACTTTTCAGAGTTAAGCTTATCATCAAAACGAACACTGATTGATTCTTCCACAATCTGTGTTTCTGTATTGTATACTCTGTACCCTCTTGAGCGTTCAGAGTATCCTAACATAATTCACTTATGTGCTTTATAGTCAAACTTGTTCAAATAATTTTTTGTATTTAACATAAAACAAGTACATCCAAATGGATGAAAATATGAAATGTTGGGCTTTCTGTTCTTCCACAATTCATATGAAGTCTTTTCCAGAATATGTCTTATTGAGATTCTATTCTGAATGTAGCACGTTGTGTTTATTTCCTCTGCCCAGAAGATCTTAGCAACGTTTGTCTCATTGATCATGGTTCTTGCCATTTCTTGCAATGTTCTGTTCTTTCGTTCTACAACTCCATTTTGTTGGGGAGTTCTAGGACAACAGAAATCATGCAGAATGCCTCTGTCATTAAAGAATGACTCAAAATCTTTGTTTTCAAACTCTCCACCATGATCATTTCTAACTTTAACGATTCTAAGATCCTTTTCATTCTGAACTTGGTTACAGAAGGTAACAAACACAGAGTGTGACTCGTCCTTGTGTCTTAAGAACTTTACCCATGTCCATCTGCTATAGTCATCTACGATTACTAACCCGTACTTCTTGCCATTGACTGAAGCAGTTTTAACTGGTCCAAATAAGTCAATGTGCAAAAGTTCTAATGTCTTAGAGGTAGAAACAACATTTTTAGATTTGAAAGAAGGTTTTGCAAACTTGCCTTTCTGACATGCTTCACACAGAGCATCTGAATTGAACTTCAGATTAGGAAGTCCTCTGACAAGATTTAGTTTGTTAATCTGAGATATTCTTCTCATACTAACATGCCCCAATCTTCTGTTCCAGATCCATTGCTCATTGTTAACAGACAGAAGACACTTTACATTCTGACTTTTCAGTTCAGAAAGTTTGATTTTATAAATGTTGTTTTTCCTCTTTCCATTAAATAGGATAGTCCCATCTTTCTGACTAACAGCTTTACATGATTTTTTATTAAAGATTATATCATAACCGTTATCACTTAATTGACTTATGGATAACAGATTATGCATTAATCCATCTACTAGCAGAACATTATTTATAGAGGGAAGATTTCCATTACCTATAGTTCCAGAGCCAATAATATTTCCCCTCTGATTGCCTCCAAAGCCAACGTGACTTCCAGGCTTAAGTTCCAGGCTTTGGAACATATGCCTTCTTCCCGTTATGTGTCGCGAGCAGCCAGAGTCCAGGTACCATGACTGGTGTTTCTGATTTGCTGCTAAAGATATCTACAACATGTATTATTTTATCCTTAGGTACCCAAATTTTCTTGGGTCCTGATTTGTTAGATTTACCAAAACTCTGGTTGAATTTTGGTTTCACAGAATACTTACTACTAGTGTATTTAATATCATGTGTGTGACCATACACAAAATGTGAGTTCAGAGGAGTGTGTTTAATAGTTAAATCCATGGCATTCTTTGGTGTAGGTACCTTACCTTGGTATCCTATTCCCTTTCTGCCGTTTCTGCTAACTGCATAGATCATTGAGGCCATTTTGCTTCTATCTATGCTTTTAGCAAGAAACTTTTGAAAGATATGATCATACTCCTTGATGATCTCATCAGCGCTGCTGGGAGTTTCCTAAATTGTTTCCTTCTGAGCGTTTTGTAAAACATTTTCTAACTTTGAAATTTTATTTTTCAGCTCAAAATTTTCCAATTTAAGACTCTCAGTCTTATCAGAGTCAGATTCAAGATTCCTTTTCAAGTTTCTGAATTTAACTCTAATCTGCTGGTACCTTTCCAGAATTTCGTTAAGGCCTTCATCAAGTTCAGCCTTAGTAAAATTAATTGCAAAGTCAATAAATACCTCTTCAGTGTTTGATTCTGAGTCTGATTCAGAAGCTTCACTGGCTTCTGAAATGTTGGCCATGAGAGCTATGTTTGCTCTCTCATCATCTGATTCTGAGTCAGCTTCAGACGAGTCAGAGTCATCCCATGTAGCCATGAGACTTTTCTTCTTTTCTCTTCCAAACTTCTTTTTGGGCTTTTCCATCCGAAGCTTTGTGCAGTCACTCTTGTAGTGTCCTTGCTCATTGCATTCATAGCAGATGATGTCCTTGGTGTTTGGCTTTCTGCTTCTTGAGGAGCCTTCAGATCTTCTGTATCCAGAGGAAGAATCTGACCTTCTGTATCTGGAAGAAGATTCATTCTGATCAGATCTTCTGGGATTCCTGAACTTCCTTTTCCTCTGCTTCCATAGTTGGTTCACTCTTCTGGAGAGGAGGGAAAGTTCGTCTTCTTCTGATGAGGATCCATCAGATGTTTCTTCAACTGCCTGCAAAACTTTAGACTCAGATTTTATGTTAGATTTTAATGCTAAAGGCTTACCTTGCTTCTGAGGTTCATCAGCTTCCAGCTCTATCTAATGACTTCTGAGGGAGCTGATAAGTTCCTCCAGAGAAATTTTGTTGAGATATTTAGCTAGCTTTAGCGCTGTAACCATTAGCCTCCACTACTTTGGCAAGCTTCTGATGATCTTCTTGACATGATCAGCAGTAGAGTATCCTTTGTCCAGAACCTTGAGATCAGCCACCAGAATTTGGAATCTTGAGAACATTGTTTCAATGGATTCACTTTCTTCCATTTTGAATGCCTCATACTTCAGAATGAGCGCAAAAGCTTTAGTTTCTTTGACCTGAATGTTGCCTTCATGCGTCATTCTGAGTGAGTCAAACATGTTCTTTGCTGTGTTTCTGTTAGAGATATTTTCATATTCAGCGTAAGAGATGGCGCTGAGAGGAATGGTTCTGGCCTTGTGGTGATTTTTGAAGTCACGCTTTTGTTGATCACACATTTCTTTCCTGTCAATCTTCTGACCGCTTGCATTCACTGGGTGCGTGTATCCATCTGTCACCATGTCCCACAGATCAGCATCATGTGCCAGAAAGAAGCTTTCAATTATGTCCTTCCAGTAATAAAAATTTTCTCCATCAAAGACTGGAGGTTTGCCGCTAAATCTGTCTCTGTCTTCATTGTTGTCATTGCTGGTGTGTTGATAAGTTCCTGCCATTGTGTTTTTTTGACGCTGGATCTTGTACTGACACGATTAAGTGTTTTACCTCAGATCCAGGCGCTCTGATGCCAATTGAAGAAGTGAAAAACACAAGAAGGGGGGTTGAATTGTAAAAACTTGAAATCAATTGCAGTCAACACAGTATTTTTATCATGGTTCGTTTGATCTCAAACTACTCCAGTCCACCCGTCAAGGTGATTTCGCCTCTCTCCAACGAGGTTTTAATCCACTATATTCAACTGAATATTACAACTGCTTTAACAACTGCTAAAGCCTTCTTGAGTCAAACCACAAACCGGTTTCTCCAGGAAATACTTTCTTACAGATAATTGAAATCTAAGTGTGTTGAATGTTTTCTACAAAAACTATTTATCACAACTGTGATACTACACAATTTAAGCTTATGAGAAGTAGAGTGCTAAAATAATTGAATAAGGAATTTGAGAGCTTTAGCAAACTGAGAGTGAAGAAGATGATGAATAGCTTTAGGCGTGTAGAGTTTTGTAGAGCATTAGCCAATTCAATCTTCACTGACTTGTTTAAATAGCATTGGAAAAATTGTACGTTTGAGTGAGTAATTCCGTTTCTATGCCAATAACATTCTTTCCTTATTAAGCAGATCTTGTCTGGAATGATGTCGTTGGTAATAAAGCATCTTGAATGCACAGTACCTTTGCCACTAAAGCGTGTTCTGGCTTTGGCTCATTCTGACGCTGCTTAGGTGCTGATGAACTGTTGTTGTCTTAATCAGAGTTCAGATTGTTACGCGCAGATATGTTCATCACGCTTCAGCGTAAGCACAAGTTGATCTTCTGATTCTGGCATCTGATATAACATCTTCTGATGCTGATGTTGATATCTCATCTTCTGATGCTGATGATGATGTTCTCTTGCTGATGCCCATCATAGTTTCTGTAAAACAGAATGTAATTTCTTAGGCAGCATATATGTCTTACATGAATCATACAATTAATATATCTTTGCATTTTGTTATCATCAAAACTTAAACTTAGGGTAGTAGATTCAAACTTTGTTCTAACAAAGGCTACCATACATTGGAGTAACAAAAATCTCAATGACATACTACCTTACATAATGACAAGGCTACCATCCATTGGAGTAACAAAAATCTCAACGACAGACTACCTTCCATAAAGACAAGGCTACCATTCATTTTAGTAACAAAAATCTCGACAAAAGACTACCGTCCATAACGACAAGGCTACCATACATTGGAGTAACACAAATCTCGCAAAAATACTACCTTCCATAATGACTGCGTTACCATCCAATGGAATAAAAATATCTACAATAAACTACCTTCCATAATGACTGACTACCTTCCATAATAACAAGGCTACCATCCTTCGGAGTAACAAAAATATGAACAATAGACTACCTTCCATAATGACAAAGCTACAATCCATTGGAGTAACAGAAATCTCAATGACAGACTACCTTCCATAATGACAAAGCTACCAGCCATTGTAGTAACAAAAATCTCGACAAAAGACTACCTTTTATAATGACAAGGTTACCATCCATTGGAATAACAAAAATCTCGACAACAGACTACCTTCCAAATGACAGACTACCTTCCATAATATCAAGGCTACTATCCATTGGAGTAACAAAAATTTGAACAACAGACTACCTTCCATAATGTCAAGGCTATAATCCATTGGAGTAACAGAAATCTCAATGACAGACAACTTTCCATAATGACAAGGCTACCATCCATTGGAGTAACAAAAATCTCGACAACAGACTACCTTCCATAATTACAAGGCTATGATCCATTGGAGTATCAATAATATCGACAACAGACAACCTTCCATAATGACAAGGCTTCCATCCATTGGAATAACAAAAATCTCGACAATAGAATACCTTCCATAATGACAAGGCTATCATCCATTGGAGTAACAAAAATCTGAACAACATACTACCTTCCATAATGACAAGGCTACCATCCATTTGAGTAACAAAAATCTCGACAAAAGACTACCTTCCATAACGACAAGGCTACCATACATTGGAGTAACACAAATCTCGACAACAGACTACCTTCCATAATGACAAGGCTACCATCCATTAGAGTAACAAAAATCTCAACGACATACTACCTTCCATAATTACAAGGCTACCATCCATTGGAGTAACAAAAATCTTAACGACAGACTACCTTCCATAAAGACAAGGATACCATCCATTTGAGTAAAAAAAATCTCGACAAAACACTACCTTCCATAACGACAAGGCTACCGTACATTGGAGAAACACAAATCTCGACAACAGACTACCTTCCATAATAAGAAGGCTACAATCCATTGGAGTAACAGAAATCTCAATGACATACTTCCTTCAATAATGAAAAGTCTACCATCCATTGGAGTAACAAAAATATCTACAACAGACTACCTTCCATAATTACAAGGCTACCATCCATTTAGGTAACAAAAATCTCAACAATAGAATACCTTCCAAAATGACAACGCTACCATCGATTGGAGTAACAAAAATCTCGACAAAAAACTAACTTCCAAAATGACAAGTCTAGCATCCATTGGAATAATAAAAATATCGATAATAGACTACCTTCCATAATCACGAGGCTACCATCCATTGGAGTAACAAAAATTTGAACAACAGACTACCTTCCATAATGTCAAGGCTATAATCCATTGGAGTAACAGAAATCTCAATGACAGACAACTTTCCATAATGACAAGGCTACCATCCATTGGAGTAACAAAAATATCGACAACAGACTACCTTCCATAATTACAAGGCTATGATCCATTGGAGTATCAATAATATCGACAACAGACAACCTTCCATAATGACAAGGCTTCCATCCATTGGAATAACAAAAATCTCGACAATAGAATACCTTCCATAATGACAAGGCTATCATCCATTGGAGTAACAAAAATCTGAACAACATACTACCTTCCATAATGACAAGGCTACCATCCATTTGAGTAACAAAAATCTCGACAAAAGACTACCTTCCATAACGACAAGGCTACCATACATTGGAGTAACACAAATCTCGACAACAGACTACCTTCCACAATAACAAGGCTACAATCCATTTGGGTAACAAAAATCTCAACAATAGAATACCTTCCAAAATGACAACACTACCATCCATTGGAGTAACAAAAAACCACCTTCCATAATGATAAATCTACCATCCATTGGAATAACAAAAATGTCGATAATAGACTACCTTTAGTAATCACAAGGCTACCATCCATTGGAGTAACAAAAATTAGAACAACAGACTACCTTTAATAATGACAAGGCTATAATCCACTAGAGTAACAAAAATCTCAACGACAGTCAACCTTCCATAATGTCAAGGCTACCATCCATTGGAGTAACAAAAATCTCGACAACATACTACCTTCCATAATTACAAGGCTACCATATATTGGAGTATCAAAAATATCGACAACATACTACCTTCCATAATGACAAGGCTACCATCCATTGGAATAAAAAAAATCTCGACAATAGACTACCTTCCATAATGACAAGGCTATCATCCATTAGAGTAACAAAAATCTGAACAACAGAGTACCTTCCATAATGACAAGGCTACCAACCATTGGAGTAACAGAAATCTCAACGGCCGACTACCTTCTCTAATGACAAGGCTACCATCCATTGGAATAACAAAAATGTCGACAATAGATTACCTTCCATAATCACAAGGCTACCATCCATTGGAGTAACAATAATCAGAACAACAGACTACCTTGCATAATGACAAGACTATCATCCATTGGAATAACAAAGATATCGACAACAGGCTACCTTCAATAATGACAAGGCTTCCATCCATTGGAGTAATAAAAAATATCGACAAAAGACTACCTTCCATAATGACAAGGCTACAATCCATTGGAATAACAAAAATCTCGACAATAGACTACCTTCCATAATGACAAGGCTACCATCCATTAGAGTAACAAAAATCTCAACGACATACTACCTTCCATAATTACAAGGCTACCATCCATTGGAGTAACAAAAATCTTAACGACAGACTACCTTCCATAAAGACAAGGATACCATCCATTTGAGTAAAAAAAATCTCGACAAAACACTACCTTCCATAACGACAAGGCTACCGTACATTGGAGAAACACAAATCTCGACAACAGACTACCTTCCATAATAAGAAGGCTACAATCCATTGGAGTAACAGAAATCTCAATGACATACTACCTTCAATAATGAAAAGTCTACCATCCATTGGAGTAACAAAAATATCTACAACAGACTACCTTCCATAATTACAAGGCTACCATCCATTTAGGTAACAAAAATCTCAACAATAGAATACCTTCCAAAATAAAAACGCTACCATCCATTGGAGTAACAAAAATCTCGACAAAAAACTAACTTCCAAAATGACAAGTCTACCATCCATTGGAATAATAAAAATATCGATAATAGACTACCTTCCATAATCACGAGGCTACCATCCATTGGAGTAACAAAAATTTGAACAACATACTACCTTCCATAATGACAAGGCTATAATCCATTGGAGTAACAGAAATCTCAACGACAGACAACCTTCCATAATGACAAGGCTACCATCCATTGGAGTAACAAAAATATCGACAACAGATTACCTTCCATAATGACAAGGCTAACATCTATTGGAATAACAAAAATCTCGACAATAGACTACCTTCCATAATGACAAGGCTATCATCCATTGTAGTCACAAAAATTTGAACAACAAACTACCTTTCATAATGACAAGGCTACCAACCATTGGAGTAACAGAAATCTCAACGGCCGACTACCTTCTCAAATGACAAGGCTACCATCCATTGGAATAACAAAAATGTCGACAATAGACTACCTTCCATAATGACAAGGCTACCATCCATTGGAGTAACAAAAATCTCAATGACATACTACCTTCCATAAAGAAAAGCCTACCATCCATTTGAGTAACAAAAATCTCGACAAAAGACTACCTTCCATAAAGACAAGGCTACCATACATTGGAGTAACACAAATCTCGACAACAAACTACCTTCCATAATGACAAGGCTACCATACATTGGAGTAACACAAATCTCGACAACAGACTACCTTCCATAATAACAAGGCTACAATCCATTGGAGTAACAGAAATCTCAATGTCAGACTACCTTCAATAATGAAAAGGCTACCATCCATTGGAGTAACAAAAATATCTACAACAGACTACCTTCCATAATTACAAGGCTACCATCCATTTGGGTAACAAAAATCTCAACAATAGAATACCTTCCAAAATGACAACACTACCATCCATTGGAGTAACAAAAATCTCGACAAAAAACTTCCTTCCATAATGACAAGTCTACCATCCATTGGAATAACAAAAATGTCGATAATAGACTACCTTCCATAATCACAAGGCGACCATCCATTGGAGTAACAAAAATTTGAACAACAGACTACCTTCCATAATGACAAGGCTATAATCCATTGGAGTAACAGAAATCTCAACGACAGACTACCTTCCATAATGACAAGGCTACCATCCATTGGAGTAACAAAAATCTCGACAACAGACTTCCTTCCATAATTACAAGGCTACCATCCATTAGAGTATCAAAAATATCCACAACAGACTACCTTCCATAATGACAAGGCTAACATCCATTGGTATAACAAAAATCTCGACAATAGACTACCATCCATAATGACAAGGCTATCATCCATTGGAGTAACAAATATCTGAACAACATACTACCTTCAATAATGACAAGGCTACCAACCATTGGAGTAACAAAAATCTCAACGGTCGACTACCTTCTCTAATGACAAGGCTACCATCCATTGGAATAACAAAAATGTCGACAATAGACTACCTTCCATAATCACAAGGCTACCATCCATTGGAGTAACAAAAATTTGAACAACAGACTACCTTCAATAATGACAAGGATATCATCCATTGGAATAACAAATATATCGACAACAGGCTACCTTCAATAATGACAAGGCTTCCATCCATTGGAGATACAAAAATCTCGACAAAAGACTACCTTCCATAATGACAAGGATACAATCCATTGGAATAACAAAAATCTCGACAATAGACTACCTTCCATAATGACAAGGCTACCATCCATTGGAGTAACAAAAATCTCAACGACATACCACCTTCCATAATGACAAGGCTACCATCCATTGGAGTAACAAAAATCTCAACGACAGACTACCTTCCATAAAGACAAGGCTACCATCCATTTGAGTAACAAAAATCTCGACAAATGACTACCTTCCGTAACGACAAGGCTACCATACATTTGGGTAACACAAATCTCGACAACAGACTACCTTCCATAATAACAAGGCTACAATCCATTGGAGTAACTAAAATCTCAATGATATACTACCTTCAATAATGAAAAGGCTACCATCCATTGGAGTAACAAAAATATCTACAACAGACTACCTTCCATAATTACAAGGCTACCATCCATTTGGGTAACAAAAATCTCAACAACAGACTACCTTCCTTAATGACAAGGCTACCATCCATTGGAGTAACAAAAATCTCGACAAAAAACTACCTTCCATAATGACAATGCTACCATCCATTGGAATAACAAAATTTTCGATAATATACTACCTTCCATAATCACAAGGCTACCATCCATTGGAGTAACAAAAATTTGAACAACAGACTACCTTGCACAATGACAAGGCTATCATCCATTGGAATAACAAATATATCGACAACAGGCTACCTTCAATAATGACAAGGCTTCCATTCATTGGAGTAACAAAAATCTCGACAAAAGACTACCTTCCATAATGACAAGGCTACAATCCATTGGAATAACAAAAATCTCGACAATAAACTACCTTTCATAATGACAAGGCTACCATCCATTGGAGTAACAAAAATCTCAACGACATACCACCTTCCATAATGACAAGGCTACCATCCATTGGAGTAACAAAAATCTCAACGACAGACTACCTTCCATAAAGAAAAGCCTACGATCCTTTTGAGTAACAAAAATCTCGACAAAAGACTACCTTCCATAACGACAAGGCTACCATACATTGGAGTAACACAAATCTCGACAACAGACTACCTTCCATAATAACAAGGCTACAATCCATTGGAGTAACAGAAATCTCAATGACAGACTACCTTCAATAATGAAAAGGCTACCATCCATTGGAGTAACAAAAATATCTACAACAGACTACCTTCCATAATTACAAGGCTACCATCCATTTGGGTAACAAAAATCTCAACAATAGAATACCTTCCAAAATGACAACACTACCATCCATTGGAGTAACAAAAATCTCGACAAAAAACTTCCTTCCATAATGACAAGTCTACCATCCATTGGAATAACAAAAATGTCGATAATAGACTACCTTCCATAATCACAAGGCGACCATCCATTGGAGTAACAAAAATTTGAACAACAGACTACCTTCCATAATGACAAGGCTACCATCCATTGGAGTAACAAAAATCTCAACGACAGACAACCTTCCATAATGACAAGGCTACCATCCATTGGAGTAACAAAAATCTCGACAACAGACTACCTTCCATAATTACAAGGCTACCATCCATTGGAGTACAAAAATATCCACAACAGACTACCTTCCATAATGACAAGGCTAACATCCATTGGTATAACAAAAATCTCGACAATAGACTACCATCCATAATGACAAGGCTATCATCCATTGGAGTAACAAATATCTGAACAACATACTACCTTCCATAATGACAAGGCTACCAACCATTGGAGTAACAAAAATCTCAACGGTCGACTACCTTCTCTAATGACAAGGCTACCATCCATTGGAATAACAAAAATGTCGACAATAGACTACCTTCCATAATCACAAGGCTAAAATCCATTGGAGTAACAAAAATTTGAACAACAGACTACCTTCAATAATGACAAGGATATCATCCATTGGAATAACAAATATATCGACAACAGGCTACCTTCAATAATGACAAGGCTTCCATCCATTGGAGATACAAAAATCTCGACAAAAGACTACCTTCCATAATGACAAGGATACAATCCATTGGAATAACAAAAATCTCGACAATAGACTACCTTCCATAATGACAAGGCTACCATCCATTGGAGTAACAAAAATCTCAACGACATACCACCTTCCATAATGACAAGGCTACCATCCATTGGAGTAACAAAAATCTCAACGACAGACTACCTTCCATAAAGACAAGGCTACCATCCATTTGAGTAACAAAAATCTCGACAAATGACTACCTTCCATAACGACAAGGCTACCATAGATTTGGGTAACACAAATCTCGACAACAGACTACCTTCCATAATAACAAGGCTACAATCCATTGGAGTAACTGAAATCTCAATGATATACTACCTTCCATAATGACAAGGCTACCCTCCATTGGAGTAACAAAAATCTCGACAAAAAACTACCTTCCATAATGACAAGGCTACAATCCATTGGAGTAACAAAAATCTCAACGACATACCACCTTCCATAATGACAAGGCTACCATCCATTGGAGTAACAAAAATCTCAACGACAGACTACCTTCCATAAAGACAAGGCTACCATCCATTTGAGTAACAAAAATCTCGACAAATGACTACCTTCCATAACGACAAGGCTACCATAGATTTGGGTAACACAAATCTCGCCAACAGACTACCTTCCATAATAACAAGGCTACAATCCATTGGAGTAACTGAAATCTCAATGATATACTACCTTCCATAATGACAAGGCTACCCTCCATTGGAGTAACAAAAATCTCGACAAAAAACTACCTTCCATAATGACAAGGCTACAATCCATTGGAATAACAAAAATCTCGACAATAGACTACCTTCCATAATGACAAGGCTACCATCCATTGGAGTAACAAAAATCTCAATGACATACTACCTTCCATAATGACAAGGCTACCATCCATTGGAGAAAGAAAAATCTCAACGACAGACTACCTTCCATAAAGACAAGGCTACCATCCATTGGAGTAACAAAAATCTGAACAACAGACTACCTTGCATAATGACAAGGCTATCATCCATTGGAGTAACAAAAATCTCGACAAAAAACTACCTTCCATAATGACAAGGCTACCATCCATTGGAATAACAAAAATGTCGACAATAGACTACCTTCCATAATCACAAGGCAACCATCCATTGGAGTAACAAAAATGTGAACAATAGACTACCTTGCATAATGACAAGGCTATCATCCATTGTAATAACAAAGATATCGACAACAGGCTACCTTCAATAAATACAAGGCTTCCATCCATTGGAGTAACAAAAATCTCGACAAAAGACTACCTTCCATAATGAAAAGGCTATAATCATTGGAATAACAAAAATCTCGACAATAGACTACCTTCGATAATGACAAGGCTACCATCCATTGGAGTAACAAAAATCTCAATGACATACTACCTTCCATAAAGACAAGGCTACCATATATTGGAGTAACACAAATCTCGACAATAGACTACCTTCCATAATGACAAGGTTACCATCCGATGGAATAAAAAATTCTCGACAACAGACTACCTTCCATAATGACAAGTCTACCATCTATTGGAGTAACAAAAATATGAACAACAAACTACATTCCATAATGACAAGGCTACAATCCATTGGAGTAACAGAAATCTCAACGACAGACTACCTTAAATAATGAAAAGTCTACCGTCCACTAGAGTAACAAAAATATCTACAACATACTACCTTCCATAATTACAAGGCTACGATCCATTGGAGTAACAGAAATTTCAACGACAGACTACCTTCCATAATTACAAGGCTACCATCCATTGGAGTATCAAAAATCTCGACAACAGACTACCTTCCATAATGACAAGGCTACCATCCATTGGAGTAACAAAAATCTGAACAATAGACTACCTTCCATGATGACAAGGCTACCATCCATTGGAATAACAAAAATCTCGACAATAGATTACCTTCCATAATGACAAGGCTATCATCTATTGGAGTAACAAAAATCTGAACAACAGACTACCTTCCATAAAGACAAGGCTACTATCCATTGGAGTAACAGAACTTTCAATGACCGACTACCTTCCGTAATGACAAGGCTACCATCCATTGGAGTAACCAAACCTCGACAACAGACTACCTTCCATAATGACAAGGCTACCATCCATTGGAGTAATAAAAATATGAACAACAGACTACCTTCCATAATGAGAAGGCTATCATCCATTGGAGTAACAAAGATATCGACAACAGACTAGCTTCAATAATGACAAGGCTACCATCCATTGGAGAAACAAAAATCTCGACAAAAGACTACCTTCCATAATTACAAGTTTACCATCCATTGGAATAACAAAAATCTAAACAACAGACAACCTTCCATAATGACAAGGCTACAATCCATTGGAGTAACAGAAATCTCAACGACAGACTACCTTCCATAATTACAAGGCTACCATCCATTGGAGTATCAAAAATCTCGACAACAGACTATCTTCCATAATGACAAGGCTACCATCCATTGGAGTAACAAAAATCTGAACAACAGACTACCTTCCATGATGACAAGGCTACCATCCATTGGAATAACAAAAATCTTGACAATAGATTACCTTCCATAATGACAAGGCTATCATCTATTGGAGTAACAAAAATCTGAACAACAGACTACATTCCATAAAGACAAGGCTACTATCCATTGGAGTAACAGAACTTTCAATGACCGACTACCTTCCCTAATGACAAGGCTACCATCCATTGGAGTAACCAAATCTCGACAACACACAACCTTCCATAATGACTAGGCTACCATCCATTGGAGTAATAAAAATCTGAACAACAGACTACCTTCCATAATGAGAAGGCTATCATCCATTGGAGTAACAAAGATATCGACAACAGACTAGCTTCAATAATGACAAGGCTACCATCCATTGGAGAAACAAAAATCTCGACAAAACACTACCTTCCATAATTACAAGTTTACCATCCATTGGAATAACAAAAATCTAAATAACAGACTACCTTCCATAATGACAACAGTCTACTTTCCAAAATCACAAGGCTACCATTCATTAGAGTAACAAAAGTCTGGCGAACAAACTACCTTCCATAATGACAAGGCTACAATCAATTGGAGTAACAGAAATCTCAACGACAGACTAACATCAATAATCACAAGGCTACCATCCATTGGAATAACAAAAATCTTGACAAAAGACTACCTTCCATAATGAAAAGGCTACAATCCATTGGAATAACAAATATCTCGACAATAGACTACCTTCCATAATGACAAGGCTATCATCCATTTGAGTAACAAAAATCTCAACGACCGACTACCTTCCGTAATGACAAGGCTACCATCCATTGGAATAACAAAAATGTCGATAATAAACTACCTTCCATAATCACAAGGCTACCATCCATTGGAGTAACAATAATCTGAACAACAAACTACCTTGCATAATGACAAGGCTATCCTACATTGGAATAACAAAGATATCGACAACAGGCCAACTTCAATAAAGACAAGGCTTCCATCCATTGGAGTAACAAAAATCTCGACAAAAGACTACCTTCCATAATGATAATGCTACAATCCATTGGAATAACAAAAATCTCGAGAATAGACTACCTTGCATAATGACAAGTCTACCATCTATTGGAGTAACAAAAATCTCAACGACATAGTACCTTCCATAATGACAAGGATACTATCCATTGGAGTAACAAAAATCTCAATGACAGACTACCTTCCATAAAGACAAGGCTACCATCCATTTGAGTAACAAAAATCTCGATAAAAGACTACCTGCCATAACTACAAGGCTACCATACATTGGAGTAACACAAATCTCGACAACAGACTACCTTCCATAATGACAAGGTTACCATCCAATGGAATAAAAAATTCTCGACAACTGACTACCTTTCATAATGACAAGGATACCATCCATTGGAGTAACAAAAATCTAAACAACAGACTACCTTCCATAATGACAAGGCTACAATCCATTGTAGTAACAGAAATCTCAATGACAAACTACCTTCCATAATGATAAGGCTACAATCCATTGGAGTAACAAAAATCTAGACAACAGACTACCTTCCATAATTACAAGGCTTCCATCCATTGGAGTATCAAAAATATCGATAATAGACTACCTTCCATAATGACAAGGCTACCATCCATTGGAATAACAAAAATCTCGACAATAGACTACCTTCAATAATGACAAGGCTATCATCCATTGGAGTAACAAAGATATCGACAACAAACTACCTTCAATAACAATAAGGCTACCATCCATTGGAGAAAGAAAAATCTCGACAAAAGACTACCTTCCATAATGACAAGATTACCATCCATTGGAATAACAAAAATCTAAACAATAGACTACCTTCCATAATGACAAGGCTACCATCCATTAGAGTAACAAAAATATCGACAATAAACTACCTTCCATAATGACAAGGCTACCATCAATTGGAGTAACAAAAATATCAACAACAGACTATGTTCCATAATGACAAGGCTACCATCCATTAGAGTAACAAAATCTCGACAACAGACTACCTTCCGTAATGACAAGGCTACAATCCATTGGAGTAACAAAAATATCGACAACAGACTACCTTCCATAATGACAAGGCTATCATCCATTGGAGTAACAAAGATATCGAAAACAAACTACCTTCAATAATGACAAGGCTACCATCCATTCGAGTAACAAAAATCTGGACAAAATACTACCTTCCATAATTACAAGGTTACCATCCATTGAAATAACAAAAATCTTAACAATAGACTACCTTCCATAATGACAAGGCTACAATCCAACGGAATAAAAAAATATCTACAACAGTCTACTTTCCAAAATCACAAGGTTACCATTCATTAGAGTAAAAAAAGTATGACGAACAAACTACCTTCCATAATGACAAGGCTACAATCCATTGGAGTAACAAAAATCTCAACGACAGACTAACATCAATAATCACAAGGCTACCATCCATTGGAATAACAAAAATCTTGACAAAAGACTACCTTCCATAATGAAAAGGCTACAATCCATTGGAATAACAAATATCTCGATGATAGACTACCTTACATAATGACAAGGCTACCATCCATTGGAGTAACAAAAATCTCAACGACATACCACCTTCCATAATGACAAGGATACCATCCATTGGAGTAACAAAAATATCAACGACAGACTACCTTCCATTGGAATAACAAAGATATCAACAATAGGCTAACTTAAATAAAGACAAAAATCTGAACAACTAACTACCTTCCATAATGACAAGGCTGCCATCCAATGGAGTAACAAAAATCTGAACAACAAACTACCTTCCATAATGACAAGGCTACAATCGATTGGAGTAACAAAAATCTCAATGTTAGACTACCTTCCATAAAGACAAGGCTACCATCCATTTGAGTAACAAAAATCTCGACAAAAGACTACCATCCATAACTACAAGGTTACCATATATTGGAGTAACACAAATCTCGACAACTAACTACCTTCCATAATGACAAGGCTACAATCCATTGGAATAACAAAAATCTCGACAATAGACTACCTTCCATAATGACAAGGCTACCATCCATTGGAGCAACAAAAATCTCAACGACATATTACCTTACATAATGACATGCCTACCATCCATTGGAGTAACAAAAATCTCAACGACAGACTACCTTCCATAATTACAAGGTTACCATCAATTGAAATAACAAAAACCTCGACAACAGACTACCTTCCATAATGACAAGGCTACCATCCAACGGAATAACGAAAATCTCGACAACAATATACTTTCCATAATCACAAGGCTATCATTCATTAGAGTAACAAAAGTCTGACGAACAAACTACCATCCATAATGACAAGGCTACAATCCATTGGAGTAACAGAAATCTCCACGACCGACTACCTTCGTAATGACAAGGCGACCATCCATTGGAATAACAAAAACGTCGATAATAGACTACCTTCCATAATCACAAGGCTACCATCCATTGAAGTAACAAAAATCTGAACTACAGACTACCTTGCATAATGACAAGGCTATAATCCATTGGAATAACAAAGATATCGACAACAGGCTAACTTCAATAAAGACAAGGCTTCCATCCATTGTAGTACCAAAAATCTCTCCAAAAGACTACCTTACATAATGAAAAGGCTACAATCCATTGGTATAACAAAAATCTTGACAATAGACTACCTTACGTAATGACAAGGCTACCATCCATTGGAGTAACAAAAATCTCAATGACATACTACATTCCATAATGACAAGGCTACCATCCATTGGAGTAAAAAAAATCTCAATGTTAGACTACCTTTCATAAAGACAAGGCTACCATCCATTTGAGTAACAAAAATCTCGACAAAAGACTACCTTCCATAACGACAAGGCTACCATACATTGGAGTAACACAAATCTTGACAACAGACTACCTTCCATAATGACAAGGTTACCATCCAATGTAATAAAAAATTCTCGACAACTGACTACCTTCCATAATGACAAGGCTACCATCCATTGGAGTAACAAAAATCTGAACAACAGACTACCTTCCATAATGACAAGGCTACAATCCATTGGAGTAACAGAAATCTCAATGACAGACTACCTTCCATAACGACAAGGCTACCAACCATTGGAGTAACAAAAATCTCGACAACAGACTACCATCCATAACTACAAGGCTACCGTACATTGGAGTAACACAAATCTCGACAACAGACTACCTTCCATAATGACAAGGTTACCATCCAATGGAATAAAAAATTTCTCGACAACTAACTACCTTCCATAATGACAAGGCTACAATCCATTAGAATAATAAAAATGTCGACAATAGACTACCTTCCATAATGACAAGGCTACCATCCATTGGAGCAACAAAAATCTCAATGACATATTACCTTACATAATGACAAGGCTACCATCCATTGGAGCAACAAAAATCTCAACGACATATTACCTTACATAATGACAAGGCTACCATCAATTGGAGTAACAAAAATCTCATTGACAGACTATCTTCCATAATTACAAGGTTACCATCCATTGAAATAACAAGAATCTCGACAACAGACTACCTTCCATAATGACAAGGCTACCATCCAACGGAATAACAAAAATCTCGACAACAATCTACTTTCCAAAATCACAAGGCTACCATTCATTAGAGTAACAAAACTCTGAAGAACAAACTACCTTCCATAATGACAAGGCTACAATCCGTTGGAGTAACAGAAATCTCAACGACAGACTAACATCAATAATCACAAGGCTACCATCCATTGGAGTAACAAAAATCTCAATGACAGACTACCTTCCATAATGAAAAGGCTACAATCCATTGGAATAACAAATATCTCGATAATAGACTACCTTCCATAATGACAAGGCTATCATCCATTGGAGTAACAAAAATCTCAATATCATACTGCCTTCAATAATGATAAGGCTATCATCCATTGGAGTAACAAAAATCTCAATGACAAACTACCTTCCATAAAGACAAGGCTACCATCCATTTGAGTAACAAAAATCTTGACAACGGACTACCTTTCATAACGACAAGTCTACCATACATTGGAGTAACAAAAATCGCGACAACAGACTACCTTCAATAATGACAAGGCTACCATCCATTGGAATAACAAAAATCTCGACAATTGACTACCTTCCATAATGACAAGGCTACCATCCATTGGAGTAACAAAAGTCCGAACAACTGACTACCTTGCATAATGACAAGGCTACAATCCATCGGAGTAACAGAAATCTCAATGACAGACTACCTTCCATAATGACAAGTCTACCATCCATCGGAGTAACAAAAATCTCGACAATAGACTACCATCCATAACTACAAGGCTACCATACATTGGAGTAACACAAATCTCAACAACAGACTACCTTCCATAATGTCAAGGTTACTGATCTGACCTGATCAGAAATGGACCGTCACGGCTGGCTCCGAGCAGAAAGCTTTTTTGAACGAGGTGGGGGGGGTACCTGTAAGGCACTCCGATGCTGAAGTAAGTGGGAGTACAAGCAGATAATAGCAAGTTTAAGGTTAGAATGATGAATACCTGACCCTCTGGAAACAGAGGGTATTTATAGCCCCCAGCGCTGGGCCAAGGTTCCTTCATTGGGCCGGGCAGGTTTGGCCCAATGGAGGAACTGCCAGGTTCTACGTGCGTAGTGGGGACCCGCACGTGGTCCCCTCCCTGGATGTTCTGCGTGAAGTGCGGGCGGACGGAGACGCGGTCTTTTCGGAGTATCATTGGGGGGACAGTGGACTGAGTCTGCCCTAGCTGGGGTGCTCGAGGTAACGTCGAGCTGGGCCTCAGACTGTGGTGCTGGACCACCTCATGTCGAGCTGGAGGCGTATCGTCGAGCCAGTGCTTGCGCGTCGGGCACGGCCTCACTCTTTGGTCAGTGAGGCCCCTGTAAGTCCATTTGGAGTGGGCCTTTGCAATGCTTTTGGGCCTGTCGGGCCCAGTCCAAAAAAGGAGCCCCCCAAGTCGTGGTTCCTTTGTGTGGAGCCATGACTTGAACTCGGGTCGCTTCCTCATCGAGGTCTCGTGCCCGGGACAACGGTGCGGGCCCTCGAGGCCTCCTCGTGTAGTGCTCAGAGACACCTTCTGCGGTGGATGCCTGGAGGATCCTTACCGGGCGCGTCTGTCGAGCATACAAGGTATCTTTCAGGAACTGTGCCGCCACCCTATGGGGATAGGGTCATCATTGCGTTGGGAGCAGCGCGTCGAGGAGAGGGAGTCTGTGTTTCCAGATTATTTTCAGTTGCGACTTTCTGTCATAGACTCTTCTAATCTGTAGCCAACTCCTACTCTTTGATTCAAGTAAGTGGTCTATCCTCTTCAATTCCCTACTAGAATGCATGTTTTCTGGCGTTTTGTAGATGTTTTAGGGCCATGCGCGTGGGATTAGCCCAGTAGACTTATACTTAGCCCGACATATTCATGCCTAGGACCGGCAAACGCATGTTTATGGCCGGCGTATTCATAGTTTTAGGTGATAAACTCCAGCGCTGCCCGGGGTCTTCATGATCCAGGGCGCCTGATGCATGATCGCGCGCGGCATGTTCATGGCCTTGGCCGTGGGCCTCATGGTGTGGCCCGCCATGTTCATACCTTGGGTCGACATGTTGGAGAGTGACCGCGTAGTTGGTCATGAGGAAGAACACATCGAGTTTCAGTATGTCGGGGAGGCCACCATTCATGGAAACAGACTACGTGGTCGTGATGGAACGACGTGATTTGTCGAGCGTATGGCTTCGTGCTCATTTGACTGGTTTTCCGTGCTCTGCAGGTAACCATGGCGGACGAGCCGAGCTCCTCCAGACGTCACGATCGCGAAGAACAAAGCACCGACGAGTCAGTCAATCTGATTGATACTATAACCGACCCTTTGCTGGATTGGGTGGGCGTCGAGCCCCGAGGGATTGCGTCGGTCTACAGTCGGGGCGACCGGAATCCGTATGCTGTCATTGAAGCGGGCCAGGGTCATCCCGACTTCCAAAAGAACTTCGTAGTCACGCGCCCGTCATCCCGTGCAAGGATCTGCTCGGTTTATCCGGAATATAGCTTCGCGATGTATGAGATCTTGTTCAAAGATCTAGGGCTGCGGCTGCCCTTCACTCACTTCCAGGCCGGGGTCTTCACTCACCTGGAGCTGGCCCCGTCCCAGCTACATCCAAACTCGCTCGCCTTCATCCGGGCGTTTGAGTTGACGTGTCGCTACCTGAGGATCGGGGCGACTATACCGCTCTTCTTCCGGATTTTTCACCTGCAGCGCCAATCCCGAGGAGGGAAACATAGCTGGGTCACCCTGAAGCAGTCGAGGAGACTCTTTAAAATGTACATGGACTCCATAAAGGGTTTTAAAGACAAGTGGTACGTGGTGCGGCCAGTTACCACCTCTACTTTAAATTCTCTTTTCGAGGAGGAGGAGTTGCTGAGCGACGAGGACGGGGAGGCAGTTCTGGGCGACGATGGGAACCCTGTGTTGGGCCGTACGGCTAAAGTCCCCGTGCACTGGATGTCCCGGCATTACGAGCATGGGACTGGTTATTACCATACCGCCGCCGGGGACATGTGCACGGAAGATGAGGAGGCGTACGCCGCACTTTGCCAATTTGTCGATAGCTTTAATCCTGCCCGGTGGGTTACGCGGGAAGGGGATGATATCTTGGACAAAGATGGTTACCCAATGTTCGAGTCCCGTCCGATTGATACCAAGGCGCTCGTAGAGTGCCCGACGTACCGGCAGGCTGCCCGCCTGTTAGGTTGTTTATTGCTTGAATTTCTTTGCTCATCATTTGTCTATGAGTTTGCTCGATACTGACCTAACTTTATTTTGTGCAAGTTCGATGGCTGGTCGACATGAAAGGCTCTTGAAATTATCCTTCGACCAGAGGCGAGGTAGGAGGGTCGTGAAGACCCCACAAGCGACGAGGATGGGCCCACCACACAGTCCAAATGCTCCTCAGCCGGTGAGGGTGGACTCGCCGTCAAGCTCGGGGGCCGCGTCGGATGGGACCCCAGAAGTTGAAGAGATCGACCCTAGTGCCGTCTTGATATAGAGGAAGAGGACCCGTGTGGAGAGTGGTCTGACTGCTGGCAAGGACACCGGTGCCGTTAAATCTTTCGCCTTCCCCCCTTGCTTCGAAGAGGCGGGCTTTTTCGAGAGATTCCCTCCGACAGTGGTTGCCCACGAAGCTGCAGCCTTAAAAAAGATGAGTAAAGAGGACCGGAAGGCGTATCTGGCCGCCAGCATAGACGGGCTGGTAAAAATGGCTGAGATGGCTTTGGTGCTATCCGAGGACGGAGGGGATCCTGCCCGTGTTGAAGAACTCGAGCAGGAGAAGGCGGCCCTGACCTCGAGCTCGCGGAAGTTGAAGATCGCTCTGGAACGCTCCGAGGAGATGTTCCGCGAGCAGACGGCGATGCTCGATGCTGAGAGGGAGATGTTGACCCTGGAGAAGGAGAAGTCGGGGAAGTTGGCCGAGGAGGGGGAGCTTCTTCGGGCAGACAGGGATCGTCTGGGGGCCGAAGTCGAACGCTTGGCCCAGCAGATCGAGGAAATGAACGCTGCCATGCAGCCTGCCGAGGACGAGCCCGAGGACATAATGGCTTTGAAGAGTCGGTTGGAGTTGGTCGCCCATATCCGGCTCCTCGAGGCAGATTGCGTCGGGGCCCTGGAGGATGGGTTCAACTCTGCGGTCGGTCAACTCTCCTTGCTAAACCCTGGCCTGGTCACTGAGGGTATCGGCCACACACATCAGATCGTGGATGGCGTGATCGTTCCTCCGCCCGACTCTCCAAGCGCCGACAATGATGGTTCTAGGGAGACTTGACTAGGATAGCGGGCCTGCGTGCCCTTGACATTTGTATTCTTTGGGCCTGCGTGCCCGTTTGTTATACTTTATGAACATCGCCGGCCTTCTTGGTCGGTTTATAATTGTTTTATCGCCTTCGGGCATTTATATCAATGTTGTTTTACATTTTGGTGTTTTGCCCTTGTTTGAAATCATATATTTGCATGAATTTTTAGCCTAAGTCATGGGCCCGAGGAGTGCCCGTAAGTGGCTTTGATTTGGCGAGCGAGTCTGCCCGCCTTCCGTTTGCATGCGTGTCCGGCCCTCTTTCGCTGGCCAGAGTCACCTAAGTGTTGTCCTCGAGGGGACAGACTTCCCTTTGACCCTTTAAGATGGCCCGTCATTCTTGATGGCATGTCGGGCATTTTGGAGCGAAGTTGCTCGGTCGGGCGTGGGGCCCGTTAGGGACTATTTTCCCTTGGTGTGAACTGCCCATCGCGAGCTGGGTGTTCTGCCTTATGGGTACAATGACGGTGGGGCTCGGTATAGCTGTCCACGTCGGGCACTATCGATCGTCATCGTTTACCGCGCGATTCTGTGCCATTTTGGTCGTACGTCGGGCTTGTACCTTAGCCTTATACGAAGTCGGACGTTTTTCCTCGTTGGCCGAGCGCGGGTGCTGCTGGCCGAGGGTCCCAGGTGTTGGTAGTTTCTAACTGTAGTACTGCTTCAGCTTAGCAGCGTTCCAGTGTCGTGGTAATGGCTCTCCGTCTAATTGCTCGAGGTAGTATGTGAAGGAAAATTATGATCAAAAACGCAGCGGAATATAAAATTTTCCTTTAGAGATCCTTACGAATGAGCATGGTCAGTGATAGAAAGTTTTACCTCTTGTGGCGATTCAGACCTTTGCTGTCGTGATCACGAGCGTTGATGAAGAACAACGCCTCTACTCAGTCCACACGAACAGATTGCTTCCGGTCACAGTGCTAGCTGATCACGAACGGAAACCTTGAGTGAGAGAGAGAGTCAAAAACGAAAATGCATCAAGTGAAAAAACTTCATCACAAGGGATCTATTTATAGAATCACTCGTGTGGGCTACAAGCTAAAAGCCCAATTAAGGCTATAAGCTAAAAGCCCAATTAAGCTTATGGACATCATACCTTATGATGTACCATATATCACTTATCCACGTGGTACCTTACCACTTTCCGTATTACATTTAAGTGCACCGTACCTTACGGTGTTCCTTATTTATTCTATCTCTCATCAACCTGTCCTTATGTGTGTGACCCTGTAGGTTTTCGCGACGTTGGCAATTATATTAAATTACATATTTAATATAATAAACAGTGAGCGGTATCTAGCAACACATCACTGTTACCCAAGTCACGAAAATGTCATGTGATCTGACAAAACCTTTTCCGTGATAATATTTATGTTGTACAATTACCCTTTTGCCCTCATGTCTATATTGAACACAAGGCATACACTGTGTCACCCTTGTCCAGTTCAATATTGGGCCCTTAGACATTTATCCTGTTATGCAGGATGAGCAAATTCCATCTAGGTCACTCATGTCCCTTAGCATGCTTTGTGAAGTACCCATCAACCATCTTTATAGTCATCCAGTTACGGATGACGTTTGATCAGCAATAAAGTACTTGACTCTACATCTAGGGTCCATAGTGGTTTCAGGTCGAAGGGTGGTATACACCATTATCATCATGAGAATAACTTATGACACTTTGCATAACATTCTATGTAGTATTCTCATAACGGGTCAATCCAGTATAAATATTACTCCTAATATTCATACCTATGTCAAGACTTGATAACTCCTTATCTATGATCCATGAGATGTGATCATCAATCTATCTTCATAATAATCTTAATGCTTTAATGTTATCCCACTTCACATTAAAGCTTGACTACGGATACTTTAAGAATAGTTTCTTATGTTTAATGGGATCTCATGATTAAGTCACACTTAACATTTCATTAAACCAATAAACCATTCTAGGGACTTTATTATTTTGGAAAACATAATAAAGAAATGCCTTTTATTATTAATAAATAATTCGATATAAGTACCAAAAGTATTGGCCTCTAGGGCTTATACCAACAGTATGCCCCGGTACCTGTGGTGCCGTGGACGCGGTAAGGTCCTTCCCAGTTCGCGGCTAACTTCCCTTCGCGGGAATCTTTCTGGTTCCTGCGTAATACCAGACTGCCGATTTCGAACTCGCGCTTGATGACCTTGTCGTAGTGGCGCAGAGCTACTCGTTGTTTTAAGGTGGCTTCGTGCAGGGCTGCACCCGATTGGATTTCCTCGACAAGGTCGAGTTCATCCCTTAGTGCTTTGTCGTTCATTTCTTCGTCGAGGGGTTCCTCCGTTCGTCGGGATGGTTCCATGATTTCGACCGGGATGACAGCCTCGGTGCCATACGTCAGTCGGAATGGTGTCTCACCCGTCGTTGAGTGGGGTGTGGTGCGGTATGCCCACAAGATGCTGTGGAGCTCCTCGATCCATCCTCTTTTGGCTTCGCCGAGTCGACGTTTGAGCCCTCGGAGGATGACCCTGTTCGCGGCTTCGGCCTGCCCGTTGGTCTGAGGGTGCTCGACCGACGTGAAATGTTGGTTTGTCCCAAGTTTGGTGACGAAGTCCCGGAACCCGTGGTCGGTGAACTGGGTGCCGTTGTCGGTCACCAGGACCTGCGGAATCCCGAACCTGGCGAGGACGTTTCTTTTGTAGAAACGGAGGATATTGTGCGAGGTGATTTTTGCGAGTGCCTCAGCCTCGATCCACTTCGTGAAGTAATCCACGGTGACGATTAGAAATTTGTTCTGGTAGGTTCCTTGCACGAATGGCCCGAGGATGTCCATGCCCCACCAGGCGAACGGCCATGGGGATGACAATGTGTTCAGCTCGTGCGGGGGGGCGAGGTGCATATCCCCGTGCTTCTGGCACTTGTCACATTTTTTCACGTGTTCCTTGGCGTCCTGTTGCATCGTCGGCCACTAGTACCCGGCTCGAAGGGCTTTCCTTGCCAAGGATTTACCGCCCATGTGTTGGGCGTTAATTCCTTCGTGTATCTCCCGCAGCACGTCGGGGATGGCGGACTCGTCGATGAATTTTAGGAGGGGAATGGAGAATCCTCTTCGGTACAGTTTCTGCTCGAGAACTACATAGGAACATGCTCGTCGCTTGATTATGGCAGCTTCGGACTGGTTCGACGGGAGTTCTCCTTTAGTCAGGAAATTATAAACCGGGGTCATCCAGGATGTGGCATCGCCGATGGCATGGATCTCGACCGTAGTCGAGGGTGGTTCGATACTCGGACGTGCCAGAGATTCCTGGATGACGGATTTATTCCCGCCCTTCTTTCGTGTGCTCGCGAGTTTGGACAATATGTCTGCCCTCGTGTTTTGCTCGCGGGGAACATGAGAAATTTCTGCACGTACGAACTTTGTCATGTGTTTTTTGACTAAGTTCAAATACTCGACGAGGTTGTCATTTTTGGCCTAGTAGCTTCCCTGTACTTGAGAGGCGACGAGCTGGGAGTCGGTGTAAATTTGAACCTCGCGGGCTCCCAGGTCCTCGGCTAGTCTCAGTCCTGCGAGCAGGGCTTCGTATTCTGCCTGGTTATTTGACGTCGGGAAGGAGAGAACCAAGGAGTGCTCGATCACTACGCCTTCTTCGTTTTCCAGGAGGATCCCTGCACCGCTACCGGACGAGCTGGAGGCTCCGTCGACGAAGATGGTCCACTTGTGTTCCTTCCCTGGGGGAAGGTCGTGAGTGGTCATCTCCGCGACGAAGTCGGCCAAGGCTTGTGCTTTCAGGGCCTTCCTGCTCTCGTACTGAATGTCGAATTCGGAGAGTTCCAAGGACCACTTCAGCATCCTGCCCGCCATGTCTGGCCGACCCAGGAGCTGCCTCACCGGCTGATCGGTTCGCACGATGATGGTGTGGGCTAGAAAGTACTGTCTGAGCCTCCTCGCAGCATTGACGAGGGCCAGAGCAACCTTTTCTATCTGCCGATATCTGCTTTCGGGCCCTTGTAAGGCTTTGCTCGTGAAGTAGACAGGTTTCTTCCCGTCAGGGGTCTCGCGGACAAGGGCTGCGCTGATGGCTTCGTTCGAAATGGCTAAGTATAAGTACAGCGATTCCCCGTCGTCTGGTCGAGACAACACGGGCGATTGAGACAGGCTCTGCTTTAGATGGCGAAGTGCGTGCTCGCATTCCTCATTCAATTCGAAGGATGCTTCCTTTCGAAGGAGTTTGAAGAAGGTGAGGGCGTGTTGAGCGGACTTCGCGACGAAGCGGGATAGTGACGTCAACATGCCGTTCATGATTTGTATCGAATTCTTCGACGTCGGTGTCGGGAGGTCGGAGAATGCCCGACATTTGTCGGGGTTGGCTTCAATCCCTCGTTCTGTTAGATAGAATCCAAGGAATTTTCCTGCCTTAACCCCGAACGTGCACTTCTCGGGGTTGAACCTTATTTTGCACTGTCTCGCTTGGGCGAAGACTGTCTTGAGATGAGCTGCGTGATCGGTGTCTGCTCGGGATTTGACGATCATGTCGTCCATATATACCTCGAGCATGTCGCCAATCTGTTTGTTGAACACTTTGTTCATCATACGTTGGTAAGTTGCTCCGGCGTTCTTCAGTCCGAAGGGCATTACGTTGTAGTAATAGTTGCCCGAGCTGGTCATGAACGCCGTGCAGTGTGTGTCGCCCAGAGCCATTGGGATTTGGTTATATCCCGAGTAGGCGTCCATGAATGACAAAGTCTTATAGGCGGCCGAGTTGTCGACCAGCATGTCTATGTTAGGTAAAGGAAAAGCATCCTTCGGGCAAGCCCGGTTGAGGTCGGTATAGTCAACACACATTCTCCATTTTCCATTATTCTTTTTAACAAGTACAACATTTGACAGCCAGGTGGAGTACCGGGCTTCAGAAATAAAATTTGCCTCTAGGAGGTCTTTTACAGCTTTTTCAGCAGCCTCCGTTTTTTCTGGAGACTGCTTACGCCTACGTTGTACTACGGCCTTGGCGGCTGGATCAATGGCGAGGTGGTGACAGGTGACCTCAGGGTCGAGTCCGGGCATCTCTGCAGCGCTCCAGGCGAAGAGATCAGCGTTCTCGCGCAGATATGCCTTGATTTGGTTCCTGGCCAAGTCGGGGAGGTCTTTGACAATCGTCACTCCCTTGGTCGGGTCTGTGCCGAGGGGAACGAATTCAAAATCACCGTCCGGAATAGGTCGCAGTGGGATTTGCTCGCTGCTGGATGGCTCGCCCTGATCAAAGCGAGCGTCGAGGGCTATGGAATCGACCTTAGGTGGGGCCTTCTGGACTTCTTTCTCGGGGGATGCCTTTCTGTCGGGCTCCTGCTTCGTCCTCTTGGTGGGTCTGGTCCCTACGTCGACGGTATCCCGTCCCTTTGAAGCAGCGATGAAGCACCTGCGGGCGGCGGCGAGGTCTCCTTGGATGGTGGCTACCCGTGCCCTTTTGGTATAGAACTTTATCTTCAGATGGACAGTCGAGGGCACCGCTGTCAACTCCGCCAGAGTCGGTCTCCCCAAGATGCAATTGTATAGAGACGGGCAGTCAATGACGAGGAAGCGGACCTTAACCTGTCATGTAGCTGTTCCATCTCCGAACGTAACCAGGAGCTCGACATAACCCCAAGGTTTGGAAGTCGAGACGTTGAAGCCTTGAAGATCCGAACCCACATTCGGAGAGAGATGTGAGTCGTCCAGTTGCAAGGTCCGGAACTGCTGGCTGTACATCACGTCGACGGAACTCTCTTTGTCGACCAGGATGCGATGCACGTCAAAATTGGCCATTTTTGCCCTTATCAGCAAGGGGATGATCGCGTTCGGGGCTCCGCCGGGTAGTTCTTCCAGGTAGAAGGTGATGGGCTCTGACCTGCCCTTCACCCTTTCGAACGTCACAGTTTGTGGAGGAGCTATGTCGACCAGCTCGTCCAACTTCCTCTTAGCTGAATTGATGGTGAGGTCGTTGAACCCGCCCCCGTTGATGACCATGGCGGAGGGGAAGTATTCCCACCTGCTGTGTGTTATCAGGGGCTCCTGCAGGAGCTCGGGAACGTCGAAATCCTCGGGCCTGGTTACCGAGAAGGCGGTCTGGATAGGCACCGACTCGTCTGATGGTCGGGCATCTTCTTCGGGCTCCTTGGTTTCATGGGCGTTACGACGGGGAGCGTCGTTTCGCCTGTACTGTGCGAGCCTCCCTCCCTTGATGAGGGTTTCAATGGCGTCCTTGAGGTGGACGCAGTCTTCTGTCAAATGACCATGACTCCTATGGTATTGACAATATTTATTTTTATCTGCCCCTGGCTTGGCGGGAGCAGGTCGGGGACGCTTGATGCCACCGTCTCTGAAATCTGTACTGGCACACTCTGCCAAAATACGCTGGCGGGAAGCCGTGAGCGGAGTGTACTCGGTGAAACGGCCGGAGGGGCCCTTTGTTCCCGGACTTCCCGGGGTCGATCTTCCTTCCTTTTCTCCCCGGTTCGTCGGGGAGGAGGCTCTTGTCGCGAGCTGCTGCTGTTGTTGGGAGCGGGAGCCCTGGAGTCTCGGGCCCTGTTGGCAGCTTCCCTCTCCTCGTAGTCCATGTATGCTCGGGCCTTGTCGAGGAGGGCATCAAAAGTTGGAGGTGGCTCAATACCCACAGCTTTTCTGAATTCTATGCCGGGGAGGAGACCCCTCTCCAGCAAGTATCTTTTCATATGGTCCGTGCAGGGGACCTGTATTGCTTCCCGGTTGAAGCAGTTGATGAATTCCCTCAAGGTTTCATCCTGTCTTTGGATGATGGCCTCGAGGGCCGCCTCGGTCTTCGGATGGCGTCGAGAAGCTGTGAAGGAACTGATGAACTGGTTCTTCAGGTTCCGCCACGACGTAATTGAGCCCGGGGCGAGCCCTTTATACCAGTCCATGGCCGCCTTCCTGAGAGTCGTGGGGAAAAGACGACACTTGATGGGCCCCCCGACATTATGATAGTGGAGCATGGCTTCGAACCCATCAATGTGGTAGACCGGGTCCACTACTCCGTCATACACCTTCAGGTGCGGGGGCTTCTCCATGCCCGGGGGGATAGGTGCATCCATGATGGCCTGCCACAGGGGACCGCGGGGGTCGTCCTCGTCGCTCCTCTCCGGAGAAAGAGAAGGGGTCCTGTAATTATGCCTGTCACGATGATCGTGCTGAGTTTCCCTCGAGCGTGATGCTCGGTGGTTGAAGGTTACACGCCCGTCCCCGGCGTGCCTCTTGTCGTGCCTTGATGGGTCGCGACTGGGTTCTTCAGCAGGGATGACGGGCTGTCTCTCATGGTAGGGTCGCCTCTGCTTTGGCCGGGGAGAAGGGCTCCTGGAGTTCTCCCTATAGTGTCTTCGCGGGGGAGAAGGGTGTCGAGCTTCCGTGATCCGAGGAGGTGGAGAATGTGGCCTCCGATGCCTCCTCGGGGGTCGTAGATCATCTTCAAGTGCCCTTAATCTTTCTCCTTGGGCGAAGATGAGATAATTAGTCTGATTAATGGCCGCGAACAGTGCCTGAGTCGTGGCATCTGCCCCGGCGGGAACTGGGACTTCATAGAACCGGGCAGCTCTGTGATGAGCGAGAGCTACCGGGTCGTCCTCGAGTGCTGGAGGGGTCGTAGAGGATGATGCAGTAGCCCCGTCCCTGTAGGGGGAAGCTCCAGGGGCTATTGTCACAGGGATGGCACCGTGGCCGGGATCACCGGGGTTGTCGAGGTGTCCATTCTTGTCCGCGGTACCGTTATTAGTGTCGGTGACACGGACGGGCTGCTCGTCGCGAGCTGGATCAGCCATGACAGGTAGTTGAATTGAGCTTTGGTCTTTAGAATTGTTCGTTAGACGGCGCCACTGATCTGACCTGATCAGAAATGGACCGTCACGGCTGGCTCCGAGAAGAAAGCTTTTTTGAACGAGGTGGGGGGGGGGGGGGTACCTGCAAGGCACTCCGATGCTGAAGTAAGTGGGAGTACGAGCAGATAATAGCAAGTTTAAGGTTAGAATGATGAATACTTGACGCTCTGGAAACAGAGGGTATTTATAGCCCCCAGCGCTGGGCCAAGGTTCCTTCATTGGGCCGGGCAGGTTTGGCCCAATGGAGGAACTGCCAGGTTCTACGTGCGTAGTGGGGACCCGCACGTGGTCCCCTCCCTGGATGTTCTGCGTGAAGTGCGGGTGGACGGAGACGCAGTCTTTTCGGAGTATCGTTGGGGGGACAGTGGACTGAGTCTGCCCTAGCTGGGGTGCTCGAGGTAACGTCGAGCTGGGCCTCAGACTGTGGTGCTGGACCACCTCATGTCGAGCTGGAGGCGTATCGTCGAGCCAGTGCTTGCGCGTCGGGCACGGCCTCACTCTTTGGTCGGTGAGGCCCCTGTAAGTCCATTTGGACTGGGCCTTTGCAATGCTTTTGGGCCTGTCGGGCCCAGTCCAGAACAGTTACCATCCAATTGAATAAAAAATTCTCGACAACTAACTACCTTCCATAATGACAAGGCTACAATCCATTGGAATAACAAAAATCTGGACAATAGACTATCTTCCATAATGACAAGGCTACCATCCATTGGAGCAACAAAAATCTCAAGAAAATATTACCTTACATAATGACATGGATACCATCCATTGGAGTAACAAAAATCTCAACGACAGACTACCTTCCATAATTACAAGGTTACCATCCATTGAAATAACAAAAATCTCGACAACAGACTACCTTCCATAATGACAAGTCTACCATCCAACGGAATAACAAAAATCTCGACAACAGTCTACTTTCCATAATCACAAGGCTACCATTCATTAGAGTAACAAAAGTCTGACGAACAAACTACCTTCCATAATGACAAGGCTACGATCCATTAGAGTAACAGAAATCTCCACGGCCGACTACCTTTCGTAATGACAAGGCTACCATCCATTGGAATAACAAAAACGTCGATAATAGACTACATTCCATAATCACAAGGATACCATCCATTGAAGTAACAAAAATCTGAACTACAGACTACCTTGCAAAATGATAAGGCTATCATCCATTGGAATAACAAAGATATCGACAACAGGCTAACTTCAATAAAGACAAGGCTTCCATGCATTGGAGTAACAAAAATCTCGACAAAAGACTACCATACATAATGAAAAGTCTACAATCCATTGGTATAACAAAAATCTTGACAATAGACTACCTTACGTAATGACAAGGCTACCATCCATTGGAGTAACAAAAATCTCAATGACATACTACCTTCCATAATGACAAGGCTACCATCCATTGGAGTAACAAATATTTCAATGTTAGACTACCTTTCATAAAGACAAGGCTACCATCCATTTGAGTAACAAAAATCTCGACAAAAGACTACCTTCCATAACGACAAGGCTACCATACATTAGAGTAACACAAATCTTGACAACAGACTACGTTCCATAATGACAAGGTTACCATCCAATGGAATAAAAAATTCTCGACAACTGACTACCTTCCATAATGACAAGGCTACCATCCATTGGAGTAACAAAAATCTGAACAACAGACTACCTTCCATAATGACAAGGCTACAATCCGTTGGAGTAACAAAAATCTCAATGACAGACTAACATCAATAATCACAAGGCTACCATCCATTGGAGTAACAAAAATCTCAATGACAGACTACCTTCCATAATGAAAAGGCTACAATCCATTGGAATAACAAATATCTCGACAATAGACTACCTTCCATAATGACAAGGCTATCATCCATTGGAGTAACAAAAATCTCAACAACATACTGCCTTCAATAATGATAAGGCTATCATCCATTGGAGTAACAAAAATCTCAATGACAGACTACCTTCCATAAAGACAAGGCTACCATCCATTTGAGTAAGAAAAATCTTGACAACAGACTACCTTTCATAACGACAAGTTGACCATACATTGGAGTAACAAAAATCGCGACAAAAGACTACCTTCAATAATGACAAGGCTACCATCCATTGGAATAACAAAAATCTCGACAATAGACTACCTTCCATAATGACAAGGCTACCATCCATTGGAGTAACAAAAATCCGAACAACTGACTACCTTGCATAATGACAAGGCTACAATCCATCAGAGTAACAGAAATCTCAATGACAGACTACCTTCCATAATGACAAGTCTACCATCCATCGAAGTAACAAAAATCTCGACAATAGACTACCATCCATAACTACAAGGCTACCATACATTGGAGTAACACAAATCTCGACAACAGACTACCTTCCATAATGTCAAGGTTACCATCCAATGGAATAAAAAAATCTCGACAACTAACTACCTTCCATAATGACAAGGCTACAATCCATTGGAATAACAAAAATCTCGACAATAGTCTACCTTCCATAATGACAAGGCTACCATCCATTGGAGCAACAAAAATCTCAACAAATTATTACCTTACATAATGACATGGATACCATCCATTGGAGTAACAAAAATCTCAACGACAGACTACCTTCCATAATTACAAGGTTACCATACATTGAAATAACAAAAATCTCGACAACAGACTACCTTCCTTAATGACAAGGCTACCATCCAACGGAATAACAAAAATCTCGACAACAGTCTACTTTCCATAATCACAAGGCTACCATTCATTAGAGTAACAAAAGTCTGACGAACAAACTACCTTCCATAATGACAAGGCTACGATCCATTGGAGTAACAGAAATCTCCACGGCCGACTACCTTTCGTAATGACAAGGCTACCATCCATTGGAATAACAAAAACATCGATAATAGACTACATTCCATAATCACAAGGATACCATCCATTGAAGTAACAAAAATCTGAACTACAGACTACCTTGCAAAATGATAAGGCTATCATCCATTGGAATAACAAAGATATCGACAACAGGCTAACTTCAATAAAGACAAGGCTTCCATCCATTGGAGTAACAAAAATCTCGACAAAAGACTACCTTACATAATGAAAAGGCTATAATCCATTGGTATAACAAAAATCTTGACAAT
Source organism: Vicia faba (assembly GCA_948472305.1). NCBI lineage: Eukaryota > Viridiplantae > Streptophyta > Magnoliopsida > Fabales > Fabaceae > Vicia > Vicia faba. Next base: position 558,344,575 of record OX451739.1, on the reverse strand, counting down.
AGACTACCTTACGTAATGCCAAGGCTACCATCCATTGGAGTAACAAAAATCTCAATGACATACTACCTTCCATAATGACAAGGCTACCATCCATTGGAGTAACAAATATCTCAATGTTAGACTACCTTTCATAAAGACAAGGCTACCATCCATTTGAGTAACAAAAATCTCGACAAAAGACTACCTTCCATAACGACAAGGCTACCATACATTAGAGTAACACAAATCTTGACAACAGACTATGTTCCATAATGACAAGGTTACCATCCAATGGAATAAAAAATTCTCGACAACTGACTACCTTCCATAATGACAAGGCTACCATCCATTGGAGTAACAAAAATCTGAACAACAGACTACCTTCCATAATGACAAGGCTACAATCCGTTGGTGTAACAGAAATCTCAACGACAGACTAACATCAATAATCACAAGGCTACCATCCATTGGAGTAACAAAAATCTCAATGACAGACTACCTTCCATAATGAAAAGGCTACAATCCATTGGAATAACAAATATCTCGACAATAGACTACCTTCCATAATGACAAGGCTATCATCCATTGGAGTAACAAAAATCTCAACAACATACTGCCTTCAATAATGATAAGGCTATCATCCATTGGAGTAACAAAAATCTCAATGACAGACTACCTTCCATAAAGACAAGGCTACCATCCATTTGAGTAAGAAAAATCTTGACAACAGACTACCTTTCATAACGACAAGTTGACCATACATTGGAGTAACAAAAATCGCGACAAAAGACTACCTTCAATAATGACAAGGCTACCATCCATTGGAATAACAAAAATCTCGACAATAGACTACCTTCCATAATGACAAGGCTACCATCCATTGGAGTAACAAAAATCCGAACAACTGACTACCTTGCATAATGACAAGGCTACAATCCATCAGAGTAACAGAAATCTCAATGACAGACTACCTTCCATAATGACAAGTCTACCATCCATCGAAGTAACAAAAATCTCGACAATAGACTACCATCCATAACTACAAGGCTACCATACATTGGAGTAACACAAATCTCGACAACAGACTACCTTCCATAATGTCAAGGTTACCATCCAATGGAATAAAAAAATCTCGACAACTAACTACCTTCCATAATGACAAGGCTACAATCCATTGGAATAACAAAAATCTCGACAATAGACTACCTTCCATAATGACAAGGCTACCATCCATTGGAGCAACAAAAATCTCAACAAATTATTACCTTACATAATGACATGGATACCATCCATTGGAGTAACAAAAATCTCAACGACAGACTACCTTCCATAATTACAAGGTTACCATACATTGAAATAACAAAAATCTCGACAACAGACTACCTTCCTTAATGACAAGGCTACCATCCAACGGAATAACAAAAATCTCGACAACAGTCTACTTTCCATAATCACAAGGCTACCATTCATTAGAGTAACAAAAGTCTGACGAACAAACTACCTTCCATAATGACAAGGCTACGATCCATTGGAGTAACAGAAATCTCCACGGCCGACTACCTTTCGTAATGACAAGGCTACCATCCATTGGAATAACAAAAACATCGATAATAGACTACATTCCATAATCACAAGGATACCATCCATTGAAGTAACAAAAATCTGAACTACAGACTACCTTGCAAAATGATAAGGCTATCATCCATTGGAATAACAAAGATATCGACAACAGGCTAACTTCAATAAAGACAAGGCTTCCATCCATTGGAGTAACAAAAATCTCGACAAAAGACTACCTTACATAATGAAAAGGCTATAATCCATTGGTATAACAAAAATCTTGACAATAGACTACCTTACGTAATGCCAAGGCTACCATCCATTGGAGTAACAAAAATCTCAATGACATACTACCTTCCATAATGACAAGGCTACCATCCATTGGAGTAACAAATATCTCAATGTTAGACTACCTTTCATAAAGACAAGGCTACCATCCATTTGAGTAACAAAAATCTCGACAAAAGACTACCTTCCATAACGACAAGGCTACCATACATTAGAGTAACACAAATCTTGACAACAGACTACGTTCCATAATGACAAGGTTACCATCCGATGGAATAAAAAATTCTCGACAACTGACTACCTTCCATAATGACAAGGCTACCATCCATTGGAGTAACAAAAATCTGAACAACAGACTACCTTCCATAATGACAAGGCTACAATCCGTTGGTGTAACAGAAATCTCAACGACAGACTAACATCAATAATCACAAGGCTACCATCCATTGGAGTAACAAAAATCTCAATGACAGACTACCTTCCATAATGAAAAGGCTACAATCCATTGGAATAACAAATATCTCGACAATAGACTACCTTCCATAATGACAAGGCTATCATCCATTGGAGTAACAAAAATCTCAACAACATACTGCCTTCAGTAATGATAAGGCTATCATCCATTGGAGTAACAAAAATCTCAATGACAGACTACCTTCCATAAAGACAAGGCTACCATCCATTTGAGTAAGAAAAATCTTGACAACAGACTACCTTTCATAACGACAAGTTGACCATACATTGGAGTAACAAAAATCGCGACAACAGACTACCTTCAATAATGACAAGGCTACCATCCATTGGAATAACAAAAATCTCGACAATAGACTACCTTCCATAATGACAAGGCTACCATCCATTGGAGTAACAAAAATCCGAACAACTGACTACCTTGCATAATGACAAGGCTACAATCCATCAGAGTAACAGAAATCTCAATGACAGACTACCTTCCATAATGACAAGTCTACCATCCATCGAAGTAACAAAAATCTCGACAATAGACTACCATCTATAACTACAAGGCTACCATACATTGGAGTAACACAAATCTCGACAACAGACTACCTTCCATAATGTCAAGGTTACCATCCAATGGAATAAAAAAATCTCGACAACTAACTACCTTCCATAATGACAAGGCTACAATCCATTGGAATAACAAAAATCTCGACAATAGACTACCTTCCATAATGACAAGGCTACCATCCATTGGAGCAACAAAAATCTCAACAAAATATTACCTTACATAATGACATGGATACCATCCATTGGAGTAACAAAAATCTCAACGACAGACTACCTTCCATAATTACAAGGTTACCATACATTGAAATAACAAAAATCTCGACAACAGACTACCTTCCTTAATGACAAGGCTACCATCCAACGGAATAACAAAAATCTCGACAACAATCTACTTTCCATAATCACAAGGCTACCATTCATTAGAGTAACAAAAGTCTGACGAACAAACTACCTTCCATAATGACAAGGCTACGATCCATTGGAGTAACAGAAATCTCCACGGCCGACTACCTTTCGTAATGACAAGGCTACCATCCATTGGAATAACAAAAACATCGATAATAGACTATATTCCATAATCACAAGGATACCATCCATTGAAGTAACAAAAATCTGAACTACAGACTACCTTGCAAAATGATAAGGCTATCATCCATTGGAATAACAAAGATATCGACAACAGGCTAACTTCAATAAAGACAAGGCTTCCATCCATTGGAGTAACAAAAATCTCGACAAAAGACTACCTTACATAATGAAAAGGCTATAATCCATTGGTATAACAAAAATCTTGACAATAGACTACCTTACGTAATGCCAAGGCTACCATCCATTGGAGTAACAAAAATCTCAATGACATACTACCTTCCATAATGACAAGGCTACCATCCATTGGAGTAACAAATATCTCAATGTTAGACTACCTTTCATAAAGACAAGGCTACCATCCATTTGAGTAACAAAAATCTCGACAAAAGACTACCTTCCATAACGACAAGGCTACCATACATTAGAGTAACACAAATCTTGACAACAGACTACGTTCCATAATGACAAGGTTACCATCCAATGGAATAAAAAATTCTCGACAACTGACTACCTTCCATAATGACAAGGCTACCATCCATTGGAGTAACAAAAATCTGAACAACAGACTACCTTCCATAATGACAAGGCTACAATCCATTGGAGTAACAGAAATCTCAATGACAGACTACCTTCCATAACGACAAGGCTACCATCCATTGGAGTAACAAAAATCTCGACAATAGACTACCATCCATAACTACAAGGCTACCATACATTGGAGTAACACAAATCTCGCTAACATACTACCTTCCATAATGACAAGGTTACCATCCAATGGAATAAAAAATTCTCGACAACTAACTACCTTCCATAATGACAAGGCTACAATCCATTGGAATAACAAAAATGTCGACAATAGACTACCTTCCATAATGACAAGGCTACCATCCATTGGAGCAACAAAAATCTCAACAACAGACTACCTTCCATAATTACTAGGTTACCATCCATTGAAATAACAAGAATCTCGACAACAGACTACCTTCCATAATGACAAGGCTACCATCCAACGGAATAAAAAAAATCTCGACAACAGTCTACTTTCCAAAATCACAAGGCTACCATTCATTAGGGTAACAAAAGTCTGACGAACAAACTACCTTCCATAATGACAAGGCTATAATTCGTTGGAGTAACAAAAATCTCAATGACAAACTAACATCAATAATCACAAGGCTACCATCTATTGGAATAACAAAAATCTTGACAAAATACTACCTTCCATAATGTAAAGGCTACAATCCATTGGAATAACAAATATCTCGACAATAGACTACCTTCCATAATGACAAGGCTATCATCCATTGGAGTAACAAAAATCTAAACGACATACTACCTTCAATAATGATAAGGCTATCATCCATTGGAGTAACAAAAATCTCAATGACAGACTACCTTCCATAAAGACAAGGCTACCATCCATTTGAGTAACAAAAATCTTGACAACGGACTACCTTTCATAACGACAAGTCTACCATACATTGGAGTAACAAAAATCGCGACAACATACTACCTTCAATAATGACAAGGCTACCATCCATTGGAATAACAAAAATCTCGACAATAGACTACCTTCCTTAATGACAAGGCTACAATCCATTGGAGTAACAGAAATTCGAACATCTGACTACCTTGCATAATGACAAGGCTATCATCCATTGGAGTAACAAAGATATCGACAACATACCACCTTCAATAATGACAAGGCTACCATACATTAAAGTAACTCAAATCTCGACAACAGACTATCGTCCATAATGACAAGGTTACCATCCAATGGAATAACAAAAATATCTACAACAGACTACCTTCCATAATTACAAAGCTACCATCCATTTGGGTTACAAAAATATCGATAATAGACTACCTTCCATAATGACGAGGCTACCATCCATTGGAGTAACAAAAATCTCAAAAACAAACTACCTTCCATTATGACCAGGCTACCATCCAATGGAATAAAATATTCTCGACAACAGACTACCTTCCATAATGACAAGTCTACCATCCATTGGAGTAAAAAAAATCTGAACAACAGACTACCTTCCATAATGACAAGGCTACAATCCGTTGGAGTAACAGAAATCTCAACGACAGACTAACATCAATAATCACAAGGCTACCATCCATTGGAGTAACAAAAATCTCAAAGAGAGACTACCTTCCATAATGAAAAGGCTACAATCCATTGGAATAACAAATATCTCGACAATAGACTACCTTCCATAATGACAAGGCTATCATCCATTGGAGTAACAAAAATCTCAACAACATACTGCCTTCAATAATGATAAGGCTATCATCCATTGGAGTAACAAAAATCTCAATGACAGACTACCTTCCATAAAGACAAGGCTACCATCCATTTGAGTAACAAAAATCTTGACAACGGACTACCTTTCACAACGACAAGTCTACCATACATTGGAGTAACAAAAACCGCGACAACAAACTACCTTCAATAATGACAAGGCTACCATCCATTGGAATAACAAAAATCTCGACAATAGACTACCTTCCATAATGACAAGGATACCATCCATTGGAGTAACAAAAATCCGAACAACTGACTACCTTGCATAATGACAAGGCTACAATCCATCAGAGTAACAGATATCTAAATGACTGACTACCTTCCATAATGACAAGTCTACCATCCATCGGAGTAACAAAAATCTCGACAATAGACTACCATCCATAACTACAAGGCTACCATACATTGGAGTAACACAAATCTCGACAACAGACTACCTTCGATAATGTCAAGGTTACCATCCAATGGAATAAAAAATTCTCGACAACTAACTACCTTCCATAATGACAAGGCTACAATCCATTGGAATAAAAAAAATCTCGACAATAGACTACCTTCCATAATGACAAGGCTACCATCCATTGGAGCAACAAAAATCTCAACAAAATATTACCTTACATAATGACATGGATACCATCCATTGGAGTAACTAAAATCTCAACGACAGACTACCTTCCATAATTACAAGGTTACCATCCATTGAAATAACAAAAATCTCGACAACAGACTACATTCCATAATGACAAGGCTACCATCCAACGGAATAACAAAAATCTCGACAACAGTCTACTTTCCATAATCACAAGGCTACCATTCATTAGAGTAACAAAAGTCTGACGAACAAACTACCTTCCATAATGATAAGGCTACGATCCATTGGAGTAACAGAAATCTGAACGGCCGACTACCTTTCGTAATGACAAGGCTACCATCCATTGGAATATCAAAAACGTCGATAATAGACTACATTCCATAATCACAAGGATACCATCCATTGAAGTAACAAAAATTTGAACTACAGACTACCTTGCAAAATGATAAGGCTATCATCCATTGGAATAACAAAGATATCGACAACAGGCTAACTTCAATAAAGACAAGGCTTCCATCCATTGGAGTAACAAAAATCTCGACAAAAGACTACCTTACATAATGAAAAGGCTACAATCCATTGGTATAACAAAAATCTTGACAATAGACTACCTTACGTAATGACAAGGCTACCATCCATTGGAGTAACAAAAATCTCAATGACATACTACCATCCATAATGACAAGGCTACTATCCATTGGAGTAACAAATATCTCAATGTTAGACTACCTTTCATAAAGACAAGGCTACCATCCATTTGAGTAACAAAAATCTCGACAAAAGACTACCTTCCATAACGACAAGGCTACCATACATTAGAGTAACACAAATCTTGACAACAAACTACGTTCCATAATGACAAGGTTACCATCCAATGGAATAAAAAATTCTCGACAACTGTCTACCTTCCATAATGACAAGGCTACCATCCATTGGAGTAACAAAAATCTGAACAACAGACTACCTTCCATAATGACAAGGCTACAATCCATTGGAGTAACAGAAATCTCAATGACAGACTACCTTCCATAACGACAAGGCTACCATCCATTGGAGTAACAAAAATCTCGACAACAGACTACCATCCATAACTACAAGGCTACCATACATTGGAGTAACACAAATCTCGACAACTAACTACCTTCCATAATGACAAGGTTACCATCCAATGTTATAACAAATTCTCGACAACTAACTACCTTCCATAATGACAAGGCTACAATCCATTGGAATAACAAAAATGTCGACAATAGACTACCTTCCATAATGACAAGGCTACCATCCATTGGAGCAACAAAAATCTCAACGACAGACTACCTTCCATAATTACAAGGTTACCATCCATTGAAATAACAAGAATCTCGACAACAGACTACCTTCCATAATGACAAGGCTACCATCCAACGGAATAAAAAAAATCTCGACAACAGTCTACTTTCCATAATCACAAGGCTACCTTTCATTAGAGTAACAAAAGTCTGACGAACAAACTACCTTCCATAATGACAAGGCTATAATTCGTTGGAGTAACAGAAATCTCAACGAAAGACTAACATCAATAATCACAAGGCTACCATCCATTGGAATAACAAAAATCTTGACAAAATACTACCTTCCATAATGTAAAGGCTACAATGCATTGGAATAACAAATATCTCGACAATAGACTACCTTCCATAATGACAAGGCTATCATCCATTGGAGTAACAAAAATCTCAACGACATACTACTTTAATAATGATAAGGGTATCATCCATTGGAGTAACAAAAATCTCAATGACAGACTACCTTCCATAAAGACAAGGCTACCATCCATTTGAGTAACAAAAATCTTGACAACAGACTACCTTTCATAACGACAAGTCTAACATACATTGGAGTAACAAAAATCGCGACAACAGACTACCTTCAATAATGACAAGGCTACCATCCATTGGAATAACAAAAATCTCGACAATAGACTACCTTCCATAATGACAAGGCTATCATCCATTGGAGTAACAAAAATCTCAACGACATACTACCTTCAATAATGATAAGGCTATCATCCATTGGAGTAACAAAAATCTCAATGACAGACTACCTTCCATAAAGACAAGGCTACCATCCATTTGAGTAACAAAAATCTTGACAACGGACTACCTTTCATAACGACAAGTCTACCATACATTGGAGTAACAAAAATCGCGACAACAGACTACCTTCAATAATGACAAGGCTACCATCCAATGGAATAACAAAAATATCTACAACGGACTACCTTCCATAATTACAAGGCTACCATCCATTTGGGTTAGAAAAATATCGACAATAGACTACCTTCCATAATGACAAGGCTACCATCCATTGGAGTAACAAAAATCTCAAAAACAAACTACCTTCTATTATGACCAGGCTACCATCCAATGGAATAAAATATTCTCGACAATAGACTACCTTCCATAATGACAAGGCTACCATCCATTGGAGTAAAAAAAATCTGAACAACAGACTACCTTCCATAATGACAAGGCTACCATCCATTGGAGTAACAAATATCTAGCCAACAGTCTACCTTCCATAATGACAAGGATACCATCCATCGGAGTAACAAAATATCGACAACAAACTACCTTCCATAATGAAAAGGCTACCATCCATTGGAGTAACAAAAATGTCGACAACAAACTACCTTCCATAACGACAAGGCTACCATCCAGTGGAATAATAAAAATATCGACAATAAACTACATTCCATAATGACAAGGCTACCATCCATTGGAGTAGCAAAAATGTCGACAACACACTACCTTCAATAATGACAAGGCTACCATCCATTGGAGTAACAAAAATATCGACAACATACTACCTTACATAATGAAATGCCTACCATCCATTGGAGTAACAAAAATCACGACAACATAATACCTTCTATAATGACTAGGATACCATTCATTGGAGTAACAAAGATATCGACAACAGACAACCTTCCATAATGACAAGGCTAGCATCCATTGGAGTTACAATAATCTCGACAATAGACTATCTTCCATAATGGCTAGGCTACCATCCCTTAGATTAACAAAGATATCGACAACAGACTACCTTCTATAATGACAAGGCTACCATACATTGTAATAACAAAAATCTCGACAACAAACTACCTTCCATAATGACAACGCTACCATACATTGTAGTAACAAAAATCTCGACAACAGTCTACCTTCCATAATGACAAGGCTACCGTCCATTGGAGTAACTAAAATCTCGACAATAGACTACCTTCTATAATGACAAGGCTACTATCCATTGGAGTAACAAAAATGTCGACAACAAACTACCTTCGATAATGACAAGGCTACCATCCATTAGAGTTACAAAAATCTCGACAACAGACTACTTTCCATAATGACAAGGCTACGATCCATTAGAGTAACAAAAATTTCGACAACAGACTACCTTCCATAATGATAAGGCTACCATCCATTGGAGTAATGAAAATATCAACAAGAGACTACCTTCCATAATGACAAGGCTACCATGCATTGGAGTAATGAAAATATCAACAAGAGACTACCTTCCATAATGGCAAGGCTAAAATCCATTGGAGTAACAAAAATCTCGACAATAGACTACCTTCCATAATGACAAGGCTACTATCCATTGGAGTAACAAGAATCTCGGCAACAGACTACCTTCCATAATGACAATGCTACCATCCATTGGAGTAATGAAAATATCAACAAGAGACTACCTTCCATAATGACAAGGATACCATGCATTGGAGTAATGAAAATATCAACAAGAGACTACCTTCCATAATTACAAGGCTACCATCCATTGGAGTAACAAAAATCTCACCAACAGACTACCTTCCATAATGACAAGGCTACCATCCATTGGAGTGAGAAAAATCTCGATAATATACTACCTTCCATAATGACAAGGCTACAATCCATTGGAGTAACAAAATCTCGACAACAAAATACCTTCCATAATGACAAGGCTACCATCCATTGGAGTAACAAAAATCTCGACAAGAAACTACCTTCCATAATAACAAGGCTACCATCCATTGGAGTAAAAAAAATCTGAACAACAGACTACCTTCCATAATGACAAGGCTACCATCCATTGGAGTAACAAATATCTAGCCAACAGTCTACCTTCCATAATGACAAGGCTACCATCCATCGGAGTAACAAAATATCGACAACAAACTACCTTCCATAATGAAAAGGCTACCATCCATTGGAGTAGCAAAAATGTCGACAACACACTACCTTCAATAATGACAAGGCTACCATCCATTGGAGTAACAAAAATCTCACCAACAGACTACCTTCCATAATGACAAGGCTACCATCCATTGGAGTGAGAAAAATCTCGATAATAGAACACCTTCCATAATGACAAGGCTACCATCCATTGGAGTGACAAAAATCTCAACAATAGACTACCTTCCATAATGACAAGGCTAGCATCCATTGGAGTAACAAAAATATCTACAACAAATTACCTTACATAATGAAAAACCTACCATCCATTGGAGTAACAAAAATATAGACAACAGAATACCTTCCATAATGACTAGGCTACCATCCATTGGAGTAACAAAGATATCGACAACAGACTACCTTCAATAATGACAAGGCTACCATCCATTAGAGTGAAAAAAATCTCGAAAACAGACTACCTTCCATATTGGCAAGGCTACCATCCATTGGAGTAATGAAAATATCAACAAGAGACTACCTTCCATAATGACAAGGCTACAATCCATTGGAGTGACAAAAATCTCGACAACAGACTACCTTCCATAATGACAAGGCTACCATCCATTGTAGTAACAAAAATCTCGAAAACAGAATACCTTCCATAATGGAAAGGCTAAAATCCATTGGATTAACAAAAATCTCGCCAACAGTCTACCTTCCATAATGACAAGGCTACCATCCATTGGAGTAACAAAATATCGACAACAAACTACCTTCCATAATGAAAAGGCTACCATCCATTGGAGTAACAAAAATGTCGACAACAAACTACCTTCCATAAAGACAAGGCTACCATCCATTGGAATAATAAAAATATCGACAATAAACTACGTTCCATAATGACAAGACTACCATCCATTAGCGTAACAAAAATGTCAACAACACACTACCTTCAATAATGACAAGGCTACCATCCATTGGAGTAACAAAAATATCGACAACAGACTACCTTACATAATGAAATGCCTACCATCCATTGGAGTAACAAAAATCTCGACAATAGACTACCTTCCATAATGACAAGGCTACCATCCATTGGAGTAAAACAATCTCGATAACAAACTACCTTCCATAATGACAAGGCTACCATACATTGGAGTGACAAAAATCTCGACAATAGACTACCTTCCATAATGATAAGGCTACCATCCATTGGAGTAATGAAAATATCAACAAGAGACTACCTTCCATAATGACAAGACTACCATGCATTGGAGTAATGAAAATATCAACAAGAGACTACCTTCCATAATTACAAGGCTACCATCCATTGGAGTAACAAAAATCTCACCAACAGACTACCTTCCATAATGACAAGGCTACCATCCATTGGAGTGACAAAAATCTCGACAATAGACTACCTTCCATAATGACAAGGCAACCATCCATTGGAGTAAAAAAATCTCGACAACAAACTACCTTCCATAATGACAAGGCTACCATCCATTGGAGTAAAAAAATCTCGACAACAAACTACCTTCCATAATGACAAGTCTACCATCCATTGGATTGACAAAAATCTCGACAATAGACTACCTTCCATAATGAAAAGGATACCATCCTTTGGAGTAACTAAAATATCTATAACAAAATACCTTCCATAATGACTAGGCTACCATCCATTAGAGTAACAAAGATATCGACAATAGACGACCTTCCATAATGACAAGGCTACCATCCATTGGAGTGAAAAAAATCTCGAAAATAGACTACCTTCCATATTGGAAAGGCTACCATCCATTAGAGTGACAAAGATATCGACAACAGACTACCTTCTATAATGACAAGGCTACCATATATTGTAATAACAAAAATCTCGACAACAAACTACCTTCCATAAGGACAAGGCTACCATACATTGTAGTAACAAAAATCTCGACAATAGTCTACCTTTTATAATGACAATGCTACCATCCATTGGGGTCACAAAAATATCGACAACAAACTACCTTCCATAATGACAAGTCTACCATCCATTGGAGTAACAAAAATCTCAACAACAGAATACCTACCATTATGACTAGGCTACGATCCATTAGAGTAACAAAGATATCGACAGCAGATTACCTTCTATAATGACAAGGCTACCATCCATTGGAGTGACAAAAATCTCGCCAACAGACTACCTTCCATAATGTCAAGGCTACCATCCATTGGAATGACAAAAATCTCGACAATAGACTACCTTCCATAATGACAAGGCTACAATCCATTGGAGTAAAAAAATATCGACAACAAACTACCTTCCATAATGACAAGGCTACCATCCATTGGAGTAACAAAAATGTCGACAACAAACTACCTTCCATAACGACAAGGCTACCATCAATTGGAATAGGAAAAATATCGACAACAAACTACGTTCCATAATGACAAGGCTATCATCCATTGGAGTAACAAAAATTTCGACAACAGACTACCTTCCATAATGACAAGGCTACCATCCATTGGAGTAACAAAAATATCGACAACAGACTACCTTACATAATGAAAAGCCTACCATCCATTGGAGTAACAAAAATCACGACAACAGAATACCTTCCATAATGGCTAGGCTACCATCCCATGGAGTAACAAAGATATCGATAACAGACAACCTTCCATAATGACAAGGCTACCATCCATTGGAGTGTGAAAAATATCGAAAACAGAATACCTTCCATAATGACACGGCTACCATCCATTGGAGTGACAAAAATCTCGACAACAGACTACCTTCGATAATGACAAGGCTACCATCCATTAGAGTAATAAAAATCTCGACAACATACTACCTTCCATAATTACAAGGCTATGATCCATTAGAGTAACAAAATTTTGGACAACAGACTAACTTCCATAATGACAAGGCTACCATCCATTGGAGTAATGAAAATATCACCAAGAGACTACCTTCCATAATGACAAGGCTACCATGCATTGGAGTAATGAAAATATCAACAAGAGACTACCTTTCATAATTACAAGGCTACCATCCATTGGAGTAACAAAAATCTCACCAACAGACAACCTTCCATAATGACAAGGCTACCATCCATTGGAGTGACAAAAATATCGACAATAGACTACCTTCCATAATGACAAGGCTACCATCCATTGGAGTAACAAAACTCGACAACAAACTACCTTCCATAATGACAAGGCTAACATCCATTAGAGTAACAAAGATATCGACAACAGACTACCTTCTATAATGACAAGGCTACCATATATTGTAATAACAAAAATCTCGACAACAAACTACCTTCCACAAGGACAAGGATACCATACATTGTAGTAACAAAAATTTCGACAATAGACTACCTTCCATAATGATAAGGCTACCATCCATTGGAGTAATGAAAATATCAACAAGAGACTACCTTCCATAATGACAAGGCTACCATGCATTGGAGTAATGAAAATATCAACAAGAGACTACCTTCCATAATTACAAGGCTACCATCCATTGGAGTAACAAAAATCTCACCAACAGACTACCTTCCATAATGACAAGGCTACCATCCATTGGAGTGACAAAAATCTCGAAAATAGACTACCTTCCATAATGACAAGGCAACCATCCATTGGAGTAGTAAAATCTCGACAATAAACTACCTTCCATAATGACAAGGCTACCATCCATTGGATTAACAAAACCCTCGACAACAAACTACCTTCCATAATGACAAGGCTACCATCCATTGGAATAACAAAAATATCGACAACAAAATACATTCCATAATGACAAGTCTACCATCCATTGGATTGACAAAAATCTCGACAATAGACTACCTTCCATAATTAAAAGGCTACCATCCATTGGAGTAACTAAAATATCTACAACAAAATACCTTCCATAATGACTAGGCTACCATCCATTGGAGTAACAAAGATATCGACAAGATACTATCTTCCATAATGACAAGGCTACCATCCATTGGAGTGAAAAAAATCTCGAAAACAGACTACCTTCCATAATGGCAAGGCTACCATCCACTGGAGTGACAAAAATATCGATAATAGACTACCTTCCATAATGACTAGGCTAACATCCATTAGAGTAACAAAGATATCGACAACAGACTACCATCCATAACGACAAGGCTACCATCCATTGGAATAATAAAAATATCGACAATAAACTACGTTCCATAATGACAAGGCTACCATCCATTGGAGTAACAAAAATGTCGATAACATACTACCTTCAATAATGACAAGGCTACAATCCATTGGAGTAACAAAAATATGGACAACAGACTTTCTTACATAATGAAATGCCTACCATCCATTGGAGTAACAAAAAACACGACAACATAATACCTTCCAGAATGACTAGGCTACCATCCATTGGAGTAACAAAGATATCGACAACAGACAACCTTCCATAATGACAAGGCTACCATCCATTGGAGTGAGAAAAATCTCGAAAACAGACTATCTTCCATAATGACAAGTCTACCATCCATTGGAATGACAAAAATCTCGACAATAGAGTACCTTCCATAATGACTAGGCTACCATCCATTAGATTAACAAAGATATCGACAACAGACTACCTTCTATAATCCCAAGGCTACCATACATTGTAATAACAAAAATCTCGACAACAAACTACCTTCAATAATGACAACGCTACCATACATTGTAGTAACAAAAATCTCGACAACAATCTAACTTCCATAATGACAAGGCTACCATCCATTGGAGTAACTAAAATATCGATAATAGACTACCTTCCATAATGACAAGGCTACCATCCATTGGAGTAACAAAAATGTCGACAACAAAATACATTCGATAATGACAAGGCTACCATCCATTAGACTAACAAAAATCTCGACAACAGACTACCTTCCATAATGACAAGGCTACGATCCATTAGAGTAACAAAAATTTCGACAACAGACTACCTTCTATAATGATAAGGCTACCATCCATTGGAGTAATGAAAATATCAACAAGAGACTACCTTCCATAATGACAAGGCTACCATGCATTGGAGTAATGAAAATATCAACAAGAGACTACCTTCCATAATTACAAGGCTACCATCCATTGGAGTAACAAAAATCTCACCAACAGGCTACCTTCCATAATTACAAGGCTACCATCCATTGGAGTAACAAAAATCACACCAACAGACTACCTTCCATAATGACAAGGCTACCATCCATTGGAGTGACAAAAATCTAGACAATAGACTACCTTCCATAATGACAAGGCTACCATCCATTGGAGTAAAAAAAACTCGACAACAAACTACCTTCCATAATGACAAGGCTACCATCCATTGGAGTAACAAAAATCTCGACAACAAACTACCTTACATAACGACAAGGCTACCATACATTGGAATAGGAAAAATATCAACAACAAACTACGTTCCATAATGACAAGGCTACCATCCATTGGAGTAATAAAAATGTCGACAACTGACTACCTTCCATAATGACATGGCTACCATCCATTGGAGTAACAAAAATATCGACAACAGACTACCTTACATAATGAAAAGCCTACCATCCATTGGAGTAACAAAAATCACGACAACAAAATACATTCCATAATGACTAGGCTACCATCCATTGAAGTAACAAAGATATCGAAAAAAGACAACCTTCCATAATGACAAGGCTACCATCAATTGGAGTGAGAAAAATATCGATAACAGACTACCTTTCACAATGACAAGGCTACCATCCATTGGAGTGACAAAAATCTCGACAATAAACTACCTTCGATAATGAATAGGCTACCATCCATTGGAGTAATGAAAATATCAACAAGAGACTACCTTCCATAATGACAAGGCTACCATGCATTGGAGTAATGAAAATATCAACAAGAGACTACCTTCCATAATTACAAGGCTACCATCCATTGGAGTAACAAAAATCTCACCAACAGACTACCTTCCATAATGACAAGGCTACCATCCATTGGAGTGACAAAAATCTCGACAATAGACTACCTTCCATAATGACAAGGCTACCATCCATTGGAGTAAAAAAATCTCGACAACAAACTACCTTCCATAATGACAAGGATACCATCCATTGGAGTGACAAAAATCTCGACAACAGACTACCTTCCATAATGATAAGGCTACCATCCATTGGAGTAATGAAAATATCAACAAGAGACTACCTTCCATAATGACAAGGCTACCATGCATTGGAGTAATGAAAATATCAACAAGAGACTACCTTCCATAATTACAAGGCTACCATCCATTGGAGTAACAAAAATCTCACCAACAGACTACCTTCCATAATGACAAGGCTACCATCCATTGGAGTGACAAAAATCTCGAAAATAGACTACCTTCCATAATGACAAGGCAACCATCCATTGGAGTAGTAAAATCTCGACAATAAACTACCTTCCATAATGACAAGGCTACCATCCATTGGATTAACAAAACCCTCGACAACAAACTACCTTCCATAATGACAAGGCTACCATCCATTGGAATAACAAAAATATCGACAACAAAATACATTCCATAATGACAAGTCTACCATCCATTGGATTGACAAAAATCTCGACAATAGACTACCTTCCATAATTAAAAGGCTACCATCCATTGGAGTAACTAAAATATCTACAACAAAATACCTTCCATAATGACTAGGCTACCATCCATTAGAGTAACAAAGATATCGACAAGATACTACCTTCCATAATGACAAGGCTACCATCCATTGGAGTGAAAAAAATCTCGAAAACAGACTACCTTCCATAATGGCAAGGCTACCATCCAGTGGAGTGACAAAAATATCGATAATAGACTACCTTCCATAATGACTAGGCTAACATCCATTAGAGTAACAAAGATATCGACAACAGACTACCATCCATAACGACAAGGCTACCATCCATTGGAATAATAAAAATATCGACAATAAACTACGTTCCATAATGACAAGGCTACCATCCATTGGAGTAACAAAAATGTCGATAACATACTACCTTCAATAATGACAAGGCTACAATCCATTGGAGTAACAAAAATATGGACAACAGACTTTCTTACATAATGAAATGCCTACCATCCATTGGAGTAACAAAAAACACGACAACATAATACCTTCCAGAATGACTAGGCTACCATCCATTGGAGTAACAAAGATATCGACAACAGACAACCTTCCATAATGACAAGGCTACCATCCATTGGAGTGAGAAAAATCTCGAAAACAGACTATCTTCCATAATGACAAGTCTACCATCCATTGGAATGACAAAAATCTCGACAATAGAGTACCTTCCATAATGACTAGGCTACCATCCATTAGATTAACAAAGATATCGACAACAGACTACCTTCTATAATCCCAAGGCTACCATACATTGTAATAACAAAAATCTCGACAACAAACTACCTTCAATAATGACAACGCTACCATACATTGTAGTAACAAAAATCTCGACAACAATCTAACTTCCATAATGACAAGGCTACCATCCATTGGAGTAACTAAAATATCGATAATAGACTACCTTCCATAATGACAAGGCTACCATCCATTGGAGTAACAAAAATGTCGACAACAAAATACATTCGATAATGACAAGGCTACCATCCATTAGACTAACAAAAATCTCGACAACAGACTACCTTCCATAATGACAAGGCTACGATCCATTAGAGTAACAAAAATTTCGACAACAGACTACCTTCTATAATGATAAGGCTACCATCCATTGGAGTAATGAAAATATCAACAAGAGACTACCTTCCATAATGACAAGGCTACCATGCATTGGAGTAATGAAAATATCAACAAGAGACTACCTTCCATAATTACAAGGCTACCATCCATTGGAGTAACAAAAATCTCACCAACAGGCTACCTTCCATAATTACAAGGCTACCATCCATTGGAGTAACAAAAATCACACCAACAGACTACCTTCCATAATGACAAGGCTACCATCCATTGGAGTGACAAAAATCTAGACAATAGACTACCTTCCATAATGACAAGGCTACCATCCATTGGAGTAAAAAAAACTCGACAACAAACTACCTTCCATAATGACAAGGCTACCATCCATTGGAGTAACAAAAATCTCGACAACAAACTACCTTACATAACGACAAGGCTACCATACATTGGAATAGGAAAAATATCAACAACAAACTACGTTCCATAATGACAAGGCTACCATCCATTGGAGTAACAAAAATGTCGACAACTGACTACCTTCCATAATGACATGGCTACCATCCATTGGAGTAACAAAAATATCGACAACAGACTACCTTACATAATGAAAAGCCTACCATCCATTGGAGTAACAAAAATCACGACAACAAAATACATTCCATAATGACTAGGCTACCATCCATTGAAGTAACAAAGATATCGAAAAAAGACAACCTTCCATAATGACAAGGCTACCATCAATTGGAGTGACAAAAATATCGATAACAGACTACCTTTCACAATGACAAGGCTACCATCCATTGGAGTGACAAAAATCTCGACAATAAACTACCTTCGATAATGAATAGGCTACCATCCATTGGAGTAATGAAAATATCAACAAGAGACTACCTTCCATAATGACAAGGCTACCATGCATTGGAGTAATGAAAATATCAACAAGAGACTACCTTCCATAATTACAAGGCTACCATCCATTGGAGTAACAAAAATCTCACCAACAGACTACCTTCCATAATGACAAGGCTACCATCCATTGGAGTGACAAAAATCTCGACAATAGACTACCTTCCATAATGACAAGGCTACCATCCATTGGAGTAAAAAAATCTCGACAACAAACTACCTTCCATAATGACAAGGATACCATCCATTGGAGTGACAAAAATCTCGACAACAGACTACCTTCCATAATGATAAGGCTACCATCCATTGGAGTAATGAAAATATCAACAAGAGACTACCTTCCATAATGACAAGGCTACCATGCATTGGAGTAATGAAAATATCAACAAGAGACTACCTTCCATAATTACAAGGCTACCATCCATTGGAGTAACAAAAATCTCACCAACAGACTACCTTCCATAATGACAACGCTACCATCCATTGGAGTGACAAAAATCTCGAAAATAGACTACCTTCCATAATGACAAGGCAACCATCCATTGGAGTAGTAAAATCTCGACAATAAACTACCTTCCATAATGACAAGGCTACCATCCATTGGATTAACAAAACCCTCGACAACAAACTACCTTCCATAATGACAAGGCTACCATCCATTGGAATAACAAAAATATCGACAACAAAATACATTCCATAATGACAAGTCTACCATCCATTGGATTGACAAAAATCTCGACAATAGACTACCTTCCATAATTAAAAGGCTACCATCCATTGGAGTAACTAAAATATCTACAACAAAATACCTTCCATAATGACTAGGCTACCATCCATTGGAGTAACAAAGATATCGACAAGATACTACCTTCCATAATGACAAGGCTACCATCCATTGGAGTGAAAAAAATCTCGAAAACAGACTACCTTCCATAATGGCAAGGCTACCATCCACTGGAGTGACAAAAATATCGATAATAGACTACCTTCCATAATGACTAGGCTAACATCCATTAGAGTAACAAAGATATCGACAACAGACTACCATCCATAACGACAAGGCTACCATCCATTGGAATAATAAAAATATCGACAATAAACTACGTTCCATAATGACAAGGCTACCATCCATTGGAGTAACAAAAATGTCGATAACATACTACCTTCAATAATGACAAGGCTACAATCCATTGGAGTAACAAAAATATGGACAACAGACTTTCTTACATAATGAAATGCCTACCATCCATTGGAGTAACAAAAAACACGACAACATAATACCTTCCAGAATGACTAGGCTACCATCCATTGGAGTAACAAAGATATCGACAACAGACAACCTTCCATAATGACAAGGCTACCATCCATTGGAGTGAGAAAAATCTCGAAAACAGACTATCTTCCATAATGACAAGTCTACCATCCATTGGAATGACAAAAATCTCGACAATAGAGTACCTTCCATAATGACTAGGCTACCATCCATTAGATTAACAAAGATATCGACAACAGACTACCTTCTATAATCCCAAGGCTACCATACATTGTAATAACAAAAATCTCGACAACAAACTACCTTCAATAATGACAACGCTACCATACATTGTAGTAACAAAAATCTCGACAACAATCTAACTTCCATAATGACAAGGCTACCATCCATTGGAGTAACTAAAATATCGATAATAGACTACCTTCCATAATGACAAGGCTACCATCCATTGGAGTAACAAAAATGTCGACAACAAAATACATTCGATAATGACAAGGCTACCATCCATTAGACTAACAAAAATCTCGACAACAGACTACCTTCCATAATGACAAGGCTACGATCCATTAGAGTAACAAAAATTTCGACAACAGACTACCTTCTATAATGATAAGGCTACCATCCATTGGAGTAATGAAAATATCAACAAGAGACTACCTTCCATAATGACAAGGCTACCATGCATTGGAGTAATGAAAATATCAACAAGAGACTACCTTCCATAATTACAAGGCTACCATCCATTGGAGTAACAAAAATCTCACCAACAGGCTACCTTCCATAATTACAAGGCTACCATCCATTGGAGTAACAAAAATCACACCAACAGACTACCTTCCATAATGACAAGGCTACCATCCATTGGAGTGACAAAAATCTAGACAATAGACTACCTTCCATAATGACAAGGCTACCATCCATTGGAGTAAAAAAAACTCGACAACAAACTACCTTCCATAATGACAAGGCTACCATCCATTGGAGTAACAAAAATCTCGACAACAAACTACCTTACATAACGACAAGGCTACCATACATTGGAATAGGAAAAATATCAACAACAAACTACGTTCCATAATGACAAGGCTACCATCCATTGGAGTAACAAAAATGTCGACAACTGACTACCTTCCATAATGACATGGCTACCATCCATTGGAGTAACAAAAATATCGACAACAGACTACCTTACATAATGAAAAGCCTACCATCCATTGGAGTAACAAAAATCACGACAACAAAATACATTCCATAATGACTAGGCTACCATCCATTGAAGTAACAAAGATATCGAAAAAAGACAACCTTCCATAATGACAAGGCTACCATCAATTGGAGTGAGAAAAATATCGATAACAGACTACCTTTCACAATGACAAGGCTACCATCCATTGGAGTGACAAAAATCTCGACAATAAACTACCTTCGATAATGAATAGGCTACCATCCATTGGAGTAATGAAAATATCAACAAGAGACTACCTTCCATAATGACAAGGCTACCATGCATTGGAGTAATGAAAATATCAACAAGAGACTACCTTCCATAATTACAAGGCTACCATCCATTGGAGTAACAAAAATCTCACCAACAGACTACCTTCCATAATGACAAGGCTACCATCCATTGGAGTGACAAAAATCTCGACAATAGACTACCTTCCATAATGACAAGGCTACCATCCATTGGAGTAAAAAAATCTCGACAACAAACTACCTTCCATAATGACAAGGATACCATCCATTGGAGTGACAAAAATCTCGACAACAGACTACCTTCCATAATGATAAGGCTACCATCCATTGGAGTAATGAAAATATCAACAAGAGACTACCTTCCATAATGACAAGGCTACCATGCATTGGAGTAATGAAAATATCAACAAGAGACTACCTTCCATAATTACAAGGCTACCATCCATTGGAGTAACAAAAATCTCACCAACAGACTACCTTCCATAATGACAAGGCTACCATCCATTGGAGTGACAAAAATCTCGAAAATAGACTACCTTCCATAATGACAAGGCAACCATCCATTGGAGTAGTAAAATCTCGACAATAAACTACCTTCCATAATGACAAGGCTACCATCCATTGGATTAACAAAACCCTCGACAACAAACTACCTTCCATAATGACAAGGCTACCATCCATTGGAATAACAAAAATATCGACAACAAAATACATTCCATAATGACAAGTCTACCATCCATTGGATTGACAAAAATCTCGACAATAGACTACCTTCCATAATTAAAAGGCTACCATCCATTGGAGTAACTAAAATATCTACAACAAAATACCTTCCATAATGACTAGGCTACCATCCATTGGAGTAACAAAGATATCGACAACATACTACCTTCCATAATGACAAGGCTACCATCCATTGGAGTGAAAAAAATCTCGAAAACAGACTACCTTCCATAATGGCAAGGCTACCATCCACTGGAGTGACAAAAATATCGATAATAGACTACCTTCCATAATGACTAGGCTAACATCCATTAGAGTAACAAAGATATCGACAACAGACTACCATCCATAACGACAAGGCTACCATCCATTGGAATAATAAAAATATCGACAATAAACTACGTTCCATAATGACAAGGCTACCATCCATTGGAGTAACAAAAATGTCGATAACATACTACCTTCAATAATGACAAGGCTACAATCCATTGGAGTAACAAAAATATGGACAACAGACTTTCTTACATAATGAAATGCCTACCATCCATTGGAGTAACAAAAAACACGACAACATAATACCTTCCAGAATGACTAGGCTACCATCCATTGGAGTAACAAAGATATCGACAACAGACAACCTTCCATAATGACAAGGCTACCATCCATTGGAGTGAGAAAAATCTCGAAAACAGACTATCTTCCATAATGACAAGTCTACCATCCATTGGAATGACAAAAATCTCGACAATAGACTACCTTCCATAATGACTAGGCTACCATCCATTAGATTAACAAAGATATCGACAACAGACTACCTTCTATAATCCCAAGGCTACCATACATTGTAATAACAAAAATCTCGACAACAAACTACCTTCAATAATGACAACGCTACCATACATTGTAGTAACAAAAATCTCGACAACAATCTAACTTCCATAATGACATGGCTACCATCCATTGGAGTAACTAAAATATCGATAATAGACTACCTTCCATAATGACAAGGCTACCATCCATTGGAGTAACAAAAATGTCGACAACAAAATACATTCGATAATGACAAGGCTACCATCCATTAGACTAACAAAAATCTCGACAACAGACTACCTTCCATAATGACAAGGCTACGATCCATTAGAGTAACAAAAAATTCGACAACAGACTACCTTCTATAATGATAAGGCTACCATCCATTGGAGTAATGAAAATATCAACAAGAGACTACCTTCCATAATGACAAGGCTACCATGCATTGGAGTAATGAAAATATCAACAAGAGACTACCTTCCATAATTACAAGGCTACCATCCATTGGAGTAACAAAAATCTCACCAACAGGCTACCTTCCATAATTACAAGGCTACCATCCATTGGAGTAACAAAAATCACACCAACAGACTACCTTCCATAATGACAAGGCTACCATCCATTGGAGTGACAAAAATCTAGACAATAGACTACCTTCCATAATGACAAGGCTACCATCCATTGGAGTAAAAAAAACTCGACAACAAACTACCTTCCATAATGACAAGGCTACCATCCATTGGAGTAACAAAATCTCGACAACAAACTACCTTACATAACGACAAGGCTACCATACATTGGAATAGGAAAAATATCAACAACAAACTACGTTCCATAATGACAAGGCTACCATCCATTGGAGTAACAAAAATGTCGACAACTGACTACCTTCCATAATGACATGGCTACCATCCATTGGAGTAACAAAAATATCGACAACAGACTACCTTACATAATGAAAAGCCTACCATCCATTGGAGTAACAAAAATCACGACAACAAAATACATTCCATAATGACTAGGCTACCATCCATTGAAGTAACAAAGATATCGAAAAAAGACAACCTTCCATAATGACAAGGCTACCATCAATTGGAGTGAGAAAAATATCGATAACAGACTACCTTTCACAATGACAAGGCTACCATCCATTGGAGTGACAAAAATCTCGACAATAAACTACCTTCGATAATGAATAGGCTACCATCCATTGGAGTAATGAAAATATCAACAAGAGACTACCTTCCATAATGACAAGGCTACCATGCATTGGAGTAATGAAAATATCAACAAGAGACTACCTTCCATAATTACAAGGCTACCATCCATTGGAGTAACAAAAATCTCACCAACAGACTACCTTCCATAATGACAAGGCTACCATCCATTGGAGTGACAAAAATCTCGACAATAGACTACCTTCCATAATGACAAGGCTACCATCCATTGGAGTAAAAAAATCTCGACAACAAACTACCTTCCATAATGACAAGTCTACCATCCATTGGAGTAACAAAAATCTCGACAACAGAATACCTACCATTATGACTAGGCTACGATCCATTAGAGTAACAAAGATATCGACAGCAGATTACCTTCTATAATGACAAGGCTACCATCCATTGGAGTGACAAAAATCTCGCCAACAGACTACCTTCCATAATGTCAAGGCTACCATCCATTGGAATGACAAAAATCTCGACAATAGACTACCTTCCATAATGACAAGGCTACAATCCATTGGAGTAACAAAATATCGACAACAAACTACCTTCCATAATGACAAGGCTACCATCCATTGGAGTAACAAAAATGTCGACAACAAACTACCTTCCATAACGACAAGGCTACCATCAATTGGAATAGGAAAAATATCGACAACAAACTACGTTCCATAATGACAAGGCTATCATCCATTGGAGTAACAAAAATTTCGACAACAGACTACCTTCCATAATGACAAGGCTACCATCCATTGGAGTAACAAAAATATCGACAACAGACTACCTTACATAATGAAAAGCCTACCATCCATTGGAGTAACAAAAATCACGACAACAGAATACCTTCCATAATGGCTAGGCTACCATCCCATGGAGTAACAAAGATATCGATAACAGACAACCTTCCATAATGACAAGGCTACCATCCATTGGAGTGTGAAAAATATCGAAAACAGAATACCTTCCATAATGACACGGCTACCATCCATTGGAGTGACAAAAATCTCGACAACAGACTACCTTCGATAATGACAAGGCTACCATCCATTAGAGTAATAAAAATCTCGACAACATACTACCTTCCATAATTACAAGGCTATGATCCATTAGAGTAACAAAATTTTGGACAACAGACTAACTTCCATAATGACAAGGCTACCATCCATTGGAGTAATGAAAATATCACCAAGAGACTACCTTCCATAATGTCAAGGCTACCATGCATTGGAGTAATGAAAATATCAACAACAGACTACCTTTCATAATTACAAGGCTACCATCCATTGGAGTAACAAAAATCTCACCAAAAGACAACCTTCCATAATGACAAGGCTACCATCCATTGGAGTGACAAAAATATCGACAATAGACTACCTTCCATAATGACAAGGCTACCATCCATTGGAGTAACAAAACTCGACAACAAACTACCTTCCATAATGACAAGGCTAACATCCATTAGAGTAACAAAGATATCGACAACAGACTACCTTCTATAATGACAAGGCTACCATATATTGTAATAACAAAAATCTCGACAACAAACTACCTTCCACAAGGACAAGGATACCATACATTGTAGTAACAAAAATTTCGACAATAGACTACCTTCCATAATGATAAGGCTACCATCCATTGGAGTAATGAAAATATCAACAAGAGACTACCTTCCATAATTACAAGGCTACCATGCATTGGAGTAATGAAAATATCAACAAGAGACTACCTTCCATAATTACAAGGCTACCATCCATTGGAGTAACAAAAATCTCACCAACAGACTACCTTCCATAATGACAAGGCTACCATCCATTGGAGTGACAAAAATCTCGAAAATAGACTACCTTCCATAATGACAAGGCAACCATCCATTGGAGTAGTAAAATCTCGACAATAAACTACCTTCCATAATGACAAGGCTACCATCCATTGGATTAACAAAACCCTCGACAACAAACTACCTTCCATAATGACAAGGCTACCATCCATTGGAATAACAAAAATATCGACAACAAAATACATTCCATAATGACAAGTCTACCATCCATTGGATTGAGAAAAATCTCGACAATAGACTACCTTCCATAATTAAAAGGCTACCATCCATTGGAGTAACTAAAATATCTACAACAAAACACCTTCCATAATGACTAGGCTACCATCCATTGGAGTAACAAAGATATCGACAACATACTACCTTCCATAATGACAAGGCTACCATCCATTGGAGTGAAAAAAATCTCGAAAACAGACTACCTTCCATAATGGCAAGGCTACCATCCACTGGAGTGACAAAAATATCGATAATAGACTACCTTCCATAATGACTAGGCTAACATCCATTAGAGTAACAAAGATATCGACAACAGACTACCATCCATAACGACAAGGCTACCATCCATTGGAATAATAAAAATATCGACAATAAACTACGTTCCATAATGACAAGGCTACCATTCATTGGAGTAACAAAAATGTCGATAACATACTACCTTCAATAATGACAAGGCTACAATCCATTGGAGTAACAAAAATATGGACAACAGACTTTCTTACATAATGAAATGCCTACCATCCATTGGAGTAACAAAAAACACGACAACATAATACCTTCCAGAATAACTAGGCTACCATCCATTGGAGTAACAAAGATATCGACAACAGACAACCTTCCATAATGACAAGGGTACCATCCATTGGAGTGAGAAAAATCTCGAAAACAGACTATCTTCCATAATGACAAGTCTACCATCCATTGGAATGACAAAAATCTCGACAATAGACTACCTTCCATAATGACTAGGCTACCATCCATTAGATTAACAAAGATATCGACAACAGACTACCTTCTATAATCCCAAGGCTACCATACATTGTAATAACAAAAATCTCGACAACAAACTACCTTCAATAATGACAACGCTACCATACATTGTAGTAACAAAAATCTCGACAACAATCTAACTTCCATAATGACAAGGCTACCATCCATTGGAGTAACTAAAATATCGATAATAGACTACCTTCCATAATGACAAGGCTACCATCCATTGGAGTAACAAAAATGTCGACAACAAAATACATTCGATAATGACAAGGCTACCATCCATTAGACTAACAAAAATCTCGACAACAGACTACCTTCCATAATGACAAGGCTACGATCCATTAGAGTAACAAAAATTTCGACAACAGACTACCTTCTATAATGATAAGGCTACCATCCATTGGAGTAATGAAAATATCAACAAGAGACTACCTTCCATAATGACAAGGCTACCATGCATTGGAGTAATGAAAATATCAACAAGAGACTACCTTCCATAATTACAAGGCTACCATCCATTGGAGTAACAAAAATCTCACCAACAGGCTACCTTCCATAATTACAAGGCTACCATCCATTGGAGTAACAAAAATCACACCAACAGACTACCTTCCATAATGACAAGGCTACCATCCATTGGAGTGACAAAAATCTAGACAATAGACTACCTTCCATAATGACAAGGCTACCATCCATTGGAGTAAAAAAAACTCGACAACAAACTACCTTCCATAATGACAAGGCTACCATCCATTGGAGTAACAAAAATCTCGACAACAAACTACCTTACATAACGACAAGGCTACCATACATTGGAATAGGAAAAATATCAACAACAAACTACGTTCCATAATGACAAGGCTACCATCCATTGGAGTAACAAAAATGTCGACAACTGACTACCTTCCATAATGACATGGCTACCATCCATTGGAGTAACAAAAATATCGACAACAGACTACCTTACATAATGAAAAGCCTACCATCCATTGGAGTAACAAAAATCACGACAACAAAATACATTCCATAATGACTAGGCTACCATCCATTGAAGTAACAAAGATATCGAAAAAAGACAACCTTCCATAATGACAAGGCTACCATCAATTGGAGTGAGAAAAATATCGATAACAGACTACCTTTCACAATGACAAGGCTACCATCCATTGGAGTGACAAAAATCTCGACAATAAACTACCTTCGATAATGAATAGGCTACCATCCATTGGAGTAATGAAAATATCAACAAGAGACTACCTTCCATAATGACAAGGCTACCATGCATTGGAGTAATGAAAATATCAACAAGAGACTACCTTCCATAATTACAAGGCTACCATCCATTGGAGTAACAAAAATCTCACCAACAGGCTACCTTCCATAATTACAAGGCTACCATCCATTGGAGTAACAAAAATCACACCAACAGACTACCTTCCATAATGACAAGGCTACCATCCATTGGAGTGACAAAAATCTAGACAATAGACTACCTTCCATAATGACAAGGCTACCATCCATTGGAGTAAAAAAAACTCGACAACAAACTACCTTCCATAATGACAAGGCTACCATCCATTGGAGTAACAAAAATCTCGACAACAAACTACCTTACATAACGACAAGGCTACCATACATTGGAATAGGAAAAATATCAACAACAAACTACGTTCCATAATGACAAGGCTACCATCCATTGGAGTAACAAAAATGTCGACAACTGACTACCTTCCATAATGACATGGCTACCATCCATTGGAGTAACAAAAATATCGACAACAGACTACCTTACATAATGAAAAGCCTACCATCCATTGGAGTAACAAAAATCACGAAAACAAAATACATTCCATAATGACTAGGCTACCATCCATTGAAGTAACAAAGATATCGAAAAAAGACAACCTTCCAAAATGACAAGGCTACCATCAATTGGAGTGAGAAAAATATCGATAACAGACTACCTTTCACAATGACAAGGCTACCATCCATTGGAGTGACAAAAATCTCGACAATAAACTACCTTCGATAATGAATAGGCTACCATCCATTGGAGTAATGAAAATATCAACAAGAGACTACCTTCCATAATGACAAGGCTACCATGCATTGGAGTAATGAAAATATCAACAAGAGACTACCTTCCATAATTACAAGGCTACCATCCATTGGAGTAACAAAAATCTCACCAACAGACTACCTTCCATAATGACAAGGCTACCATCCATTGGAGTGACAAAAATCTCGACAATAGACTACCTTCCATAATGACAAGGCTACCATCCATTGGAGTAAAAAAATCTCGACAACAAACTACCTTCCATAATGACAAGGATACCATCCATTGGAGTGACAAAAATCTCGACAACAGACTACCTTCCATAATGATAAGGCTACCATCCATTGGAGTAATGAAAATATCAATAAGAGACTACCTTCCATAATGACAAGGCTACCATGCATTGGAGTAATGAAAATATCAACAAGAGACTACCTTCCATAATTACAAGGCTACCATCCATTGGAGTAACTAAAATCTCACCAACAGAATACCTTCCATAATGACAAGGCTACCATCCATTGGAGTGACAAAAATCTCGACAATAGACTACCTTCCATAATGACAAGGCTACCATCCATTGGAGTAAAAAAATCTCGACAACAAACTACCTTCCATAATTACAAGGCTACCATCCATTGGAGTAACAAAAATCTCGACAACAAACTACCTTCCATAATGACAAGGCTACCATCCATTGGAATAACAAAAATATCGACAACAAACTACATTCCATAATGACAAGTCTACCATCCATTGGAATGACAAAAATCTCGACAATAGACTACCTTCCATAATGAAAAGGATACCATCCATTGGAATAACAAAAATATCTACAACAAAATACCTTCCATAATGACTAGGCTACCATCCATTGGAGTAACAAAGATATCGACAACAAACTACATTCCATAATGACAAGGCTACCATCCATTGGAGTGAAAAAAATCTCGAAAATAGACTACGTTCCATATTGGAAAGGCTACCATCCATTAGAGTGACAAAGATATCGACAACAGACTACCTTCTATAATGACAAGGCTACCATATATTGTAATAACAAAAATCTCGACAACAAACTACCTTCCATAAGGACAAGGCTACCATACATTGTAGTAACAAAAATCTCGACAATAGTCTACCTTTAATAATGACAATGCTACCATCCATTGGGGTCATAAAAATATCGATAACAAACTACCTTCCATAATGACAAGTCTACCATCCATTGGAGTAACAAAAATCTCGACAACAGAATACCTACCATTATGACTAGGCTACGATCCATTGGAGTAACAAAGATATCGACAGCAGATTACCTTCTATAATGACAAGGCTACCATCCATTGGAGTGACAAAAATCTCGCCAACAGACTACCTTCCATAATGTCAAGGCTACCATCCATTGGAATGACAAAAATCTCGACAATAGACTACCTTCCATAATGACAAGGCTACAATCCATTGGAGTAACAAAATATCGACAACAAACTACCTTCCATAATGACAAGGCTACCATCCATTGGAGTAACAAAAATGTCGACAACAAACTACCTTCCATAACGACAAGGCTACCATCAATTGGAATAGGAAAAATAATGACAACAAACTATATTTCCATAATGACAAGGCTATCATCCATTGGAGTAACAAAAATGTCGACAACAGACTACCTTCCATAATGACAAGGCTACCATCCATTGGAGTAACAAAAATATCGACAACAGACTACCTTACATAATGAAAAGCCTACCATCCATTGGAGTAACAAAAATCACGATTACAGAATACCTTCCATAATGGCTAGGCTACCATCCCATGGAGTAACAAAGATATCGACAACAGACAACCTTCCATAATGACAAGGCTACCATCCATTGGAGTGAGAAAAATATCGAAAACAGACTACCTTCCATAATGACACGGCTACCATCCATTGGAGTGACAAAAATCTCGACAACAGACTACATTCGATAATGACAAGGCTACCATCCATTAGAGTAACAAAAATTTGGACAACAGACTAACTTCCATAATGACAAGGCTACCATCCATTGGAGTAATGAAAATATCAACAAGAGACTACCTTCCATAATGACAAGGCTACCATGAATTGGAGTAATGAAAATATCAACAAGAGACTACCTTTCATAATTACAAGGCTAACATCCATTGGAGTAACAAAAATCTCACCAACAGACAACCTTCCATAATGACAAGGCTACCATCCATTGGAGTGACAAAAATATCGACAATAGACTACCTTCCATAATGACAAGGCTACCATCCATTGGAGTAACAAAACTCGACCACAAACTACCTTCCATAATGACAAGGCTAACATCCATTAGAGTAACAAAGATATCGACAATAGACTACCTTCTATAATGACAAGGCTACCATATATTGTAATAACAAAAATCTCGACAACAAACTACCTTCCACAAGGACAAGGCTACCATACATTGTAGTAACAAAAATTTCGACAATAGACTACCTTCCATAATGATAAGGCTACCATCCATTGGAGTAATGAAAATATCAACAATAGACTACCTTCCATAATGACAAGGCTACCATGCATTGGAGTAATGAAAATATCAACAAGAGACTACCTTCCATAATTACAAGGCTACCATCCTTTGGAGTAACAAAAATCTCACCAACAGACTACCTTCCATAATGACAAGGCTACCATCCATTGGAGTGACAAAAATCTCGAAAATAGACTACCTTCCATAATGACAAAGCAACCATCCATTGGAGTAACAAAATCTCGACAATAAACTACCTTCCATAATGACAAGGCTACCATGCAGTGGAGTAATGAAAATATCAACAAGAGACTACCTTCCATAATTACAAGGCTACCATCCATTGAAGTAACAAAAATCTCACCAACAGGCTACCTTCCATAATTACAAGGCTACCATCCATTGGAGTAACAAAAATCTCACCAACAGACTACCTTCCATAATGACAAGGCTACCATCCATTGGAGTGACAAAAATCTAGACAATAGACTACCTTCCATAATGACAAGGCTACCATCCATTGGAGTAAAAAAATCTCGACAACAAACTACCTTCCATAATGACAAGGCTACCATCCATTGGAGTAACAAAAATCTCGACAACAAACTACCTTACATAACGACAAGGCTACCATCCATTGGAATAGGAAAAATATCAACAACAAACTACGTTCCATAATGACAAGGCTACCATCCATTGGAGTAACAAAAATGTCGACAACTGACTACCTTCCATAATGACATGGCTACCATCCATTGGAGTAACAAAAATATCGACAACAGACTACCTTACATAATGAAAAGCCTACCATCCATTGGAGTAACAAAAATCACGACAACAAAATACATTCCATAATGACTAGGCTACCATCCATTGAAGTAACAAAGATATCGACAACAGACAACCTTCCATAATGACAAGGCTACCATCCATTGGAGTGAGAAAAATATCGATAACAGACTACCTTTCACAATGACAAGGCTACCATCCATTGGAGTGACAAAAATCTCGACAATAAACTACCTTCGATAATGAATAGGCTACCATCCATTGGAGTAATGAAAATATCAACAAGAGACTACCTTCCATAATGACATGGCTACCATGCATTGGAGTAATGAAAATATCAACAAGAGACTACCTTCCATAATTACAAGGCTACCATCCATTGGAGTAACAAAAATCTCACCAACAGACTACCTTCCATAATGACAAGGCTACCATCCATTGGAGTGACAAAAATCTCGATAATAGACTACCTTCCATAATGACAAGGCTACCATCCATTGGAGTAAAAAAATCTCGACAACAAACTACCTTCCATAATGACAAGGCTACCATCCATTGGAGTGACAAAAATCTCGACAACAGACTACCTTCCATAATGATAAGGCTACCATCCATTGGAGTAATGAAAATATCAATAAGAGACTACCTTCCATAATGACAAGGCTACCGTGCATTGGAGTAATGAAAATATAAACAAGAGACTACCTTCCATAATTACAAGGCTACCATCCATTGGAGTAACAGAAATCTCACCAACAGAATACCTTCCATAATGACAAGGCTACCATCCATTGGAGTGACAAAAATCTCGACAATAGACTACCTTCCATAATGACAAGGCTACCATCCATTGGAGTAAAAAAATCTCGACAACAAACTACCTTCCATAATGACAAGGCTACAATCCATTGGAGTAAGAAAAATCTCGACAACAAACTACCTTCCATAATGACAAGGCTACCATCCATTGGAATAACAAAAATATCGACAACAAACTACATTCCATAATGACAAGTCTACCATCCATTGGAATGACAAAAATCTCGACAATAGACTACCTTCCATAATGAAAAGGATACCATCCATTGGAGTAACTAAAATATCTACAACAAAATACCTTCCATAATGACTAGGCTACCATCCATTGGAGTAACAAAGATATCGACAACAAACTACCCTCCATAATGACAAGGCTACCATCCATTGGAGTGAAAAAAATCTCGAAAATAGACTACCTTCCATATTGGAAAGGCTACCATCCATTAGAGTGACAAAGATATCGACAACAGACTACCTTCTATAATGACAAGGCTACCATATATTGTAATAACAAAAATCTCGACAACAAACTACCTTCCATAATGACAAGGCTACCATACATTGTAGTAACAAAAATCTCGACAATAGTCTACCTTTAATAATGACAAGGCTACCATCCATTGGGGTCATAAAAATATCGACAACAAACTACCTTCCATAATGACAAGTCTACCATCCATTGGAGTAACAAAAATCTCGACAACAGAATACCTACCATTATGACTAGGCTACGATCCATTGGAGTAACAAAGATATCGACAGCAGATTACCTTCTATAATGACAAGGCTACCATCCATTGGAGTGACAAAAATCTCGACAACAGACTACCTTCCATAATGTCAAGGCTACCATCCATTGGAATGACAAAAATCTCGACAATAGACTACCTTCCATAATGACAAGGCTACAATCCATTGGAGTAACAAAATATCGACAACAAACTACCTTCCATAATGACAAGGCTACCATCCATTGGAGTAACAAAAATGTCGACAACAAACTACCTTCCATAACGACAAGGCTACCATCAATTGGAATAGGAAAAATAACAACAACAAACTACATTCCATAATGACAAGGCTATCATCCATTGGAGTAACAAAAATGTCGACAACAGACTACCTTCCATAATGACAAGGCTACCATCCATTGGAGTAACAAAAATATCGACAACAGACTACCTTACATAATGAAAAGCCTACCATCCATTGGAGTAACAAAAATCACGATAACAGAATACCTTCCATAATGGCTAGGCTACCATCCCATGGAGTAACAAAGATATCGACAACAAACAACCTTCCATAATGACAAGGCTACCATCCATTGGAGTGAGACAAATATCGAAAACAGACTACCTTCCATAATGACACGGCTACCATCCATTGGAGTGACAAAAATCTCGACAACAGACTACCTTCGATAATGACAAGGCTACCATCCATTAGAGTAACAAAAATCTCGACAACAGACTACCTTCCATAATTACAAGGCTATGATCCATTAGAGTAACAAAAATTTGGTCAACAGACTAACTTCCATAATGACAAGGCTACCATCCATTGGAGTAAAGAAAATATCAACAAGAGACTACCTTCCATAATGACAAGGCTACCATGCATTGGAGTAATGAAAATATCAACAAGAGACTACCTTTCATAATTACAAGGCTACCATCCATTGGAGTAACAAAAATCTCACCAACACACAACCTTCCATAATGACAAGGCTACCATCCATTGGAGTGACAAAAATATCGACAATAGACTACCTTCCATAATGACAAGGCTACCATCCATTGGAGTAACAAAACTCGACAACAAACTACCTTCCATAATGACAAGGATAACATCCATTAGAGTAACAAAGATATCGACAACAGACTACCTTCTATAATGACAAGGCTACGATATATTGTAATAACAAAAATCTCGACAACAAACTACCTTCCACAAGGACAAGGCTACCATACATTGTAGTAACAAAAATTTCGACAATAGACTACCTTCCATAAAGATAAGGCTACCATCCATTGGAGTAATGACAATATCAACAAGAGACTACCTTCCATAATGACAAGGTTACCATGCATTGGAGTAATGAAAATATCA
This sequence comes from Vicia faba, assembly GCA_948472305.1. NCBI lineage: Eukaryota > Viridiplantae > Streptophyta > Magnoliopsida > Fabales > Fabaceae > Vicia > Vicia faba. The sequence continues at coordinate 558,308,760 of OX451739.1, read as the reverse complement.
ACAAGAGACTACATTCCATAATTACAAGGCTACCATCCATTGGAGTAACAAAAATCTCACCAACAGACTACCTTCCATAATGACAAGGCTACCATCCATTGGAGTGACAAAAATCTCGAAAATAGACTACCTTCCATAATGACAAGGCAACCATCCATTGGAGTAACAAAATCTCGACAATAAACTACCTTCCATAATGACAAGGCTACCATGCATTGGAGTAATGAAAATATCAACAAGAGACTACCTTCCATAATTACAAGGCTACCATCCATTGAAGTAACAAAAATCTCACCAACAGGCTACCTTCCATAATTACAAGGCTACCATCCATTGGAGTAACAAAAATCTCACCAACAGACTACCTTCCATAATGACAAGGCTACCATCCATTGGAGTGACAAAAATCTAGACAATAGACTACCTTCCATAATGACAAGGCTACCATCCATTGGAGTAAAAAAATCTCGACAACAAACTACCTTCCATAATGACAAGGCTACCATCCATTGGAGTAACAAAAATCTCGACAACAAACTACCTAACACAACGACAAGGCTACCATCCATTGGAATAGGAAAAATATCAACAACAAACTACGTTCCATAATGACAAGGCTACCATCCATTGGAGTAACAAAAATGTCGACAACTGACTACCTTCCATAATGACATGGCTACCATCCATTGGAGTAACAAAAATATCGACAACAGACTACCTTACATAATGAAAAGCCTACCATCCATTGGAGTAACAAAAATCACGACAACAAAATACATTCCATAATGACTAGGCTACCATCCATTGGAGTAACAAAGATATCGACAACAGACAACCTTCCATAATGACAAGGCTACCATCCATTGGAGTGAGAAAAATATTGATAACAGACTACCTTTCACAATGACAAGGCTACCATCCATTGGAGTGACAAAAATCTCGACAATAAACTACCTTCGATAATGAATAGGCTACCATCCATTGGAGTAATGAAAATATCAACAAGAGACTACCTTCCATAATGACATGGCTACCATGCATTGGAGTAATGAAAATATCAACAAGAGACTACCTTCCATAATTACAAGGCTACCATCCATTGGAGTAACAAAAATCTCACCAACAGACTACCTTCCATAATGACAAGGCTACCATCCATTGGAGTGACAAAAATCTCGACAATAGACTACCTTCCATAATGACAAGGCTACCATCCATTGGAGTAAAAAAATCTCGACAACAAACTACCTTCCATAATGACAAGGCTACCATCCATTGGAGTGACAAAAATCTCGACAACAGACTACCTTCCATAATGATAAGGCTACCATCCATTGGAGTAATGAAAATATCAATAAGAGACTACCTTCCATAATGACAAGGCTACCGTGCATTGGAGTAATGAAAATATAAACAAGAGACTACCTTCCATAATTACAAGGCTACCATCCATTGGAGTAACAGAAATCTCACCAACAGAATACCTTCCATAATGACAAGGCTACCATCCATTGGAGTGACAAAAATCTCGACAATAGACTACCTTCCATAATGACAAGGCTACCATCCATTGGAGTAAAAAAATCTCGACAACAAACTACCTTCCATAATGACAAGGCTACAATCCATTGGAGTAAGAAAAATCTCGACAACAAACTACCTTCCATAATGACAAGGCTACCATCCATTGGAATAACAAAAATATCGACAACAAACTACATTCCATAATGACAAGTCTACCATCCATTGGAATGACAAAAATCTCGACAATAGACTACCTTCCATAATGAAAAGGATACCATCCATTGGAGTAACTAAAATATCTACAACAAAATACCTTCCATAATGACTAGGCTACCATCCATTGGAGTAACAAAGATATCGACAACAAACTAACCTCCATAATGACAAGGCTACCATCCATTGGAGTGAAAAAAATCTCGAAAATAGACTACCTTCCATATTGGAAAGGCTACCATCCATTAGAGTGACAAAGATATCGACAACAGACTACCTTCTATAATGACAAGGCTACCATATATTGTAATAACAAAAATCTCGACAACAAACTACCTTCCATAATGACAAGGCTACCATACATTGTAGTAACAAAAATCTCGACAATAGTCTACCTTTAATAATGACAAGGCTACCATCCATTGGGGTCATAAAAATATCGACAACAAACTACCTTCCATAATGACAAGTCTACCATCCATTGGAGTAACAAAAATCTCGACAACAGAATACCTACCATTATGACTAGGCTACGATCCATTGGAGTAACAAAGATATCGACAGCAGATTACCTTCTATAATGACAAGGCTACCATCCATTGGAGTGACAAAAATCTCGCCAACAGACTACCTTCCATAATGTCAAGGCTACCATCCATTGGAATGACAAAAATCTCGACAATAGACTACCTTCCATAATGACAAGGCTACAATCCATTGGAGTAACAAAATATCGACAACAAACTACCTTCCATAATGACAAGGCTACCATCCATTGGAGTAACAAAAATGTCGACAACAAACTACCTTCCATAACGACAAGGCTACCATCAATTGGAATAGGAAAAATAACAACAACAAACTACATTCCATAATGACAAGGCTATCATCCATTGGAGTAACAAAAATGTCGACAACAGACTACCTTCCATAATGACAAGGCTACCATCCATTGGAGTAACAAAAATATCGACAACAGACTACCTTACATAATGAAAAGCCTACCATCCATTGGAGTAACAAAAATCACGATAACACAATACCTTCCATAATGGCTAGGCTACCATCCCATGGAGTAACAAAGATATCGACAACAAACAACCTTCCATAATGACAAGGCTACCATCCATTGGAGTGAGAAAAATATCGAAAACAGACTACCTTCCATAATGACACGGCTACCATCCATTGGAGTGACAAAAATCTCGACAACAGACTACCTTCGATAATGACAAGGCTACCATCCATTAGAGTAACAAAAATCTCGACAACAGACTACCTTCCATAATTACAAGGCTATGATCCATTAGAGTAACAAAAATTTGGTCAACAGACTAACTTCCATAATGACAAGGCTACCATCCATTGGAGTAAAGAAAATATCAACAAGAGACTACCTTCCATAATGACAAGGCTACCATGCATTGGAGTAATGAAAATATCAACAAGAGACTACCTTTCATAATTACAAGGCTACCATCCATTGGAGTAACAAAAATCTCACCAACAGACAACCTTCCATAATGACAAGGCTACCATCCATTGGAGTGACAAAAATATCGACAATAGACTACCTTCCATAATGACAAGGCTACCATCCATTGGAGTAACAAAACTCGACAACAAACTACCTTCCATAATGACAAGGATAACATCCATTAGAGTAACAAAGATATCGACAACAGACTACCTTCTATAATGACAAGGCTACGATATATTGTAATAACAAAAATCTCGACAACAAACTACCTTCCACAAGGACAAGGCTACCATACATTGTAGTAACAAAAATTTCGACAATAGACTACCTTCCATAATGATAAGGCTACCATCCATTGGAGTAATGACAATATCAACAAGAGACTCCCTTCCATAATGACAAGGCTACCATGCATTGGAGTAATGAAAATATCAACAAGAGACTACCTTCCATAATTACTAGGCTACCATCCATTGGAGTAACAAAAATCTCACCAACAGACTACCTTCCATAATGACAAGGCTACCATCCATTGGAGTGACAAAAATCTCGAAAATAGACAACCTTCCATAATGACAAGGCAACCATCCATTGGAGTAACAAAATCTCGACAATAAACTACCTTCCATAATGACAAGGCTACCATGCATTGGAGTAATGAAAATATCAACAAGAGACTACCTTCCATAATTACAAGGCTACCATCCATTGAAGTAACAAAAATCTCACCAACAGGCTACCTTCCATAATTACAAGGCTACCATCCATTGGAGTAACAAAAATCTCACCAACAGACTACCTTCCATAATGACAAGGCTACCATCCATTGGAGTGACAAAAATCTAGACAATAGACTACCTTCCATAATGACAAGGCTACCATCCATTGGAGTAAAAAAATCTTGACAACAAACTACCTTCCATAATGACAAGGCTACCATCCATTGGAGTAACAAAAATCTCGACAACAAACTACCTTACACAACGACAAGGCTACCATCCATTGGAATAGGAAAAATATCAACAACAAACTACGTTCCATAATGACAAGGCTACCATCCATTGGAGTAACAAAAATGTCGACAACTGACTACCTTCCATAATGACATGGCTACCATCCATTGGAGTAACAAAAATATCGACAACAGACTACCTTACATAATGAAAAGCCTACCATCCATTGGAGTAACAAAAATCACGACAACAAAATACATTCCATAATGACTAGGCTACCATCCATTGGAGTAACAAAGATATCGACAACAGACAACCTTCCATAATGACAAGGCTACCATCCATTGGAGTGAGAAAAATATTGATAACAGACTACCTTTCACAATGACAAGGCTACCATCCATTGGAGTGACAAAAATCACGACAATAAACTACCTTCGATAATGAATAGGCTACCATCCATTGGAGTAATGAAAATATCAACAAGAGACTACCTTCCATAATGACAAGGCTACCATGCATTGGAGTAATGAAAATATCAACAAGAGACTACCTTCCATAATTACAAGGCTACCATCCATTGGAGTAACAAAAAACTCACCAACAGACTACCTTCCATAATGACAAGGCTACCATCCATTGGAGTGACAAAAATCTTGACAATAGACTACCTTCCATAATGACAAGGCTACCATCCATTGGAGTAAAAAAATCTCGACAACAAACTACCTTCCATAATGACAAGGCTACCATCCATTGGAGTGACAAAAATCTCGACAACAAACTACCTTCCATAATGACAAGGCTACCATCCATTGGAATAACAAAAATATCGACAACAAACTACATTCCATAATGACAAGTCTACCATCCATTGGATTGACAAAAATCTCGACAATAGACTACCTTCTATAATGAGAAGGATACCATCCATTGGAGTAACTAAAATATCTACAACAAAATACCTTCCATAATGACTAGGCTACCATCCATTGGAGTAACAAAGATATCGACAACAGACTACCTTCCATAATGACAAGGCTACCATCCATTGGAGTGAAAAAAATCTCGAAAATAGACTACCTTCCATATTGGAAAGGCTACCATCCATTAGAGTGACAAAGATATCGACAACAAACTACCTTCTATAATGACAAGGCTACCATATATTGTAATAACAAAAATCTCGACAACAAACTACCTTCCATAAGGACAAGGCTAACATACATTGTAGTAACAAAAATCTCGACAATAGTCTACCTTTAATAATGACAAGGCTACCATCCATTGGGGTCATAAAAATATCGACAACAAACTACCTTCCATAATGACAAGTCTACCATCCATTGGAGTAACAAAAATCTCGACAACAGAATACCTACCATTATGACTAGGCTACGATCCATTGGAGTAACAAAGATATCGACAGCAGATTACCTTCTATAATGACAAGGCTACCATCCATTGGAGTGACAAAAATCTCGCCAACAGACTACCTTCCATAATGTCAAGGCTACCATCCATTGGAATGACAAAAATCTCGACAATAGACTACCTTCCATAATGACAAGGCTACAATCCATTGGAGTAACAAAATATCGACAACAAACTACCTTCCATAATGACAAGGCTACCATCCATTGGAGTAACAAAAATGTCGACAACAAATTACCTTCCATAACGACAAGGCTACAATCAATTGGAATAGGAAAAATAACGACAACAAACTACGTTCCATAATGACAAGGCTATCATCCATTGGAGTAACAAAAATGTCGACAACAGACTACCTTCCATAATGACAAGGCTACCATCCATTGGAGTAACAAAAATATCGACAACAGACTACCTTACATAATGAAAAGCCTACCATCCATTGGAGTAACAAAAATCACGACAACAGAATACCTTCCATAATGGCTAGGCTACCATCCCATGGAGTAACAAAGATATCGACAACAGACAACCTTCCATAATGACAAGGCTACCATCCATTGGAGTGAGAAAAATATCGAAAACAGACTACCTTCCATAATGACACGGCTACCATCCATTGGAGTGACAAAAATCTCAACAACAGACTACCTTCGATAATGACAAGGCTACCATCCATTAGAGTAACAAAAATCTCGACAACAGACTACCTTCCATAATTACAAGGCTATGATCCATTAGAGTAACAAAAATTTGGACAACAGACTAACTTCCATAATGACAAGGCTACCATCCATTGGAGTAATGAAAATATCAACAAGAGACTACCTTCCATAATGACAAGGCTACCATGCATTGGAGTAATGAAAATATCAACAAGAGACTACCTTTCATAATTACAAGGCTACCATCCATTGGAGTAACAAAAATCTCACCAACAGACAACCTTCCATAATGACAAGGCTACCATCCATTGGAGTGACAAAAATATCGACAATAGACTACCTTCCATAATGACAAGGCTACCATCCATTGGAGTAACAAAACTCGACAACAAACTACCTTCCATAATGACAAGGCTAACATCCATTAAAGTAACAAAGATATCGACAACAGACTACCTTCTATAATGACAAGGCTACCATATATTGTAATAACAAAAATCTCGACAACAAACTACCTTCCACAAGGACAAGGCTACCATACATTGTAGTAACAAAAATTTCGACAATAGACTACCTTCCATAATGACAAGGCTACCATGCATTGGAGTAATGAAAATATCAACAAGAGACTACCTTCCATAATTACAAGGCTACCATCCATTGGAGTAACAAAAATCTCACCAACAGACTACCTTCCATAATGACAAGGCTACCATCCATTGGAGTGACAAAAATCTCGAAAATAGACTACCTTCCATAATGACAAGGCAACCATCCATTGGAGTAACAAAATCTCGACAATAAACTACCTTCCATAATGACAAGGCTACCATGCATTGGAGTAATGAAAATATCAACAAGAGACTACCTTCCATAATTACAAGGCTACCATCCATTGAAGTAACAAAAATCTCACCAACAGGCTACCTTCCATAATTACAAGGCTACCATCCATTGGAGTAACAAAAATCTCACCAACAGACTACCTTCTATAAAGACAAGGCTACCATCCATTGGAGTGACCAAAATCTAGACAATAGACTACCTTCCATAATGACAAGGCTACCATCCATTGGAGTAAAAAAATCTCGACAACAAACTACCTTCCATAATGACAAGGCTACCATCCATTGGAGTAACAAAAAATATCGACAACAAACTACCTTACATAACGACAAGGCTACCATCCATTGGAATAGGAAAAATATCAACAACAAACTACGTTCCATAATGACAAGGCTACCATCCATTGGAGTAACAAAAATGTCGACAACTGACTACCTTCCATAATTACATGGCTACCATCCATTGGAGTAACAAAAATATCGACAACAGACTACCTTACATAATGAAAAGCCTACCATCCATTGGAGTAACAAAAATCACGACAACAAAATACATTCCATAATGACTAGGCTACCATCCATTGGAGTAACAAAGATATCGACAACAGACAACCTTCCATAATGACAAGGCTACCATCCATTGGAGTGAGAAAAATATTGATAACAGACTACCTTTCACAATGACAAGGCTACCATCCATTGGAGTGACAAAAATATCGACAATAAACTACCTTCGATAATGAATAGGCTACCATCCATTGGAGTAATGAAAATATCAACAAGAGACTACCTTCCATAATGACAAGGCTACCATGCATTGGAGTAATGAAAATATCAACAAGAGACTACCTTCCATAATTACAAGGCTACCATCCATTGGAGTAACAAAAATCTCACCAAAAGACTACCTTCCATAATGACAAGGCTACCATCCATTGGAGTGACAAAAATATCGACAATAGACTACCTTCCATAATGACAAGGCTACCATCCATTGGAGTAAAAAAATCTCGACAACAAACTACCTTCCATAATGACAAGGCTACCATCCATTAGAGTGACAAAAATATCGACAACAGACTACCTTCCATAATGATAAGGCTACCATCCATTGGAGTAATGAAAATATCAATAAGAGACTACCTTCCATAATGACAAGGCTACCATGCATTGGAGTAATGAAAATATCAACAAGAGACTACCTTCCATAATTACAAGGCTGCCATCCATTGGAGTAACAAAAATCTCACCAACAGAATACCTTCCATAATGACAAGGCTACCATCCATTGGAGTGACAAAAATCTCGACAATAGACTACCTTCCATAATGACAAGGCTATCATCCATTGGAGTAAAAAAATCTCGACAACAAACTACCTTCCATAATGATAAGGCTACCATCCATTGGAGTAACAAAAATCTCGACAACAAACTACCTTCCATAATGACAAGGCTACCATCCATTGGAATAACAAAAATATCGACAACAAACTACATTCCATAATGACAAGTCTACCATCCATTGGATTGACAAAAATCTCGACAATAGACTACCTTCCATAATGAAAAGGCTACCATCCATTGGAGTAACAAAGATATCGACAACAGACTACCTTCCATAATGACATGGCTACCATCTATTGGAGTGAAAAAAATCTCGAAAATAGACTACCTTCCATATTGGAAATGCTACCATCCATTAGAGTGACAAAGATATCGACAACAGACTACCTTCTATAATGACAAGGCTACCATATATTGTAATAACAAAAATCTCGACAACAAACTACCTTCCATAAGGACAAGGCTACCATACATTGTAGTAACAAAAATCTCGACAATAGTCTACCTTTAATAATGACAAGGCTACCATCCATTGGGGTCATAAAAATATCGACAACAAACTACCTTCCATAATGACAAGTCTACCATCCATTGGAGTAGCAAAAATCTCGACAACAGAATACCTACCATTATGACTAGGCTACGATCCATTGGAGTAACAAAGATATCGACAGCAGATTACCTTCTATAATGACAAGGCTACCATCCATTGGAGTGACAAAAATCTCGCCAACAGACTACCTTCCATAATGTCAAGGTTACCATCCATTGGAATGACAAAAATCTCGACAATAGACTACCTTCCATAATGACAAGGCTACAATCCATTGGAGTAACAAAATATCGACAACAAACTACCTTCCATAATGACAAGGCTACCATCCATTGGAGTAACAAAAATGTCGACAACAAACTACCTTCCATAACGACAAGGCTACCATCAATTGGAATAGGAAAAATAACGACAACAAACTACGTTCCATAATGACATGGCTATCATCCATTGGAGTAACAAAAATGTCGACAACAGACTACCTTCCATAATGACAAGGCTACCATCCATTGGAGTAACAAAAATATCGACAACAGACTACCTTACATAATGAAAAGCCTACCATCCATTGGAGTAACAAAAATCACGACAACAGAATACCTTCCATAATGGCTAGGCTACCATCCCATGTAGTAACAAAGATATCGACAACAGAAAACCTTCCATAATGACAAGGCTACCATCCATTGGAGTGAGAAAAATATCGAAAACAGACTACCTTCCATAATGACACGGCTACCATCCATTGGAGTGACAAAAATCTCGACAACAGACTACCTTCGATAATGACAAGGCTACCATCCATTAGAGTAACAAAAATCTCGACAACAGACTACCTTCCATAATTACAAGGCTATGATCCATTATAGTAACAAAAATTTGGACAACAGTTTAACTTCCATAATGACAAGGCTACCATCCATTGGAGTAATGAAAATATCAACAAGAGACTACCTTCCATAATGACAAGGCTACCATGCATTGGAGTAATGAAAATATCAACAAGAGACTACCTTTCATAATTACAAGGCTACCATCCATTGGAGTAACAAAAATCTCACCAACAGACAACCTTCCATAATGACAAGGCTACCATCCATTGGAATGACAAAAAAATCGACAATAGACTACCTTCCATAATGACAAGGCTACCATCCATTGGAGTAACAAAACTCGACAACAAACTACCTTCCATAATGACAAGGCTAACATCCATTAGAGTAACAAAGATATCGACAACAGACTACCTTCTATAATGACAAGGCTACCATATATTGTAATAACAAAAATCTCGACAACAAACTACCTTCCACAAGGACAAGGCTACCATACATTGTAGTAACAAAAATTTCGACAATAGACTACCTTCCATAATGATAAGGCTACCATCCATTGGAGTAATGAAAATATCAACAAGAGACTACCTTCCATAATGACAAGGCTACCATGCATTGGAGTAATGAAAATATCAACAAGAGACTACCTTCCATAATTATAAGGCAACCATAAATTGGAGTAACAAAAATCTCACCAACAGACTACCTTCCATAATGACAAGGCTACCATCTATTGGAGTGACAAAAATCTTGAAAATAGACTACCTTCCATAATGACAAGGCAACCATCCATTGGAGTAACAAAATCTCGACAATAAACTACCTTCCATAATGACAAGGCTACCATCCATTGGAGTAACAAAAATATCGACAACAGACTACCTTACATAATGAAAAGCCTACCATCCATTGGAGTAACAAAAATCACGACAACAGAATACCTTCCATAATGGCTAGGCTACCATCCCATGGAGTAACAAAGATATCGACAACAGACAACCTTCCATAATGACAAGGCTACCATCCATTGGAGTGAGAAAAATATCGAAAACAGACTACCTTCCATAATGACACGGCTACCATCCATTGGAGTGACAAAAATATCGACAACAGACTACCTTCGATAATGACAAGGCTACCATCCATTAGAGTAACAAAAATTTGGACAACAGACTAACTTCCATAATGACAAGGCTACCATCCATTGGAGTAATGAAAATATCAACAAGAGACTACCTTCCATAATGACAAGGCTACCATGCATTGGAGTAATGAAAATATCAACAAGAGACTACCTTTCATAATTACAAGGCTACCATCCATTGGAGTAACAAAAATCTCACCAACAGACAACCTTCCATAATGACAAGGCTACCATCCATTGGAGTGACAAAAATATCGACAATAGACTACCTTCCATAATGACAAGGCTACCATCCATTGGAGTAACAAAACTCGACAACAAACTACCTTCCATAATGACAAGGCTAACATCCATTAGAGTAACAAAGATATCGACAACAGACTACCTTCTATAATGACAAGGCTACCATATATTGTAATAACAAAAATATCGACAACAAAATACATTCCATAATGACAAGTCTACCATCCATTGGATTGACAAAAATCTCGACAATAGACTACCTTCCATAATGAAAAGGCTACCATCCATTGGAGTAACTAAAATATCTACAACAAAATACCTTCCATAATGACTAGGCTACCATCCATTGGAGTAACAAAGATATCGACAACAGACTACCTTCCATAATGACAAGGCTACCATCCATTGGAGTGAAAAAAATCTCGAAAACAGACTACCTTCCATAATGGCAAGGCTACCATCCACTGGAGTGACAAAAATATCGATAATAGACTACCTTCCATAATGACTAGGCTAACATCCATTAGAGTAACAAAGATATCGACAACAGACTACCTTCCATAACGACAAGGCTACCAGCCATTGGAATAATAAAAATATCGACAATAGACTACCTTCCATAATGACAAGGCTACCATACATTGGCGTAACAAAACTCGACAACAAACTACCTTCCATAATGACAAGGCTAACATCCATTAGAGTAACAAAGATATCGACAACAGACTACCTTCTATAATGACAAGGCTACCATATATTGTAATAACAAAAATATCGACAACAAAATACATTCCATAATGACAAGTCTACCATCCATTAGATTGACAAAAATCTCGACAATAGACTACCTTCCATAATGAAAAGGCTACCATCCATTGGAGTAACTAAAATATCTACAACAAAATACCTTCCATAATGACTAGGCTACCATCCATTGGAGTAACAAAGATATCGACAACAGACAACCTTCCATAATGACAAGGCTACCATCCATTGGAGTGAGAAAAATCTCGAAAACAGACTATCTTCCATAATGACAAGTCTACCATCCATTGGAATGACAAAAATCTCGACAATAGACTACCTTCCATAATGACTAGGCTACCATCCATTAGATTAACAAAGATATCGACAACAGACTACCTTCTATAATGTTAAGGCTACCATACATTGTAATAACAAAAATCTCGACAACAAACTACCTTCAATAATGACAACGCTACCATACATTGTAGTAACAAAAATCTCGACAACAGTCTAACTTCCATAATGACAAGGCTACCATCCATTGGAGTAACTAAAATATCGACAATAGACTACCTTCCATAATGACAAGGCTACCATCCATTGGAGTAACAAAAATGTCGACAACAAACTACATTCGATAATGACAAGGCTACCATCCATTAGACTAACAAAAATCTCGACAACAGACTACCTTCCATAATGACAAGGCTACGATCCATTAGAGTAACAAAAATTTCGACAACAGACTACCTTCTATAATGATAAGGCTACCATCCATTGGAGTAATGAAAATATCAACAAGAGACTACCTTCCATAATGACAAGGCTACCATGCATTGGAGTAATGAAAATATCAACAAGAGACTACCTTCCATAATTACAAGGCTACCATCCATTGGAGTAACAAAAATCTCACCAACAGACTACCTTCCATAATTACAAGGCTACCATCCATTGGAGTAACAATAATCTCACCAACAGACTACCTTCCATAATGAAAAGGCTACCATCCATTGGAGTGACAAAAATCTAGACTCTAGACTACCTTCCATAATGACAAGGCTACCATCCATTGGAGTAAAAAAATCTCGACAACTGACTACCTTCCATAATGACAAGGCTACCATCCATTGGAGTAACAAAAATATCGACAACAGACTACCTTACATAACGAAAAGCCTACCATCCATTGGAGTAACAAAAATCACGACAACAAAATACATTCCATAATGACTAGGCTACCATCCATTGGAGTAACAAAGATATCGACAACAGACAACCTTCCATAATGACAAGGCTACCATCCATTGGAGTGAGAAAAATATTGATAACAGACTACCTTTCACAATGACAAGGCTACCATCCATTGGAGTGACAAAAATCTCGACAATAAACTACCTTCCATAATGACTAGGCTACCATCCATTGGAGTAATGAAAATATCAACAAGAGACTACCTTCCATAATGACAATGCTACCATGCATTGGAGTAATGAAAATATCAACAAGAGACTACCTTCCATAATTACAAGGCTACCATCCATTGGAGTAACAAAAATCTCACCAACAGACTACCTTCCATAATGACAAGGCTACCATCCATTGGAGTGACAAAAATCTCGACAATAGACTACCTTCCATAATGACAAGGCTACCATCCATTGGAGTAAAAAAATCTCGACAACAAACTACCTTCCATAATGACAAGGCTACCATCCATTGGAGTGACAAAAATCTCGACAACAGACTACCTTCCATAATGATAAGGCTACCATCCATTGGAGTAATGAAAATATCAACAAGAGACTACCTTCCATAATGACAAGGCTACCATGCATTGGAGTAATGAAAATATCAACAAGAGACTACCTTCCATAATTACTAGGCTACCATCCATTGGAGTAACAAAAATCTCACCAACAGACTACCTTCCATAATGACAAGGCTACCATCCATTGGAGTGACAAAAATCTCGAAAATAGACTACCTTCCATAATGACAAGGCAACCATCCATTGGAGTAACAAAATCTCGACAATAAACTACCTTCCATAATGACAAGGCTACCATGCATTGGAGTAATGAAAATATCAACAAGAGACTACCTTCCATTATTACAAGGCTACCATCCATTGAAGTAACAAAAATCTCACCAACAGGCTACCTTCCATAATTACAAGGCTACCATCCATTGGAGTAACAAAAATCTCACCAACAGACTACCTTCCATAATGACAAGGCTACCATCCATTGGAGTGACAAAAATCTAGACAATAGACTACCTTCCATAATGACAAGGCTACCATCCATTGGAGTAAAAAAATCTTGACAACAAACTACCTTCCATAATGACAAGGCTACCATCCATTGGAGTAACAAAAATCTCGACAACAAACTACCTTACACAACGACAAGGCTACCATCCATTGGAATAAGAAAAATATCAACAACAAACTACGTTCCATAATGACAAGGCTACCATCCATTGGAGTAACAAAAATGTCGACAACTGACTACCTTCCATAATGACATGGCTACCATCCATTGGAGTAACAAAAATATCGACAACAGACTACCTTACATAATGAAAAGCCTACCATCCATTGGAGTAACAAAAATCACGACAACAAAATACATTCCATAATGACTAGGCTACCATCCATTGGAGTAACAAAGATATCGACAACAGACAACCTTCCATAATGACAAGGCTACCATCCATTGGAGTGAGAAAAATATTGATAACAGACTACCTTTCACAATGACAAGGCTACCATCCATTGGAGTGACAAAAATCACGACAATAAACTACCTTCGATAATGAATAGGCTACCATCCATTGGAGTAATGAAAATATCAACAAGAGACTACCTTCCATAATGACAAGGCAACCATGCATTGGAGTAATGAAAATATCAACAAGAGACTACCTTCCATAATTACAAGGCTACCATCCATTGGAGTAACAAAAATCTCACCAACAGACTACCTTCCATAATGACAAGGCTACCATCCATTGGAGTGACAAAAATCTTGATAATAGACTACCTTCCATAATGACAAGGCTACCATCCATTGGAGTAAAAAAATCTCGACAACAAACTACCTTCCATAATGACAAGGCTACCATCCATTGGAGTGACAAAAATCTCGACAACAAACTACCTTCCATAATGTCAAGGCTACCATCCATTGGAATAACAAAAATATCGACAACAAACTACATTCCATAATGACAAGTCTACCATCCATTGGATTGACAAAAATCTCGACAATAGACTACCTTCTATAATGAGAAGGATACCATCCATTGGAGTAACTAAAATATCTACAACAAAATACCTTCCATAATGACTAGGCTACCATCCATTGGAGTAACAAAGATATCGACAACAGACTACCTTCCATAATGACAAGGCTACCATCCATTGGAGTGAAAAAAATCTCGAAAATAGACTACCTTCCATATTGGAAAGGCTACCATCCATTAGAGTGACAAAGATATCGACAACAAACTACCTTCTATAATGACAAGGCTACCATATATTGTAATAACAAAAATCTCGACAACAAACTACCTTCCATAAGGACAAGGCTAACATACATTGTAGTAACAAAAATCTCGACAATAGTCTACCTTTAATAATGACAAGGCTACCATCCATTGGGGTCATAAAAATATCGACAACAAACTACCTTCCATAATGACAAGTCTACCATCCATTGGAGTAACAAAAATCTCGACAACAGAATACCTACCATTATGACTAGGCTACGATCCATTGGAGTAACAAAGATATCGACAGCAGATTACCTTCTATAATGACAAGGCTACCATCCATTGGAGTGACAAAAATCTCGCCAACAGACTACCTTCCATAATGTCAAGGCTACCATCCATTGGAATGACAAAAATCTCGACAATAGACTACCTTCCATAATGACAAGGCTACAATCCATTGGAGTAACAAAATATCGACAACAAACTACCTTCCATAATGACAAGGCTACCATCCATTGGAGTAACAAAAATGTCGACAAAAAATTACCTTCCATAACGACAAGGCTACCATCAATTGGAATAGGAAAAATAACGACAACAAACTACGTTCCATAATGACAAGGCTATCATCCATTGGAGTAACAAAAATGTCGACAACAGACTACCTTCCATAATGACAAGGCTACCATCCATTGGAGTAACAAAAATATCGACAACAGACTACCTTACATAATGAAAAGCCTACCATCCATTGGAGTAACAAAAATCACGACAACAGAATACCTTCCATAATGGCTAGGCTACCATCCCATGGAGTAACAAAGATATCGACAACAGAAAACCTTCCATAATGACAAGGCTACCATCCATTGGAGTGAGAAAAATATCGAAAACAGACTACCTTCCATAATGACACGGCTACCATCCATTGGAGTGACAAAAATCTCAACAACAGACTACCTTCGATAATGACAAGGCTACCATCCATTAGAGTAACAAAAATCTCGACAACAGACTACCTTCCATAATTACAAGGCTATGATCCATTAGAGTAACAAAAATTTGGACAACAGACTAACTTCCATAATGACAAGGCTACCATCCATTGGAGTAATGAAAATATCAACAAGAGACTACCTTCCATAATGACAAGGCTACCATGCATTGGAGTAATGAAAATATCAACAAGAGACTACCTTTCATAATTACAAGGCTACCATCCATTGGAGTAACAAAAATCTCACCAACAGACAACCTTCCATAATGACAAGGCTACCATCCATTGGAGTGACAAAAATATCGACAATAGACTACCTTCCATAATGACAAGGCTACCATCCATTGGAGTAACAAAACTCGACAACAAACTACCTTCCATAATGACAAGGCTAACATCCATTAAAGTAACAAAGATATCGACAACAGACTACCTTCTATAATGACAAGGCTACCATATATTGTAATAACAAAAATCTCGACAACAAACTACCTTCCACAAGGACAAGGCTACCGTACATTGTAGTAACAAAAATTTCGACAATAGACTACCTTCCATAATGACAAGGCTACCATGCATTGGAGTAATGAAAATATCAACAAGAGACTACCTTCCATAATTACAAGGCTACCATCCATTGGAGTAACAAAAATCTCACCAACAGACTACCTTCCATAATGACAAGGCTACCATCCATTGGAGTGACAAAAATCTCGAAAATAGACTACCTTCCATAATGACAAGGCAACCATCCATTGGAGTAACAAAATCTCGACAATAAACTACCTTCCATAATGACAAGGCTACCATGCATTGGAGTAATGAAAATATCAACAAGAGACTACCTTCCATAATTACAAGGCTACCATCCATTGAAGTAACAAAAATCTCACCAACAGGCTACCTTCCATAATTACAAGGCTACCATCCATTGGAGTAACAAAAATCTCACCAACAGACTACCTTCCATAATGACAAGGCTACCATCCATTGGAGTGACCAAAATCTAGACAATAGACTACCTTCCATAATGACAAGGCTACCATCCATTGGAGTAAAAAAATCTCGACAACAAACTACCTTCCATAATGACAAGGCTACCATCCATTGGAGTAACAAAAAATATCGACAACAAACTACCTTACATAACGACAAGGCTACCATCCATTGGAATAGGAAAAATATCAACAACAAACTACGTTCCATAATGACAAGGCTACCATCCATTGGAGTAACAAAAATGTCGACAACTGACTACCTTCCATAATTACATGGCTACCATCCATTGGAGTAACAAAAATATCGACAACAGACTACCTTACATAATGAAAAGCCTACCATCCATTGGAGTAACAAAAATCACGACAACAAAATACATTCCATAATGACTAGGCTACCATCCATTGGAGTAACAAAGATATCGACAACAGACAACCTTCCATAATGACAAGGCTACCATCCATTGGAGTGAGAAAAATATTGATAACAGACTACCTTTCACAATGACAAGGCTACCATCCATTGGAGTGACAAAACTATCGACAATAAACTACCTTCGATAATGAATAGGCTACCATCCATTGGAGTAATGAAAATATCAACTAGAGACTACCTTCCATAATGACAAGGCTACCATGCATTGGAGTAATGAAAATATCAACAAGAGACTACCTTCCATAATTACAAGGCTACCATCCATTGGAGTAACAAAAATCTCACCATAAGACTACCTTCCATAATGACAAGGCTACCATCCATTGGAGTGACAAAAATATCGACAATAGACTACCTTCCATAATGACAAGGCTACCATCCATTGGAGTAAAAAAATCTCGACAACAAACTACCTTCCATAATGACAAGGCTACCATCCATTAGAGTGACAAAAATATCGACAACAGACTACCTTCCATAATGATAAGGCTACCATCCATTGGAGTAATGAAAATATCGACAACAGACTACCTTACATAATGAAAAGCCTACCATCCATTGGAGTAACAAAAATCACGACAACAGAATACCTTCCATAATGGCTAGGCTACCATCCCATGTAGTAACAAAGATATCGACAACAGAAAACCTTCCATAATGACAAGGCTACCATCCATTGGAGTGAGAAAAATATCGAAAACAGACTACCTTCCATAATGACACGGCTACCATCCATTGGAGTGACAAAAATCTCGACAACAGACTACCTTCCATAATTACAAGGCTATGATCCATTAGAGTAACAAAAATTTGGACAACAGTTTAACTTCCATAATGACAAGGCTACCATCCATTGGAGTAATGAAAATATCAACAAGAGACTACCTTCCATAATGACAAGGCTACCATGCATTGGAGTAATGAAAATATCAACAAGAGACTACCTTTCATAATTACAAGGCTACCATCCATTGGAGTAACAAAAATCTCACCAACAGACAACCTTCCATAATGACAAGGCTACCATCCATTGGAATGACAAAAAAATCGACAATAGACTACCTTCCATAATGACAAGGCTACCATCCATTGGAGTAACAAAACTCGACAACAAACTACCTTCCATAATGACAAGGCTAACATCCATTAGAGTAACAAAGATATCGACAACAGACTACCTTCTATAATGACAAGGCTACCATATATTGTAATAACAAAAATCTCGACAACAAACTACCTTCCACAAGGACAAGGCTACCATACATTGTAGTAACAAAAATTTCGACAATAGACTACCTTCCATAATGATAAGGCTACCATCCATTGGAGTAATGAAAATATCAACAAGAGACTACCTTCCATAATGACAAGGCTACCATGCATTGGAGTAATGAAAATATCAACAAGAGACTACCTTCCATAATTACAAGGCAACCATCAATTGGAGTAACAAAAATCTCACCAACAGACTACCTTCCATAATGACAAGGCTACCATCTATTGGAGTGACAAAAATCTTGAAAATAGACTACCTTCCATAATGACAAGGCAACCATCCATTGGAGTAACAAAATCTCGACAATAAACTACCTTCCATAATGACAAGGCTACCATCCATTGGAGTAACAAAAATCTCACCAACAGGCTACCTTCCATAATTACAAGGCTACCATCCATTGGAGTAACAAAAATCTCACCAACAGACTACCTTCCATAATGACAAGGCTACCATCCATTGGAGTGACCAAAATCTAGACAATAGACTACCTTCCATAATGACAAGGCTACCATCCATTGGAGTAAAAAAATCTCGACAACAAACTACCTTCCATAATGACAAGGCTACCATCCATTGGAGTAACAAAAAATATCGACAACAAACTACCTTACATAACGACAAGGCTACCATCCATTGGAATAGGAAAAATATCAACAACAAACTACGTTCCATAATGACAAGGCTACCATCCATTGGAGTAACAAAAATGTCGACAACTGACTACCTTCCATAATTACATGGCTACCATCCATTGGAGTAACAAAAATATCGACAACAGACTACCTTACATAATGAAAAGCCTACCATCCATTGGAGTAACAAAAATCACGACAACAAAATACATTCCATAATGACTAGGCTACCATCCATTGGAGTAACAAAGATATCGACAACAGACAACCTTCCATAATGACAAGGCTACCATCCATTGGAGTGAGAAAAATATTGATAACAGACTACCTTTCACAATGACAAGGCTACCATCCATTGGAGTGACAAAACTATCGACAATAAACTACCTTCGATAATGAATAGGCTACCATCCATTGGAGTAATGAAAATATCAACTAGAGACTACCTTCCATAATGACAAGGCTACCATGCATTGGAGTAATGAAAATATCAACAAGAGACTACCTTCCATAATTACAAGGCTACCATCCATTGGAGTAACAAAAATCTCACCATAAGACTACCTTCCATAATGACAAGGCTACCATCCATTGGAGTGACAAAAATATCGACAATAGACTACCTTCCATAATGACAAGGCTACCATCCATTGGAGTAAAAAAATCTCGACAACAAACTACCTTCCATAATGACAAGGCTACCATCCATTAGAGTGACAAAAATATCGACAACAGACTACCTTCCATAATGATAAGGCTACCATCCATTGGAGTAATGAAAATATCGACAACAGACTACCTTACATAATGAAAAGCCTACCATCCATTGGAGTAACAAAAATCACGACAACAGAATACCTTCCATAATGGCTAGGCTACCATCCCATGTAGTAACAAAGATATCGACAACAGAAAACTTTCCATAATGACAAGGCTACCATCCATTGGAGTGAGAAAAATATCGAAAACAGACTACCTTCCATAATGACACGGCTACCATCCATTGGAGTGACAAAAATCTCGACAACAGACTACCTTCCATAATTACAAGGCTATGATCCATTAGAGTAACAAAAATTTGGACAACAGTTTAACTTCCATAATGACAAGGCTACCATCCATTGGAGTAATGAAAATATCAACAAGAGACTACCTTCCATAATGACAAGGCTACCATGCATTGGAGTAATGAAAATATCAACAAGAGACTACCTTTCATAATTACAAGGCTACCATCCATTGGAGTAACAAAAATCTCACCAACAGACAACCTTCCATAATGACAAGGCTACCATCCATTGGAATGACAAAAAAATCGACAATAGACTACCTTCCATAATGACAAGGCTACCATCCATTGGAGTAACAAAACTCGACAACAAACTACCTTCCATAATGACAAGGCTAACATCCATTAGAGTAACAAAGATATCGACAACAGACTACCTTCTATAATGACAAGGCTACCATATATTGTAATAACAAAAATCTCGACAACAAACTACCTTCCACAAGGACAAGGCTACCATACATTGTAGTAACAAAAATTTCGACAATAGACTACCTTCCATAATGATAAGGCTACCATCCATTGGAGTAATGAAAATATCAACAAGAGACTACCTTCCATAATGACAAGGCTACCATGCATTGGAGTAATGAAAATATCAACAAGAGACTACCTTCCATAATTACAAGGCAACCATCAATTGGAGTAACAAAAATCTCACCAACAGACTACCTTCCATAATGACAAGGCTACCATCTATTGGAGTGACAAAAATCTTGAAAATAGACTACCTTCCATAATGACAAGGCAACCATCCATTGGAGTAACAAAATCTCGACAATAAACTACCTTCCATAATGACAAGGCTACCATCCATTGGAGTAACAAAAATATCGACAACAGACTACCTTACATAATGAAAGGCCTACCATCCATTGGAGTAACAAAAATCACGACAACAGAATACCTTCCATAATGGCTAGGCTACCATCCCATGGAGTAACAAAGATATCGACAACAGACAACCTTCCATAATGACAAGGCTACCATCCATTGGAGTGAGAAAAATATCGAAAACAGACTACCTTCCATAATGACACGGCTACCATCCATTGGAGTGACAAAAATATCGACAACAGACTACCTTCGATAATGACAAGGCTACCATCCATTAGAGTAACAAAAATCTCGACAACAGACTACCTTCCATAATTACAAGGCTACGATCCATTAGAGTAACAAAAATTTGGACAACAGACTAACTTCCATAATGACAAGGCTACCATCCATTGGAGTAATGAAAATATCAACAAGAGACTACCTTCCATAATGACAAGGCTACCATGCATTGGAGTAATGAAAATATCAACAAGAGACTACCTTTCATAATTACAAGGCTACCATCCATTGGAGTAACAAAAATCTCACCAACAGACAACCTTCCATAATGACAAGGCTACCATCCATTGGAGTGACAAAAATATCGACAATAGACTACCTTCCATAATGACAAGGCTACCATCCATTGGAGTAACAAAACTCGACAACAAACTACCTTCCATAATGACAAGGCTAACATCCATTAGAGTAACAAAGATATCGACAACAGACTACCTTCTATAATGACAAGGCTACCATATATTGTAATAACAAAAATATCAACAACAAAATACATTCCATAATGACAAGTCTACCGTCCATTGGATTGACAAAAATCTCGACAATAGACTACCTTCCATAATGAAAAGGCTACCATCCATTGGAGTAACTAAAATATCTACAACAAAATACCTTCCATAATGACTAGGCTACCATCCATTGGAGTAACAAAGATATCGACAACAGACTACCTTCCATAATGACAAGGCTACCATCCATTGGAGTGAAAAAAATCTCGAAAACAGACTACCTTCCATAATGGCAAGGCTACCATCCACTGGAGTGACAAAAATATCGATAATAGACTACCTTCCATAATGACTAGGCTAACATCCATTAGAGTAACAAAGATATCGACAACAGACTACCTTCCATAACGACAAGGCTACCAGCCATTGGAATAATAAAAATATCGACAATAGACTACCTTCCATAATGACAAGGCTACCATCCATTGGAGTAACAAAACTCGACAACAAACTACCTTCCATAATGACAAGGCTAACATCCATTAGAGTAACAAAGATATCGACAACAGACTACCTTCTATAATGACAAGGCTACCATATATTGTAATAACAAAAATATCGACAACAAAATACATTCCATAATGACAAGTCTACCATCCATTAGATTGACAAAAATCTCGACAATAGACTACCTTCCATAATGAAAAGGCTACCATCCATTGGAGTAACTAAAATATCTACAACAAAATACCTTCCATAATGACTAGGCTACCATCCATTGGAGTAACAAAGATATCGACAACAGACAACCTTCCATAATGACAAGGCTACCATCCATTGGAGTGAGAAAAATCTCGAAAACAGACTATCTTCCATAATGACAAGTCTACCATCCATTGGAATGACAAAAATCTCGACAATAGACTACCTTCCATAATGACTAGGCTACCATCCATTAGATTAACAAAGATATCGACAACAGACTACCTTCTATAATGTTAAGGCTACCATACATTGTAATAACAAAAATCTCGACAACAAACTACCTTCAATAATGACAACGCTACCATACATTGTAGTAACAAAAATCTCGACAACAGTCTAACTTCCATAATGACAAGGCTACCATCCATTGGAGTAACTAAAATATCGACAATAGACTACCTTCCATAATGACAAGGCTACCATCCATTGGAGTAACAAAAATGTCGACAACAAACTACATTCGATAATGACAAGGCTACCATCCATTAGACTAACAAAAATCTCGACAACAGACTACCTTCCATAATGACAAGGCTACGATCCATTAGAGTAACAAAAATTTCGACAACAGACTACCTTCTATAATGATAAGGCTACCATCCATTGGAGTAATGAAAATATCAACAAGAGACTACCTTCCATAATGACAAGGCTACCATGCATTGGAGTAATGAAAATATCAACAAGAGACTACCTTCCATAATTACAAGGCTACCATCCATTGGAGTAACAAAAATCTCACCAACAGACTACCTTCCATAATTACAAGGCTACCATCCATTGGAGTAACAATAATCTCACCAACAGACTACCTTCCATAATGAAAAGGCTACCATCCATTGGAGTGACAAAAATCTAGACTCTAGACTACCTTCCATAATGACAAGGCTACCATCCATTGGAGTAAAAAAATCTCGACAACAAACTACCTTCCATAATGACAAGGCTACCATCCATTGGAGTAACAAAAATCTCGACAACAAACTACCTTACATAACGAAAAGGCTACCATCCATTGGAATAGGAAAAATATCGACAACAAACTACGTTCCATAATGACAAGGCTAATATCCATTGGAGTAACAAAAATGTCGACAACTGACTACCTTCCATAATGACAAGGCTACCATCCATTGGAGTAACAAAAATATCGACAACAGACTACCTTACATAATGAAAAGCCTACCATCCATTGGAGTAACAAAAATCACGACAACAAAATACATTCCATAATGACTAGGCTACCATCCATTGGAGTAACAAAGATATCGACAACAGACAACCTTCCATAATGACAAGGCTACCATCCATTGGAGTGAGAAAAATATTGATAACAGACTACCTTTCACAATGACAAGGCTACCATCCATTGGAGTGACAAAAATCTCGACAATAAACTACCTTCCATAATGACTAGGCTACCATCCATTGGAGTAATGAAAATATCAACAAGAGACTACCTTCCATAATGACAATGCTACCATGCATTGGAGTAATGAAAATATCAACAAGAGACTACCTTCCATAATTACAAGGCTACCATCCATTGGAGTAACAAAAATCTCACCAACAGACTACCTTCCATAATGACAAGGCTACCATCCATTGGAGTGACAAAAATCTCGACAATAGACTACCTTCCATAATGACAAGGCTACCATCCATTGGAGTAAAAAAATCTCGACAACAAACTACCTTCCATAATGACAAGGCTACCATCCATTGGAGTGACAAAAATCTCGACAACAGACTACCTTCCATAATGATAAGGCTACCATCCATTGGAGTAATGAAAATATCAACAAGAGACTACCTTCCATAATGACAAGGCTACCATGCATTGGAGTAATGAAAATATCAACAAGAGACTACCTTCCATAATTACTAGGCTACCATCCATTGGAGTAACAAAAATCTCACCAACAGACTACCTTCCATAATGACAAGGCTACCATCCATTGGAGTGACAAAAATCTCGAAAATAGACTACCTTCCATAATGACAAGGCAACCATCCATTGGAGTAACAAAATCTCGACAATAAACTACCTTCCATAATGACAAGGCTACCATGCATTGGAGTAATGAAAATATCAACAAGAGACTACCTTCCATAATTACAAGGCTACCATCCATTGAAGTAACAAAAATCTCACCAACAGGCTACCTTCCATAATTACAAGGCTACCATCCATTGGAGTAACAAAAATCTCACCAACAGACTACCTTCCATAATGACAAGGCTACCATCCATTGGAGTGACAAAAATCTAGACAATAGACTACCTTCCATAATGACAAGGCTACCATCCATTGGAGTAAAAAAATCTTGACAACAAACTACCTTCCATAATGACAAGGCTACCATCCATTGGAGTAACAAAAATCTCGACAACAAACTACCTTACACAACGACAAGGCTACCATCCATTGGAATAAGAAAAATATCAACAACAAACTACGTTCCATAATGACAAGGCTACCATCCATTGGAGTAACAAAAATGTCGACAACTGACTACCTTCCATAATGACATGGCTACCATCCATTGGAGTAACAAAAATATCGACAACAGACTACCTTACATAATGAAAAGCCTACCATCCATTGGAGTAACAAAAATCACGACAACAAAATACATTCCATAATGACTAGGCTACCATCCATTGGAGTAACAAAGATATCGACAACAGACAACCTTCCATAATGACAAGGCTACCATCCATTGGAGTGAGAAAAATATTGATAACAGACTACCTTTCACAATGACAAGGCTACCATCCATTGGAGTGACAAAAATCACGACAATAAACTACCTTCGATAATGAATAGGCTACCATCCATTGGAGTAATGAAAATATCAACAAGAGACTACCTTCCATAATGACAAGGCAACCATGCATTGGAGTAATGAAAATATCAACAAGAGACTACCTTCCATAATTACAAGGCTACCATCCATTGGAGTAACAAAAATCTCACCAACAGACTACCTTCCATAATGACAAGGCTACCATCCATTGGAGTGACAAAAATCTTGATAATAGACTACCTTCCATAATGACAAGGCTACCATCCATTGGAGTAAAAAAATCTCGACAACAAACTACCTTCCATAATGACAAGGCTACCATCCATTGGAGTGACAAAAATCTCGACAACAAACTACCTTCCATAATGACAAGGCTACCATCCATTGGAATAACAAAAATATCGACAACAAACTACATTCCATAATGACAAGTCTACCATCCATTGGATTGACAAAAATCTCGACAATAGACTACCTTCTATAATGAGAAGGATACCATCCATTGGAGTAACTAAAATATCTACAACAAAATACCTTCCATAATGACTAGGCTACCATCCATTGGAGTAACAAAGATATCGACAACAGACTACCTTCCATAATGACAAGGCTACCATCCATTGGAGTGAAAAAAATCTCGAAAATAGACTACCTTCCATATTGGAAAGGCTACCATCCATTAGAGTGACAAAGATATCGACAACAAACTACCTTCTATAATGACAAGGCTACCATATATTGTAATAACAAAAATCTCGACAACAAACTACCTTCCATAATGACAAGTCTACCATCCATTGGAGTAACAAAAATCTCGACAACAGAATACCTACCATTATGACTAGGCTACGATCCATTGGAGTAACAAAGATATCGACAGCAGATTACCTTCTATAATGACAAGGCTACCATCCATTGGAGTGACAAAAATCTCGCCAACAGACTACCTTCCATAATGTCAAGGCTACCATCCATTGGAATGACAAAAATCTCGACAATAGACTACCTTCCATAATGACAAGGCTACAATCCATTGGAGTAACAAAATATCGACAACAAACTACCTTCCATAATGACAAGGCTACCATCCATTGGAGTAACAAAAATGTCGACAAAAAATTACCTTCCATAACGACAAGGCTACCATCAATTGGAATAGGAAAAATAACGACAACAAACTACGTTCCATAATGACAAGGCTATCATCCATTGGAGTAACAAAAATGTCGACAACAGACTACCTTCCATAATGACAAGGCTACCATCCATTGGAGTAACAAAAATATCGACAACAGACTACCTTACATAATGAAAAGCCTACCATCCATTGGAGTAACAAAAATCACGACAACAGAATACCTTCCATAATGGCTAGGCTACCATCCCATGGAGTAACAAAGATATCGACAACAGACAACCTTCCATAATGACAAGGCTACCATCCATTGGAGTGAGAAAAATATCGAAAACAGACTACCTTCCATAATGACACGGCTACCATCCATTGGAGTGACAAAAATCTCAACAACAGACTACCTTCGATAATGACAAGGCTACCATCCATTAGAGTAACAAAAATCTCGACAACAGACTACCTTCCATAATTACAAGGCTATGATCCATTAGAGTAACAAAAATTTGGACAACAGACTAACTTCCATAATGACAAGGCTACCATCCATTGGAGTAATGAAAATATCAACAAGAGACTACCTTCCATAATGACAAGGCTACCATGCATTGGAGTAATGAAAATATCAACAAGAGACTACCTTTCATAATTACAAGGCTACCATCCATTGGAGTAACAAAAATCTCACCAACAGACAACCTTCCATAATGACAAGGCTACCATCCATTGGAGTGACAAAAATATCGACAATAGACTACCTTCCATAATGACAAGGCTACCATCCATTGGAGTAACAAAACTCGACAACAAACTACCTTCCATAATGACAAGGCTAACATCCATTAAAGTAACAAAGATATCGACAACAGACTACCTTCTATAATGACAAGGCTACCATATATTGTAATAACAAAAATCTCGACAACAAACTACCTTCCACAAGGACAAGGCTACCGTACATTGTAGTAACAAAAATTTCGACAATAGACTACCTTCCATAATGACAAGGCTACCATGCATTGGAGTAATGAAAATATCAACAAGAGACTACCTTCCATAATTACAAGGCTACCATCCATTGGAGTAACAAAAATCTCACCAACAGACTACCTTCCATAATGACAAGGCTACCATCCATTGGAGTGACAAAAATCTCGAAAATAGACTACCTTCCATAATGACAAGGCAACCATCCATTGGAGTAACAAAATCTCGACAATAAACTACCTTCCATAATGACAAGGCTACCATGCATTGGAGTAATGAAAATATCAACAAGAGACTACCTTCCATAATTACAAGGCTACCATCCATTGAAGTAACAAAAATCTCACCAACAGGCTACCTTCCATAATTACAAGGCTACCATCCATTGGAGTAACAAAAATCTCACCAACAGACTACCTTCCATAATGACAAGGCTACCATCCATTGGAGTGACCAAAATCTAGACAATAGACTACCTTCCATAATGACAAGGCTACCATCCATTGGAGTAAAAAAATCTCGACAACAAACTACCTTCCATAATGACAAGGCTACCATCCATTGGAGTAACAAAAAATATCGACAACAAACTACCTTACATAACGACAAGGCTACCATCCATTGGAATAGGAAAAATATCAACAACAAACTACGTTCCATAATGACAAGGCTACCATCCATTGGAGTAACAAAAATGTCGACAACTGACTACCTTCCATAATTACATGGCTACCATCCATTGGAGTAACAAAAATATCGACAACAGACTACCTTACATAATGAAAAGCCTACCATCCATTGGAGTAACAAAAATCACGACAACAAAATACATTCCATAATGACTAGGCTACCATCCATTGGAGTAACAAAGATATCGACAACAGACAACCTTCCATAATGACAAGGCTACCATCCATTGGAGTGAGAAAAATATTGATAACAGACTACCTTTCACAATGACAAGGCTACCATCCATTGGAGTGACAAAACTATCGACAATAAACTACCTTCGATAATGAATAGGCTACCATCCATTGGAGTAATGAAAATATCAACTAGAGACTACCTTCCATAATGACAAGGCTACCATGCATTGGAGTAATGAAAATATCAACAAGAGACTACCTTCCATAATTACAAGGCTACCATCCATTGGAGTAACAAAAATCTCACCAAAAGACTACCTTCCATAATGACAAGGCTACCATCCATTGGAGTGACAAAAATATCGACAATAGACTACCTTCCATAATGACAAGGCTACCATCCATTGGAGTAAAAAAATCTCGACAACAAACTACCTTCCATAATGACAAGGCTACCATCCATTAGAGTGACAAAAATATCGACAACAGACTACCTTCCATAATGATAAGGCTACCATCCATTGGAGTAATGCAAATATCAATAAGAGACTACCTTCCATAATGACAAGGCTACCATGCATTGGAGTAATGAAAATATCAACAAGAGACTACCTTCCATAATTACAAGGCTGCCATCCATTGGAGTAACAAAAATCTCACCAACAGAATACCTTCCATAATGACAAGGCTACCATCCATTGGAGTGACAAAAATCTCGACAATAGACTACCTTCCATAATGACAAGGCTACCATCCATTGGAGTAAAAAAATCTCGACAACAAACTACCTTCCATAATGATAAGGCTACCATCCATTGGAGTAACAAAAATCTCGACAACAAACTACCTTCCATAATGACAAGGCTACCATCCATTGGAATAACAAAAATATCGACAACAAACTACATTCCATAATGACAAGTCTACCATCCATTGGATTGACAAAAATCTCGACAATACACTACCTTCCATAATGAAAAGGATACCATCCATTGGAGTAACTAAAATATCTACAACAAAATACCTTCCATAATGACTAGGCTACCATCCATTGGAGTAACAAAGATATCGACAACAGACTACCTTCCATAATGACATGGCTACCATCTATTGGAGTGAAAAAAATCTCGAAAATAGACTACCTTCCATATTGGAAAGGCTACCATCCATTAGAGTGACAAAGATATCGACAACAGACTACCTTCTGTAATGACAAGGCTACCATATATTGTAATAACAAAAATCTCGACAACAAACTACCTTCCATAAGGACAAGGCTACCATACATTGTAGTAACAAAAATCTCGACAATAGTCTACCTTTAATAATGACAAGGCTACCATCCATTGGGGTCATAAAAATATCGACAACAAACTACCTTCCATAATGACAAGTCTACCATCCATTGGAGTAGCAAAAATCTCGACAACAGAATACCTACCATTATGACTAGGCTACGATCCATTGGAGTAACAAAGATATCGACAGCAGATTACCTTCTATAATGACAAGGCTACCATCCATTGGAGTGACAAAAATCTCGCCAACAGACTACCTTCCATAATGTCAAGGCTACCATCCATTGGAATGACAAAAATCTCGACAATAGACTACCTTCCATAATGACAAGGCTACAATCCATTGGAGTAACAAAATATCGACAACAAACTACCTTCCATAATGACAAGGCTACCATCCATTGGAGTAACAAAAATGTCGACAACAAACTACCTTCCATAACGACAAGGCTACCATCAATTGGAATAGGAAAAATAACGACAACAAACTACGTTCCATAATGACATGGCTATCATCCATTAGAGTAACAAAAATGTCGACAACAGACTACCTTCCATAATGACAAGGCTACCATCCATTGGAGTAACAAAAATATCGACAACAGACTACCTTACATAATGAAAAGCCTACCATCCATTGGAGTAACAAAAATCACGACAACAGAATACCTTCCATAATGGCTAGGCTACCATCCCATGTAGTAACAAAGATATCGACAACAGAAAACCTTCCATAATGACAAGGCTACCATCCATTGGAGTGAGAAAAATATTGAAAACAGACTACCTTCCATAATGACACGGCTACCATCCATTGGAGTGACAAAAATCTCGACAAGAGACTACCTTCGATAATGACAAGGCTACCATCCATTAGAGTAACAAAAATCTCGACAACAGACTACCTTCCATAATTACAAGGCTATGATCCATTAGAGTAACAAAAATTTGGACAACAGTTTAACTTCCATAATGACAAGGCTACCATCCATTGGAGTAATGAAAATATCAACAAGAGACTACCTTCCATAATGACAAGGCTACCATGCATTGGAGTAATGAAAATATCAACAAGAGACTACCTTTCATAATTACAAGGCTACCATCCATTGGAGTAACAAAAATCTCACCAACAGACAACCTTCCATAATGACAAGGCTACCATCCATTGGAATGACAAAAAAATCGACAATAGACTACCTTCCATAATGACAAGGCTACCATCCATTGGAGTAACAAAACTCGACAACAAACTACCTTCCATAATGACAAGGCTAACATCCATTAGAGTAACAAAGATATCGACAACAGACTACCTTCTATAATGACAAGGCTACCATATATTGTAATAACAAAAATCTCGACAACAAACTACCTTCCACAAGGACAAGGCTACCATACATTGTAGTAACAAAAATTTCGACAATAGACTACCTTCCATAATGATAAGGCTACCATCCATTGGAGTAATGAAAATATCAACAAGAGACTACCTTCCATAATGACAAGGCTACCATGCATTGGAGTAATGAAAATATCAACAAGAGACTACCTTCCATAATTACAAGGCAACCATCAATTGGAGTAACAAAAATCTCACCAACAGACTACCTTCCATAATGACAAGGCTACCATCTATTGGAGTGACAAAAATCTCGAAAATAGACTACCTTCCATAATGACAAGGCAACCATCCATTGGAGTAACAAAATCTCGACAATAAACTACCTTCCATAATGACAAGGCTACCATCCATTGGAGTAACAAAAATATCGACAACAGACTACCTTACATAATGAAAGGCCTACCATCCATTGGAGTAACAAAAATCACGACAACAGAATACCTTCCATAATGGCTAGGCTACCATCCCATGGAGTAACAAAGATATCGACAACAGACAACCTTCCATAATGACAAGGCTACCATCCATTGGAGTGAGAAAAAT
This sequence comes from Vicia faba, assembly GCA_948472305.1. Taxonomy (NCBI): domain Eukaryota; kingdom Viridiplantae; phylum Streptophyta; class Magnoliopsida; order Fabales; family Fabaceae; genus Vicia; species Vicia faba. Next base: position 558,276,492 of record OX451739.1, on the reverse strand, counting down.
ATCGAAAACAGACTACCTTCCATAATGACACGGCTACCATCCATTGGAGTGACAAAAATATCGACAACAGACTACCTTCGATAATGACAAGGCTACCATCCATTGGAGTGACAAAAATATCGACAATAGACTACCTTCCATAATGACAAGGCTACCATCCATTGGAGTAACAAAACTCGACAACAAACTACCTTCCATAATGACAAGGCTAACATCCATTAGAGTAACAAAGATATCGACAACAGACTACCTTCTATAATGACAAGGCTACCATATATTGTAATAACAAAAATATCGACAACAAAATACATTCCATAATGACAAGTCTACCATCCATTGGATTGACAAAAATCTCGACAATAGACTACCTTCCATAATGAAAAGGCTTCCATCCATTGGAGTAACTAAAATATCTACAACAAAATACCTTCCATAATGACTAGGCTACCATCCATTGGAGTAACAAAGATATCGACAACAGACTACCTTCCATAATGACAAGGCTACCATCCATTGGAGTGAAAAAAATCTCGAAAACAGACTACCTTCCATAATGGCAAGGCTACCATCCACTGGAGTGACAAAAATATCGATAATAGACTACCTTCCATAATGACTAGGCTAACATCCATTAGAGTAACAAAGATATCGACAACAGACTACCTTCCATAACGACAAGGCTACCAGCCATTGGAATAATAAAAATATCGACAATAGACTACCTTCCATAATGACAAGGCTACCATCCATTGGAGTAACAAAACTCGACAACAAACTACCTTCCATAATGACAAGGCTAACATCCATTAGAGTAACAAAGATATCGACAACAGACTACCTTCTATAATGACAAGGCTACCATATATTGTAATAACAAAAATATCGACAACAAAATACATTCCATAATGACAAGTCTACCATCCATTAGATTGACAAAAATCTCGACAATAGACTACCTTCCATAATGAAAAGGCTACCATCCATTGGAGTAACTAAAATATCTACAACAAAATACCTTCCATAATGACTAGGCTACCATCCATTGGAGTAACAAAGATATCGACAACAGACAACCTTCCATAATGACAAGGCTACCATCCATTCGAGTGAGAAAAATCTCGAAAACAGACTATCTTCCATAATGACAAGTCTACCATCCATTGGAATGACAAAAATCTCGACAATAGACTACCTTCCATAATGACTAGGCTACCATCCATTAGATTAAAAAAGATATCGACAACAGACTACCTTCTATAATGCCAAGGCTACCATACATTGTAATAACAAAAATCTCGACAACAAACTACCTTCAATAATGACAACGCTACCATACATTGTAGTAACAAAAATCTCGACAACAATCTAACTTCCATAATGACAAGGCTACCATCCATTGGAGTAACTAAAATATCGACAATAGACTACCTTCCATAATGACAAGGCTACCATCCATTGGAGTAACAAAAATGTCGACAACAAACTACATTCGATAATGACAAGGCTACCATCCATTAGACTAACAAAAATCTCGACAACAGACTACCTTCCATAATGACAAGGCTACGATCCATTAGAGTAACAAAAATTTCGACAACAGACTACCTTCTATAATGATAAGGCTACCATCCATTGGAGTAATGAAAATATCAACAAGAGACTACCTTCCATAATGACAAGGCTACCATGCATTGGAGTAATGAAAATATCAACAAGAGACTACCTTCCATAATTACAAGGCTACCATCCATTGGAGTAACAAAAATCTCACCAACAGACTACCTTCCATAATTACAAGGCTACCATCCATTGGAGTAACAATAATCTCACCAACAGACTACCTTCCATAATGAAAAGGCTACCATCCATTGGAGTGACAAAAATCTAGACAATAGACTACCTTCCATAATGACAAGGCTACCATCCATTGGAGTAAAAAAATCTCGACAACAAACTACCTTCCATAATGACAAGGCTACCATCCATTGAAGTAACAAAAATCTCGACAACAAACTACCTTACATAACGAAAAGGCTACCATCCATTGGAATAGGAAAAATATCGACAACAAACTACGTTCCATAATGACAAGGCTAATATCCATTGGAGTAACAAAAATGTCGACAACTGACTACCTTCCATAATGACAAGGCTACCATCCATTGGAGTAACAAAAATATCGACAACAGACTACCTTACATAATGAAAAGCCTACCATCCATTGGAGTAACAAAAATCACGACAACAAAATACATTCCATAATGACTAGGCTTCCATCCATTGGAGTAACAAAGATATCGACAACAGACAACCTTCCATAATGACAAGGCTACCATCCATTGGAGTGAGAAAAATATCGATAACAAACTACCTTTCACAATGACAAGGCTACCATCCATTGGAGTGACAAAAATCTCGACAATAAACTACCTTCCATAATGACTAAGCTACCATCCATTGGAGTAATGAAAATATCAACAAGAGACTACCTTCCATAATGACAATGCTACCATGCATTGGAGTAATGAAAATATCAACAAGAGACTACCTTCCATAATTACAAGGCTACCATCCATTGGAGTAACAAAAATCTCACCAACAGACTACCTTCCATAATGACAAGGCTACCATCCATTGGAGTGACAAAAATCTCGACAATAGACTACCTTCCATAATGACAAGGCTACCATCCATTGGAGTAAAAAAATCTCGACAACAAACTACCTTCCATAATGACAAGGCTACCATCCATTGGAGTGACAAAAATCTCGACAACAGACTACCTTCCATAATGATAAGGCTACCATCCATTGGAGTAATGAAAATATCAACAAGAGACTACCTTCCATAATGACAAGGCTACCATGCATTGGAGTAATGAAAATATCAACAAGAGACTACCTTCCATAATTACAAGGCAACCATCCATTGGAGTAACAAAAATCTCACCAACAGACTACCTTCCATAATGACAAGGCTACCATCCATTGGAGTGACAAAAATCTCGACAATAGACTACCTTCCATAATGACAAGGCTACCATCCATTGGAGTAAAAAAATCTCGACAACAAACTACCTTCCATAATGACAAGGCTACCGTCCATTGGAGTAACAAAAATCTCGACAACAAACTACCTTCCATAATGACAAGGCTACCATCCATTGGAATAACAAAAATATCGACAACAAAATACCTTCCATAATGACTAGGCTACCATCCATTGGAGTAACAAAGATATCGACAACAGACTACCTTCCATAATGACAAGGCTACCATCCATTGGAGTGAAAAAAATCTCGAAAACAGACTACCTTCCATAATGGCAAGGCTACCATCCACTGGAGTGACAAAAATATCGATAATAGACTACCTTCCATAATGAGTAGGCTAACATCCATTAGAGTAACAAAGATATCGACAACAGACTACCTTCCATAATGACAAGGCAACCATGCATTGTAATAACAAAAATATCGAGAACAAACTACCTTCCATAATGACAAGTCTACCATCCATTGGAGTAATAAAAATCTCGACAACAGAATACCTACCATTATGACTAGGCTACGATCCATTGGAGCAACAAAGATATCGACATCAGATTACCTTCTATAATGACAAGGCTACCATCCATTGGAGTGACAAAAATCTCGACAGTAGACTACCTTCCATAATGACAACGCTACCATCTATTGGAGTAATAAAATATCGACAATAAAGTACCTTCCATAATGACAAGGCTACTATCCATTGGAGTAACAAAAATGTCGACAACAAACTACCTTACATAACGACAAGGCTACCATCCATTGGAATAGGAAAAATATCGACAACAAACTACGTTCCATAATGACAAGGCTACCATCCATTGGAGTAACAAAAATGTCGACAACTGACTACCTTCCATAATGACAAGGCTACCATCCATTGGAGTAACAAAAATATCGACAACAGACAACCTTCCATAATGACAAGGCTACCATCCATTGGAGTGAGAAAAATATCGATAACAGACTACCTTTCACAATGACAAGGCTACCATCCATTGGAGTGACAAAAATCTCGACAATAAACTACCTTCCATAATGACTAGGCTACCATCCATTGGAGTAATGAAAATATCAACAAGAGACTACCTTCCATAATGACAAGGCTACCATGCATTGGAGTAATGAAAATATCAACAAGAGACTACCTTCCATAATTACAAGGCTACCATCCATTGGAGTAACAAAAATCTCACCAACAGACTACCTTCCATAATGACAAGGCTACCATCCATTGGAGTGACAAAAATATCGACAACAGAATACCTACCAATATGACTATGTTACCATCCATTGGAGTAACAAAGATATCGACAACAGATTACCTTCCATAATGACAAGGCTACCATCCATTGGAGTGACAAAAATCTCGACAACAGACTACCTTCCATAGTGACAAGGATACCATCCATTGTAGTAACAAAAATCTCGAAAACAGAATACCTTCCATAATGACAAGGCTAAAATCTATTGGAGTAACAAAAATCTCGACAATAGACTACCTTCCATAAAGACAAGGCTACTATCCATTAGAGTAACAAAAATCTCGACAACAGACTACCTTCCATAATTACAAGGCTACCATCCATTGGAGTAATGAAAATATCAACAAGAGACTACCTTTCATAATGACTAGGCTACCATCCATTGGAGTAACAAAGATATCGACAATAGATTACCTTCCATAATGACAAGTCTACAATACATTGAAGTGACAAAAATCTCGACAACAGACTACCTTCCATAATGACAAGGCTACCATCCATTGTAGTAACAAAAATCTCGAAAACAGAATACCTTCCATAATGGAAAGGCTAAAATCCATTGGAGTAACAAAAATCTCGACAATAGACTACCTTCCATAATGAAAAGGCTACCATCCATTGGAGTAATGAAAATATCAACAAGAGACTACCTTCCATAATGAGAAGGCTACCATGCATTGGAGTAATGAAAATATCAACAAGAGACTACCTTCCATAATGACAAGGCTACCATGCATTGAAGTAACAAAAATATCAACAAGAGACTACCTTCCATAATGACAAGGCTACCATCCATTGGAGTAACAAAATATGGACAACAAACTACCTTCTATAATGAAAAGGCTACCATCCATTGGAGTAACAAAAATGTCGACAACAAACTACCCTCCATAACGACAAGGCTACCATCCATTGGAATAATAAAAATATCGACAATAAACTACGTTCCATAATGACAAGGCTACCATCCATTGGAGTAACAAAAATGTTTACAACACACTACCTTCAATAATGACAAGGCTACCATCTATTGGAGTAACAAAAATATCGATAACAGACTACCTTACATAATGAAATGCCTACCATCCATTGGAGTAATAAAAATCACGACAACATAATACCTTCCATAATGACTAGGATACCATTCATTGGAGTAACAAAGATATCGACAATAGACAACCTTCCATCATGACAAGGCTACCATCCATTGGAATGAGAAAAATCTCGAAAACAAACTATCTTCCATAATGACAAGTCTACCATCCATTGGAATGACAAAAATATCGACAATAGACTACCTTCCATAATGACTAGGCTACCATCCATTAGATTAAAAAAGATATCGACAACAGACTACCTTCTATAATGACAAGGCTACCATACATTGTAATAACAAAAATCTCGACAACAAACTACCTTCCATAATGACAACGCTACCATACATTGTAGTAACAAAAATCTCGACAAAAGTCTACCTTCCATAATGACAAGGCTACCATCCATTGGAGTGACAAAAATCTCAAAAATAGACTACCTTCCATAATGACAAGGCAACCATCCATTGGAGTAACAAAATCTCGACAATAAACTACGTTCCATAATGACAAGGCTACCATCCATTGGATTAACAAAAACCTCGACAACAAACTACCTTCCATAATGACAAGGCTACCATCCATTGAAATAACAAAAATATCGACAACAAAATACATTCCATAATGACAAGTCTACCATCCATTGGATTGACAAAAATCTTGACAATACACTACCTTACATAATGAAAAGGCTACCATCCATTGGAGTAACTAAAATATCTACAACAAAATACCTTCCATAATGACTAGGCTACCATCCATTGGAGTAACAAAGATATCGACAACAGAGTACCTTCCATAATGACAAGGCTACCATCCATTGGAGTGAAAAAAATCTCGAAAACAGACTACCTTCAATAATGGCAAGGCTACCATCCACTGGAGTGACAAAAATATCGACAATAGACTACCTTCCATAATGACTAGGCTAACATCCATTAGAGTAACAAAGATATCGACAACAGACTACCTTCTATAATGACAAGGCTACCATATATTGTAATAACAAAAATATCGAGAACAAACTACCTTCCATAATGACAAGTCTACCATCCATTGGAGTAACAAAAATCTCGACAACAGAATACCTACCATTATGACTAGGCTACGATCCATTGGAGCAACAAAGATATCGACATCAGATTACCTTCTATAATGACAAGGCTACCATCCATTGGAGTGACAAAAATCTCGCCAAGAGACTACCTTCCATAATGACAAGGCTACCATCCATTGGAGTAAAAAAATCTCGACAACAAACTACCTTCCATAATGACAAGGCTACCATCCATTGGAGTAACAAAAATGTCGACAACAAACTACCTTACATAACGACAAGGCTACCATCCATTGGAATAGGAAAAATATCGACAACAAACTACGTTCCATAATGACAAGGCTACCATCCATTGGAGTAACAAAAATGTCGACAACTGACTACCTTCCATAATGACAAGGCTACCATCCATTGGAGTAACAAAAATATCGACAACAGACTACTTTACATAATGAAAAGCCTACCATCAATTGGTGTAACAAAAATATCGACAACAGAATACCTACCATTATGACTAGGTTACCATCCATTGGAGTAACAAAGATATCGACAACAGATTACCTTCCATAACGACATGGGTACCATCCATTGGAGTGACAAAAATCTCGACAAAAGACTACCTTCCATAATGACAAGGATACCATCCATTAGAGTAACAAAGATATCGACAACAGACTACCTTCTATAATGACAAGGCTACCATATATTGTAATAACAAAAATATCGAGAACAAACTACCTTCCATAATGACAAGTCTACCATCAATTGGAGTAACAAAAATCTCGACAACAGAATACCTACCATTAAGACTAGGCTACGATCCATTGGAGCAACAAAGATATCGACATCAGATTACCTTCTATAATGACAAGGCTACCATCCATTGGAGTGACAAAAATCTCGCCAAGAGACTACCTTCCATAATGACAATGCTACCATCCATTGGAGTGACAAAAATCTCGACAGTAGACTACCTTCCATAATGACAATGCTACCATCCATTGGAGTAATAAAATATCGACAATAAACTACCTTCAATAATGACATGGCTACCATCCATTGGAGTAACAAAAATGTCGACAAAAAACTACCTTACATAACGACAAGGCTACCATCCATTGGAATAGGAAAAATATCGACAACAAACTATGTTCCATAATGACAAGGCTACCATCCATTGGAGTAACAAAAATGCCGACAACTGACTACCTTCCATAATGACAAGGCTACCATCCATTGGAGTAACAAAAATTTCGACAACAGGCTACCTTACATAATGAAAAGCCTACCATCCATTGGAGTAACAAAAATCACGACAACAAAATACATTTCATAATGACTAGGCTACCATCCATTGGAGTAACAAAGATATCGACAACAGACAACCTTCCATAATGACAAGGCTACCATCCATTGGAGTGAGAAAAATATCGAAAACAGACTACCTTCCATGATGACAAGGCTACCATTTATTGGCGTAACTAAAATATCGACAATAGACTACCTTCCATAATGACAAGGCTACCATCCATTGGAGTAACAAAAATATCGACAACAAACTACCTTCCATAATGACAAGTCTACCATCCATTGGTGTAACAAAAATATCGACAACAGAATACCTACCATTATGACTAGGTTACCATCCATTGGAGTAACAAAGATATCGACAACAGATTACCTTCCATAACGACAAGGGTACCATCCATTGGAGTGACAAAAATCTCGACAAAAGACTACCTTCCATAATGACAAGGATACCATCCATTAGAGTAACAAAGATATCGACAACAGACTACCTTCTATAATGACAAGGCTACCATATATTGTAATAACAAAAATATCGAGAACAAACTACCTTCCATAATGACAAGTCTACCATCAATTGGAGTAACAAAAATCTCGACAACAGAATACCTACCATTAAGACTAGGCTACGATCCATTGGAGCAACAAAGATATCGACATCATATTACCTTCTATAATGACAAGGCTACCATCCATTGGAGTGACAAAAATATCGCCAAGAGACTACCTTCCATAATGACAATGCTACCATCCATTGGAGTGACAAAAACCTCGACAGTAGACTACCTTCCATAATGACAATGCTACCATCCATTGGAGTAATAAAATATCGACAATAAACTACCTTCAATAATGACAAGGCTACCATCCATTGGAGTAACAAAAATGTCGACAAAAAACTACCTTACATAACGACAAGGCTACCATCCATTGGAATAGGAAAAATATCGACAACAAACTATGTTCCATAATGACAAGGCTACCATCCATTGGAGTAACAAAAATGCCGACAACTGACTACCTTCCATAATGACAAGGCTACCATCCATTGGAGTAACAAAAATATCGACAACAGACTACCTTACATAATGAAAAGCCTACCATCCATTGGAGTAACAAAAATCACGACAACAAAATACATTTCATAATGACTAGGCTACCATCCATTGGAGTAACAAAGATATCGACAACAGACAACCTTCCATAATGACAAGGCTACCATCCATTGGAGTGAGAAAAATATCGAAAACAGACTACCTTCCATAATGACAAGGCTACCATTTATTGGCGTAACAAAAATATCGACAATAGACTACCTTCCATAATGACAAGGCTACCATCAATTGGAGTAACAAAAATATCGACAACAAACTACCTTCCATAATGACAAGTCTACCATCCATTGGTGTAACAAATATATCGACAACAGAATACCTACCATTATGACTAGGTTACCATCCATTGGAGTAACAAAGATATCGACAACAGATTACCTTCCATAATGACAAAGCTAAAATCTATTGGAGTAACAAAATTCTCGACAATAGACTACCTTCCATAAAGACAAGGCTACTATCCATTAGAGTAACAAAAATCTCGACAACAAACTACCTTCCATAATGACAAGGCTACCATCCATTGGAATAACAAAAATATCGACAACAAAATACATTCCATAATGACAAGTCTACCATCCATTGGATTGACAAGAATCTCGACAATAGACTACCTTACATAATGAAAAGGCTACCATCCATTGGAATAACTAAAATATCTACAACAAAATACCTTCCAAAATGACTAGGCTACCATCCATTGGAGTAACAAAGATATCGACAACAGACTACCTTCCATAATGACAAGGCTACCATCCATTGGAGTGAAAAAAATCTCGAAAATAGACTACCTTCCATAAAGACAAGGCTACTATCCATTAGAGTAACAAAAATCTCGACAACAAACTACCTTCCATAATGACAAGGCTACCATCCATTGGAATAACAAAAATATCGACAACAAACTACATTCAATAATGACAAGTCTACCATCCATTGGATTGACAAAAATCTCGACAATAGACTACCTTATATAATGAAAAGGCTACCATCCACTGGAGTAACTAAAATATCTACCTCAAAATACCTTCCATAATGACTAGGATACCATCCATTGGAGTGAAAAAAATCTCGAAAACAGACTACCTTCCATAATGGCAAGGCTACCATCCATTGGAGTGACAAAAATATCGACAATAGACTACCTTCCATAATTACTAGGCTAACATCCATTAGAGTAACAAAGATATCGACAACATACTACCTTCTATAATGACAAGGCTACCATATATTGTAATAACAAAAATATCGACAACAAACTACCTTCCATAATGACAAGTCTACCATCCATTGGAGTAACAAAAATCTCGACAACAGAATACCTACCATTATGACTAGGCTACGATCCATTGGAGTGACAAAAATCTGGACAATAGACTTCCTTCCATAATGACAAGGCTACCATCCATTGGAGTAACAAAACTCGACAACAAACTACCTTCCATAATGACAAGGCTACCATCCATTAGAGTATCAAAAATCTCGACAACAAACTACCTTCCATAATGAAAAGGCTACCATCCATTGGAATAACAAAAATATAGACAACAAACTACATTCCATAATGACAAGTCTACTATCCATTGGATTGACAAAAATCTCGACAATAGACTACCTTCCATAATGAAAAGAATACCATCCATTGGAGTAACTAAAATATCTACAACAAAATACCTCCCATAATGACTTGGCTACCATCCATTGGAGTAACAAAGATATCGACAACAGACAACCTTCCATAATGACAAGGCTACCATCCATTGGAGTGAAAAAATCTCGAAAATAGACTACCTTCCATAATGGCAAGGCAACCATCCATTGGAGTGACAAAAATATCGACAATAGACTACCTTCTATAATGACTAGGCTAACATCCATTAGAGTAACAAAGATATCGACAACAGACTACCTTCTATAATGACAAGGCTACCATATATTGTAATAACAAAAATCTCGACAACAAACTACCTTCCGTAAGGACAAGGCTACCATACATTGTAGTAACAAAAATTTCGACAATAGACTACCTTCCATAATGATAAGGCTACCATCCATTGGAGTAATGAAAATATCAACAAGAGACTACCTTCCATAATTACAAGGCTACCATCCATTGGAGTAACAAAAATCTCACCAACAGACTACCTTACATAATGACAAGGCTACCATCCATTGGAGTGACAAAAATCTCGACAATAGACTACCTTCCATAATGACAAGGCAACCATCCATTGGAGTAACAAAATCTCGACAACAAACAACCTTCCATAATGACAAGGCTACCATCCATTGGATTAACAAAAACCTCGACAACAAACTACCTTCCATAATGACAAGGCTACCATCCATTGGAATAACAAAAATATCGACAACAAACTACATTCAATAATGACAAGTCTACCATCCATTGGATTGACAAAAATCTCGACAATAAACTACCTTCTATAATGAAAAGGCTACCATCCATTGGAGTAACTAAAATATCTACAACAAAATACCTTCCATAATGACTAGGCTACCATCCATTGGAGTAACAAAGATATCGACAACAGACTACCTTCCATAATGACAAGGCTACCATCCATTGGAGTGAAAAAAATCTCGAAAACAGACTACCTTCCATAATGGCAAGGCTACCATCCATTGGAGTGACAAAAATATCGACAATAGACTACCTTCCATAATTACTAGGCTAACATCCATTAGAGTAACAAAGATATCGACAACAGACTACCTTCTATAATGACAAGGCTACCATATATTGTAATAACAAAAATATCGACAACAAACTACCTTCCATAATGACAAGGCTACCATCCACTGGAGTAACAAAAATCTCGACAACAGAATACCTACCATTATGACTAGGCTACGATCCATTAGAGTGACAAAAATCTAGACAATAGACTACCTTCCATAATGACAAGGCTACCATCCATTGGAGTAACAAAACTCGACAACAAACTACCTTCCATAATGACAAGGCTACCATCCATTGGAGTATCAAAAATCTGGACAACAAACTACCTTCCATAATGAAAAGGCTACCATCCATTGGAATAACAAAAATATAGACAACAAACTACATTCCATAATGACAAGTCTACTATCCATTGGATTGACAAAAATCTCGACAATAGACTACCTTCCATAATGAAAAGGCTACCATCCATTGGAGTAACTAAAATATCTACAACAAAATACCTTCCATAATGACTTGGCTACCATCCATTGGAGTAACAAAGATATCGACAACAGACAACCTTCCATAATGACAAGGCAACCATCCATTGGAGTGAAAAAATCTCGAAAACAGACTACCTTCCATAATGGCAAGGCAACCATCCATTGGAGTGACAATAATATCGATAATAGACTACCTTCCATAATGACTAGGCTAACATCCATTAGAGTAACAATGATATCGACAACAGACTACCTTCTATAATGACAAGGCTACCATATATTGTAATAACAAAAATCTCGACAACAAACTACCTTCCGTAAGGACAAGGCTACCATACATTGTAGTAACAAAAATTTCGACAATAGACTACCTTCCATAATGATAAGGCTACCATCCATTGGAGTAATGAAAATATCAACAAGAGACTACCTTCCATAATTACAAGGCTACCATCCATTGGAGTAACAAAAATCTCACCAACAGACTACCTTACATAATGACAAGGCTACCATCCATTGGAGTGACAAAAATCTCGACAATAGACTACCTTCCATAATGACAAGGGAACCATCCATTGGAGTAACAAAATCTCGACAACAAACAACCTTCCATAATGACAAGGCTACCATCCATTGGATTAACAAAAACCTCGACAACAAACTACCTTCCATAATGACAAGGCTACCATCCATTGGAATAACAAAAATATCGACAACAAACTACATTCAATAATGACAAGTCTATCATCCATTGGATTGACAAAAATCTCGACAATAGACTACCTTCTATAATGAAAAGGCTACCATCCACTCGAGTAACTAAAATATCTACAACAAAATACCTTCCATAATGACTAGGCTACCATCCATTGGAGTAAAAAAGATATCGACAACAGACTACCTTCCATAATGACAAGGCTACCATCCATTGGAGTGAAAAAAATCTCGAAAACAGACTACCTTCCATAATGGCAAGGCTACCATCCATTGGAGTGACAAAAATATCGACAATAGACTACCTTCCATAATTACTAGGCTAACATCCATTAGAGTAACAAAGATATCGACAACAGACTACCTTCTATAATGACAAGGCTACCATATATTGTAATAACAAAAATATCGACAACAAACTACCTTCCATAATGACAAGTCTACCATCCACTGGAGTAACAAAAATCTCGACAACAGAATACCTACCATTATGACTAGGCTACGATCCATTAGAGTGACAAAAATCTAGACAATAGACTACCTTCCATAATGACAAGGCTACCATCCATTGGAGTAACAAAACTCGACAACAAACTACCTTCCATAATGACAAGGCTACCATCCATTGGAGTATCAAAAATCTGGACAACAAACTACCTTCCATAATGAAAAGGCTACCATCCATTGGAATAACAAAAATATAGACAACAAACTACATTCCATAATGACAAGTCTACTATCCATTGGATTGACAAAAATCTCGACAATAGACTACCTTCCATAATGAAAAGGCTACCATCCATTGGAGTAACTAAAATATCTACAACAAAATACCTTCCATAATGACTTGGCTACCATCCATTGGAGTAACAAAGATATCGACAACAGACAACCTTCCATAATGACAAGGCTACCATCCATTGGAGTGAAAAAATCTCGAAAACAGACTACCTTCCATAATGGCAAGGCAACCATCCATTGTAGTGACAAAAATATCGATAATAGACTACCTTCCATAATGACTAGGCTAACATCCATTAGAGTAACAAAGATATCGACAACAGACTACCTTCTATAATGACAAGGCTACCATATATTGTAATAACAAAAATCTCGAAAACAGACTACCTTCCATAATGGCAAGGCTACCATCCATTGGAGTGACAAAAATATCAACAATAGACTACCTTCCATAATTACTAGGCTAACATCCATTAGAGTAACAAAGCTATCGACAACAGACTACCTTCTATAATGACAAGGCTACCATATATTGTAATAACAAATATATCGACAACAAACTACCTTCCATAATGACAAGTCTACCATCCATTGGAGTAACAAAAATCCCGACAACAGAATACCTACCATTATGACTAGGCTACGATCCATTGGAGCAACAAAGATATCGACATCAGATTACCTTCTATAATGACAAGGCTACCATCCATTGGAGTGACAAAAATCTCGCCAACAGACTACCTTCTATAATGACAACGCTACCATCCATTGGAGTAATAAAATAGCGACAATAAACTTCCTTCCATAATGACAAGTCTACCATCCATTGGAGTAACAAAAATGTCGACAACAAACTACCTTACATAACGACAAGGCTACCATCCATTGGAATAGGAAAAATATCGACAACAAACTACGTTCCATAATGACAAGGCTACCATCCATTGGAGTAAAAAATATGTTGACAACTAACTACCTTCCATAATGACAAGGCTACCATCCATTGGAGTAACAAAAATATCGACAACAGACTACCTTACATAATGAAAAGCCTACCATCCATTGGAGTAACAAAAATCACGACAAAAAAATACATTCCATAATGACTAGGCTACCATCCATTGGAGTAACAAAGATATCGACAACAGACAACCTTCCATAATGACAAGGCTACCATCCATTGGAGTGAGAAAAATATCGAAAAAAGACTACCTTTCACAATGACAAGGCTACCATCCATTGGAGTGACAAAAATCTCGACAATAGACTACCTTCCATAATGACTAGGCTACCATCCATTAGATTAACAAAGATATCGACAACAGACTACCTTCTATAATGAAAAGGCTACCATACATTCTAATAACAAAAATCTCGACAACAAACTACCTTCCATAATGACAATGCTACCATACATTTTAGTAACAAAAATCTCAACAACAATCTACCTTCCATAATGACAAGGCTACCATCCCTTGGAGTAACAAAAATCTCGACAACAGACTACCTTCCATAATTACAAGGCTACGATCCATTAGATTAACAAATATTTCGACAACAGACTACCTTCCATAATGACAAGGCTACCATCCATTGGAGTAATGAAAATATCAACAAGAGACTACCTTCCATAATGACAAGGCTACCATGCATTGGAGTAATGAAAATATCAACAAGAGACTACCTTCCATAATTACAAGGCTACCATCCATTGGAGTAACAAAAATCTTACCAACAGACAACCTTCCATAATGACAAGGCTACCATCCATTGGAGTGACAAAAATCTCGACAATAGACTACCTTCCATAATGACAAGGCTACCATCCATTGGAGTAACAAAATATCGACAACAAACTACCTTCCATAATGACAAGGCTACCATCCATCGGAGTATCAAAAATCTCGACAACAAACTACCTTCCATAATGACAAGTCTACCATCCATTGGAGTAACAAAAATCTCGACAACAGAATACCTACCATTATGACTAGGCTACGATCCATTGGAGCAACAAAGATATCGACAACAGATTACCTTCTATAATGACAAGGCTACCATCCATTGGAGTGACAAAAATCTCGCCAACAGACTACCTTCCATAATGACAAGGCTACCATCCATTGGAGTGACAAAAATCTCGACAATGGACTACCTTCCATAATGACAAGGCTACCATCCATTGGAGTAACAAAAATCTCAACAACAAACTACCTTCAATAATGACAAGGCTACCATCCATTAGAGTAACAAAAATCTCGACAACAGACTACCTTCCACAATGACATGCCTACGATCCATTAGAGTAACAAAAATATCAACAACAGACTACCTTCCATAATGACAAGGCTACCATCCATTGGAGTAATGAAAATATCAACAAGAGACTACCTTCCATAATGACAAGGCTACCATGCATTGGAGTAATGAAAATATCAACAAGAGACTACCTTCCATAATTACAAGGCTACCATCCATTGGAGTAACAAAAATTTCACCAACAGACAACCTCCCATAATGACAAGGCTACCATCCATTGGAGTGACAAAAATCTCGACAATAGACTACCTTCCATAATGACAAGGCTACCATCCATTGGAGTAACAAAATCTCGACAACAAACTACCTTCCATAATGACAAGGCTACCATCCATTGGAGTATCAAAAATCTAGACAACAAACTACCTTCCATAATGACAAGGCTACCATCCATTGGAATAACAAAAATATCGACAACAAACTAGATTCCATAATGACAAGTCTACTATCCATTGGATTGACAAAAATCTCGACAATAAACTACCTTCCATAATGAAAAGGCTACCATCCATTGGAGTAACTAAAATATCTACAACAAAATACCTTCCATAATGACTAGTCTACCATCCATTGGAGTAACAAAGATATCGTCAACAGACTACCTTCCATAATGACAAAGCTACCATCCATTGGAGTGACAAAAATATCGACAATAGACTACCTTCCATAATGACTAGGCTAACATCCATTAGAGTAACAAAGATATCGACAACAAACTACCTTCCATAAGGACAAGGCTACCATACATTGTAGTAACAAAAATCTCGACAATAGACTACCTTCAATAATGACAAGGCTACCATCCATTAGGGTAACAAAAATATCAAAAACAAACTACCTTCCATAATGACAAGTCTACCATCCATTGGAGTAACAAAAATGTCGACAACTGACTACCTTCCATAATGACAAGGCTACCATCCATTGGAGTAACAAAAATCTTACCAACAGACAACCTTCCATAATGACAAGGCTACCATCCATTGGAGTGACAAAAATCTCGACAATAGACTACCTTCCATAATGACAAGGCTACCATCCATTGGAGTAACAAAATATCGACAACAAACTACCTTCCATAATGACAAGGCTACCATCCATTGGAGTATCAAAAATCTCGACAACAAACTACCTTCCATAATGACAAGTCTACCATCCATTGGAGTAACAAAAATCTCGACAACAGAATACCTACCATTATGACTAGGCTACAATCCATTGGAGCAACAAAGATATCGACAGCAGATTACCTTCTATAATGACAAGGCTACCATCCATTGGAGTGACAAAAATCTCGCCAACAGACTACCTTCCATAATGACAAGGCTACCATCCATTGGAGTGACAAAAATCTCGACAATGGACTACCTTCCATAATGACAAGGCTACCATCCATTGGAGTAACAAAAATCTCAACAACAAACTACCTTCAATAATGACAAGGCTACCATCCATTAGAGTAACAAAAATCTCGACAACAGACTACCTTCCACAATGACAAGCCTACGATCCGTTAGAGTAACAAAAATATCAACAACAGACTACCTTCCATAATGACAAGGCTACCATCCATTGGAGTAATGAAAATATCAATAAGAGACTACCTTCCATAATGACAAGGATACCATGCATTGGAGTAATGAAAATATCAAAAAGAGACTACCTTCCATAATTACAAGGCTACCATCCATTGTAGTAACAAAAATTTCACCAACAGACAACCTCCCATAATGACAAGGCTACCATCCATTGGAGTGACAAAAATCTCGACAATAGACTACCTTCCATAATGACAAGGCTACCATCCATTGGAGTAACAAAATCTCGACAACAAACTACCTTCCATAATGACAAGGCTACCATCCATTGGAGTATCAAAAATCTAGACAACAAACTACCTTCCATAATGACAAGGCTACCATCCATTGGAATAACAAAAATATCGACAACAAACTAGATTCCATAATGACAAGTCTACTATCCATTGGATTGACAAAAATCTCGATAATAAACTACCTTCCATAATGAAAAGGCTACCATCCATTGGAGTAACTAAAATATCTACAACAAAATACCTTCCATAATGACTAGTCTACCATCCATTGGAGTAACAAAGATATCGTCAACAGACTACCTTCCATAATGACAAGGCTACCATCCATTGGAGTGACAAAAATATCGACAATAGACTACCTTCCATAATGACTAGGCTAACATCCATTAGAGTAACAAAGATATCGACAACAAACTACCTTCCATAAGGACAAGGCTACCATACATTGTAGTAACAAAAATCTCGACAATAGTCTACCTTCAATAATGACAAGGCTACCATCCATTAGGGTAACAAAAATATCGAAAACAAACTACCTTCCATAATGACAAGTCTACCATCCATTGGAGTAACAAAAATCTCGACAATAGAATACCTACCATTATGACTAGGCTACGATCCATTGGAGCAACAAAGATATCGACAGCAGATTACCTTCTATAATGACAAGGCTACCATCCATTGGAGTGACAAAAATCTCGCCAATAGACTACCTTCCATAATGACAAGGCTACCATCCATTGGAGTGACAAAAATCTCAACAATAGACTACCTTCCATAATGACAAGGATACCATCCATTGGAGTAAAAAAATATCGACAACAAACTACCTTCCATAATGACAAGGCTACCATCCATTGGAGTAACAAAAATGTCGACAACAAACTACCTTACATAATGACAAGGCTACCATCCATTGGAATAGTAAAAATATCGACAACAAACTACGTTCCATAATGACAAAGCTACCATCCATTGGAGTAACAAAAATGTCGACAACTGACTACCTTCCATAATGACAAGGCTACCATCCATTGGAGTAACAAAAATATCGACAACAGACTACCTTACATAATGAAAAGCCTACCATCCATTGGAGTAACAAAAATCACGGCAACAAAATACCTTCCATAATGACAAGGCTACCATCCATTGGAGTAACAAAAATTTGAAGAAAAAACAACCTTCCATATTGACAAGGACATAATCCATTGGGCTAACAGAAATATCAACGACATACTACCTTACGTAATGACAATGCTACCATCCATTGGAGTAATTAAAATCTCGACAAAAAACTACCTTGCATAATGACAAGGTTACCATCTATTGGGGAAACAAAAATCTTGACAACAGACTACCTTCCATAATGACAAGGCTACCATCCATTGGAGTAACAAAAATATGAACAACAGACTACCTTGCATAATGACAAGGCTATCATCCATTGCAGTAACAAAGATATCGACAAAAGACTAACTTCCATAATGACAAGGTTACCATCCATTGGAATAACAAAAATATCGTCAACAAACTACCTTCCATAATTACAAGGCTAGCATGCAATGGAATAAAAAAAATATTGACAGCAGACTACCTTCCATAATGATAAGGCTACCATCCATTGGAGTAACAAAAATCTCGACAACAAACTACCTTCCATAATGACAAGGCTATCATCCATTGGAGTAATAAAAATATCGACAACAGACTACCTTGAATAATGACAAGGCTACCATCCATTTGAGTAACAAAAATCTCGACAAAAGACTACCTTCCATAATGACAAGGTTACCCTCAATTGGAGTAACAAAAATATGAACAACAGACTACCTTGAATAATGACAAGGCTACCATCCAATGGAATAACAAAAATATCGACAACATACTACATTTCATAATGACAAGGCTACCATCCATTGGAGTAACGGAAATCTCAAAGACATACTACCTTCCATAATGACAAGGCTACCATCCATTTGAGTAACAAAAATCTCGACAAAAGACTATCTTCCATAATGACAAGGTTACCATCCATTGGAATAACAAAAATCTCGACAACAGACTACCTACCATAATGACAAGGCTACCATCCAATGGAATAAAAGAAATCTTCACAGCAAACTACCGTCCATAATGACAAGCTACCATCCGTTGGAGTAACAAAAATCTCGACAACAGACTACCTTCCATAATGACAAGGCTATCATCTATTGGAGTAACAAAGATATTGACAACAGAATACCTTCAGTAATGACAAGGCTACCATCCATTGGAGTAACAAAAATCTCGACAAAAAACTACCTCACATAATGACAAGGTTACCATCCATTCAAATATCAAAAATCTCGACAACATACTATTTTCCATAATGACAAGGCTACCATCCATTGGATGAACAAAAATCTGAACAACAAACTACCTTCCATAATGACAAGGCTACAATCCATTTGAGTAAAAGAAATCTCAACGACATACTCACTTCCATAATTACAAGGTTACCCTCCATTGGAGTAACAAAAATCTCGACAACAGATTACCTTCCCTAATGACAAGGCTACCATCCAATGGAATAACAAAAATATCGACAACACACTACTTTTCATAATGACAAGGCTACCATCCATTGGAGTAAAAAAAATCTCAACAACAGACTACCTTCCATAACGAAAAGGCTATCATCCATTGGAGTAACAAAGATATCGACAACAAACTACCTTCAATAACGACAAGGCTACCATCCATTTGAGTAAACAAAATCTCGACAACAGACTACCTTCTATAATGACAAGGCTACCATCCATTGGAGTAACAAAAATCTCGACAACAGACTACCTTCCTTAATGACAAGGCTACCATCCGATGGAATAAAAAAAATCTTGACAACAGACTACCTTCCATAATGACAAACTACCATCCATTGGAGTAACAAAAATCTCGACAAAAGACTACCTTCCATAATGACAAGGCTATCATCCATTGGAGTAAAAAAGATATCGACAACATACTACCTTCAATAATGACAAGGCTACCATCCATTTGATTAACAAAAATCTCGACAAAAAACTACCTTCCATAATGACAAGGTTACCATCCATTCGAATATCAAAAATCTCGACAACAGACTACCTTCCATAATGACAAGGCTACCATCCATTGGAGTATCAAAAATCTCGACAATAGACTACCTTCCATAATGACACGGGTATCATCCATTGGAGTAACAAAAATCTCGACAAAATACTACCTTCCATAATGACAAGGTTACCATTCATTGGAATAACAAAAATCTCGACAACAGATTACCTTCCATAATGACAAGGCTACCATCCATTGGAGTAACAAAAATTTCAAGAACAAACTACCTTCCATAATGACAAGGCTACCATCCATTAGAGTAACAAAAATCTCGACAACAGACTACCTTCCACAATGACAAGCCTACGATCCATTAGAGTAACAAAAATATCAACAACAGACTACCTTCCATAATGACAAGGCTACCATCCATTGGAGTAATGAAAATATCAATAAGAGACTACCTTCCATAATGACAAGGATACCATGCATTGGAGTAATGAAAATATCAAAAAGAGACTACCTTCCATAATTACAAGGCTACCATCCATTGTAGTAACAAAAATTTCACCAACAGACAACCTCCCATAATGACAAGGCTACCATCCATTGGAGTGACAAAAATCTCGACAATAGACTACCTTCCATAATGACAAGGCTACCATCCATTGGACTAACAAAATCTCGACAACAAACTACCTTCCATAATGACAAGGCTACCATCCATTGGAGTATCAAAAATCTAGACAACAAACTACCTTCCATAATGACAAGGCTACCATCCATTGGAATAACAAAAATATCGACAACAAACTAGATTCCATAATGACAAGTCTACTATCCATTGGATTGACAAAAATCTCGATAATAAACTACCTTCCATAATGAAAAGGCTACCATCCATTGGAGTAACTAAAATATCTACAACAAAATACCTTCCATAATGACTAGTCTACCATCCATTGGAGTAACAAAGATATCGTCAGCAGACTACCTTCCATAATGACAAGGCTACCATCCATTGGAGTGACAAAAATATCGACAATAGACTACCTTCCATAATGACTAGGCTAACATCCATTAGAGTAACAAAGATATCGACAACAAACTACCTTCCATAAGGACAAGGCTACCATACATTGTAGTAACAAAAATCTCGACAATAGTCTACCTTCAATAATGACAAGGCTACCATCCATTAGGGTAACAAAAATATCGAAAACAAACTACCTTCCATAATGACAAGTCTACCATCCATTGGAGTAACAAAAATCTCGACAATAGAATACCTACCATTATGACTAGGCTACGATCCATTGGAGCAACAAAGATATCGACAGCAGATTACCTTCTATAATGACAAGGCTACCATCCATTGGAGTGACAAAAATCTCGCCAATAGACTACCTTCCATAATGACAAGGCTACCATCCATTGGAGTGACAAAAATCTCAACAATAGACTACCTTCCATAATGACAAGGATACCATCCATTGGAGTAAAAAAATATCGACAACAAACTACCTTCCATAATGACAAGGCTACCATCCATTGGAGTAACAAAAATGTCGACAACAAACTACCTTACATAATGACAAGGCTACCATCCATTGGAATAGTAAAAATATCGACAACAAACTA
The DNA here is from genome assembly GCA_948472305.1 of Vicia faba. Classification (NCBI taxonomy): domain Eukaryota; kingdom Viridiplantae; phylum Streptophyta; class Magnoliopsida; order Fabales; family Fabaceae; genus Vicia; species Vicia faba. The sequence goes on along the minus strand of OX451739.1, from coordinate 558,254,091 downwards.
CGTTCCATAATGACAAGGCTACCATCCATTGGAGTAACAAAAATGTCGACAACTGACTACCTTCCATAATGACAAGGCTACCATCCATTGGAGTAACAAAAATATCGACAACAGACTACCTTACATAATGAAAAGCCTACCATCCATTGGAGTAACAAAAATCACGGCAACAAAATACCTTCCATAATGACAAGGCTACCATCCATTGGAGTAACAAAAATTTGAAGAAAAAACAACCTTCCATATTGACAAGGACATAATCCATTGGGCTAACAGAAATATCAACGACATACTACCTTACGTAATGACAATGCTACCATCCATTGGAGTAATTAAAATCTCGACAAAAAACTACCTTGCATAATGACAAGGTTACCATCTATTGGGGAAACAAAAATCTTGACAACAGACTACCTTCCATAATGACAAGGCTACCATCCATTGGAGTAACAAAAATATGAACAACAGACTACCTTGCATAATGACAAGGCTATCATCCATTGCAGTAACAAAGATATCGACAAAAGACTAACTTCCATAATGACAAGGTTACCATCCATTGGAATAACAAAAATATCGTCAACAAACTACCTTCCATAATTACAAGGCTAGCATGCAATGGAATAAAAAAAATATTGACAGCAGACTACCTTCCATAATGATAAGGCTACCATCCATTGGAGTAACAAAAATCTCGACAACAAACTACCTTCCATAATGACTAGGCTATCATCCATTGGAGTAATAAAAATATCGACAACAGACTACCTTGAATAATGACAAGGCTACCATCCATTTGAGTAACAAAAATCTCGACAAAAGACTACCTTCCATAATGACAAGGTTACCCTCAATTGGAGTAACAAAAATATGAACAACAGACTACCTTGAATAATGACAAGGCTACCATCCAATGGAATAACAAAAATATCGACAACATACTACATTTCATAATGACAAGGCTACCATCCATTGGAGTAACGGAAATCTCAAGGACATACTACCTTCCATAATGACAAGGCTACCATCCATTTGAGTAACAAAAATCTCGACAAAAGACTATCTTCCATAATGACAAGGTTACCATCCATTGGAATAACAAAAATCTCGACAACAGACTACCTACCATAATGACAAGGCTACCATCCAATGGAATAAAAGAAATCTTCACAACAAACTACCGTCCATAATGACAAGCTACCATCCGTTGGAGTAACAAAAATCTCGACAACAGACTACCTTCCATAATGACAAGGCTATCATCTATTGGAGTAACAAAGATATTGACAACAGAATACCTTCAGTAATGACAAGGCTACCATCCATTGGAGTAACAAAAATCTCGACAAAAAACTACCTCACATAATGACAAGGTTACCATCCATTCAAATATCAAAAATCTCGACAACAGACTACTTTCCATAATGACAAGGCTACCATCCATTGGATGAACAAAAATCTGAACAACAAACTACCTTCCATAATGACAAGGCTACAATCCATTTGAGTAAAAGAAATCTCAACGACATACTCACTTCCATAATTACAAGGTTACCCTCCATTGGAGTAACAAAAATCTCGACAACAGATTACCTTCCCTAATGACAAGGCTACCATCCAATGGAATAACAAAAATATCGACAACACACTACTTTTCATAATGACAAGGCTACCATCCATTGGAGTAAAAAAAATCTCAACAACAGACTACCTTCCATAACGAAAAGGCTATCATCCATTGGAGTAACAAAGATATCGACAACAAACTACCTTCAATAACGACAAGGCTACCATCCATTTGAGTAAACAAAATCTCGACAACAGACTACCTTCTATAATGACAAGGCTACCATCCATTGGAGTAACAAAAATCTCGACAACAGACTACCTTCCTTAATGACAAGGCTACCATCCGATGGAATAAAAAAAATCTTGACAACAGACTACCTTCCATAATGACAAACTACCATCCATTGGAGTAACAAAAATCTCGACAAAAGACTACCTTCCATAATGACAAGGCTATCATCCATTGGAGTAAAAAAGATATCGACAACATACTACCTTCAATAATGACAAGGCTACCATCCATTTGATTAACAAAAATCTCGACAAAAAACTACCTTCCATAATGACAAGGTTACCATCCATTCGAAATATCAAAAATCTCGACAACAGACTACCTTCCATAATGACAAGGCTACCATCCATTGGAGTATCAAAAATCTCGACAATAGACTACCTTCCATAATGACACGGGTATCATCCATTGGAGTAACAAAAATCTCGACAAAATACTACCTTCCATAATGACAAGGTTACCATTCATTGGAATAACAAAAATCTCGACAACAGATTACCTTCCATAATGACAAGGCTACCATCCATTGGAGTAACAAAAATTTCAAGAACAAACTACCTTCCATAATGACAAGGCTATAATTTATTGGAGTAACAGAAATATCAATGACAAACTACCTTCCATAAAGACAAGGCTACCATCCATTGGAGTAACAAAAATATCGACAATAGACTACCTTCCATAATGACAAGGCTACATCCATTAGGGTAACAAAAATCTCGACAACATAATACCTTCCGTAATGACAACGCTACCATCCATTGGAGTAATTAATATCTCGACAAAAAACTACCTTCCATAATGACAAGGCTACCATCCATTGGAATAAAAAAATCTCGACAATAGACTACCTTCCATAATGACAAGGCTACCATCCATTGGAGTAACAAAAATTTGAAGAAAAAACTACCTTCCATATTGACAAGGACATAATCCATTGGGCTAACAGAAATATCAACGACATACTACCTTACGTAATGACAATGCTACCATCCATTGGAGTAATTAAAATCTCGACAAAAAATTCCCTTGCATAATGACAAGGCTATCATCCATTGGAGTAACAAAGATATCGACAAAAGACTAACTTCCATAATGACAAGGTTACCATCCATTGGAATAACAAAAATATCGTCAACAAACTACCTTCCATAATTACAAGGCTAGCATCCAAAGGAATAAAAAAAATATTGACAGCAAACTACCTTCCATAATGATAAGGCTATAATCCATTGGAGTAACAAAAAGCTCGACAACAGACTACCTTCCATAATGACAAGGCTAACATCTATTGGAGTAACAAAGATCTGAACAACGAACTACCTTCCATAATGACAAGGATACAATCCATTTGAGTAAAAGAAATCTCAACGACATACTCACTTCCATAATGACAAGGTTACCCTCCATTGGAGTAACAAAAATCTCGACAACAGATTACCTTCCCTAATGACAAGGCTACCATCCAATGGAAGAACAAAAATATCGACAACATACTACATTTCATAATGACAAGACAACCATCCATTGGAGTAACGGAAATCTCAAGGACATACTACCTTCCATAGTGACAAGGCTACCATTCATTGGAGTAACAAAAATCACGACAATAGACTACCTTCCTTAATGACAAGGTTACCATCCATTCGGATATCAAAAATCTCGACAACAGACTACCTTCCATAATGACAAGGCTACCATCCATTGGAGTAACAAAAATCTCGACAATAGACTACCTTCCATAATGACACGGGTATCATCCATTGGAGTAACAAAAATCTCGACAATACTACCTTCCATAATGACAAGGTTACCATTCATTGGAATAACAAAAATCTCGACAACAGATTACCTTCCATAATGACAAGGCTACCATCCGTTGGAGTAACAAAAATTTCAAGAACAAACTACCTTCCATAATGACAAGGCTATCATTTATTGGAGTAACAGAAATATCAACGACAGACTACCTTCCATAATGACAAGGCTACCATCCATCGGAGTAACAAAAATATCGATAATAGACTACCTTCCATAATGACAAGGCTACATCCATTGGGGTAACAAAAATCTCGACAACATAATACCTTCCGTAATGACAACGCTACCATCCATTGGAGTAATTAATATCTCGACAAAAAACTACCTTCCATACTGACAAGGCTACCATCCATTGGAATAAAAAAATCTCGACAATAGACTACCTTCCATAATGACAAGGCTACCATCCATTGGAGTAACAAAAATTTGAAGAAAAAACAACCTTCCATATTGACAAGGACATAATCCATTGGGCTAACAGAAATATCAACGACATACTACCTTACGTAATGACAATGCTACCATCCATTGGAGTAATTAAAATCTCGACAAAAAACTACCTTGCATAATGACAAGGTTACCATCTATTGGGGAAACAAAAATCTTGACAACAGACTACCTTCCATAATGACAAGGCTACCATCCATTGGAGTAACAAAAATATGAACAACAGACTACTTTGCATAATGACAACGCTATCATCCATTGCAGTAACAAAGATATGGACAAAAGACTAACTTCCATAATGACAAGGTTACCATCCATTGGAATAACAAAAATATCGTCAACAAACTACCTTCCATAATTACAAGGCTAGCATGCAATGGAATAAAAAAAATATTGACAGCAGTCTACCTTCCATAATGATAAGGCTACCATCCATTGGAGTAACAAAAATCTCGACAACAGACTACCTTCCATAATGACAAGGCTATCATCCATTGGAGTAATAAAAATATCGACAACAGACTACCTTGAATAATGACAAGGCTACCATCCATTTGAGTAACAAAAATCTCGACAAAAGACTACCTTCCATAATGACAAGGTTACCCTCAATTGGAGTAACAAAAATATGAACAACAGACTACCTTGAATAATGACAAGGCTACCATCCAATGGAATAACAAAAATATCGACAACATACTAGATTTCAAAATGACAAGGCTACCATCCATTGGAGTAACGGAAATCTCAAAGACATACTACCTTCCATAATGACAAGGCTACCATCCATTTGAGTAACAAAAATCTCGACAAAAGACTATCTTCCATAATGACAAGGTTACCATCCATTGGAATAACAAAAATCTCGACAACAGACTACCTACCATAATGACAAGGCTACCATCCAATGGAATAAAAGAAATCTTCACAGCAAACTACCATCCATAATGACAAGCTACCATCCGTTGGAGTAACAAAAATCTCGACAACAGACTACCTTCCATAATAACAAGGCTATCATCTATTGGAGTAACAAAGATATCGACAACAGAATACCTTCAGTAATGACAAGGCTACCATCCATTGGAGTAACAAAAATCTCGACAAAAAACTACCTCACATAATGACAAGGTTACCATCCATTCGAATATCAAAAATCTCGACAACAGACTACTTTCCATAATGACAAGGCTACCATCCATTGGATGAACAAAAATCTGAACAACAAACTACCTTCCATAATGACAAGGCTACAATCCATTTGAGTAAAAGAAATCTCAACGACATACTCACTTCCATAATGACAAGGTTACCCTCCATTGGAGTAACAAAAATCTCGACAACAGATTACCTTCCCTAATGACAAGGCTACCATCCAATGGAATAACAAAAATATCGACAACACACTACTTTTCATAATGACAAGGCTACCATCCATTGGAGTAAAAAAAATCTCAACAACAGACTACCTTCCATAACGAAAAGGCTATCATCCATTGGAGTAACAAAGATATCGACAAGAAACTACCTTCAATAACGACAAGGCTACCATCCATTTGAGTAAACAAAATCTCGACAACAGACTACCTTCTATAATGACAAGGCTACCATCCATTGGAGTAACAAAAATCTCGACAACAGACTACCTTCCTTAATGACAAGGCTACCATCCGATGGAATAAAAAAAATCTTGACAACAGACTACCTTCCATAATGACAAACTACCATCCATTGGAGTAACAAAAATCTCGACAAAAGACTACCTTCCATAATGACAAGGCTATCATCCATTGGAGTAAAAAAGATATCGACAACAGACTACCTTCAATAATGACAAGGCTACCATCCATTTGATTAACAAAAATCTCGACAAAAATCTACCTTCCATAATGACAAGGTTACCATCCATTCGAATATCAAAAATCTCGACAACAGACTACCTTCCATAATGACAAGGCTACCATCCATTGGAGTAACAAAAATCTCGACAATAGACTACCTTCCATAATGACACGGGTATCATCCATTGGAGTAACAAAAATCTCGACAAAATACTACCTTCCATAATGACAAGGTTACCATTCATTGGAATAACAAAAATCTCGACAACAGATTACCTTCCATAATGACAAGGCTACCATCCATTGGAGTAACAAAAATTTCAAGAACAACGTACCTTCCATAATGACAAGGCTATAATTTATTGGAGTAACAGAAATATCAACGACAGACTACCTTCCATAATGACAAGGCTACCATCCATTGGAGTAACAAAAATATCGACAATAGACTACCTTCCATAATGACAAGGCTACATCCATTGGGGTAACAAAAATCTCGACAACATAATACCTTCTGTAATGACAACGCTACCATCCATTGGAGTAATTAATATCTCGACAAAAAACTACCTTCCATAATGACAAGGCTACCATCCATTGGAATAAAAAAATCTCGACAATAGACTACCTTCCATAATGACAAGGCTACCATCCATTGGAGTAACAAAAATTTGAAGAAAAAACTACCTTCCATATTGACAAGGACATAATCCATTGGGCTAACAGAAATATCAACGACATACTACCTTACGTAATGACAATGCTACCATCCATTGGAGTAATTAAAATCTCCACAAAAAATTCCCTTGCATAAGGACAAGGCTATCATCCATTGGAGTAACAAAAATATCGTCAACAAACTACCTTCCATAGTTACAAGGCTAGCATCCAATGGAATAAAAAAAATATTGACAGCAAACTACCTTCCATAATGATAAGGCTATAATCCATTGGAGTAACAAAAAGCTCGACAACAGACTACCTTCCATAATGACAAGGCTATCATCCATTGGAGTAACAAAGAGATCGACAACAGACTACCTTGAATAATGACAAGGCTACCATCCATTTGAGTAACAAAAATCTCGACAAAAGACTACCTTCCATAATGACAAGGATACCCTCCATTAGAGTAACAAAAATCTGAACAACAGACTACCTGGAATAATGACAAGGCTACCATCCAATGGAATAATAAAAATATCGACAACATACTACATTTCATAATGACAAGGCTACCATCCATTGGAGTAACAGAAATCTCAAAGACATACTACCTTCCATAATGACAAGGCTACCATCCATTTGAGTAACAAAAATCTAGACAAAAGACTACATTCCATAATGACAAGGTTACCATCCATTGGAATAACAAAAATCTCGACAACAGACTACCTACCATAATGACAAGGCTACCATCCGATGGAATAAAAGAAATCTTGACAGCAAAAGACCATCCATAATGACAAGCTACCATCCGTTGGAGTAACAAAAATCTCAACAACAGACTACATTCCATAATGACATGGCTATCATCTATTGGAGTAACAAAGATATCGACAACAGACTACCTTCAGTAATGACAAGGCTACCATCCATTGGAGTAACAAAAATCTCGAAAAAAAACTACCTCACATAATGACAAGGTTACCATCCATTCGAATATCAAAAATCTCGACAACAGACTACATTCCTTAATGACAAGGCTATCATCTATTGGAGTAACAAAGATATCGACAACAGACTACCTTCAGTAATGACAAGGCTACCATCCATTGGAGTAACAAAAATCTCGACAAAAAACTACCTCACATAATGACAAGGTTACCATCCATTTGAATATAAAAAATCTCGACAACAGACTACCTTCCATAATGACAAGGCTACAATCCATTTGAGTAAAAGAAATCTCAACGACATACTCACTTCCATAATGACAAGGTTACCCTCCATTGGAGTAACAAAAATCTCGACAACAGATTACCTTCCCTAATGACAAGGCTACCATCCAATGGAATAACAAAAATATCGACAACATACTACATTTCATAATGACAAGGCAACCATCCATTGGAGTAACGGAAATCTCAAAGACATACTACCTTCCATAATGACAAGGCTACCATTCATTGGAGTAACAAAAATCACGACAATAGACTACCTTCCTTAATCACAAGGCTACCATCCATTGGAGTAACAAAAGTATGACCAACAGACTACCTTGCATAATGACAAAGCTATCATCCATTAGAGTAACAAAGATATCGACAAAAGACTAACTTCCATAATGACAAGGTTACCATCCATTGGAATAACAAAAATCTCGACAACAGACTACCTTCCATAATGAAAAGGCTACCATCCAATGGAATAAAAAAAATATTGACAGCAGACGACCTTCCATAATGATAAGGCTATCATCCATTGGAGTAACAAAGATATCGACAACAGACTACCTTGAATAATGACAAGGCTACCATCCATTTGAGTAACAAAAATCTGAACAACAGACTACCTTGAATAATGACATGGCTACCATCCAATGGAATAACAAAAATATCGACAACATACTACATTTCATAACGACAAGGCTACCATCAATTGGAGTAACGGAAATCTCAAAGACTTACTACCTTCCATAAAGACAAGGCTACCATTCATTGGAGTAACAAAAATCTCGACAACAGACTACCTTCCATAATGACAAGGCTACCATCCATTAGGGTAACAAAATCTCGACAACAAACTACCTTCCATAATGACAAGGATACCATCAATTGGAATAACAAAAATCTCGACAATAGACTACCTTCCATAATGAAAAGGCTACTGTCCATTGGAGTAACAAAAATCTGAACAACCGACTACCTTGCATAATCACACGGCTACCATCAATTGAGTAACAAAAATTTCGACAATAGAGTACCTTCCATAATGACAAGGCTACCATCCATTGGAGTAACAAAAATATCAAAAACAGACTATGTTCTATAATGAAAATCCTACCATCCATTAGAGTAACAAAATCGTGACAACAGACTACCTTCCATAATGACAAGGCTATCATCCATCGGAGTTAAAAAAATCTCGACAACAGACTACCTTCCATAATGACAAGGCTATCATCCATTGGAGTAACAAAGATATCGAAAATAGACTACCTTCAATAATGATAAGGCTACCATCCATTGGAGTAACAAAAATCTCGACAATAAACTACCTTCAATAATGACAAGGTTACCATCCATTCGAATATCAAAAATCTGGACATAAAACTACCTTCCATAATGACAAGACTACCATCCATTGGAGTAACAAAAATCTCGACAACAGACTACCTTCAATAATGACAAGGCTATTATCCATTGGAGTAACAAAAATCTCGAAAAAATACTACCTTCCATAATGACAAGGCTACCATCCATTGGAGTAACAAAAATTTAAAGAACAAACTACCTTCCATAATGATAAGGCGACAATCCATTGGAGTAACATAAATATCAACGACAGACTACCTTCCATAATCACAAGGCTACCATCCATTGGAGTAACAAAAATCTTGACAATAGACTATCTTCCATGATGACAAGGCTACATCCATTGGGGTAACAAAAATCTCGACAACATAATACCTTCCGTAAAGACAATGCTACAATCCATTGGAGTAATTAAAATCTCGACAGAAAACTACTTTCCATAATGACAAGTCTACCATCAATTGGAATAACAAAAATCTCGACAATAGACTACCTTCCATAATGACAAGGCTATTGTCCATTGGACTAACAAAAATATGAACAACCAACTACCTTGCATAATCACAAGGCTAACATCCATTGGAGTAACAATAATTTCGACAATACAGTATCTTCCATAATGACAAAGCTACCATCCATTGGAGTAACAAAAATTACGACAATAGACTACCTTCCATAATGACAACGCTACATCCATTGGGGTAACAATAATCTCGACACCATAATACCTTCCGTAATGACAATGCTACCATCCATTGGAGTAATTAAAATCTCGACAAAAAACTACCTTCCATAATGACAAGGTTACCATCTATTGGGGAAACAAAAATCTTGACAACAGACTCCCTTCTATAATGGCAAGGCTACCATCCATTGGAGTAAAAAAAATCTCTCCAAAAACTACCATCCATAATGACAAAGCTACAATCCATTGGAATAAGAAAAATCTCGACATTCAACTACCTTCCATTATGACAAGGCTACCATCCATTGGAGTAACAAAAATATGAACAACAGACTACCTTGCATAATGACAAGGCTATCATCCATTGGAGTAACAAAAATATCGACAACAGACTACCTTCCATAATGACAAGGCTATCATCCATTGGAGTAACAAAAATCTCGACAAAATACTACCTTCCATAATGATAAGGTTACCATTCATTGAAATAACAAAAATCTCGACAACAGATTACCTTCCATAATGACAAGGCTACCATCCATTGGAGTAACAAAAATATCAAAAATAGACTATGTTCTATAATGAAAATCCTACCATCCATTAGAGTAACAAAATCGTGACAACAGACTACCTTCCATAATGACAAGGCTATCATCCATCGGAGTTAAAAAAATCTCGACAACAGACTACCTTCCATAATGACAAGGCTATCATCCATTGGAGTAACAAAGATATCGAAAACAGACTACCTTCAATAATGATAAGGCTACCATCCAATGGAGTAACAAAAATCTCGACAATAAACTACCTTCAATAATGACAAGGTTACCATCCATTCGAATATCAAAAATCTCGACATAAAACTACCTTCCATAATGACAAGACTACCATCCATTGGAGTAACAAAAATCTCGACAATAGACTACCTTCCATAATGACAAGGCTATCATCCATTGGAGTAACAAAAATATGAACAACAGACTACCTTGCATAATTGCAAGGCTACCATCCATTGGAGTAACAAAAATTTAAAGAACAAACTATCTTCGATAATGACAAGGCGACAATCCATTGGAGTAACTTAAATATCAACGACAGACTACCTTCCATAATGACAAGGCTACCATCCATTGGAGTAACAAAAATCGTGACAATATACTATCTTCCATAATGACAAGGCTTCATCCATTGGGGTAACAAAAATCTCGACAACATAATAACTTCCGTAAAGACAATGCTACCATCCATTGGTGTAATTAAAATCTCGACAAAAAACTACTTTCCATAATGACAAGGCTACCATCAATTGGAATAACAAAAATCTCGACAATAGACTACCTTCCATAATGACAAGGCTATTGTCCATTGGACTAACAAAAATCTTAACAACCGACTACCTTGCATAATCACAAGGCTAACATCCATTGGAGTAACAATAATTTTGACAATACAGTACCTTCCATAATGACAAAGCTACCATCCATTGGAGTAACAAAAATTACGACAATAGACTACCTTTCATAATGACAACGCTACATCCATTGGGGTAACAATAATCTCGACACCATAATACCTTCGGTAATGACAATGCTACCATCCATTGGAGTAATTAAAATCTCGACAAAAAACTACCTTCCATAATGACAAGGTTACCATCTATTGGGGAAACAAAAATCTTGACAACAGACTCCCTTCTATAATGGCAAGGCTACCATCCATTGGAGTAAAAAAAATATCTCCAAAAACTACCATCCATAATGACAAAGCTACCATCCATTGGAATAAGAAAAATCTCGACAATCGACTACCTTCCATTATGACAAGGCTACCATCCATTGGAGTAACAAAAATATGAACAACAGACTACCTTGCATAATGACAAGGCGATCATCCATTGGAGTAACAAAAATATCGACAACAGACTACCTTCCATAATGACAAGGCTATCATCCATTGGAGTAACAAAAATCTCGACAAAATACTACCTTCCATAATGACAAGGTTACCATTCATTGAAATAACAAAAATCTCGACAACAGATTACCTTCCATAATGACAAGGCTACCATCCATTGGAGTAAAAAAAATTTGAATAACAAACTACCTTCCATAATGACAAGGCTACAATGCATTGGAGTAACCGAAATTTCAACGACAAACTACCTTCCATAATGACAAGGCTACCATCCATTGGAGTAACAAAAATCTCGACAATGGACTACCTTCCATAATGACAAGGCTACATCCATTGGGGTAACAAAAATCTCGACCACATAATACCTTCCGTAAAGACAATGCAACCATCCATTGGAGTAATTAAAATCTCGATAAAAAACTAGCTTCCATAATGACAAGGCTACCATCCTTTAGAATAAAAAAATCTCCACAATAGACTACCTTCCATAATGACAAGGGTACCATCCATTGGAGTAACAAAAATTTGAAGAACAAACTACCTTCCATAATGACAAGGCTACAATCCAATGGAGTAACAGATACTCAATGACAGACTACCTTCCATAATGACAAGGCTACCATTAATTTGAGTAACAGAAATCTCGACAAAAAACTACCTTCCATAATGACAAGGCTTCCATTCATTGGAATAAAAAATCTCGACAATAGACTACCTTCGATATTGACAAGGCTACCGTCCAATGGAATAACAAAAATATTGACAACATGCTACATTTCATAACGACAAGGCTAACATCCATTGGAGTAACAAAAATCTGAACAACATACTACCTTCCATAATGACAATGCTACCATCCATTGGGGTAACAAAAATCTGAACAACCGACTACCTTGCATAATTACAAGGATACCATCCATTGGAGTAAAAAAATATTTGACAATAGATTACCTTCCTTAATGACAAGGCTACCATCCATTGGAGTAACAAAAATCTGAACAACCGACTACCTTGAGTAATGTAAAGGCTACCATCCATTGGAGTAACAAAAATTTCGACAATAGAGTACCTTCCATAATGACAAGGCTACCATCAATTGAAGTAACAAAAATATCAACAACAAACTATATTCTATAATGACAATCCTACCATCCATTTGAGTAACAAAATCGTGACAACAGACTACCTTCCATAATGACAAGGCTACAATCCATTGGAGTAAAAAAAATTTCGACAACAGACTACCTTCCATAATGACAAGGCTATCATCCATTGGAGTAACAAAAATCTCGACAACAGACTACCTTCCATAATGATAAGGCTATCATCAATTGGAGTAACAAAAATCTCGACAAAATACTACCTGCCATAATGACAAGGCTATCATCCATTGGAGTAACAAAGATATCGATAACAGAATACCTTGAATAATGACAAGGCTACCATCCACTTGAGTAACAAAAATCTCGACAAAACACTACCTTCCATAATGACAAGGCTACCCTCCATTGGAGTAAAAAAAATTTGAACAACAGACTACCTTGAATAATGACAAGGCTACCATCCAATGGAATAACAAAAATATCGACAACATACTACATTTCATAATGACAAGGCTACCATCCATTGGAGTAATGGAAATCTGAAAGACTTACTACCTTCCATAATGACAAGGCTACCATTTATTGGAGTAACAAAAATCACGACTATAGACTACCTTCCTTAATGACAAGGCTACCATCCATTGGAGTAACAAAAATATGATCAACAGACTACCTTGCATAATGAAAAGGCTATAATCCATTGGAGTAACAAAGATATCGACAAAAGACTAACTTCCATAATTACAAGGTTACCATCCATTGGAATAACAAAAATCTCGACAACCGACTACCTTCCATAATGACAAGGCTACCATCCACAGGAGTAATTAAATTCTCGATAAAAAACTACCCTCCATAATGACAAGGCTACCATCCATTGGAATAAAAAAATCTCGACAATAGACTACCTTCCATAATGACAAGGCTACCATCCATTGGAGTAACAAAAATTTGAAGAACAAACTACCTTCCATAATGACAAGGCTACAATCCATTGGAGTAACAAAAATCTCAATGCCAGACTACCTTCCATAATGACAAGGCTACCATTAATTGGAGTAACAAAAATCTCGACAAAAGACAACCTTCCATAATGACAAGGTTACCCTCCATTGGAGTAACAAAAATCTGAACAACAGACTCCCTTGAATGATGACAAGGCTAACATCCAATGGAATAACAAAAATATCGACAACATACTACATTTCATAATGACAAGGCTACCATCCATAGGAGTAATGGAAATCGGAAAGACTTACTACCTTCCATAATGACAAGGCTACCATTCATTGGAGTAACAAAAATCATGACTATAGACTACCTTCCTTAATGACAAGGCTACCATCCATTGGAGTAACAAAAATATGATCAACAGACTACCTTGCATAATGAAAAGGCTATAATCCATTGGAGAAACAAAGATATCGACAAAAGACTAACTTCCATAATTACAAGGTTACCATCCATTGGAATAACAAAAATATCGACAACCGACTACCTTCCATAATGACAAGGCTACCATCCACTGGAGTAATTAACATCTCGATAAACAACTACCTTCCATAATGACAAGGCTACCATCCATTGGAATAAATAAATCTCGACAATAGAATACCTTCCATAATGACAAGGCTACCATCCATTGGAGTAACAAAAATTTGAAGAACAAACTACCTTCCATAATGACAAGGCTACAATCCATTGGAGTAACAAAAATCTCAATGCTAGACTACCTTCCATAATGACAAGGCTACCATTAATTGGAGTAACAAAAATCTCGACAAAAAACTACCCTCCATAATGACAAGGCTTCTATCCATTGGAATAAAAAAATCTCGACAATAGACTACCTTCCATATTGACAAAGCTACCTTCCATTGGAGTAACAAAAATCTCGACAAAAAAGTAGCTTCCATAATGACAAGGATACCATCTATTGGGGTAACAAAAATCTTGACAACTGACTACCTTCCATAATGGCAAGGCTACCATCCATTGGAGTAACAAAAATCTCGACAAAATACTATCTTCCATAATGACAAGGTTACCATTCATTGGAATAACAAAAATATCGACAACAGATTACCTTCCATAATGACAAGGCTACCATCCATTGGAGTAACAAAAATTTGAAGAACAAACTACCTTCCATAATGACAAGGCTACAATCAATTGGAGTAACAGTAATATCAACGACAGACTACCTTCCGTAATGACAAGGCTACCGTCCATTGGAGTAACAACAATCTCGACAATAGACTACCTTACATAATGACAAGGCTACATCCATTAGGGTAATAAAAATGTCGACAACATAATACCTTGCGTAATGACAACGCTACCATCCATTTGAGTAATTAAAATCTCGAAAAAAAACTACCTTCCATAATGACAAGGCTACCAACCATTGGATTAAAAAAATCTCGACAATAGACTACCTTCCATATTAACAAGGCTACCATCCATTGGAGTAACAAAAATTCGACAAAAAACTACCTTCCATAATGACAAGGTTACCATCCATTGGAATAACAAAAATCTCGACAACAGACTACCTTCCATAATGACAAGGCTATCATCCATTGGAGTAACAAAGATATCGACAACAGACAACCTTGAATAATGATAAGGCTACAATCCATTTGAGTAACAAAAATCTCGACAAAAGACTACCTTCCATAATGACAAGGTTACCATCCATTAGAGAAAGAAAAATCTGAACAATAGACTACCTTTCATAATGACAAGGCTACCGTCCAATGGAATAACAAAAATATTGGCAACATGCTACATTTCATAACGACAAGGCTAACATCCATTGAAGTAACAAAAATCTGAACAACATACTACCTTCCATAATGACAATGCTACCATTCATTGGAGTAACAAAAATCTGAACAACCGACTTTCATACCCCAAATTTTGACCTAAGATACCACCTCCCATCTGCATTATTACATAGAGAGCGTTCACAAGCGTTTCGACCTTTTTTTTGCCAATTCTCAAGTCAGATTTCAAAAATTCATAACTTCTTCAAATTTCAATTTTTTAGTGGTTCTTTTACATATGATTCTCCTCTGCAACAACTACAACTTTTCTTTACAAGTCAAGAGATGATTATGCTGTGAAAATCCATGAAAAAATAGAAATATTAGAAATTGTTGGGAATTTAGTGAAATTTAACTGATTTTGCGTGACTTTGTTAAATCATGTATTTTTGCACTTTTACTCATTTTTTCTTTTATTCTTATTTTCATAAAAAAGAAAATCCTAAAAATATTTTGTTCATGCTATTTTTATTTTATTTATGTTTTTTATTCAAAATACAAAAAAAATTAGTTTCATTTGGTTTTTTTTGTTCTTGTATCATTTAAGTTAAAGTTTTAGTCTTTTAGATTTAAATTAGTAAAAAAATCTCAAAAATAGTAATTTCACATTCTTATTTTTATTTTTGCAAGTTCTTTATGTTAATTTAAAATTATCAAAAAAATCTTAGTTACATATAATTTATATTTTTGCATCACTTTATTTGAAAAAAAACTCAAAAAAATATTAATATCTTTTATTTCACTTTTATATTTTCAGCTTAGTTTTACTAACATTTATTTTATTATTATTGTCATTGTTGTTTATTATTAATATTATGATTGTTATAATTATGTTATGTCCATATAAAACCATATGCTTCCAAAATCTGTCCTCATGTTGTGCAACATCCGTCCAAAATACATGGTCCCTGCATCTGCTGCCCAACTAACGGTCCAAATCCCTGTTGCCTCCACAACCAAAATTGTTGAACACCAGTCCAAAAACATGTGCACATTAGTCCAGGAATTGCCTCAAATAACACCCACCAAAACTGCATCAAAAAGTGCCGAAATCAGATTATCACATATGTTCAAACTCACCAAAATCTTCCCTCCCATAACCTCATTCTTTCACTATAAAAGCAGGCAGTTATGCATATTTTAGGGAGAGAGAGAAAAAGAAATAGTTCACACAGAGAACAACAAACTGAACTGCCAGCAAAACTGCAAGTTACAAAAACACAAGCTAACTTGTAACCTGCATTGAAATCTCCTCACCAAAGCCTATTTCGAACCAAGCACAAAACCTGCAAACATAAGCCTGCATAACTCAAAGCCTGTTTCGAACCAAACAACAAGCCACTTTCGAAAATCCCACAAACTATAACATCTTTGCCTCATTCCACCACCACTTACATTAGTTTCCCTTCAAACCTCAAATGCTCCTACGCTATGTTCAACAACACCATAACCACCATACATTGTTTTTCACTCTATGCTTAGTTTTCGTTCCACACATCATCAACAAGCATAAACAATTTCCATAAGAGCAGGAGGAATTAAAAAAGCATATTACCTCATCACTGGATTTCTCTATTATTTCATCAATCGAAACCATCAGACTTGCTCTGATCTTGTAAGTTTCCTTACTTCTTTTTTTCTCAAAATATATGTCATGCTTGTCATAATGATGTATGTTGTGAACTAGATGTTGTTGCTGCATTTTTTGTTGTTGATGTTTCAATAAATCAGAACCCCTTGAATTTCTTATTGTTGTTTCTCTTGCCATGAATATTTGTTGCCTCGTTGATTTGATGTTTAACTGCATGAAAAAACTAGAATCAGTGTTGTTATTCGATTTCGATTTAGGGAGTGAAGGAATTCGAAACCAGTAGCAGTGGTGTTGTTTGTTCAGACTTAGAAGGAATTCGAAACCAGTAGGAATGGTGTTGTTCGTTTTTTTTATTTAAGAAGGAGTTCGAAAGCAGTAACAGTGGTGTTGTTCGTTCTTACTTAGGAAGAATTCGAAACCAGTAGCAGTGTTGTTGTTCGTTTGTGATTTAGGGAGCAGAGTTGTTCGATTTCGTTTGAGAGTGAGAAGAGTTCGAATTGATGGAGCAGGATTCATTGTTGGTATTGTACGATTTAATTTTAAGCACAGTTCAAAAGAGAGAGTTCGAAGAGAGAAAAGCAGAGTTCGAAAGAGAGAGTTCAAAGAGACAAAAGAATAGTTTGAAAGAGAGAGTTCGAAGAGAGCAAAGCAGAGTTCGAAAGTGAGAGTTCGAAGAGAGAAAAGCAGACTTCAAAAGAGAGAGTTTGAAAGAGATAAAAGTAGAGTTCAAAAGAGAGAGTTCGAAGAGAGAAAAGCATAATTCGAAAGAGAGAGTTCGAAAGAGAGAAAAGTAGAGTTCGAAAGAGGGAGTTCGAAGAAGGAAAAGAGAGAGTTCGAAAGAGGGAGTTCGAAGAGAAAAAAAGAGAGTTTGAAGGAGCATTGTTCGATTTCGATTCCAGTCCCATGCTGGACCTTTATTTCGTTTTCAGTTTATAACCCAATTAATTAGTTTAGTTTTATAATTTATTTAAATCTTGATATTTCGTTTGGTCAGTATGTTAGCTAATTTTGTTAGTTTTTTTAACTAGCCTTTTATTGATAAGTTTGTAGGTTATTGCCCCCTTATTATGTTCCTCCCATGATACATGTTGGTTGAGTTTATTTCGATTTAATTCCATGGCTTCTCTTTTGGTTTTCTTTTAAAATCTTGGAGTGTTTATACTTTTAGTTTTAATTTTCATGTTGCTTGCAAAATCCAAACGGAATTGTTTAATTTTTTGTCGACTTCATGTCATAAAAAAAAACATCGTGCGAATCCCCTCATTCATTAAAAAATTAGGATAATTTTCCCAAATAATTCAATTTTTTTCAAAACTCACATGTTTTAAGTCAAAACTTCCACATTAGGTCGTCATATCTTCAAAAACTCGTCCATACCCATTTTTTGGCCAAAACAATTTATTTTTAATCAAACAAACATTTTTATAAACAGAAATTTCAAAAGGTTCCTATAAAATACTATAGATACATTGGGTGCTAATACCTTCCCATTGTATAACCAACCCCCGAACCATAGACCTCTTTTCAAAAACGCCTTGTATTTTCATTACTTTTAAAGTATTATTTTACATTGCATGTTTTAGGGTT
The DNA here is from genome assembly GCA_948472305.1 of Vicia faba. NCBI lineage: Eukaryota > Viridiplantae > Streptophyta > Magnoliopsida > Fabales > Fabaceae > Vicia > Vicia faba. The sequence goes on along the minus strand of OX451739.1, from coordinate 558,235,156 downwards.
TTATTTCGCTCTTTTCCCTTTTCCCTTGGAAATAATAAAGCGCGGTGGCGACTCTTGCTTTTTGTGAGACGAATTAATTAATAGTTCGATCTCTGATTTACCCCGCTACATTTTTTATCGCTACACCGACTACCTTGCATAATTACAAGGATACCATCCATTGGAGTAAAAAAATATCCGACAATAGAGTACCTTCCATAATGACAAGGCTATCATGCATTAGAGTAACAAAAATCTGAACAACAGACTACCTTGAGTAATGAAAAGGCTACCATCCATTGGAGTAACAAAAATTTCGACAATAGAGTACCTTCCATAATGACAAGGCTAGCATCCATTGAAGTAACAAAAATATCAACAACAAACTATGTTCTATAATGACAAGCCTACCATCCATTAGAGTAACAAAATCGTGACAACAGACTACCTTCCATAATGACAAGGCTACCATCCATTGGAGTAAAAAAAATCTTGACAACAAACTACCTTCCCTAATGACAAGGCTATCATCTATTGGAGTAAGAAAGATATTGACGACAAAATACCTTCAATAATGACAAGGCTACCATCCAATGGAGTAACACAAATCTCGACAAAAAACTACCTTCCATAATGACAAGGCTACCATCCATTAGAGTAACAAAAATCTCGACAAAAGACTAACTTCCATAATGACAAGGTTACCCTCCATTGGAGTAACAAAAATCTGAACAACAGACTACCTTGAATAACGATGAGGCTACCATCCAATGGAATAACAAAAATATCGACAACATACTACATTTCATAATGACAAGGATACCATCCATTGGAGTAACGGAAATATCAAAGACATACTACCTTCCATAATGACAAGGATACCATCCATTTGAGTAACAGAAATCTCGACAATAGACTACCTTCCATAATGACAAGGTTACCCTCCATTGGAGTAACAAAAATCTGAACAACAGACTACCTTGAATAATGACAAGGCTAACATCCATTGGAATAAAAAAAATATCGATAACATACTACATTTCATAATGACAAGTCCACCATCCATTGGAGTAACGGAAATCTCAAAGACATACTACCTTCCATAATGACAAGGCTACCATCCATTGGAATAACAAAATTATGAACAACAGACTACCTTGCATAATGACAAGGCTATAATCCATTGGGGTAACAAAGATATCGACAAAAGACTAACTTCCATAATGAAAAGGTTACCATCCATTGGAATAACAAAAATCTCAACAACCAACTACCTTCCATAATGACAAGGCTACCGTCCAATGGAATAAAAAAAATATTGATAGCAGACTACCTTCCATAATGACAAGGCTACCGTCCAATGGAATAAAAAAAATATTGATAGCAGACTACCTTCCATAATGACAAGGCTACCATCCATTGGAGTAACAAAAATCTCGACAACAGACTACCTTCCATAATGACAAGGCTATCATCCATTAGAGTAACAAAGATATCGACAACAGACTACCTTGAATAATGACAAGGCTACCATCCATTTGAGTAACAAAAATCTCGGCAAAATACTACCTTCCATAATGACAAGGTTACCCTCCATTGGAGTAAAAAAAATTTGAACAACAGACTACCTTGAATAATGACAAGGCTACCATTCAATGGAGTAACAAAAATATCGACAACATACTACATTTCATAATGACAAGGCTACCATCCATTGGAGTAACGGAAATCTCAAAGACATACTACCTTCCATAATGACAAGGCTACCATTCATTGGAATAACAAAAATCTCGTCAACAGACTACCTTCCATAATGACAAGGCTACCATCCATTAGGGTAACAAAAATCTCGACAACAAACTACCTTCCATAATGACAAGGCTACCATCCATTTGAGCAACCAAAATATCCACAAAAAACTACCTTCCATAATGACAAGGCTACCATCAATTGGAATAACAAAAATCTCGACAATAGACTACCTTCCATAATGACAAGGCTACCATCCATTGGAGTAACAAAAATCTGAACAACCGACTACCTTGCATAATAACAAGGCTACTATCCATTGGAGTAACAAAAATTTCGACAATAGAGTACCTTCCAAAATGACAAGGCTACCATCCATTGGAGTAACAAAAATATCAACAACAGACTATGTTCTATAATGAAAAGCCTACCATCCATTAGAGTAACAAAATCGTGACAACAAACTGCCTTCCATAATGACAAGGCTACCATCCATCGGAGTAAAAAAAATCTCGACAAAAAACTACCTTCTATAATGACAAGGCTATCATCCATTGGAGTAACAAAGATATCGACAATAGACTAACTTCAATAATAACAAGGCTACCATCCATTGGAGTAAAAAAAATCTCGACAAAAAACTACCTTTAATAATGACAAGCTTACCATCCATTCGAATATCAAAAATCTCGACGACAAACTACCTTCCATAATGATAAGCCTACCATCCATTGGAGTAACAAAAATCTCCATAAAATACTACCTTCGATAATGACAAGGTTACATTTCATTGGAATAACAAAAATATCGACAACAGATTACCTTCCATTATGACAAGGCTACAATCCATTGGAGTAACAAAAATTTAAAGAACAAACTACCTTCCATAATGACAAGGCTAGGATCCATTGGAGTAACAGAAATATCAACGACAGACTACCTTCCATAATGACAAGGCTACCATCCATTGGAGTAACAAAAGTCCCGACAACATAATACCTTCCGTAAAGACAACGCTACCATTCATTGGAGTAATTAAAATCTCGACAAAAAACTACCTTCCATAATGACAAGGCTACCATCCATTGTAATAAAAAAATCTCGAAAATAGACTACCTTCCATAATGACAAGGCTACCATCCATTGCAATAACAAAAATTTAAAGAACAAACTACCTTCCATAATGACAAGGCTACAATCCATTGGAGTAACAGAAATATCAACGACAAATTACCTTCCATAATGACAAGGCTACCATCCATTGGAGTAACAAAAATCTTGACAATAGACTACCTTCCATAATGACAAGGCTTCATCCATTGGGGTAACAATAATATCGACACCATAATACCTTTCATAATGACAATGCTACCATCCATTGGAGTAATTAAAATCTCGAAAAAAAACTACCTTCCATAATGACAAGGTTACCATCTATTGGGGAAACAAAAATCTTGACAACAGACTCCCTCCCATAATGGCAAGGCTACCATCCATTGGAGTAACAAAAATCTCGCTAAAAACTACCTTCCATAATGAGAAGGCTACCATCCATTGGAATAACAAAAATCTCGACAATAGACTACCTTCCATAATGACAAGGATACCATCCATCAGAGTAACAAAAATATGAACAACAGACTACCTTGCATAATGACAAGGCTATCATCCATTGGAGTAACAAAAATCTCGACAAAAAACTACCTTCCTTAATGAGCAGGATACATTCATTGGAATAACAAAAATCTCTACAATAGACTACCTTCCATAATGACAAGGCTACAATCCATTGTAGTAACAAAAATATGAACAACAGACTACCTTGCATTATGACAAGGCTATCATCCATTGGTGTAACAAAGAAATCGAGAAAAGACTAACTTCCATAATGACAAGGCTAGGATCCATTGGAGTAACAGAAATATCAACGACAGACTACCTTCCATAATGACAAGGCTACCATCCATTGGAGTAACAAAAGTCTCGACAACATAATACCTTCCGTAAAGACAACGCTACCATCCATTGGAGTAATTAAAATCTCGACAAAAAACTACCTTCCATAATGACAAGGCTACCATCCATTTGAATAAAAAAATCTCGACAATAGACTACCTTCCATAATGACAAGGCTACCATCCATTGGAATAACAAAAATTTGAAGAACAAACTACCTTCCATAATGACAAGGCTACAATCCATTGGAGTAACAGAAATATCAACGACAGATTACCTTCCATAATGACAAGGCTACCATCCATTGGAGTAACAAAAATCTTGACAATAGACTACCTTCCATAATGACAAGGCTTCATCCATTGGGGTAACAATAATATCGACACCATAATACCTTTCATAATGACAATGCTACCATCCATTGGAGTAATTAAAATCTCGACAAAAAACTACCTTCCATAATGACAAGGTTACCATCTATTGGGGAAACAAAAATCTTGACAACAGACTCCCTCCCATAATGGCAAGGCTACCATCCTTTGGAGTAACAAAAATCTCGCTAAAAACTACCTTCCATAATGAGAAGGCTACCATCCATTGGAATAACAAAAATCTCGACAATAGACTACCTTCCATAATGACAAGGATACCATCCATCAGAGTAACAAAAATATGAACAACAGACTACCTTGCATAATGACAAGGCTATCATCCATTGGAGTAACAAAAATCTCGACAAAAAACTACCTTCCTTAATGAGCAGGATACATTCATTGGAATAACAAAAATCTCTACAATAGACTACCTTCCATAATGACAAGGCTACAATCCATTGTAGTAACAAAAATATGAACAACAGACTACCTTGCATTATGACAAGGCTATCATCCATTGGTGTAACAAAGAAATCGACAAAAGACTAACTTCCATAATGACAAGGTTACTATCCATTAGAATAACAAAAATCTCGACAACAGACTACCTTTCAAAATGACAAGGCTACCATCCAATGGAATAAAAAAAATCACGTCAACAGACTACCTTCCATAAAGACAAGGCTACCATCCATTAGAGTAACAAAAATATCGCCAACAGACTACCTTTTATAGTGACAAGGCTACCATCCAATGGAATAACAAAAATCCCGACAACAGACTACCTTCCATAATGACAAGGTTACCATCCATTGGAGCAACAAAAATCTCGACAAAAAACTACCTTCCATAATGACAAGGCTACCATCAATTGGAATAACAAAAATCTCGACAATAGACTACCTTCCATAATGACAAGGCTACCATCCATTGGAGTAACAAAAATCTGAACAATAGACTACCTTCCATAATGACACGGCTACAATCCATTGGAGTAACAGAAATCTCAAAGACAGACTACCTTCCATAATGACAAGGCTAACATTCAATGGAGTAACAAAAATCTCGACAACAAACTACCTTCCATAATGACAAGGCTACCATCCATTGGGGTAACAAAAATCTCTACAACAAACTACCTTCCATAATGACAAGGCTACCATCCATTGGAGCAACAAAAATCTCGACAAAAAACTACCTTCCATAATGACAAGGTTACCATCAATTGGAATAACAAAAATCTCGACAATAGACTACCTTCCATAATGACAAGGCTACCATCCATTGGAGTAACAAAAATCATAACAACAGACTACCTTCCATAATGACAAGACTACATCCATTGGGGTAACAAAAATCTCGAGAACAGACTACCTTCCATATTGTCAAGGCTTTCATCCATTGGAGTAACAAAAATCTCGAAAAAAAACTACCTTCCATAATGACAAGGTTACCATCTATTGGGGTAACAAAAATCTTGACAACAGACTACCTTCCATAAGGGCAACGCTACCATGCATTAGAGTAACAAAAATCTCGACAAAAAACTTCCTTCCTTAATGAGCAGGATACATTCATTGGAATAACAAAAATATCTACAATAGACTACCTTCCATAATGACAAGGCTACCATCCATTGGAGTAACAAAAATATGAACAACTGACTACCTTGCATTATGACAAGGCTATCATCCATTGGTGTAACAAAGAAATCAACAAAAGACTAACTTCCATAATGACAAGGTTATTATCCATTAGAATAACAAAAATCTCGACAACAGACTACCTTTCATAATGACAAGGCTACCATCCAATGGAATAAAAAAAATCACGTCAACAGACTACCTTCCATAAAGACAAGGCTACCATCCATTAGAGTAACAAAAATATCGCCAACAGACTACCTTTTATAATGACAAGGCTACCATCCAATGGAATAACAAAAATCCCGACAACAGACTACCTTCCATAATGACAAGGTTACCATCCATTGGAGCAACAAAAATCTCGACAAAAAACTACCTTCCATAATGACAAGGCTACCATCAATTGGAATAACAAAAACCTCGACAATAGACTACCTTCCATAATGACAAGGCTACCATCCATTGGAGTAACAAAAATCTGAACAATAGACTACCTTCCATAATGACACGGCTACAATCCATTGGAGTAACAGAAATCTCAAAGACAGACTACCTTCCATAATGACAAGGCTAACATTCAATGGAGTAACAAAAATCTCGACAACAAACTACCTTCCATAATGACAAGGCTACCATCCATTGGGGTAACAAAAATCTCTACAACAAACTACCTTCCATAATGACAAGGCTACCATCCATTGGAGCAACAAAAATCTCGACAAAAAACTACCTTCCATAATGACAAGGCTACCATCAATTGGAATAACAAAAATCTCGACAATAGACTACCTTCCATAATGACAAGGCTACCATCCATTGGAGTAACAAAAATCATAACAACAGACTACCTTCCATAATGACAAGACTACATCCATTGGGGTAACAAAAATCTCGAGAACAGACTACCTTCCATATTGTCAAGGCTTTCATCCATTGGAGTAACAAAAATCTCGAAAAAAAACTACCTTCCATAATGACAAGGTTACCATCTATTGGGGTAACAAAAATCTTAACAACAGACTACCTTCCATAAGGGCAACGCTACCATGCATTAGAGTAACAAAAATCTCGACAAAAAACTTCCTTCCTTAATGAGCAGGATACATTCATTGGAATAACAAAAATATCTACAATAGACTACCTTCCATAATGACAAGGCTACCATCCATTGGAGTAACAAAAATATGAACAACAGACTACCTTGCATTATGACAAGGCTATCATCCATTGGTGTAACAAAGAAATCAACAAAAGACTAACTTCCATAATGACAAGGTTATTATCCATTAGAATAACAAAAATCTCGACAACAGACTACCTTTCATAATGACAAGGCTACCATCCAATGGAATAAAAAAAATCACGTCAACAGACTACCTTCCATAATGACAAGGCTACCATCCATTAGAGTAACAAAAATATCGCCAACAGACTACCTTTTATAATGACAAGGCTACCATCCAATGGAATAACAAAAATCCCGACAACAGACTACCTTCCATAATGACAAGGTTACCATCCATTGGAGCAACAAAAATCTCGACAAAAAACTACCTTCCATAATTACAAGGCTACCATCAATTGGAATAACAAAAATATCGACAATAGACTACCTTCCATAATGACAAGGCTACCATCCATTGAAGTAACAAAAATATCAACAACAAACTATGTTCTATAATGACAAGCCTACCATCCATTAGAGTAACAAAATCGTGACAACAGACTACCTTCCATAATGACAAGGCTACCATCCATTGGAGTAAAAAAAATCCTGACAACAAACTACCTTCCCTAATGACAAGGCTATCATCTATTGGAGTAAGAAAGATATTGACGACAAAATACCTTCAATAATGACAAGGCTACCATCCATTGGAGTAACAAAAATCTCGACAAAAAACTACCTTCCATAATGACAAGGCTACCATCCATTAGAGTAACAAAAATCTCGACAAAAGACTAACTTCCATAATGACAAGGTTTCCCTCCATTGGAGTAACAAAAATCTGAACAACAGACTACCTTGAATAACGATGAGGCTACCATCCAATGGAATAACAAAAATATCGACAACATACTACATTTCATAATGATAAGGATACCATCCATTGGAGTAACGGAAATATCAAAGACATACTACCTTCAATAATGACAAGGATACCATCCATTTGAGTAACAGAAATCTCGACAAAAGACTACCTTCCATAATGACAAGGTTACCCTCCATTGGAGTAACAAAAATCTGAACAACAGACTACCTTGAATAATGACAAGGCTAACATCCATTGGAATAAAAAAAATATCGATAACATACTACATTTCATAATGACAAGTCCACCATCCATTGGAGTAACGGAAATCTCAAAGACATACTACCTTCCATAATGACAAGGCTACCATCCATTGGAATAACAAAATTATGAACAACAGACTACCTTGCATAATGACAAGGCTATAATCCATTGGAGTAACAAAGATATCGACAAAAGACTAACTTCCATAATGAAAAGGTTACCATCCATTGGAATAACAAAAATCTCAACAACCAACTACCTTCCATAATGACAAGGCTACCGTCCAATGGAATAAAAAAAATATTGATAGCAGACTACCTTCCATAATGACAAGGCTACCATCCATTGGAGTAACAAAAATCTCGACAACAGACTACCTTCCATAATGACAAGGCTATCATCCATTGGAGTAACAAAGATATCGACAACAGACTACCTTGAATAATGACAAGGCTACCATCCATTTGAGTAACAAAAATCTCGGCAAAATACTACCTTCCATAATGACAAGGTTACCCTCCATTGGAAAAATTTGAACAACAGACTACCTTGAATAATGACAAGGCTACCATTCAATGGAGTAACAAAAATATCGACAACATACTACATTTCATAATGACAAGGCTACCATCCATTGGAGTAACGGAAATCTCAAAGACATACTACCTTCCATAATGACAAGGCTACCATTCATTGGAGTAACAAAAATCTCGTCAACAGACTACCTTCCATAATGACAAGGCTACCATCCATTAGGGTAACAAAAATCTCGACAACAAACTACCTTCCATAATGACAAGGCTACCATCCATTTGAGCAACCAAAATATCCACAAAAAACTACCTTCCATAATGACAAGGCTACCATCAATTGGAATAACAAAAATCTCGACAATAGACTACCTTCCATAATGACAAGGCTACCATCCATTGGAGTAACAAAAATCTGAACAACCGACTACCTTGCATAATAACAAGGCTACCATCCATTGGAGTAACAAAAATTTCGACAATAGAGTACCTTCCAAAATGACAAGGCTACCATCCATTGGAGTAACAAAAATATCAACAACAGACTATGTTCTATAATGAAAAGCCTACCATCCATTAGAGTAACAAAATCGTGACAACAAACTACCTTCCATAATGACAAGGCTACCATCCATCGGAGTAAAAAAAATCTCGACAAAAAACGACCTTCCATAATGACAAGGCTATCATCCATTGGAGTAACAAAGATATCGACAATAGACTAACTTCAATAATAACAAGGCTACCATCCATTGGAGTAAAAAAAATCTCGACAAAAAACTACCTTCAATAATGACAAGCTTACCATCCATTCGAATATCAAAAATCTCGACGACAAACTACCTTCCATAATGACAAGGCTACCATCCATTGGAGTAACAAAAATATCGACAACATACTATCTTCCATAATGACAAGGCTATCATCCATTGGAGTAACAAAAATCTCGATAAAATACTACCTTCGATAATGACAAGGTTACATTTCATTGGAATAACAAAAATATCGACAACAGATTACCTTCCATTATGACAAGGCTACAATCCATTGGAGAAACAAAAATTTAAAGAACAAACTACCTTCCATAATGACAAGGCTAGGATCCATTGGAGTAACAGAAATATCAATGACAGACTACCTTCCATAATGACAAGGCTACCATCCATTGGAGTAACAAAAGTCTCGACAACATAATACCTTCCGTAAAGACAACGCTACCATCCATTGGAGTAATTAAAATCTCGACAAAAAACTACCTTCCATAATGACAAGGCTACCATCCATTGGAATAAAAAAATCTCGACAATAGACTACCTTCCATAATGACAAGGCTACCATCCATTGGAATAACAAAAATTTGAAGAACAAACTACCTTCCATAATGACAAGGCTACAATCCATTGGAGTAACAGAAATATCAACGACATATTACCTTCCATAATGACAAGGCTACCATCCATTGGAGTAACAAAAATCTTGACAATAGACTACCTTCCATAATGACAAGGCTTCATCCATTGGGGTAACAATAATATTGACACCTTAATACCTTTCATAATGAAAATGCTACCATCCATTGGAGTAATTAAAATCTCGACAAAAAACTACCTTCCATAATGACAAGGTTACCATCTATTGGGGAAACAAAAATCTTGACAACAGACTCCCTCCCATAATGGCAAGGCTACCATCCATTGGAGTAACAAAAATCTCGCTAAAAACTACCTTCCATAATGAGAAGGCTACCATCCATTAAAATAACAAAAATCTCGACAATAGACTACCTTCCATAATGACAAGGATACCATCCATCAGAGTAACAAAAATATGAACAACAGACTACCTTGCATAATGACAAGGCTATCATCCATTGGAGTAACAAAAATCTCGACAAAAAACTACCTTCCTTAATGAGCAGGATACATTCATTGGAATAACAAAAATCTCTACAATAGACTACCTTCCATAATGACAAGGCTACAATCCATTGTAGTAACAAAAATATGAACAACAGACTACCTTGCATTATGACAAGGCTATCATCCATTGGTGTAACAAAGAAATCGAAAAAAGACTAACTTCCATAATGACAAGGTTACTATCCATTAGAATAACAAAAATCTCGACAACAGACTACCTTTCATAATGACAAGGCTACCATCCAATGGAATAAAAAAAATCACGTCAACAGACTACCTTCCATAAAGACAAGGCTACCATCCATTAGAGTAACAAAAATATCGCCAACAGACTACCTTTTATAATGACAAGGCTACCATCCAATGGAATAACAAAAATCCCGACAACAGACTACCTTCCATAATGACAAGGTTACCATCCATTGGAGCAACAAAAATCTGGACAAAAAACAACCTTCCATAATGACAAGGCTACCATCAATTGGAATAACAAAAATCTCGACAATAGACTACCTTCCATAATGACAAGGCTACCATCCATTGGAGTAACAAAAATATGAACTATAGACTACCTTCCATAATGACACGGCTACAATCCATTGGAGTAACAGAAATCTCAAACACAGACTACCTTCCATAATGACAAGGCTAACATTCAATGGAGTAACAAAAATCTCGACAACAAACTACCTTCCATAATGACAAGGCTACCATCCATTGGGGTAACAAAAATCTCTACAACAAACTACCTTCCATAATGACAAGGCTACCATCCATTGGAGCAACAAAAATCTCGACAAAAAACTACCTTCCATAATGACAAGGCTACCATCAATTGGAATAACAAAAATCTCGACAATAGACTACCTTCCATAATGACAAGGCTACCATCCATTGGAGTAAAAAAAATCATAACAACAGACTACCTTCCATAATGACAAGACTACATCCATTGGGGTAACAAAAATCTCGAGAACAGACTACCTTCCATATTGTCAAGGCTTTCATCCATTGGAGTAACAAATATCTCGAAAAAAAACTACCTTCCATAATGACAAGGTTACCATCTATTGGGGTAACAAAAATCTTGACAACAGACTACCTTCCATAAGGGCAAGGCTACCATGCATTAGAGTAACAAAAATCTCGACAAAAAACTACCTTCCTTAATGAGCAGGATACATTCATTGGAATAACAAAAATCTCTACAATAGACTACCTTCCATAATGACAAGGCTACCATCCATTGGAGTAACAAAAATATGAACAACAGACTACCTTGCATTATGACAAGGCTATCATCCATTGGTGTAACAAAGAAATCAACAAAAGACTAACTTCCATAATGACAAGGTTATTATCCATTAGAATAACAAAAATCTCGACAACAGACTACCTTTCATAATGACAAGGCTACCATCCAATGGAATAAAAAAAATCACGTCAACAGACTACCTTCCATAATGACAAGGCTACCATCCATTAGAGTAACAAAAATATCGCCAACAGACTACCTTTTATAATGACAAGGCTACCATCCAATGGAATAACAAAAATCCCGACAACAGACTACCTTCCATAATGACAAGGTTACCATCCATTGGAGCAACAAAAATCTCGACAAAAAACTACCTTCCATAATGACAAGGCTACCATCAATTGGAATAACAAAAATCTCGACAATAGACTACCTTCCATAATGACAAGGCTACCATCCATTGGAGTAACAAAAATCTGAACTATAGACTACCTTCCATAATGACACGGCTACAATCCATTCGAGTAACAGAAATCTCAAAGACAGACTACCTTCCATAATGACAAGGCTAACATTCAATGGAGTAACAAAAATATCGACAACAAACTACCTTCCATAATGACAAGGCTACCATCCATTGGGGTAACAAAAATCTCTACAACAAACTACCTTCTATAATGAAAAGGCTATCATCCATTGGAGCAACAAAAATCTCGACAAAAAACTACCTTCAATAATGACAAGGCTACCATCAATTGGAATAACAAAAATCTCGACAATAGACTACCTTCCATAATGACAAGGCTACCATCCGTTGGAGTAACAAAAATCATAACAACCGACTACCTTGCATAATGACAAGGCTACAATCCATTGGAGTAACAAAAAACTGAACAACCGACTACCTTCCATAATGGCAAGGCTACCATCCATTGTAGTAACAAAAATCTCGACAAAATACTACCTTCCATAATGAGAAGGATACCATCCATTGGAATAACAAAAATCTCGACAATAGACTACCTTCCATAATGACAAGGCTAACATCCTTTAGAGTAACAGAAATCTCAATGACATACTACCTTCCATAATGATAAGGCTACCATCCACTAGAGTAAAAAAAATCTCGACAACATATTACCTTCCGTAATGACAGGGCTACCATCAATTGGAGTAACAAAAATCTCGACAACAGACTACCTTCTATAATGACAAGGCTACCATCCATTGGAGTAAACAAAATCTCAACAACATACTACCTTCAATAACGTCAAGGCTATCATCCATTGGAGTAACATAGATATCGACAACAGACTACCTTCAATAATGACAAGGCTACCGTCCATTTTAGTAAACAAAATCTCGACAAAAGACTACCTTCCATAATGATAAGGCTACCATCCTTTGGAGTAACAAAAATATGGACAACAGACTACCTTCCATAATGATAAGGCTACCATCGACTAGAGTAACAAAAATCTCAAAAAAATACTACCTTCCATAAAGACAAGGTTACCATCCATTGGAATAAAAAAAATCTCGACAACAGACCACCTTCCATAATGACAAGGCTACCATCCAATGGAATAACAAAAATCTCGATAACGGTCTACCTTCCATAATCAAAAGGCTGCATCCATTGGGGTAACAAAAATATCGACAACAGATTACCTTCAGCAGTTACAAGGCGACCATCCATTGGAATAAAATAAATCTCGACAATAGACTACCTTCTATATTGACAAGGCTACCATCCATTGGAATAACAAAAATCTCGACAAAAAACTACCTTCCATAATGACAAGATTACCATCTATTGGGGTAACAAAAATCTTGACAACAGACTACCTTCGATAAGGGCAAGGCTACCATCCATTAGAGTAACAAAAATCTCGATAAAAAACCACCTTCCTTAATGAGAAGGATACATCCATTGGAATAACAAAAATATCCACAATAGACTACCTTCCATAATGACAAGGCTACCATCCATTAGAGTAACAAAAATCTGGACAACAGACTACCTTTCATAATGACCAGGCTACCATCCATTGGAGTTTCAAAAATCACAATGACAGACTACCTTCCATAATGACAAGGCTACCATCCATTGGAGTAACAAAAATTTCAACCAAAGACTACCTTCCATAATGAAAAGGCTACCATCCATTGGAGTAACAAAAATCTCGACAACAAACTACCTTCCATAATGAGAAGGCTACCATCCATTGGAATAACAAAGATATCGACAACATAGTCCCTTCCATAATGACAAGGCTACCATCCATTGGAGTAATAGAAATCTTGACAACAGACTACCTTCCATAATGACAAGGCTACCATCCATTGGAGTATCAGAAATCACAACGAGAAACTACCTTCCATAAGGGCAAGGCTACCATCCATTAGAGTAACAAAAATTGGGAGAACAGACTACCTTCCATAATGACAAGGCTACCATCCATTGGAGTAACAAAAATCTCGATAACATACTACCTTTCATAATGACAAGGCTACAATCCAATGGAATAACAAAAATCTCGACAACAGACTACCTTCCATAATGACAAGTATACCATCCATTGGAGTAACAAAAATCACGACAACAAACTACCTTTTATAATGATAAGGCTACCATCCATTAGAGTAACAAAAATCTGGACAACAGACTACCTTCCATAATGACAAGGCTACCATCCATTGGAGTATCAGAAATCACAACAAGAGACTACCTTCCATAATGATGAGGCTACCATCCATTGGAGTAAAAAAAATCTCGACAACAGACTACCTTCCATAATGAGAAGGCTACCATCCATTGGAGTAACAAAGATATCGACAACATACTACCTTCCATAATGACAAGGCTACCATCCATTGGAGTAATAAAAATCACGACCACAAGCTACCTTCCATAATGAGAAGGCTACCATGCATTAGAATAACAAAAATATCGACAACAGACTACCTTCCATAATGACTAGCCTACCATCCAATGGAGTAACAAAAATATCGACAACAGACTAACTTCCATAATGACAAGGTTACCATCTATTGCAGTAAAAAAAATCTCGACAGCAGACTACCTTCTATAATGACAAGGGTACCATCCATTGGAGTAACAAAAATCTCGGCAACAAACTACCTTCCATAATGACAAGGCTACCATCCATTAGAATAACAAAAATCTCGACAACAGACTACCTTTCATAATGACAAGGCTACAATCCAATGGAATAACAAAATTATCGACAACAGACTACCTTCTATAATGACAAGGCTACCATCCATTAGAGTAACAAAAATCTCGACAACATACTACCTTTCATAATGACAAGGCTACCATCCATTGGAGTTTCAGAGATCACAATGATAGACTACCTTCCATAATGACTAGGCTCCCATCCATTGGAGTAACAAAAATTTCAACCAGAGACTACCTTCCATAATGAAAAGGCTACCATCCATTGGAGTAACAAAAATCTCGACAACAAACTACCTTCCATAATGAGAAGGCTACCATCCATTGGAGTAACAAAGATATCGACAACATACTACCTTCCATAATGACAAGGCTACCATCCATTGGAGTAATAAAAATCTGGACAACAGACTGCCTTCCATAATGACAAGGCTACCATCTATTGCAGTATAAAAAATCTCGACAACAGACGACCTTCCATAATGACAAGGGTACCATCCATTGGAGTAACAAAAATCTCGACAACAGACTACCTTCCATAATGACAAGGCTACAATCCAATGGAATAACAAAAATCACGACAACAAACTAACTTCCATAATGACAAGTATACCATACATTAGAGTAACAAAAATCACGACAACAAACTACCTTCCATAATGACAAGGCTACCATCCATTAGAATAACAAAATTGTTGACAACATACTACCTTCTATAATTACAAGGCTACCATCCAATGGAGTAACCAAAATATCGACAACAAACTAACTTCTATAATGACAAGGCTACCATCCATTAGAGAAACAAAAATCTGGACAATAGACTACCTTCCATAATGACAAGGCTACCATCCACTGGAGTATCAGAAATCACAACAACAAACAACCTTCCATAAGGGCAAGGCTACCATCCATTAGAGTAACAAAAATTGGGAGAACAGACTACCTTCCATAATGACAAGGCTACCATCCATTGGGGTAACAAAAATGTCAACAAGAGACTACCTTCCATAATGACAAGGCTACCATCCATTGGAGTAACAAAAATCTTGACAACAGACTACCATCCATAATGACAAGGTTACAATCTATTGCAGTATAAAAAATCTCGACAACAGACTACCTTCCATAATGACAAGGGTACCATCCATTGAAGTAACAAAAATCTCGACAATAGACTACCTTCCATAATGACAAGTCTACCATCCATTGGAATAACAAAAATCTCGATAACATACTACCTTTAATAATGACAAGGCTACTATCCAATGGAATAACAAAAATCTCGACAACAGACTACCTTCCATAATGACAAGTATACCATCCATTGGAGTAACAAAAATCACGACAACAAACTACCTTCCATAATGACAAGGCTACCATCCATTGGAGTAACAAAAATATCGACAACAGACTACCTTCTATAATGACAAGGCTACCATCCATTAGAGTAACAAAAATCTGGACAACAGACTACCTTTCATATTGACAAGGCTACCATCCATTGGAGTTTCAGAAATCACAATGACAGACTACCTTCGATAATGACTAGGCTACCATTCATTGGAGTAACACAAATTTCAACCAGAGACTACCTTCCATAATGAAAAGGCTACCATCCATTGGAGTAACAAAAATCTCGACAACAGACTACCTTCCATAATCAGAAAGCTACCATCCATTGGAGTAACAAAGATATCGACAACGTACTACCTTCCATAATGACAAGGCTACCATCCATTGGAGTAATAAAAATCTGGACAACAGACTACCTTCCATAATGACAAGGCTACCATCTATTGCAGTATAAAAAATCTCGACAACAGACGACCTTCGATAATGACAAGTCTACCATCCATTGGAATAACAAAAATCTCGATAACATACTACCTTTCATAATGACAAGGCTAAAATCCAATGGAATAACAAAAATCTCGACAACAGACTACCTTCCATAATGACAAGTATACCATCCATTGGAGTAACAAAAATCACGACAAAAAACTACCTTCCATAATGACAAGGCTACCATCCATTAGAATAACAAAATTGTTGACAACAGACTACCTTTAATAATTACAAGGCTACCATCCAATGGAGTAACCAAAATATCGTCAACAGACTACCTTCTATAATGATAAGGCTACCATCCATTAGAGTAACAAAAATCTGGACAACAGACTACCTTTCATAATGACAAGGCTACCATCCATTGGAGTTTCAAAAATCACAAGGACAGACTACCTTCCATAAGGGCAAGGCTACCATCCATTAGAGTAACAAAAATTGGGAGAACAAACTACCTTCCATAATGACTAGGCTACCATCCATTGGAGTAACAAAAATTTCAACCAGAGACTACCTTCCATAATGAAAAGGCTACCATCCATTGGAGTAACAAAAATCTCGACAACAGACTACCTTATATAATGACAAGGGTACCATCCATTAGAGTAACAAAAATCTCGACAACAGACTACCTTCCATAATGAAAAGTCTACCATCCATTGGAATAACAAAAATCTCGACAACAGACTACCTTTCATAATGACAAGGCTACAATCCAATGGAATAACAAAAATCACGACAACAGACTACCTTCCATAATGACAAGTATACCATCCATTGGAGTAACAAAAATCACGACAACAAAATACCTTCCATAATGACAAGGCTACCATCCATTAGAATAACAAAATTGTTGACAACAGACTACCTTCTATAATTACAAGGCTACCATCCAATGGAGTAACCAAAATATCGACAACAAACTAACTTCTATAATGACAAGGCTACCATCCATTAGAGTAACAAAAATCTGGACAACAGACTACCTTCCATAATGACAAGGCTACCATCCACTAGAGTATCAGAAATCACAACGACAAACTACCTTCCATAAGGGCAAGGCTACCATCCATTAGAGTAACAAAAATTGGGAGAACAAACTACCTTCCATAATGACAAGGAAACCATCCATTGGGGTAACAAAAATGTCAACAAGAGACTACCTTCAATAATGACAAGGCTACCATCCATTGGAGTAACAAAAATATCGACAACAGACTACCTTCCATAATGACAAGGGTACCATCCATTGGAGTAACAAAAATCTCGACAATAGACTACCTTCCATAATGACAAGTCTACCATCCATTGGAATAACAAATATCTCGATAACATACTACCTTTCATAATGACAAGGCTACTATCCAATGGAATAACAAAAATCTCGACAACAGACTACCTTCCATAATGACAAGTATACCATCCATTGGAGTAACAAAAATCACGACAACAAACTACCTTCCATAATGACAAGGCTACCATCCATTAGAATAACAAAATTGTTGACAACAGACTACTTTCCATAATTACAAGGCTACCATCCAATGGAGTAACCAAAATATCGACAAAAGACTACCTTCTATAATGATAAGGCTACCATCCATTAGACTTACAAAACTCTGGACAATAGACTACCTTCCATAATGACAAGGGTACCATCCATTGGAGTAACAAAAATGACAACAATAGACTACCTTCCATAATGATGAGGCTACCATCCATTGGATTAACAAAATTCTCGACAACAGACTACCTTCCATAATGAGAAGGCTACCATCCATTGGAGTAACAAAGATATCGACAACATACTACCTTCCATAATGACAAGGCTACCATCCATTGGAGTAATAAAAATCACGACCACATGCTACCTTCCATAATGAGAAGGCTACCATGCATTGGAATAACAAAAATCTCGACAACAGACTACCTTCCATAATGACAAGGCTACCATCCAAATGAGTAACAAAAATATCGACAACAGACTACCTTCCATAATGATAAGGCTACCATCTATTGCATTAAAAAAAATCTCGACAGCAGAATACCTTCTATATGACAAGGGTCCATCAATTGGAGTAACAAAAATCTCGACAACAGACTACCTTCCATAATGAAAAGTCTACCATGCATTGGAATAACAAAAATCTCGACAACAGACTACCTTTCATAATGACAAGGCTACCATCCATTTGAGTAACAAAAATCACGACAACAAACTACCTTCCATAATGACAAGGCTACCATCCATTAGAATAACAAAATTGTTGACAACAGACTACCTTTAATAATTACAAGGCTACCATCCAATGGAGTAACCAAAATATCGTCAACAGACTACCTTCTATAATGATAAGCCTACCATCCATTAGAGTAACAAAAATCTGGACAACATACTACCTTTCATAATGACAAGGCTACCATCCATTGGAGTTTCAGAAATCACAATGACAGACTACCTTCCATAATGACTAGGCTACCATCCATTGGAGTAACAAAAATTTCAACCAGAGACTACCTTCCATAATGAAAAGGCTACCATCCGTTGGAGTAATAAAAATTTCGACAACAGACTACCTTCCATAATGAGAAGGCTACCATGCATTGGAATAACAAAAATCTCGACAACATACAACCTTCCATAATGACAAGGCTACCATCCAATGGAGTAACAAAAATCTCGACAGCAGACTACCTTCTATAATGACAAGGGTACCATCCATTGGAGTAACAAAAACCTCGACAACAGACTACCTTCCATAATGAAAAGTCTACCATCCATTGGAATAACAAAAATCACGACAACAGACTACCTTTCATAATGACAAGGCTACAATCCAATGGAATAACAAAATTCTCGACAACAGACTACCTTCCATAATGACAAGTATACCATCCATTGGAGTAACAAAAATCACAACAACAAACTACCTTCCATAATGACTAGGCTACCACCCATTAGAATAACAAAATTGTTGACAACAGACTACCTTCTATAATTACAAGGCTACCATCCAATGGAGTAACCAAAATATCGACAACAAACTAACTTCTATAATGACAAGGCTACCATCCATTAGAGTAACAAAAATCTGGACAACAGACTACCTTCCATAATGACAAGGCTACCATCCACTGGAGTATCATAAATCACAACGACAAACTACCTTCCATAAGGGCAAGGCTACCATCCATTAGAGTAACAAAAATTGGGAGAACATACTACCTTCCATAATGACAAGGCTACCATCCATTGGGGTAACAAAAATGTCAACAAGAGACTACCTTCCATAATGACAAGGCTACCATCCATTGGAGTAACAAAAATCTCGACAACAGACTACCTTCCATAGTGACAAGGCTACAATCTATTGCAGTATAAAAAATCTCGACAACAGACTACCTTCCATAATGACAAGTGTACCATCCATTGGAGTAACAAAAATCTCGACAATAAACAACCTTCCATAATGATAAGTCTACCATCCATTGGAATAACAAAAATCTAGACAACAGACTACCTTTCATAATGACAAGGCTACCATCCATTGCAGTAACAAAAATATCAACAAGAGACTACCTTCCATAATGACAAGGCTACCATCCATTAGAGTAACAAAAATATCGACAACAGACTACCTTCCATAATGAGAAGTCTAGCATCCATTGGAGTAACAAAGATATCGATAACATACTACCTTTAATAATGACAAGGCTACCATACATTGGAGTAACAAAAATCACAACAACAAACTACCTTCCATAATTAGAAGGCTACCATCCATTAGAATAACAAAATTGTTGACAACATACTACCTTCCATAATTACAAGGCTACCATCCAATGGAGTAATAAAAATATCGACACAGACTACCTTCTATATTGACAAGGATACCATCCATTAGAGTAACCAAAATATGGACAACAGACTACCTTCCATAATGACAAGGCTACCATCCATTGGAGTAATAGAAATCACAACGATAGACTACCTTCCATAATGACAAGTCTACAATCCATTAGAGTAGCCAAAATCATGAGAACAAACTACCTTCCATAATGACAAGGCTACCATCCATTGGAGGAACAAAAATGTCAACAACAGACTACCTTCCATAATGAGAAGGCTACCATCCATTGAAGTAACAAAAATCTCGACAACAGACTACCTTCCATAATGAGAAGGCTACCATCCATTGGAGTAACAAAGATATCGACAACATACTACCTTCCATAATGACAAGGGTACCATCCATTGGAGTAATAAAAATCACGAAAACATACTACATTCCATAATGACAAGGCTACCATCCAATGGAATAACAAAAATCTCGACAACAGACTACCTTCCATAATGGCAAGGCTACCATCCAATGGAGTAACAAAAATCTCGACAACAGACTACCTTCCATAATGACAAGGCTACCATCTATTGCAGTAAAAAAAATCTCGACAACAAACTACCTTCCATAATGAGAAGGCTACCATCCATTGGAGTAACAAAGATATCGACAACATACTACCTTCCATAATGACAAGGGTACCATCCATTGGAGTAATAAAAATCACGAAAACAGACTACATTCCATAATGACAAGGCTACCATCCATTGGAATAACATAAATCTCGACAAAAGACTACCTTTCATAATGACAAGGCTACAATCCAATGGAATAACAAAAATCTCGACAACAAACTACCTTCCATAATGACAAGTCTACCATCCATTGGAGTAACAAAAATCACGACAACAAACTACCTTCCATAATGACAAGGCTACCATCCATTGGAATAACAAAATTGTTGACAACAGACTACCTTCCATAATTACAAGGCTACCATCCAATGGAGTAACCAAAATATTGACAACAGACTACCTTCTATAATGACAAGGCTACCATCCAATAGGGTAACAAAAATCTGGACAACAGACTGCCTTCCATAATGACAAGGCTACCATCCATTCGAGTATCAGAAATCACATCGACAGACTACCTTCCATAATGACAAGGCTACCATCCATCAGAGTAACAAAAATCGGGAGAACATATTGCCTTCCATAATGACAAGGCTACCATCCATTGGAGTAACAAAAATATCAACAAGACACTACCTTCCTTAATGACAAGGCTACCATCCATTGGAGTAACAAAAATATCGAAAACAGACTACCTTCCATAATGAGAAGGCTACCATCCATTGGAGTAACAAAGATATCGATAACATACTACCTTCAATAATGACAAGGCTACCATACATTGGAGTAACAAAAATCACAACAACAAACTACCTTCCATAATGACAAGGCTACCATCCATTAGAATAACAAAATTGTAAACAACATACTACCTTCCATAATTACAAGGCTACCATCCAATGGAGTAACAAAAATATCGACACAGACTACCTTCTATAATGACAAGGCTACCATCCATTGGAGTAATAGAAATCACAACGACATACTACCTTCCATAATGATAAGGCTACAATCCATTAGAGTAACCAAAATCAGGAGAACAAACTACCTTCCATAATGACAAGGCTACCATCCTTTGGAGGAACAAAAATGTCAACAACAAACTACCTTCCATAATGAGAAGGCTACCATCCATTGAAGTAACAAAAATCTCGACAACAGACTACCTTCCATATTGAGAAGGCTACCATCCATTGGAGTTACAAAGATATCGACAACATACTACCTTCCATAATGACAAGGGTACCATCCATTGGAGTAATAAAAATCACGAAAACAGACTACATTCCATAATGACAAGGCTACCATCCAATGGAATAACAAAAATCTCGACAATAGACTACCGTCCATAATGGCAAGGCTACCATCCAATGGACTAACAAAAATCTCGAGAACAAATTACCTTCCATAATGACAAGGCTACCATCTATTGCAGTAATAAAAATCTCGACAACAAACTACCTTCCATAATGACAAGGGTACCATCCATTGGAGTAACAAAAATCTCGACAACAGACTACCTTCCATAATGACAAGTCTACCATCCATTGGAATAACACAAATCTCGACAACAGACTCCCTTTCATAATGACAAGGCTACAATCCAATGGAATAACAAAAATCTCGACAACAAACTACCTTCCATAATGACAAGTCTACCATCCATTGGAGTAACAAAAATCACGACAACAAACTACATTCCATAATGACAAGGCTACCATCCATTGGAATAACAAAATTGTTGACAACAGACTACCTTCCATAATTACAAGGCTACCATCCAATGGAGTAACCAAAATGTTGACAACAGACTACCTTCTATAATGACAAGGCTACCATCCAATAGAGTAACAAAAATCTTGACAACAGACTGCCTTCCATAATGACAAGGCTACCATCCATTGGAGTATCAGAAATCACATCGACAGACTACCTTCCATAATGACAAGGCTACCATCCATTAGAGTAACAAAAATCGGGAGAACATACTGCCTTCCATAATGACAAGGCTACCATCCATTGCAGTAACAAAAATATCAACAAGAGACTACCTTCCATAATGACAAGGCTACCATCCATTGGAGTAACAAAAATATCGACAACAGACTACCTTCCATAATGAGAAGGCTAACATCCATTGGAGTAACAAAGATATCGATAACATACTACCTTCAATAATGACAAGGCTACCATACATTGGAGTAACAAAAATCACAACAACAAACTACCTTCCATAATTACAAGGCTACCATCCATTAGAATAAAAAAATTGTTGACAACAGACTACCTTCATTAATTACAAGGCTACCATCCAATGGAGTAATAAAAATATCGACACAGACTACCTAATATATTGACAAGGATACCATCCATTAGAGTAACAAAAATATGGACAACACACTACCTTCCATAATGACAAGGCTGCCATCCATTGGAGTAATAGAAATCACAACGATAGACTACCTTCCATAATGACAAGTCTACAATCCATTAGAGTAGCCAAAATCATGAGAACAAACTACCTTCCATAATGACAAGGCTACCATCCATTGGAGGAACAAAAATGTCAACAACAGACTACCTTCCATAATGAGAAGGCTACCATCCATTGAAGTAACAAAAATCTCGACAACAAACTACCTTCCATAATGAGAAGGCTACCATCCATTGGAGTAACAAAGATATCGACAACATACTACCTTCCATAATGACAAGGGTACCATCCATTGGAGTAATAAAAATCACGAAAACATACTACATTCCATAATGACAAGGCTACCATCCAATGGAATAACAAAAATCTCGACAACAGACTACCTTCCATAATGGCAAGGCTACCATCCAATGGAGTAACAAAAATCTCGACAACAGACTACCTTCCATAATGACAAGGCTACCATCTATTGCAGTAAAAAAAATCTCGACAACAAACTACCTTCCATAATGAGAAGGCTACCATCCATTGGAGTAACAAAGATATCGACAACATACTACCTTCCATAATGACAAGGGTACCATCCATTGGAGTAATAAAAATCACGAAAACAGACTACATTCCATAATGACAAGGCTACCATCCATTGGAATAACATAAATCTCGACAAAAGACTACCTTTCATAATGACAAGGCTACAATCCAATGGAATAACAAAAATCTCGACAACAAACTACCTTCCATAATGACAAGTCTACCATCCATTGGAGTAACAAAAATCACGACAACAAACTACCTTCCATAATGACAAGGCTACCATCCATTGGAATAACAAAATTGTTGACAACAGACTACCTTCCATAATTACAAGGCTACCATCCAATGGAGTAACCAAAATATTGACAACAGACTACCTTCTATAATGACAAGGCTACCATCCAATAGGGTAACAAAAATCTGGACAACAGACTGCCTTCCATAATGACAAGGCTACCATCCATTCGAGTATCAGAAATCACATCGACAGACTACCTTCCATAATGACAAGGCTACCATCCATCAGAGTAACAAAAATCGGGAGAACATATTGCCTTCCATAATGACAAGGCTACCATCCATTGGAGTAACAAAAATATCAACAAGACACTACCTTCCTTAATGACAAGGCTACCATCCATTGGAGTAACAAAAATATCGAAAACAGACTACCTTCCATAATGAGAAGGCTACCATCCATTGGAGTAACAAAGATATCGATAACATACTACCTTCAATAATGACAAGGCTACCATACATTGGAGTAACAAAAATCACAACAACAAACTACCTTCCATAATGACAAGGCTACCATCCATTAGAATAACAAAATTGTAAACAACATACTACCTTCCATAATTACAAGGCTACCATCCAATGGAGTAACAAAAATATCGACACAGACTACCTTCTATAATGACAAGGCTACCATCCATTGGAGTAATAGAAATCACAACGACATACTACCTTCCATAATGATAAGGCTACAATCCATTAGAGTAACCAAAATCAGGAGAACAAACTACCTTCCATAATGACAAGGCTACCATCCTTTGGAGGAACAAAAATGTCAACAACAAACTACCTTCCATAATGAGAAGGCTACCATCCATTGAAGTAACAAAAATCTCGACAACAGACTACCTTCCATATTGAGAAGGCTACCATCCATTGGAGTTACAAAGATATCGACAACATACTACCTTCCATAATGACAAGGGTACCATCCATTGGAGTAATAAAAATCACGAAAACAGACTACATTCCATAATGACAAGGCTACCATCCAATGGAATAACAAAAATCTCGACAATAGACTACCGTCCATAATGGCAAGGCTACCATCCAATGGACTAACAAAAATCTCGAGAACAAATTACCTTCCATAATGACAAGGCTACCATCTATTGCAGTAATAAAAATCTCGACAACAAACTACCTTCCATAATGACAAGGGTACCATCCATTGGAGTAACAAAAATCTCGACAACAGACTACCTTCCATAATGACAAGTCTACCATCCATTGGAATAACACAAATCTCGACAACAGACTCCCTTTCATAATGACAAGGCTACAATCCAATGGAATAACAAAAATCTCGACAACAAACTACCTTCCATAATGACAAGTCTACCATCCATTGGAGTAACAAAAATCACGACAACAAACTACATTCCATAATGACAAGGCTACCATCCATTGGAATAACAAAATTGTTGACAACAGACTACCTTCCATAATTACAAGGCTACCATCCAATGGAGTAACCAAAATGTTGACAACAGACTACCTTCTATAATGACAAGGCTACCATCCAATAGAGTAACAAAAATCTTGACAACAGACTGCCTTCCATAATGACAAGGCTACCATCCATTGGAGTATCAGAAATCACATCGACAGACTACCTTCCATAATGACAAGGCTACCATCCATTAGAGTAACAAAAATCGGGAGAACATACTGCCTTCCATAATGACAAGGCTACCATCCATTGCAGTAACAAAAATATCAACAAGAGACTACCTTCCATAATGACAAGGCTACCATCCATTGGAGTAACAAAAATATCGACAACAGACTACCTTCCATAATGAGAAGGCTAACATCCATTGGAGTAACAAAGATATCGATAACATACTACCTTCAATAATGACAAGGCTACCATACATTGGAGTAACAAAAATCACAACAACAAACTACCTTCCATAATTACAAGGCTACCATCCATTAGAATAAAAAAATTGTTGACAACAGACTACCTTCATTAATTACAAGGCTACCATCCAATGGAGTAATAAAAATATCGACACAGACTACCTAATATATTGACAAGGATACCATCCATTAGAGTAACAAAAATATGGACAACACACTACCTTCCATAATGACAAGGCTGCCATCCATTGGAGTAATAGAAATCACAACGACAGACTACCTTCCATAATGACAAGTCTACAATCCATTAGAGTAGCCAAAATCAGGAGAACAAACTACCTTCCATAATGACAAGGCTACCATCCATTGGAGGAACAAAAATGTCAACAACAGACTACCTTCCATAATGAGAAGGCTATTATCCATTGAAGTAACAAAAATCTCGACAACAAACTACCTTCCATAATGAGAAGGCTACCATCCATTGGAGTAACAAAGATATCGACAACATACTACCTTCCATAATGACAAGGGTACCATCCATTGGAGTAATAAAAATCACGAAAACAGACTACATTCCATAATGACAAGGCTACCAACCAATGGAATAACAAAAATCTCGACAACAGACTACCGTCCATAATGGCAAGGCTACCATCCAATGGAGTAACAAAATCTCGAGAACAGATTACCTTTCATAATGACAAGGCTACCATCTATTGCAGTAAAAAAAATCTCGACAACAAACTAACTTCCATAATGACAAGGGTACCATCCATTGGAGTAACAAAAATATCGACCACAGGCTACCTTCCATAATGACAAGGCTACCATACATTGGAGTAACAAAAATCACAACAACAAACTACCTTCCATAATGACAACGCTACCATCCATTAGAATAACAAAATTGTTGACAACAAACTACCTTCCATAATTACAAGGCTACCATCCAATGGAGTAACAAAAATATCGACACAGAGTACCTTCTATAATGACAAGGCTACCATCCATTAGAGTAATAAAAATATGGACAACAGACTACCTTCCATAATGACAAGGCTACCATCCCTTGGAGTAATAGAAATCACAACGACAGACTACCTTCCATAATGACAAGGCTACCATCCATTAGAGTAACAAAAATCAGGAGAACAAACTACCTTCCATAATGACAAGGCTACCATCCATTGGAGTAACAAAAATGTCAACAACAGACTACCTTCCATAATGACAAGGCTACCAACCATTGAAGTAACAAGAATCTCGACAACAGACGACCTTCCATAATGAGAAGGGTACCATCGATTGGAGTAACAAAGATATCGACAACATACTACCTTCCATAATGACAAGGATACCAGCCATTGGAGTAATAAAAATCACGACAACAAACTACCTTCCATAATGACAAGGCTACCATCCAATGGAATAACAAAAATCTCGACAACAGACTACCTTCCAAAATGGCAAGGCTACCATCCAATGGAGTAACAAAAATCTCGACAACAGACTACCTTCCATAATGACAAGGCTACCATCTATTGCAGAAAAAAAAATCACGACAACAAACTACCTTCCATAATGACAAGGGTACCATCCATTAGAGTAACAAAAATCTCGACAACAGACTACCTTCCATAATGACAAGTCTACCATCCATTGGAATAACACAAATCTCGACAACAGACTACCTTTCATAATGACAAGGCTACAATCCAATGGAATAACCAAAATCTCGACAACAAACTACCTTCCATAATGAAAAGTCTACCATCCATTGGAGTAACAAAAATCACGACAACAAACTACATTCCATAATGACAAGGCTACCATCCATTGGAATAACAAAATTGTTGACAATAGACTACCTTCCATAATTACAAGGCTACCATCCAATGGAGTAACCAAAATATTGACAACAGACTACCTTCTATAATGACAAGGCTACCATCCAATAGAGTAACAAAAATCTGGACAACAGACTGCCTTCCATAATGAAAAGGCTACCATCAATTGGAGTATCAGAAATCACAACGACAGACTACCTTCCATAATGACAAGGCTACCATCCATTAGAGTAACAAAAATCAGGAGAACATATTGCCTTCAATAATGACAAGGCTAGCATCCATTCGAGTAACAAAAATCGAGACAACAGACTACCTTTTGTTAATGACAAGGCTACCATCCATTGGAGTAACAAAATTATCAACAACAAACTACCTTCCATAATGACAAGGCTACCATCCATTGGAGTAACAACATTGTTGACAACAGACTACGTTCCATAATTACAATGCTACCCTTAAATGGAGTAACAAAAATATCGACAACAGACTACCTTCTATAATGACAAGGCGACCATCCATTAGAGTAACAAAAATATGGACAACATACTACCTTCCATAATGACAAGGCTACCATCCATT
Organism: Vicia faba; assembly: GCA_948472305.1. Classification (NCBI taxonomy): domain Eukaryota; kingdom Viridiplantae; phylum Streptophyta; class Magnoliopsida; order Fabales; family Fabaceae; genus Vicia; species Vicia faba. The sequence goes on along the minus strand of OX451739.1, from coordinate 558,206,358 downwards.
GGAGTAATAGAAATCACAACGACATACTACCTTCCATAATGAAAAGGATACCATCCATTAGAGTAACAAAAATCATGAGAACAAACTACCTTCCATAATGATAAGGCTACCATCCATTGGAGTAATAAAAATGTCAACAATAGACTACCTTCCATAATGAGAAGGCTACCATCCATTGAAGTAACAAGAATCTCGACAATAGACGACCTTCCATAATGAAAAGGCTACCATCCATTGGAGTAACAAAGATATCAATAACATACTACCTTCAATAATGACAAGGATACCATCCATTGGAGTAATAAAAATCAGGACAACAGACTACCTTCCATAATGACAAGGCTACCATCCAATGGTATAACAAAAATCTCGACAACAGACTACCTTCCATAATGGCAAGGCTACCATCCAATGGAGTAACAAAAATCTCGACAACAGACTACCTTCCATAATGACAAGGCTACCATCTACTACAGAAAAAAAAATCTCGACAACAAACTACCTTCCATAATAACAAGGGTACCATCCATTGGAGTAACAAAAATCTCGACAACAGACTACCTTCCATAATGACAAGTCTACCATCCATTGGAATAACAAAAATCTCGACAACAGACTACCTTTCATAATGACAAGGGTACAATCCATTGGAGTAACAAAAATCACGACAACAAACTACCTTCCATAATGACAAGGCTACCATCCATTAGAATAACAAAATTGTTGACAACCGACTACCTTCAATAATTACAAGGCTACCTTCCAATGGAGTAACCAAAATATTAACAACAGACTACCTTCCATAATGACAAGGCTACCATCCATTGGAGTAACAACATTGTTGACAACAGACTACGTTCCATAATTACAAGGCTACCATTAAATGGAGTAACAAAAATATCGACAACAGACTACCTTCTATAATGACAAGGCTACCATCCATTAGAGTAAAAAAAATATATGGACAACATACTACCTTCCATAATTACAAGGCTACCATCAATTGGAGTAACAAAAATATCAACAAGAGACTACCTTCCATAATGACAAGGCTACCATCCATTGGAGTAACAATAATATCGCCAACAGACTACCTTCCATAATGAGAAGGCTACCATCCATTGGAGTAACAAAGATATCGATAACATACTACCTTCCATAATGATAAGGCTACCATCCATTAGAGTAAAAAAAATTCTCGACAACAGATTACCTTCCACAATGACAACGGTACCATCCATTGGAGTAACAAAAATCTCGACAATAGACTACCTTTTATAATGACAAGTCTACCATCCATTGGAATAACAAAAATCTCCCCAACAAACTACCTTTCATATTGACAAGGTTATAATCCAATTGAATAAAAAAAAGCTCGACAACTGACTACCTTCCAAAATGACAACGCTACCATCCATCGGAGTAACAAATATCTGAACAATAGACTACCTTCCACAATGACAAGGCTACCATCCATTGGTGTAAAAGACTTAACAACGACAGACTACCTTCCATAATGACAAGGCTACCATCCATTGGAGTAAGAAAAATTGAGACAACATACTACCTTCCTTAATGACAAGGCTACCATCCATTGGAGTAACAAAATTATCAACAACAGACTACCTTCCATAATGACAAGGCTACCATCCATTGGAGTAACAACATTGTTGACAACAGACTACGTTCCATAATTACAATACTACCATTAAATGGAGTAACAAAAATATCGACAACAGACTACCTTCTATAATGACAAGGCTACCATCCATTAGAGTAAAAAAAAATATGGACAACATACTACCTTCCATAATGACAAGGCTACAATCCATTGGAGTAATAGAAATCACAACGACAGACTACCTTCCATAATGACAAGGCTACCATCCATTAGAGTAACAAAAATCATGAGAACAAACTACCTTCCATAATGACAAGCCTACCATCCATTGGAGTAATAAAAATGTCAACAATAGACTACCTTCCATAATGAGAAGGCTACCATCCATTGAAGTAACAAGAATCTCGACAATAGACGACCTTCCATAATTGAAAGGCTACCATCCATTGGAGTAACAAAGATATCGACAACATACTACCTTCCATAATGACAACGATACCATCCATTGGAGTAATAAAAATCACGACAACAGACTACCTTCCATAATGACAAGGCTACCATCCAATGGAATAACAAAAATCTCGACAACAGACTACCTTCCATAATTGCAAGGCTACCATCCAATGGAGTAACAAAAATTTCGACAACAAACTACCTTCCATAATGAGAAGGCTACCATCTACTGCAGAAAAAAAAATCTCGACAACAAACTACCTTCCATAATGACAAGGGTACCATACATTGGACTAACAAAAATCTCGACAACAGACTACCTTCCATAATGACAAGTCTACCATCCATTGGAATAACAAAAATATCGACAACAAACTACCTTTCATAATGACAAGGGTACAATCCATTGGAGTAACAAAAATCACGACAACAAACTACCTTGCATAATGACAAGGCTACCATCCATTAGAATAACAAAATTGTTGACAACCGACTACCTTCCATAATTACAAGGCTACCATCCAATGGAGTAACCAAAATATTAACAACAGACTACCTTCCATAATGACAAGGCTACCATCCATTGGAGTAACAACATTGTTGACAACAGACTACGTTCCATAATTACAAGGCTACCATTAAATGGAGTAACAAAAATATCGACAACAGACTACCTTTTATAATGACAAGGCTACCATCCATTAGAGTAACAAAAATAGGGACAACATACTACCTTCCATAATGACAAGGCTAACATCCATTGGATTAATAGAAATCACAACGACAAACTACCTTCCATAATGAAAAGGCTACCATCCATTAGAGTAACCAAGATCATGAGAACAAACTAACTTCCATAATGACAAGGCTACCATCTATTGGAGTAATAAAAATGTAACCAATAGACTACCTTCCATAATGAGAAGGCTACCATCCATTGAAGTAACAAGAATCTCGACAACTGACGACCTTCCATAATGAAAAGGCTACCATCCATTGGAGTAACAAAGATATCGACAACATACTACCTTCCATAATGACAAGGATACCATCCATTGGAGTAATAAAAATCACGACAACAGACTACCTTCCATAATGACAAGGCTACCATCCAATGGAATAACAAAAATCTCGACAACAGACTACCTTCCATAATGGCAAGGCTACCATCCAATGGAGTAACAAAAATCTCGACAACAGACTACCTTCCATAATGACAAGGCTACCATCTATTGCAGTAAAAAAAATCTCGAAAACAAACTACCTTCCATAATGACAAGGGTACCATCCATTGGAGTAACAAAAAGCTCGACAACAGACTACCTTCCATAATGACGAGTCTACCATCCATTGGAATAACAAAAATCTCGACAACAAACTACCTTTCATAATGACAAGGGTACAATCCATTGGAGTAACAAAAATCACGACAACAAACTACCTTCCATAATGACAAGGCTACCATCCATTAGAATAACAAAATTGTTGACAACCGACTACCTTCCATAATTACAAGGCTACCATCCAATGGAGTAACCAAAATATTGAAAACAGACTACCTTCTATAATGACAAGGCTACCATCCAATAGAGTAACAAAAATCTGGACAACAGACTGCCTTCAATAATGACAAGGCTACCATCCATTGGAGTATCAGAAATCACAACGACAGGCTACCATCCATTAGAGTAACAAAAATCGGGAGAACATACTGCCTTCCATAATGACAAGGCTACCATCCATTGGAGTAACAAAAATATCAACAAGAGACTACCTTCCATAATGACAAGGCTACCATCCATTGGAGTAACAAAGATATCGATAACATACTACCTTCCATAATGATAAGGCCACCATCCATTGGAGTAAAAAAAATTCAAGACAACAGACTACCCTCCATAATGACAACGGTACCATCCATTGGAGTAACAAAAATCTCGACAACAGACTACCTTCTATAATGACAAGTCTACCATCCATTGGAATAACAAAAATCTCCCCAATAGACTACCTTTCATATTGACAAGGTTATAATCCAATTGAATAAAAAAAAGCTCGACAACTGACTACCTTCCATAATGACAACGCTACCATCCATTGGAGTAACAAATATCTTAACAATAGACTACCTTCCATAATGACAAGGCTACCATCCATTGGAGTAAAAGACTTAACAACGACAGACTACCTTCCATAATTACAAGGCTACCATCCATTTGAGTAACAAAAATCGAGACAACATACTACCTTCCTTAATGACAAGGCTACCATCCATTAGAGTAACAAAATTATCAACAACAGACTACCTTCGATAATGACAAGGCTACCATCCATTGGAGTAACAAAATTGTTGACAATATACTATGTTCCATAATTACAAGGATACCATTAAATGGAGTAACAAAAATATCGACAACAGACTACCTTCTATAATGACAAGGTTACCATCCATTAGAGTAATAAAAATATGGACAACATACTACCTTCCATAATGACAAGGCTACCATCCATTGGAGTAATAGAAATCACAACGACAGACTACCTTCCATAATGAAAAGGCTACCATCCATTAGAGTAACAAAAATCATTAGAACAAACTACCTTTCATAATGACAAGGCTACCATCCATTGGAGTAATAAAACTGTCAACAATAGACTACCTTCCATAATGAGAAGGCTACCATCCATTGGAGTAATAAAAATCACGACAACAGACTACCTTCCATAATGACAAGGCTACCATCCAATGGAATAACAAAATTCTCGACAATAGACTACCTTCAATAATGGCAAGGCTACCATCCAATGGAGTAACAAAAATCACGACAACAAACTACCTTCCATAATGACAAGGCTAGCATCTATTGCAGTAAAAAAAATCTAGACAACAAACTACTTTCCATAATGACAAGGGTACCATCCATTGGAGTAACAAAAATCTCGACAACAGACTACCTTCCATAATGACAAGTCTACCATCCATTGGAATAACAAAAATCTCGACAACAGACTACCTTTCATAATGACAAGGCTACAATCCAATGGAACAAACAAAAATCTCGACAACAAACAACCTTCCATAATGACAAGTCTACCATCCATTGGAGTAATAAAAATCACGACAACAAACTACCTTCCATAATGACAAATCTACCATCCATTAGAATAACAAAATTGTCGACAACAGACTACCTTTCATAATGACAAGGGTACAATCCAATGGAATAACAAAAATCTCGACAACAAACTACCTTCCATAATGACAAGTCTACCATCCATTGGAGTAACAAAAATCACGACAACAAACTACCTTCCATAATGACAAGGCTACCATCCATTAGAATAACAAAATTGTTGACAACCGAGTACCTTCCATAATTACAAGGCTACCATCCAATGGAGTAACAAAAATATTGACAACAGACTACCTTCTATAATGACAAGGCTACCATCCAATAGAGTAACAAAAATCTGGACAACAGACTTCCTTCCATAATGACAAGGCTACCATCCATTGGAGTATCAGAAATCACAACGACAGACTACCTTCCATAATGACAAGGCTACAATTCATTAGAGTAACAAAAATCAGGGGAACATACTGCCTTCCATAATGACAAGGCTATGATCCATTGGAGTAACAAAAATATCAACAAGAGACTACCTTCCATAATGACAAGGCTACCATCCATTGGAGTAACAAAGATATCGATAACATACTACCTTCCATAATGATAAGGCTACCATCCATTAGAGTAAAAAAAATTCTCGACAACAGACTACCTTCCACAATAACAACGGTACCATCCATTGGAGTAACAAAAATCTTGACAATAGAATACCTTCTATAATGACAAGTCTACCATCCATTGGAATAACAAAAATCTCCCCAACATAATACCTTTCATATTGACAAGGTTATAATCCAATAGAATAACAAAAAGATCGACAACTGACTACCTTCCATAATGACAACGCTACCATCCATTGGAGTAACAAATATCTGAACAATAGACTACCTTCCATAATGACAAGGCTACCATCCATTGGAGTAAAAGACTTAACAACGACAGACTACCTTCCATAATTACAAGGCTACCATCCATTTGAGTAACAAAAATCGAGACAACAGACTACCTTCCTTAATGACAAGGCTACCATCCATTGGAGTAACAAAATTATCAACAACAGACTACCTTCCATAATGACAAGGCTACCATCCAATGGAGTAACAAAATTGTTGACAACAAACTACGTTCCATAATTACAAGGCTACCATTAAATGGAGTAACAAAAATATCGACAACAGACTACCTTCTATAATGACAAGGCTACCATCCATTAGAGTAACAAAAATATGGACAACATACTACCTTCCATAATGACAAGGCTACAATCCATTGGAGTAATAGAATCACAACGACAGACTACCTTCCATAATGACAAGGCTATCATCCATTAGAGTAACAAAAATCATGAGAACAAACTACCTTCCATAATGACAAGGCCACCATCCATTGGAGTAATAAAAATGTCAACAATAGACTACCTTCCATAATGAGAAGGCTACCATCCATTGGAGTATTAAAAATCACGACAACAGACTACCTTCCATAATGACGAGGCTACCATCCGATGGAATAACAAAATTCTTGACAATAGACTACCTTCCATAATGGCAAGGCTACCATCCAATGGAGTAACAAAAATCTGGACAACAGACTACATTCCATAATGACAAAGCTACCATCTATTGCAGTAAAAAAAATCTCGACAACAAACTACCTTCCATAATGAGAAGGGTACCATCCATTGGAGTAACAAAAATCTCGACAACAGACTACCTTCCATAATGACAAGTCTACCATCCATTGGAATAACAAAAATCTCGACAACAGACTACCTTTCATAATGACAAGGCTACAATCCAATGGAATAACAAAAATCTCGACAATAAACTACCTTCCATAATGACAAGTCTACCATCCATTGGAGTAACAAAAATCACGACAACAAACTACCTTCCACAATGACAAGTCTACCATCCATTGGAATAACAAAATTGTCGACAAAAGAATACCTTTCATAATGACAAGGCTACAATCCAATGGAATAACAAAAATCTCAACAACAGACTACCTTCTATAATGACAAGGCTACCATCCATTAGAGTAACGAAAATCTGGACAACAGACTACCTTCCATAATGACAAGGCTAGCATCCATTCGAGTATCAGAAATCAAAATGACAGACTACCTTCCATAATGACAAGGCTACCATCCATTAGAGTAACAAAAATCGGGAGAACAAACTGCCTTCCATAATGACAAGGCTACCATCCATTGGAGTAACAAAAATGTCAACAAGAGACTACCTTCCATAATGACAAGGCTACAATCCATTGGAGTAACAAAAATCTCGACAACAGACTACCTTCCATAATGAGAAGGCTACCATCCATTGGAGTAACAAAGATATCAACAACAAACTACCTTCCATAATGATAATGCTACCATCCATTGAAGTAAAAAAAATTCTCGAAAACAGACTACCTTCCATAATGACAAGTCTACCATCCATTGGAATAACAAAAATCTCGCCAACAGACTACCTTTCATATTGAGAAGGATACAATCCAATTGAATAACAAAAAGCTCAACAACTGACGACCTTCCATAATGAAAACGCTACCATCCATTGGAGTAACAAATATCTGAACAATAGACTACCTTCCATAATGACAAGGCTACCATCCATTGGAGTAAAAGACATAACAACGACAGACTACCTTCCATAATGATAAGGCTAGCATCCATTTAAGTAACAAAAATCGAGACAACATACTACCTTCCATAATGACAAGGCTACCATCCATTGGAGTAACAAAATTATCAACAAGAGACTAGCTTCCATAATGACAAGGCTATCATCCATTTGAGTAACAAAAATCTCGACAACAGTATACCTTCCATAATGACAAGGCTATTATCCATTGGAGTAACAAAGATATTGACAACATACTACCTTCCATAATGCCAAGGCTACCATCCATTGAAGTTTCAAAAATCATGACAACTAACTACCTTCCATAATGACAAGGCTACCATCCATTGGAATAACAAAAATCTCGACAATATACTACCTTCCATAATGACAAGGCTACCATCCAATGAAGTAACAAAAATATCGACAACAGACTACCTTCCATAATGAAAAGGCTACCATCCATTAGTGTAACAAAAATCTGGGCAACATACTATATTCCATAATGACAAGGCTAACATCCATTGGAGTAACAAAAATATCAACAAGAGACTACCTTCCATAATGACAAGGCTACCATCCATTAGAGTATCAAAAATCACAATGACAAACTACCTTCCATAATGACAAGGCTACCATCCATTAGAGTAACAAAAATCGGGAGAACAGACTACCTTCCATAATGACAAGGCTACCATCCATTGGAGTAACAAAAATGTTAACAAGAGACTACCTTCCATAATTACAAGGCTACCATCCATTGGAGTAACAAAAAATCTCGACAGCAAACTACCTTCGATAATAAGAAGGCTACCATCCGTTGGTGTAACAAAGATATCGACAACATACTACCTTCCATAATGACAAGGCTACCATCCATTGAAGTAATAAAAATCAAGACAACAGACTAACTTCCATAATGACAACTCTACCATCCATTGGAGTAACAAAAATCTCGCCAACAGACTACCTTTCATATTGACAAGGATACAATCCAATTGAATAACAAAAAGCTCGACAACTGACTACCTTTCATAATGACAATGCTACCATCCATTGGAGTAACAAATATCTGAACAATAGACTACCTTCCATAATGACAAGGCTACCATCCATTCGAGTAAAAGACATAACAACGATAGACTACCTTCCATAATGATAAGGCTACCATCCATTTAAGTAACAAAAATCGAGACAACAGACTACCTTCCTTAATGACAAGGCTACCATCCATTGGAGTAACAAAATTATCAACAAGAGACTAGCTTCCATAATGACAAGGCTACCATCCATTGGAGTAACAAAAATATCAACACGAAACTACCTTCTATAATGACAAGGTTTCCATCCATTAGAGTAACAAAAATCTGGACAACAGACTACCTTCTATAATGACAAGGCTACCATCCATTAGTGTATCAGAAATCAACACGACATACTACCTTCCATAATGACAAGGCTACCATCTATTGGAATAACAAAAATCTCAACAACAGACTATCTTCCATAATGACAAGGCTACCATCCAAAGGAGTAACAAAAATATCGACAACAGACTACCTTCCATAATGAAATGGCTACCATCCATTAGAGTAACAAAAATCTTGACAACAAACTATTTTCCATAGTGACAAGGCTAACATCCATTGGAGTAACAAAAATATCAACAAGAGACTACCTTCTATAATGACAAGGCTACCATCCATTAGAGTAACAAAAATCTGGATAGCAGAATACCTTCCATAATGATAAGGCTACCATCCATTAGAGTATCAGAAATCACAACAAGAGACTACCTTCCATAATGTCAAGGCTACCATCCATTGAGTAACAAAAATCGGGAGAACAAACTACCTTCCATAATGACAAGGCTACCATCCATTGGAGTAACAAAAATGTCAACAAGAGACTACCTTCCATAATTACAAGGCTACCATCCATTGGAGTAACAAAAATCTCGACAACAGACTACCTTCCATAATGAGAAGGCTACCTTCCGTTGGAGTAACAAAGATATCGACAACATACTACCTTCCATAATGACAAGGTTACCATCCATTGAAGTAATAAAAATCACGACAACATACTACCTTCCATAATGACAAGGCTACCATCCATTGGAATAACAAAAATCTCGACAATAGACTACCTTCCATAATGACAAGGCTACCATCCATTGCAGTAAAAAAGAATCTCGACAATAGACTTCCTTCCATAATGACAAGGGCACCATCCATTGGAGTAAAAAAAATCTCGACAACAGACTACCTTCCATAATGACAAGTCTACCATCCATTGGAATAACAATAATCTCGCCAACAGACTACCTTTCATATTGACAAGGCTACAATCCAATGCAATAACAAAAATCTCGACAACAAATTACCTTCCTTAAAGACAAGGCTACCATCCATTGGAGTAACAAAATTATCAACAAGAGACTACCTTCAAAAATGACAAGGCTACCATCCATTGGAGTAACAAAAATATCGACAACAGACCACCTTCCATAATCACAAGGCTACCAACCATTTTAGTAACAAAGATATTGACAACATACTACCTTCCAAAATGACAAGGCTACCATCCATTGAAGTAATAAAAATCACGACAACAGACTACCTTCCATAATGACAAGTCTACCATCCATTGGAATAACAAAAATCTCGATAACAGACTACCTTTCATATTGATAAGGATACAATCCAATTGAATAACAAAAAGCTCGACAACTAACTACCTTCCATAATGACAATGCTACCATCCATTGGAGTAATAAATATCTGAACAATAGACTACCTTCCATAATAACAAGGCTACCATCCATTCGAGTAAAAGACATAACAACGATAGACTAACTTCCATAATGATAAGGCTACCATCCATTTAAGTAACAAAAATCGAGACAACAGACTACCTTCCTTAATGACAAGGCTACAATCCATTGGAGTAACAAAATTATCAACAAGAGACTAGCTTCCATAATGACAAGGCTACCATCCATTGGAGTAACAAAAATATCAACAAGAGACTACCTTCTATAATGACAAGGCTACCATCCATTAGAGTAACAAAAATCTGGACATCAGACTACCTTCCATAATTACAAGGCTACCATCCATTAGAGTATCAGAAATCACAACGACAAACTACCTTCCATAATGACAAGGCTACCATCCATTGGAATAACAAAAATCTCGACAACAAACTATCTTCCATAATGACAAGGCTACCATCCATTAGAGTAACAAAAATCGGGAGAACAAACTACCTTCCATAATGACAAGGCTACCATCCATTGGAGTAACAAAAATGTCAACAAGAGACTACCTTCCATAATTACAAGGCTACCATCCATTGGAGTAACAAAAATCTCGACAACAGACTACCTTCCATAATGAGAAGGCTACCATCCGTTGGAGTAACAAAGATATCGACAACATACTACCTTCCATAATGACAAGGTTACCATCCATTGAAGTTATAAAAATCACGACAACTGACTACCTTCCGTAATGACAAGGCTACCATCCATTGGAATAACAAAAATCTCGACAATAGACTACCTTCCATAATGACAAGGCTACCATCCATTGCAATAAAAAAGAATCTGGAAAAAAGACTTCCTTCCATAATGACAAGGGCACCATCCATTGGAGTAAAAAAAATCTCGACAACAGACTACCTTCCATAATGATAAGTCTACCATCCATTGGAATAACAATAATCTCGCCAACAGACTACCTTTCACATTGACAAGGCTACAATCCAATGCAATAACAAAAATCTCGACAACAGATTACCTTCCTTAATGACAAGGCTACCATCCATTGGAGTAACAAAATTATCAACAAGAGACTACCTTCCAAAATGACAAGGCTACCATCCATTGGAGTAACAAAAATATCGACAACACACCACCTTCCATAATTACAAGGCTACCATCCATTGGAGTAACAAAGATATTGACAACATACTACCTTCCAAAATGACAAGGCTACCATCCATTGAAGTAATAAAAATCACGACAATAGACTACCTTCCATAATGACAAGTCTACCATCCATTGGAATAACAAAAATCTCGCCAACAGACTACCTTTCATATTGACAAGGATACAATCCAATTGAATAACAAAAAGCTCGACAACTGACTACCTCCCATAATTACAATGCTACCATCCATTGGAGTAACAAATATCTGAACAATAGACTACCTTCCATAATGACAAGGCTACCATCCATTCGAGTAAAAGACATAACAACGATAGACTACCTTCCATAATGATAAGGCTACCATCCATTTAAGTAACAAAAATCGAGACAACAGACTACCTTCCTTAATGACAAGGCTACCATCCATTGGAGTAACAAAATTATCAACAAGAGACTAGCTTCCATAATGACAAGGCAACCATCCATTGGAGTAACAAAAATATCAACAAGAGACTACCTTCTATAATGACAAGGCTACCATCCATTAGAGTAACAAAAATCTGGACAACAGACTACCTTCCATAATGACAAGGCTACCATCCATTAGAGTATCAGAAATCACAACGACAGACTACCTTTCATAATGACAAGGCTACCATCCATTGGAATAACAAAAATCTCGACAACAAACTATCTTCCATAATGACAAGGCTACCATCCATTCGAGTAAAAGACATAGCAACGATAGACTACCTTCCATAATGATAAGGCTACCATCCATTTAAGTAACAAAAATCGAGACAACAGACTACCTTCCTTAATGACAAGGCTACCATCCATTGGAGTAACAAAATTATCAACAAGAGACTAGCTTCCATAATGACAAGGCTACCATCCATTGGAGTAACAAAAATATCAACAAGAGACTACCTTCTATAATGACAAGGCTACCATCCATTAGAGTAACAAAAATCTGGACAACAGACTACCTTCCATAATGACAAGGCTACCATCCATTAGAGTATCAGAAATCACAACGACAGACTACCTTCCATAATGACAAGCCTACCATCCATTGGAATAACAAAAATCTCCACAACAGACTATCTTCCATAATGACAAGGCTACCATCCAATGGAGTAACAAAAATATCGACAACAGACTAACTTCCATAATGAATAGGCTACCATCCATTAGAGTAACAAAAATCTTGACAACAAACTATTTTCCATAATGACAAGGCTAACATCCATTGGAGTAACAAAAATATCAACAAGAGACTACCTTCTATAAAGACAAGGTACCATCCATTAGAGTAACAAAAATCTGGACAACAGACTACCTTCCATAATGACAAGGCTACCATCCATTAGAGTTTCAGAAATCACAACAAGCGACTACCTTCCATAATGACAAGGCTACCATCCATTAGAGTAACAAAAATTGAGAGAACAAACTACCTTCCATAATGACAAGGCTACCATCCATTGGAGTAACAAAAATGTCAACAAGAGACTACCTTCCATAATTACAAGGCTACCATCCATTGGAGTAACAAAAATCTCGACAACAAACTACCTTCCATAATGAGAAGGCTACCATCCGTTGGAGTAACAAAGATATCGACAACATACTATCTTCCATAATGACAAGGTTACCATCCATTGAAGTAATAAAAATCACGACAACGGACTACCTTCCATAATGACAAGGCTACCATTCATTGGAATAACAAAAATCTCGACAATAGACTATCTTCCATAATGACAAGGCTACCATCCATTACAGTAAAAAAGAATATCGACAACAGACTTCCTTCCATAATGACAAGGGCACCATCCATTGGAGTAAAAAAATTCTCGACAACAGACTACCTTCCATAAGGACAAGTCTACCATCCATTGGAATAACAATAATCTTGCCAACATACTACCTTTCATATTGAAAAGGCTACAATCCAATGCAATAACAAAAATCTCGACAACAAATTACCTTCCTTAATGACAAGGCTACCATCCATTGGAGTAACAAAATTATCAACAAGAGACTACCTTCCAAAATGACAAGGCTACCATCCATTGGAGTAACAAAAATATCGACAACAGACCACCTTCCATAATCACAAGGCTACCATCCATTGGAGTAACAAAGATATTGACAACATACTACCTTCCAAAATGACAAGGATACCATCCATTGTAGTTTCAAAAATCACGACAAAAAACTACAATCCATAATGACAAGGCTACCATCCATTGGAATAACAAAAATCTCGACAACAGACTACCTTCCATAATGACAAGGCTACCATCCAATGGAGTAACAAAAATATCGACAACAGACTACCTTCCATAATGAAAAGGATACCATTCATTAGAGTAAAAAATCTCGACAACAAACTATTTTCCATAATGACAAGGCTAACATCCATTAGAGTAACAAAAATATCAACAAGAGACTACCTTCTAGAATGAATAGGCTACCATCCATTAGAGTAACAAAAATCTGGACAGTAGACTACCTTCCATAATGACAAGGCTACCATCCATTGGAGTATCAGAAATCACAACGACAGACTACCTTCCATAATGACAAGGCTACCATCCATTGGAGTAACAAAAATGTCAACAAAAGACTACCTTCCATAATTACAAATCTACCATCCATTGGAGTAACAAAAATCTCGACAACAGACTACCTTCCATAATGAGAAGGCTACCATCCGTTTGAGTAACAAAGATATTGACAACATACTACCTTCCATAATGACAAGGCTACCATCCGTTGAAGTAGTAAAAATCACGACAACAGACTACCTTCCATAATGACAAGGCTACCATCCATTGGAATATCAAAAATCTCGACAACAGACTAACTTCCAAAATGACAAGGCTACCGTCCAATGGAGTAACAAAAATCTCGACAACATACTACCTTCCATAATGACAAGGCTACCATCCATTGGAATAACAATAATCTCGCCAACAGACTACCTTTCATATAGACAAGGCTACAATCCAATGCAATAATAAAAATCTAGACAACAGATTACCTTCCTTAATGACAAGGCTACCATCCATTGGATTAACAAAATTATCAATAAGACACTACCTTCCAAAATGACAAGGCTACCATCCATTGGAGTAACAAAAATCTCGACAACAGACCACCTTCCATAATCACAAGGCTACCATCTATTGGAGTAACAAAGATATTGACAACATACTACCTTCCAAAATGACAAGGATACCATCCATTGTAGTTTCAAAAATCACGACAAAAAACTACATTCCATAATGACAAGGCTACCATCCATTGGAATAACAAAAATCTCGACAACAGACTACCTTCCATAATGACAAGGCTACCATCCAATGGAGTAACAAAAGTATCGACAACAGACTACCTTCCATAATGAAAAGGATACCATTCATTAGAGTAAAAAATCTCGACAACAAACTATTTTCCATAATGACAAGGCTAACATCCATTAGAGTAACAAAAATATCAACAAGAGACTACCTTCTATAATGAATAGGCTACCATCCATTAGAGTAACAAAAATCTGGACAGTAGACTACCTTCCATAATGACAAGGCTACCATCCATTGGAGTATCAGAAATCACAACGACAAACTACCTTCCATAATGACAAGGCTACCATCCATTGGAGTAACAAAAATGTCAACAAGAGACTACCTTCCATAATTACAAATCTACCATCCATTGGAGTAACAAAAATCTCGACAACAGACTACCTTCCATAATGAGAAGGCTACCATCCGTTTGAGTAACAAATATATTGACAACATACTACCTTCCATAATGACAAGGCTACCATCCGTTGAAGTAGTAAAAATCACGAAAACAGACTACCTTCCATAATGACAAGGCTACCATCCATTGGAATCTCAAAAATCTCGACAACAGACTAACTTCCAAAATGACAAGGCTATCGTCCAATGGAGTAACAAAAATCTCGACAACATACTACCTTCCATAATGACAAGGCTACCATCCATTGGAATAACAATAATCTCGCCAACAGACTACCTTTCATATAGACAAGGCTACAATCCAATGCAATAATAAAAATCTAGACAACAGATTACCTTCCTTAATGACAAGGCTACCATCCATTGGATTAACAAAATTATCAATAAGACACTACCTTCCAAAATGACAAGGCTACCATCCATTGGAGTAACAAAAATCTCGACAACAGACCACCTTCCATAATCACAAGGCTACCATCCATTGGAGTAACAAAGATATTGACAACATACTACCTTCTAAAATGACTAGGATACCATCCATTGTAGTTTCAAAAATCACGACAAAAAACTACCTTCCATAATGACAAGGCTACCATCCATTGGAATAACAAAAATCTCGACAACAGACTACCTTCCATAATGACAAGGCTACCATCCAATGGAGTAACAAAAATATCAACAACAGACTACCTTCCATAATGAAAAGGATACCATTCATTAGAGTAAAAAATCTCGACAACAAACTATTTTCCATAATGACAAGGCTAACATCCATTAGAGTAACAAAAATATCAACAAGAGACTACCTTCTATAATGAATAGGCTACCATCCATTAGAGTAACAAAAATCTGGACAGTAGACTACCTTCCATAATGACAAGGCTACCATCCATTGGAGTATCAGAAATCACAACGACAGACTACCTTCCATAATGACAAGGCTACCATCCATTGGAGTAACAAAAATGTCAACAAGAGACTACCTTCCATAATTACAAATCTACCATCCATTGGAGTAACAAAAATCTCGACAACAGACTACCTTCCATAATGAGAAGGCTACCATCCGTTGGAGTAACAAAGATATTGACAACATACTACCTTCCATAATGACAAGGCTACCATCCGTTGAAGTAGTAAAAATCACGACAACAGACTACCTTCCATAATGACAAGGCTACCATCCATTGGAATATCAAAAATCTCGACAACAGACTAACTTCCAAAATGACAAGGCTACCGTCCAATGGAGTAAAAAAAATCTCGACAACATACTACCTTCCATAATGACAAGGCTAACATCCATTGGAATAACAATAATCTCGCCAACAGACTACCTTTCATATAGACAAGGCTAAAATCCAATGCAATAATAAAAATCTCGACAACAGATTACCTTCCTTAATGACAAGGCTACCATCCATTGGAGTAACAAAATTATCAACAAGACACTACCTTCCAAAATGACAAGGCTACCATCCATTGGAGTAACAAAAATCTCGACAACAGACCACCTTCCATAATCACAAGGCTACCATCCATTGGAGTAACAAAGATATTGACAACATACTACCTTCCAAAATGACAAGGATACCATCCATTGTATTTTCAAAAATCACGACAAAAAACTACCTTCCATAATGACAAGGCTACCATCCATTGGAATAACAATAATCTCGCCAACAGACTACCTTTCATATAGACAAGGCTACAATCCAATGCAATAATAAAAATCTAGACAACAGATTACCTTCCTTAATGACAAGGCTACCATCCATTGGATTAACAAAATTATCAATAAGACACTACCTTCCAAAATGACAAGGCTACCATCCATTGGAGTAACAAAAATCTCGACAACAGACCACCTTCCATAATCACAAGGCTACCATCCATTGGAGTAACAAAGATATTGACAACATACTACCTTCCAAAATGACAAGGATACCATCCATTGTAGTTTCAAAAATCACGACAAAAAACTACCTTCCATAATGACAAGGCTACCATCCATTGGAATAACAAAAATCTCGACAACAGACTACCTTCCATAATAACAAGGCTACCATCCAATGGAATAACAAAAATATCGACAACAGACTACCTTCCATAATGAAAAGGATACCATTCATTAGAGTAAAAAATCTCGACAACAAACTATTTTCCATAATGACAAGGCTAACATCCATTAGAGTAACAAAAATATCAACAAGAGACTACCTTCTATAATGAATAGGCTACCATCCATTAGAGTAACAAAAATCTGGACAGTAGACTACCTTCCATAATGACAAGGCTACCATCCATTGGAGTATCAGAAATCACAACGACAGACTACCTTCCATAATGACAAGGCTACCATCCATTGGAGTAACAAAAATGTCAACAAGAGACTACCTTCCATAATTACAAATCTACCATCCATTGGAGTAACAAAAATCTCGACAACAGACTACCTTCCATAATGAGAAGGCTACCATCCGTTGGAGTAACAAAGATATTGACAACATACTACCTTCCATAATGACAAGGCTACCATCCGTTGAAGTAGTAAAAATCACGACAACAGACTACCTTCCATAATGACAAGGCTACCATCCATTGGAATATCAAAAATCTCGACAACAGACTAACTTCCAAAATGACAAGGCTACCGTCCAATGGAGTAAAAAAAATCTCGACAACATACTACCTTCCATAATGACAAGGCTAACATCCATTGGAAAAACAATAATCTCGCCAACAGACTACCTTTCATATAGACAAGGCTAAAATCCAATGCAATAATAAAAATCTCGACAACAGATTACCTTCCTTAATGACAAGGCTACCATCCATTGGAGTAACAAAATTATCAACAAGACACTACCTTCCAAAATGACAAGGCTACCATCCATTGGAGTAACAAAAATCTCGACAACAGACCACCTTCCATAATCACAAGGCTACCATCCATTGGAGTAACAAAGATATTGACAACATACTACCTTCCAAAATGACAAGGATACCATCCATTGTATTTTCAAAAATCACGACAAAAAACTACCTTCCATAATGACAAGGCTACCATCCATTGGAATAACAATAATCTCGCCAACAGACTACCTTTCATATAGACAAGGCTACAATCCAATGCAATAATAAAAATCTAGACAACAGATTACCTTCCTTAATGACAAGGCTACCATCCATTGGATTAACAAAATTATCAATAAGACACTACCTTCCAAAATGACAAGGCTACCATCCATTGGAGTAACAAAAATCTCGACAACAGACCACCTTCCATAATCACAAGGCTACCATCCATTGGAGTAACAAAGATATTGACAACATACTACCTTCCAAAATGACAAGGATACCATCCATTGTAGTTTCAAAAATCACGACAAAAAACTACCTTCCATAATGACAAGGCTACCATCCATTGGAATAACAAAAATCTCGACAACAGACTACCTTCCATAATGACAAGGCTACCATCCAATGGAATAACAAAAATATCGACAACAGACTACCTTCCATAATGAAAAGGATACCATTCATTAGAGTAAAAAATCTCGACAACAAACTATTTTCCATAATGACAAGGCTAACATCCATTAGAGTAACAAAAATATCAACAAGAGACTACCTTCTATAATGAATAGGCTACCATCCATTAGAGTAACAAAAATCTGGACAGTAGACTACCTTCCATAATGACAAGGCTACCATCCATTGGAGTATCAGAAATCACAACGACAGACTACCTTCCATAATGACAAGGCTACCATCCATTGGAGTAACAAAAATGTCAACAAGAGACTACCTTCCATAATTACAAATCTACCATCCATTGGAGTAACAAAAATCTCGACAACAGACTACCTTCCATAATGAGAAGGCTACCATCCGTTGGAGTAACAAAGATATTGACAACATACTACCTTCCATAATGACAAGGCTACCATCCGTTGAAGTAGTAAAAATCACGACAACAGACTACCTTCCATAATGACAAGGCTACCATCCATTGGAATATCAAAAATCTCGACAACAGACTAACTTCCAAAATGACAAGGCTACCGTCCAATGGAGTAAAAAAAATCTCGACAACATACTACCTTCCATAATGACAAGGCTAACATCCATTGGAATAACAATAATCTCGCAAACAGACTACCTTTCATATAGACAAGGCTAAAATCCAATGCAATAATAAAAATCTCGACAACAGATTACCTTCCTTAATGACAAGGCTACCATCCATTGGAGTAACAAAATTATCAACAAGACACTACCTTCCAAAATGACAAGGCTACCATCCATTGGAGTAACAAAAATCTCGACAACAGACCACCTTCCATAATCACAAGGCTACCATCCATTGGAGTAACAAAGATATTGACAACATACTACCTTCCAAAATGACAAGGATACCATCCATTGTATTTTCAAAAATCACGACAAAAAACTACCTTCCATAATGACAAGGCTACCATCCATTGGAATAACAATAATCTCGCCAACAGACTACCTTTCATATAGACAAGGCTACAATCCAATGCAATAATAAAAATCTAGACAACAGATTACCTTCCTTAATGACAAGGCTACCATCCATTGGATTAACAAAATTATCAATAAGACACTACCTTCCAAAATGACAAGGCTACCATCCATTGGAGTAACAAAAATCTCGACAACAGACCACCTTCCATAATCACAAGGCTACCATCCATTGGAGTAACAAAGATATTGACAACATACTACCTTCCAAAATGACAAGGATACCATCCATTGTAGTTTCAAAAATCACGACAAAAAACTACCTTCCATAATGACAAGGCTACCATCCATTGGAATAACAAAAATCTCGACAACAGACTACCTTCCATAATGACAAGGCTACCATCCAATGGAATAACAAAAATATCGACAACAGACTACCTTCCATAATGAAAAGGATACCATTCATTAGAGTAAAAAATCTCGACAACAAACTATTTTCCATAATGACAAGGCTAACATCAATTAGATTAACAAAAATATCAACAAGAGACTACCTTCTATAATGAATAGGCTACCATCCATTAGAGTAACAAAAATCTGGACAGTAGACTACCTTCCATAATGACAAGGCTACCATCCATTGGAGTATCAGAAATCACAACGACAGACTACCTTCCATAATGACAAGGCTACCATCCATTGGAGTAACAAAAATGTCAACAAGAGACTACCTTCCATAATTACAAATCTACCATCCATTGGAGTAACAAAAATCTCGACAACAGACTACCTTCCATAATGAGAAGGCTACCATCTGTTGGAGTAACAAAGATATTGTCAACATACTACCTTCCATAATGACAAGGCTACCATCCGTTGAAGTAGTAAAAATCACGACAACAGACTACCTTCCATAATGACAAGGCTACCATCCATTGGAGTAACAAAAATCTCGACAACATACTACCTTCCATAATGACAAGGCTACCATCCATTGCAGTAAAAAAAAATCTCGACAACAGACTTCCTTCCATAATGACAAGGGTATCGTTCATTGGAGTAACAAAAATCTCAACAACAGACTACCTTCCAAAATGACAAGGCTACCATCAATTGCAGTAAAGAAAATCTCGAAAACAGACTCCTTCCATAATGACAAGGGTACCATCCATTGGAGTAACAAAAATCTCGAAAACACACTACCTTCCATATTGACAAGTCTACAATCCATTGGAATAACAAAAATCTCAACAATAGACTACCTTCCAAAATGACAAGGCTACCGTCCAATGGAGTAACCAAAATATCGACAACAGACTACCTTCTATAATGACAAGGCTACCATCCATTGGAGTAACAAAAATCTGGACAACAGACTACTTCCATAATGACAAGGCTACCATCCATTGGAGTATCAGAAATCACAACGACAGACTACCTTCCAGAATGACAAAGCTACCATCCATTAGAATAACAAAAATCGGCAGAATAGACTACCTTCCATAATGACAAGGTTACCATCCATTGGAGTAATAGAAATCACAATGACTGACTACCTTCCATAATGACAACGCTACCATCCATGAGAGTAACAAAAATCAGGAGAACAAACTACCTTCCATAATGACAAGGCTACCATCCATTGGAGTAACAAAAATGTCAACAACAGACTACCTTCCATAATGAGAAGGCTACCATCCATTGGAGTAACAAAAATCTCGACAACAGACTACCTTCCATAATGAGAAGGCTACCATCCATTGGAGTAACAATGATATCAAAAACATACTACCTTCCATAATGACAAGGCTACCATCCAATGGAGTAACCAAAATATCAACAACAGAGTACCTTCTCTAATGACAATTCTACCATCCATTAGAGTTTTAAAAAATATGGACAACAGACTAACTTCCATAATTACAAAGTTACCATCCATTGGAGTATCAGAAATCACATCGACAGAATACCTTCCGTAATGACAAGGCTACCATCCATTAGAGTAACAAAAATTGGGAGAACAGACTACCTTCCATAATGACTAGGCTACCATCCATTGGAGTAACAAAAATGTCCACAAGAGACTACCTTCTATAATGACAAGGCTACCATCCATTGGAGTAATAAAAATCACGACAACAGACTACCTTCCATAATGACAAAGCTATCATCCATTGGAATAACAAAATTTTTGACAACAGACTACCTTCCAAAATGACAAGGCTACCATCCAATGGAGTAACAAAAATCACGACAACATATTACCTTCCATAATGACAAGGCTACCATCCATTGCAGTAAAAAAAATATCGACAACATACTACCTTCCATAATAACAAGGGTACCATCCATTGGAGTAACAAAAATCTCGACAACAGACTACCTACCATAATGACAAGTCTACCATCCATTGGAAAAACAAAAATCTCGCCAACAGGCTACCTTTCATATTGACAAGTCTACAATCCAATGGAATAACAAAAATCTCAACAACAGACTACCTTCCATAATGACAACGCTACCATCCATTGGAGTAATAAAAACTCGACAATGGACTACCTTCCATAATGACCAGGCTACCATCCATTGGAATAACAAAAATCTCGACAACAGACTACCTTCCAAAATGACAAGGCTACCGTCCAATGTAGTAACAAAAATCTCGACAACATACTACCTTCCATAATGACAAGGCTACCATCCATTGCAGTAAAAAAAAATCTCGACAACAGACTTCCTTCCATAATGACAAGGGTACCGTCCATTGGAGTAACAAAAATCTCGACAACAGACTACCTTCTATAATGACAAGTCTACCATCCATTGGAATAACAATAATCTCGCCAACAGACTACCTTTCATATTGACAAGGCTACAATCCAATGCAATAACAAAAATCTCGACAACAGATTACCTTCCTTAATGACAAGGCTACCATCTATTGGAGTAACAAAAACTCGACAACAGACTACCTTCCATAATGACAAGGCTACCATCCATTGGAATAACAAAAATCTCGACAACAGACTACCTTCCAAAATGACAAGGCTACCATCCAATGGAGTAACAAAAATCTCGACAACATACTACCTTCCATAATGACAAGGCTACCATCCATTACAGTAAAAAAAAATCTCGAAAACAGACTTCCTTCCATAATGACAAGGGTACCATCCATTGGAGTAACAAAAATCTCGACAACAGACTACCTTCCATAATGAAAAGTCTACCATCCATTGGAATAACAATAATCTCGCCAACAGACTACCTTTCATATTGACAAGGCTACAATCCAATGCAATAACAACAATCTCGACAACAGATTACCTTCCTTAATGACAAGGCTACCATCAATTGGAGTAACAAAATTATCAACAAGAGACTACCTTCCAAAATGACAAGGCTACCATCCATTGGAGTAACAAAAATCTCGACAACAGACCACCTTCCATAATCACAAGGCTACCATCCATTGAATTAACAAAGATATTGACAACATACGACCTTCCAAAATGACAAGGATACCATCTATTGTAGTTTGAAAAATCACGACAACAAACTACCTTCCATAATGACAAGGCTACCATCCATTGGAATAACAAAAATCCCGACAACAGACTACCTTCCAAAATGACAAGGCTACCATCCAATGGAGTAACAAAAATCTCGACAACATACTACCTTCCATAATGACAAGGCTACCATCCATTGCAGTAAAAAAAAATATCGACAACAGACTTCCTTCCATAATGACAAGGGTACCATCCATTGGAGTAACAAAAATCTCGACAACAGACTACCTTCCATAATGAAAAGTCTACCATCCATTGGAATAACAATAATCTCGCCAACAGACTACCTTTCATATTGACAAGGCTACAATCCAATGCAATAACAACAATCTCGACAACAGATTACCTTCCTTAATGACAAGGCTACCATCAATTGGAGTAACAAAATTATCAACAAGAGACTACCTTCCAAAATGACAAGGCTACCATCCATTGGAGTAACAAAAATCTCGACAACAGACCACCTTCCATAATCACAAGGCTACCATCCATTGGAGTAACAAAGATATTGACAACATACGACCTTCCAAAATGACAAGGATACCATCTATTGTAGTTTGAAAAATCACGACAACAAACTACCTTCCATAATGACAAGGCTACCATCCATTGGAATAACAAAAATCCCGACAACAGACTACCTTCCATAATGACATGAATACCATCCCATGGAGTAACAAAAATATCGACAACAGACTACCTTCAATAATGACAAGGCTCCCATCCATTAGAGTAACAAAAATATGGACAACAGACTATTTTCCATAATGACAAGGCTACCATCCATTGGAGTAATAAAAATATCAACAAGAGACTACCTTCCATAGTGACAACGCTACCATCCAATGGAGTAGCAAAAATCTTGACAACAAACTACCTTCCATAATGACTAGGCTACCATCCATTGGAGTATAAAAAATGTAAACAACAGACTACCTTCCATAATGACAAGGCTATCATCCATTAGAATAACAAAAATCTCGACAATAGAGTACCTTCCATAATGACAAGGGTACCATCATATGGAGTAACAAAAATATCGACAATACACTATCTTCCATAATGACAACTCCAAAATCCATTGGAATAACAAAAATCTCGACAACAAATTACCTTTCATAATGACTAGGCTACCATCCATTGGAGTATAAAAAATTTGGAAAACATACTACCTTCAATAATGACAAGGCTACCATCCATTGGAGTAACAAAAATCTCGACAACAAACTACCTTCCGTAATGACTAGGCTACCATCCATTAGAGTAACAAAGATATCGACAACATACTACCTTCTATATTGACAAGGCTACCATCCATTAGAATAACAAAAATCTCGATAACAGACTACCTTCCATAATGACAAGGCTACCATCCAATGTAGCAACAAAAATATTGACAACAGACTACCTTCCATAATGACAAGGCTACCATCCTTTAGAGTAACAAAAATCTAAGGAACAAACTACCTTCCATAATGACAAGGCTACCATTAATTGCAGTAAAAAAATTCTCGACAACAAACTCCTTCCATAATGACAAGGGTACCATCCATTAGAGTAACAAAAATCTCGAAAACTCACTACCTTCCATAATGACAAGTCTACCATCCATTGGAATAAAAAAAATCTCGACAATAGACTACCTTCCAAAATGAAAAGGCTACCGTCCAATGGAGTAACAAAAATCTCGACAACATACTACCTTCCATAATGACAAGGCTACCATCCATTGGAGTAACAAAAATCATGACAACAGATTACCTTCCATAATGACAAGGCTACCATCCAATGGAGTAACCAAAATATCGACAACAGACTACCTTCTATAATGAAAAGGCTACCATCCATTAGAGTAACAAAAATCTGGACAACAGACTACCTTCCATAATGACAAGGCTACCATCCATTGGAGTATCAGAAATCACAACGATAGACTACCTTCAATAATGACAAGGCTACCATCCATTAGAGTAACAAAAATCAGGAGAAAAAACTACCTTCCATAATGACAAGGCTACCATCCATTGGAGTAACAAAAATGTCAACAACAGACTACCTTCCATAATGAGAAGGCTACCATCCATTGGAGTAAAAAAAATCTCGATAACAGACTACCTTCCATAATGAGAAGGCTACCATCCATTGGAGTAACAAAGATATCAAAAACATACTACCTTCCATAATTACAAGGCTACCATCCAATGGACTAACCAAAATATCGACAACAGACTACCTTCTCTAATGACAAGTCTACCATCCATTAGAGTAACAAAAATATGGACAACAGACTACCTTCTATAATGACAAGGTTACCATCCATTGGAGTATCAGAAATCACAACGACTAAATACCTTCCATAATGACAAAGCTACCATCCATTAGAGTAACAAAAATCGAGAGAACAGACTACCTTCCATAATGACAAGGCTACCATCCATTGGAGTAACAAAAATGTCAACAATAGACTACCTTCCATAATGACAAGGCTACCATCCATTGGAGTAATAAAAATCACGACAACAGACTACCTTCCATAATGACAAGGCTACCATCCATTGGAATAACAAAAATTTTGACAACAGACTACCTTCTAAAATGACAAGGCTTCCATCCAATGGAGTAACAAAAATCACGACAACATACTACCTTCCATAATGACAAGGCTACAATCAATTGTAGTAAAAAAAATCTCGACAACATACTACCTTCCATAATGACAAGGGTACCATCCATTGGAGTAACAAAAATCTAGACAACAGACTACCTACCATAATGACAAGTCTATAATCCATTGGAATAACAAAAATCTCGCCAACAGACTATCTTTCATATTGACAAGTCTACAATCCAATGGAATAACAAAAATCTCAACAACAGATTACCTTCCATAATGACAACGCTACCATCCATTGGAGTAACAAATATTTGAACAATAAACTACCTTCCATAATGACAAGGCCACCATCCATTGGAGTAAAAGACATCACAATGACATACTACCTTCCATAATGACAAGGCTACCATCCATTTGAGTAACAAAAATCGAGACAACAGACAACCTTCCTTAATGACAAGGCTACCTTCCATTGGAGTAATAAAATTATCCACAACAGACTACCTTCCATAATGACATGGCTAACATCCATTGGAGTAACGAAAATCTCGACAATAGACTACCTTCCATAATGACAAGGCTACCATCCATTGGAGTAACAAAGATATAAACAACATACTACCTTCCATAATGACAAGGCTACCATCCATTGGAGTTTCAAAAATCACGACAACAAACTACCTTCCATAACGACATGGCTAACATCAATTGGAATAACAAAAATCTCGACAAAAGACTATCTTCCATAATGACAAGGCTACCATCCAATGGAGTAACAAAAATATTGACAACAGACTACCTTCCATAATGACAAGGTTACCATCCATTAGAGTAACAAAAATCTGGACAACAAACTATTTTCCATAATGACAAGGCTACCATCCATTGGAGTAACAAAAATATCAACAAGAGACTACCTTCCATAATGACTAGGCTACCATCCAATGGAGTAGCAAAAATCTTGATAACATACTACCTTCCATAATGACTAGGCTACCATCCAATGGAGTATAAAAAATGTAAACAACATACTACCTTCCATAATGACAAGGCTACCATCCATTGGAATAACAAAAATCTCGACATTAGACTACCTTCCATAATGACAAGGGTACAACCAAATGGAGTAATAAAAATTTCGACAATAGACTACCTTCCATAATGACAAGTCCACAACCCATTGGAATAACAAAAATCTCGACAACAGCCTACCTTTTAGTAATGACTAGGCTACCATCCATTGGAGTATAAAGAATTTTGACAACATACTAACTTCAATAATGACAAGGCTACCATCCATTGGTGTAACAGAAATCTCGAAAACATACTACCTTTCGTAATGACTAGGCTACCATCCATTGGAGTACCAAGGATATCGATAACACACTACCTTCTATAATGATAAGGATACAATCCATTATAGTAACAAAAATCTCGATAACAGACTACCTTCCATAATGACAAGGGTACCATCCATTGGAGTAACAAAAATCTCGACAACAGACTACCTACAATAATGACAAGTCTACCATCCATTGGAATAACAAAAATCTCCCCAACAGACTACCTTTAATATTGACACGTCTACAATCCAATGGAATAACAAAAATCTCAACAACAGACTACCTTCCATAATGACAACACTACCATCCATTGGAGTAAAAAATATTTGAACAATAAACTACCTTCCATAATGACAAGGCTACCATCCATTAGAGTAAAAGACATCAGAACGAAATACTACCTTCCATAATGACAAGGGTACCATCCATTTGAGTAACAAAAATCGAGACAACAAACTACCTTCCTTAATGACAAGGCTACCATCCATTGGAGTAACAAAAGTATCAACAAGAGACTACCTTCCATAATTACATGGCTACCATCCATTGGAGTAACGAAAATCTCGACAACAGACTACCTTCCATAATGACAAGGCTACAATCCATTGGAGTAACAAAATATCAACAACATACTACCTTCCATAATGACAAGGCTACCATCCATTGGAGTTTCAAAAATCACGAAAACAAACTACCTTCCATAATGACAAGGCAAACATCCATTGGAATAACGTAAATCTCGACAACAGACTACCTTCCATAATGACAAGGCTACCATCCAATGGAGTAACAAAAATATCGACAACAGACTACCTTCCATAATGACAAGGCTACCATCCAATGGAGTAGCAAAAATCTTGACAACAGACTACCTTCCATAATGACTAGGCTACCATCCAATGGAGTATAAAAAATGTAAACAACAGACTACCTTCCATAATGACAAGGCTACCATCCATTGGAATAACAAAAATCTTGACATTAGACTACCTTCCATAATGACAAGGGTACCATCAAATGGAGTAACAAAAATTTCGACAATAGACTAACTTCAATAATGACAAGTCCACAACCCATTGGAATAACAAAAATCTCGACAACAGACTACCTTTCATAATGACTAGGCTACCATCCATTGGAGTATAAAGAATTTGGACAACAGACTACCTTCAATAATGACAAGGCTACCATCCATTGGAGTAACAAAAATCTCGACAACAAACTACCTTCCGTAATGACTAGGCTACTATCCATTAGAGTAACAATGATATCGACAACATACTACCTTCTATAATGACAAGGATACAATCCATTATAGTAACAAAAATCTCGATAACAGACTACCTTCCATAATGACAAGGGTACCATCCATTGTAGTAACAAAGATCTCTACAACAAACTACCTTCCATAATGACAAGGCTACCATCCATTAGAGTAACAAAAATCTCGACAACAGACCACCTTCCATAATGATAAGGCTACAAGCCATTGTAGTAACAAAAATCTCGAAAATAGACTACCTTTCATAATGACAAGTCTACCATCCATTGGAGTAACAAATATTTGAACAACAGACTACCTTCCATAATGATAAGGCTACCATCCATTGGTGTAACAGAAATCACAATGACAGACTACCTTCCATAATGACAAGGCTACCATCCATTAGAGTAACAAAGATAAAAACAAAATACTACCTTCCATAATGACAAGGCTACCATCCATTGGAGTTTCAAAAATTACGACAACAAACTACCTTCCATAATGATAAGGCTAACATCCATTGAAATAACAAAAATATCAACAACAGACTACCTTCCATAATGACAAGGCTACCATCCAATGGAGTAACAAAAATATCGACAACAGACTACCTTCCATAATGACAAGGCTACCATCCATTAGAGTAACAAAAATGTAGAAAATTAACTATTTTCCATAATGACAAGCCTACCATCCATTAGAGTAACAAAAATCTGGACAATAAACTATTTTCCATAATGACAAGGCAACCATCCATTGGAGTAACAATTATCTCCACAACAAACTACTTTCCGTAATGACTAGGCTCCCATCCATTGGAGTAACAAAGATATCGACAACATACTACCTTCTATAATGACAAGGATACAATCCATTATAGTAAAAAAAATCTCGATAACAGACTACCTTCCATAATGACAAGGCGACCATCCATTGTAGTATCAAAAATCTATACAACATACTACCTTCCATAATGACAAGGCTACCATCCATTAGAGTAACAAAAATCTCGACAACAGACTACCTTCCATAATGACAGGGCCACCATCCATTGAAGTTTTAAAAATCACGACAACAAACTACCTTCCATAATGACAAAGCTAACATCCATTGGAATAACAAAAATCTCGACAACAGAATACTATCCATAATGACAAGGCTACCATCCAATGGAGTAACAAAAATATCGACAACAAACTACCTTCCATAATGACAAGGCTACCATCCTTTAGAGTAACAAAAATCTGGACAACAAGCTATTTTCGATAATGACAAGCCTACCATTCATTAGAGTAACAAAAATCTGGACAACAAACTATTTTCCATAATGACAAGGCTACCATCCATTGGAGTAACAAAAATCTCCACAACAAACTACCTTCTGTAATGACTAGGCTACCATCCATTGGAGTAACAAAGATATCGACAACATACTACCTTCTATAATGACAAGGATACAATCCATTATAGAAACAAAAATCTCGATAACAGACTACCTTCCATAATGACAAGGCTACCATCCATTGTAGTATCAAAAATCTCTACAACAGACCACCTTGCATAATGATAAGGCTACAAGCCATTGTAGTTACAAAAATCTCGAAAATAGACTACCTTTCATAATGACAAGTCTACCATCCATTGGAGTAATAAATATTTGAACAACAGACTACCTTCCATAATGATAAGGTTACCATCCGTTAGTGTAACAGAAATCACGATGACAGACTACCTTCCATAATGACAAGGCTACTATCCATTGGAATAACAAAAATATCGACAACAGACTACCTTCCATAATGACAAGTCTACCATCCAAAGGAGTAACAAAAATATCGACAACAGACTACATTCAATAATGACAAGGCTACCATCCATTAGAGTAACAAAAATCTCGACAACAGACTACCTTCCATAATGACAAGGCTACCATCCAATGGAGTAACAAAAATCTCGACAACAGACTACCTTCCATAATGACAAGGCTACCATCTATTGTAGTAAAAAAAATCTCGACAAAAGACTACTATCCATAATGACAAGGGTACCATCCATTGGAGTAACAAAAATCTCGAAAATAGACTACCTTCCATAATGACAAGTCTACCATCCATTGGAATTACAAAAACCTCGACAATAGACTACCTTCCATAATTACAAGGTTACCATCCAATGGAGTAACCAAAATATCGACATTAGACTACCTTCTATAATGACAAGGCTACCTTACATTAGAGTAACAAAAATCTGGACACAAGACTACCTTCCATAATGACAAGGCTACCATCCATTGGAGTATCAGAAATCACAACGACAGACTACCTTCCATAATGACAAGGCTACCATCCATTAGAGTAACAAAAATCTGGACAACAAACTATTTTCCATAATGACAAGCCTACCATCCATTAGAGTAACAAAAATCTGGACAACAAACTATTTTCCATAATGACAAGGCTACCATCCATTGGAGTAACAAAAATCTCCACAACAAACTACCTTCCGTAATGACTAGACTACCATCCATTGGAGTAACAAAGATATCGACAACATACGACCTTCTATAATGACAAGGATACAATCCATTATAGTAACAAAAACCTCGATAACAGACTACCTTCCATAATGACAAGGCTACCATCCATTGTAGTATCAAAAATCTCTACAACAGACCACCTTCCATAAT
Organism: Vicia faba; assembly: GCA_948472305.1. Classification (NCBI taxonomy): domain Eukaryota; kingdom Viridiplantae; phylum Streptophyta; class Magnoliopsida; order Fabales; family Fabaceae; genus Vicia; species Vicia faba. The sequence goes on along the minus strand of OX451739.1, from coordinate 558,174,836 downwards.
GATAAGGCTACAAGCCATTGTAGGTACAAAAATCTCGAAAACAGACTACCTTTCATAATGACAAGTCTACCATCCATTGGAGTAATAAATATTTGAACAACAGACTACCTTCCATAATGATAAGGTTACCATCCGTTAGTGTAACAGAAATCACAATGACAGACTACCTTCCATAATGACAAGGCTACTATCCATCGGAATAACAAAAATATTGACAACAGACTACCTTCCATAATGACAAGTCTACCATCCAAAGGAGTAACAAAAATATAGACAACAGACTACATTCCATAATGACAAGGCTACCATCCATTAGAGTAACAAAAATCTCGACAACAGACTACCTTCCATAATGACAAGGCTACCATCCAATGGAGTAACAAAAATCTCGACAACAGACTACCTTCCATAATGACAAGGCTACCATCTATTGTAGTAAAAAAAATCTCGACAACAGACTATTATCCATAATGACAAGGGTACCATCCATTGGAGTAACAAAAATCTCGAAAACAGACTACCTTCCATAATGACAAGTCTACCATCCATTGGAATAACAAAAATCTCGACAATAGACTACCTTCCATAATTACAAGGTTACCATCCAATGGAGTAACCAAAATATCGACAACAGACTACCTTCTATAATGACAAGGCTACCATCCATTAGAGTAACAAAAATCTGGACAACAGACTACCTTCCATAATGACAAGGCTACCATCCATTGGAGTATCAGAAATCACAACGACAGACTACCTTCCATAATGAAAAGGCTACCATCCATTAGAGTAACAAAAATCACGACAACAAACTACCTTCCATAATTACAAGGCTACCATCCATTGGAGTAAAAAAAATGTCAACAACAGACTACCTTCCATATTGATAAGGCTACCATCCATTGGAGTAAGAAAAATCTCGACAACGGACTACCTTCCATAATGAGAAGGCTACCATCCATTGGAGTAAAAAATATATCAAAAACATACTACCTTCCATAATGACAAGGCTACCATCCATTGGAATAATAAAAATCACAACAATAGACTACCTTCCATAATGACAAGGCTACCATCCAATGGAATAACAAAAATATCGACAATAAACTACCTTCCATAATGACAAGGCTACCATCCAATTGAGTAACAAAAATATCGACAACTGACTACCTTCCATAATGACAAGGCTACCATCTATTGCAGTAAAAAAAATCTCGACAACAAACTACCTTCCATAATGACAAGGGTACCATCCATTGGAGTAACAAAAATCTGGACAACAGACTACCTTCCATAATGACAAGGCTACCATCCATTGGAGTATCAGAAATCACAACGACAGACTACCTTCCATAATGAAAAGGCTACCATCCATTAGAGTAACAAAAATCACGACAACAAACTACCTTCCATAATTACAAGGCTACCATCCATTGGAGTAAAAAAAATGTCAACAACAGACTACCTTCCATATTGATAAGGCTACCATCCATTGGAGTAACAAAAATCTCGACAACGGACTACCTTCCATAATGAGAAGGCTACCATCCATTGGAGTAAAAAATATATCAAAAACATACTACCTTCCATAATGACAAGGCTACCATCCATTGGAATAATAAAAATCACGACAACAGACTACCTTCCATAATGACAAGGCTACCATCCAATGGAATAACAAAAATATCGACAATAAACTACCTTCCATAATGACAAGGCTACCATCCAATTGAGTAACAAAAATATCGAGAACTGACTACCTTCCATAATGACAAGGCTACCATCTATTGCAGTAAAAAAAATCTCGACAACAAACTACCTTCCATAATGACAAGGGTACCATCCATTGGAGTAACAAAAATCTCGACAACAGACTACCTTCCATAATGACAAGTCTACAATCCATTGGAATAACAAAAATCTCGACAACAGACTACCTATCATAATGACAAGGCTACAATCCAAGGAATAACAAAAATATCGACAACAGACTACCTTCCATAATAAAAAGTCTACCATCCATTGGAGTAACAAAAATCAAAACAACAAACTACCTTCCATAATGACAAGGCTACCATCCATTAGAATAATAAAATTGTTGACAACATACTACCTTCCATAATTACAAGGCTACCATCAAATGGAGTAACCAAAATATCGACAATAGAGTACCTTCTATAATGACAAGGCTACCATCCATTAGACTAACAAAAATTTGGACAACAGACTACCTTCCATAATTACAAGGCTACCATCCATTGGAGTATCAGAAATCACAATGACAGACTACCTTCCATAATTACAAGGCTACCATCCATTAGAGTAACAAAAATGGGAGAACAGACTACCTTCCATAATGACAAGGCTACCATCCATTGGAGTAACAAAAATGTCAACAAGAGACTACCTTCCATAATGACAAGGCTACCATCCGATGGAGTAACAAAAATTACGACAACATACTACCTTCCATAATGACAAGGCCACCATCCATTTGAGTAACAAAATTATTGACAACAGACTACCTTCCATAATTACAAGGCTACCATCCAATGGAGTAACCAAAATATCAAAAACAGACTACCTTCTATAATGACAAGGCTACCATCCATTAGACTAACAAAAATTTAGACAACAGACTACCTTCCATAATGACAAGGCTACCATCCATTGGAGTATCAGAAATCACAATGACAGACTACCTTCAATAATGACAAGGTTACCATCCATTGGAGTAACAAAAATATCGACAACAGACTACCTTCCATAATGATAATGCTACCATCCATTAGAGTAACAAAATTGTTGACAACATACTACCTTCCATAATGACAAGGCTACCATGCATTGGAATAACAAAAATATCTAAAATCGACTATGTTCCATAATGACAAGGCTAACATCCATTGTAGTAACCAAAATCTTGACAATAGACTACCTTCCATAATGACAAGGCTACCATCCATTGGAGTATCAAAAATATGAACAACCGACTACCTTCCATAGTGACAAGGCTACCATCCATTGGAGTGACAGAAATCACAATGATGGACTACCTTCCATAATGACAAGGCTAGCATCCATTAGAGTAACAAAAATCTTGACAAGAAACTCCCTTCCATAATGACAAGGCTACCTTCCATTCGAGTAACAAAAACTCGACAATAGACAACCTTCCATAATGACAATGCTACCATCCATTGGAATAACAAAAATCTCGATAATAGACTACCTTCCATAATTACAAGGTTACCATCCAATGGAGTAACCAAAATATCGACAACAGACTACCTTCTATAATGACAAGGCTACCATCCATTAGAGTAACAAAAATCTGGACAACAGACTACCTTCCATAATGACAAGGCTACCATCCATTGGAGTATCAGAAATCACAACGACAGACTACCTTCAATAATGACAAGGCTACCATCCATTAGAATAACAAAAATTAGGAGAATATACTACCTTCCATTATGAAAAGGCTACCATCCATTAGAGTAACAAAAATCACGACAACAAACTACCTTCCATAATTACAAGGCCACCATCCATTGGAGTAAAAAAAATGTCAACAACAGACTACCTTCCATATTGAGAAGGCTACCATCCATTGGAGTAACAAAAATCTCGACAACGGACTACCTTCCATAATGAGAAGGCTACCATCCATTGGAGTAAAAAATATATCACAAACATACTACCTTCCATAATGACAAGGCTACCATCCATTGGAATAATAAAAATCACGACAACAGACTACCTTCCATAATGACAAGGCTACCATCCATTGGAATAATAAAAATCACGACAACAGACTACCTTCCATAATGACAAGGCTACCATCCAATGGAATAACAAAAATATCGATAACAAACTACCTTCCATAATGACAAGGCTACCATCCAATTGAGTAACAAAAATATCGACAACTGACTACCTTCCATAATGACAAGGCTACCATCTATTGCAGTAAAAAAAATCTCGACAACAAACTACCTTCCATAATGACAAGGGTACCATCCATTGGAGTAACAAAAATCTCGACAACAGACTACCTTCCATAATGACAAGTCTACCATCCATTGGAATAACAAAAATCTCGACAACAGACTACCTTCCATAATAAAAAGTCTACCATCCATTGGAGTAACAAAAATCAAAACAACAAACTACCTTCCATAATGACAAGGCTACCATCCATTAGAATAATAAAATTGTTGACAACAGACTACCTTCCATAATTACAAGGCTACCATCAAATGGACTAACCAAAATATCGACAACAGAGTACCTTCTATAATGACAAGGCTACCATCTATTAGACTAACATAAATTTGGACAACAGACTACCTTCCATAATGACAAGGCTACCATCCAATGGAATAACAAAAATATCGATAACAAACTACCTTCCATAATGACAAGGATACCATTCAATTAAGTAACAAAAATATCGACAACTGACTACCTTCCATAATGACAAGGCTACCATCTATTGCAGTAAAAAAAATCTCGACAACAAACTACCTTCCATAATGACAAGGATACCATCCATCGGAGTAACAAAAATCTCGACAACAGACTACCTTCCATAATGACAAGTCTACCATCCATTGGAATAACAAAAATCTCGACAACAGACTACCTATCATAATGACAAGGCTACAATCCAATGGAATAATAAAAATATCGACAACAGACTACCTTCCATAATAAAAAGTCTACCATCCATTGGAGTAACAAAAATCAAAACGACAAACTACCTTCCATAATGACAAGGCTACCATCCATTAGAATAATAAAATTGTTGACAACAGACTACCTTCCATAATTACAAGGCTACCATCAAATGGAGTAACAAAAATATCGACAACAGAGTACCTTCTATAATGACAAGGCTACCATCCATTAGACTAACAAAAATTTGGACAACAGACTACCTTCCATAATGACAAGGCTACCATCCATTGGAGTATCAGAAATCACAATGACAGACTACCTTCCATAATTACAAGGCTACCATCCATTAGAGTAACAAAAATGGGAGAACAGACTACCTTCCATAATGACAAGGCTACCATCCATTGGAGTAACAAAAATGTCAACAAGAGACTACCTTCCATAATGACAAGGCTACCATCCAATGGAGTAACAAAAATTACGACAACATACTACCTTCCATAATGACAAGGCCACCATCCATTTGAGTAACAAAATTATTGACAATAGACTACCTTCCATAATTACAAGGCTACCATCCAATGGAGTAACCAAAATATCGAAAACAGACTACCTTCTATAATGACAAGGCTACCATCCATTAGACTAACAAAAATTTGGACAACAGATTACCTTCCATAATGACAAGGCTACCATCCATTGGAATGTCAGAAATCTCAATGATAGACTACCTTCAATAATGACAAGGCTACCATCCATTGGAGTAACAAAAATATCGACAACAGACTACCTTCCATAATGATAATGCTACCATCCATTAGAGTAACAAAATTGTTGACAACAGACTACCTTCCATAATGACAAGGCTACCATGCATTGGAATAACAAAAATATCTAAAATAGACTATGTTCCATAATAACAAGGCTACCATCCATTGTAGTAACCAAAATCTTGACAATAGACTACCTTCCACAATGACAAGGCTACCATCCATTGGAGTAAAAAAATATGAACAACCGACTACCTTCCATAGTGACAAGGCTACCATCCATTGCAGTGACAGAAATCACAATGATGGACTACCTTCCATAATGACAAGGCTAGCATCCATTAGAGTAACCAAAATCTTGACAAGAAACTCCCTTCCATAATGACAAGGCTACCTTCCATTCGAGTAACAAAAATCTCGACAATAGACAACCTTCCATAATGACAATGCTACCATCCATTGGAGTAACAAAAATCTCGACAATAGACTACCTTCCATGATGACAAGGCTACCATCCAATGGAGTAACAAAAATATGAACAACAGACTACCTTCCATAGTGACAAGGCTACCATCCATTGAAGTGACAGAAATCACAACGACAGACTACCTTCCATAATGACAAGGCAAGCATCCATTGGAGTAACAAAAATCTTGAAAACAAACTACTATCCAAAATGACAAGGGTACCATCCATTGGAGTAACAAAAATCTTGAAAACAAACTACCTTCCATAATGACAAGTCTACCATCCATTGGAATAACAAAAATCTCTACAATAGACTACCTTTCATAATGACAAGGTTATAATCCAATGGAATAACAAAAATCTCGACAACATACTACCTTCCATAATGACAAGTCTACCATCCATTAGAGTAACAAAAATCACGACAACAAACTACCTTACATAATTACAAGGCTACCATCCATTACAATAACAAAATATCGAAAATAGACTACCTTCCATAATGACGAGGCTACCATCCATTAGACTAACAAAAATCTGGACAACAGACTACCTTCCATAATGAGAAGGCTACCATCCATTGGTTTATCAGAAATCACAATGATAGACTACCTTCAATAATGACAAGGCTACCATCCATTGGAGTAACAAAAATATCAACAACAAACTACCTTCCATAATGATAATGTTACCATCCATTGGAGTAACAAAAATCTCGACAACAGACTACCTTCCATAATGACAAGGCTACCATGCATTGGAGTAACAAAAATATCTACAATAGACTATGTTCCATAATGACAAGGCTACCATCCATTGTAGTAACCAAAATCTTGACAATAGACTACCTTCCATAATGACAAGGCTACCATCCATTGGAGTAAAATACATCCCAACGACATACTACCTTCCATAATGACAAGGCCACCATCCATTTGAGTATCAAAATTATTGACAACAGACTACTTTCCATAATTACAAGGCTACCATCCAATGGAGTAACTAAAATATCGAAAATAGACTACCTTCTATAATGACAAGGCTACCATCCATTAGACTAACAAAAATTTGGACAACAGACTACCTTCCATAATGACAAGGCTACCATCCATTGGAGTATCAGAAATCACAATGACAGACTACCTTCAATAATGACAAGGCTACCATCTATTGGAGTAACAAAAATATCGACAACAGACTACCTTCCATAATGATAATGCTACCATTCATTAGAGTAACAAAAATCTCGACAACAGACTACTTTCCATAATGACAAGGCTACCATGCATTGGAGTAACAAAAATCTCGAAAACAGACTACCTTCCATAATGACAAGTCTACCATCCATTGGAATAACAAAAATCTATACAATAGACTACCTTTCATAATGACAAGGCTACAATCCAATGGAATAACAAAAATCTCGACAACAGACTACCTTCCATAATGACAAGTCTACCATCCATTAGAGTAACAAAAATCACGACAACAAACTACCTTCCATAATGACAAGGCTACCATCCATTAGAATAACAAAATATCGAAAACAGACTACCTTCCATAATGACAAGGCTACCATCCATTAGACTAACAAAAATCTGGACAACAGACTACCTTCCATAATGACAAGGCTACCATCCATTAGACTAACAAAAATCTTGACAACAGACTACCTTCCATAATGACAAGGCTACCATCCATTGGAGTATCAGAAATCACAATGACAGACTACCATCAATAATGACAAGGCTACCATCCATTGGAGTAATAAATATATCGACAACAGACTACCTTCCATAATGATAATGTTACCATCCATTGGAGTAACAAAAATCTCGACAACAGACTACCTTCCATAATGACAAGGCTACCATGTATTGGAGTAACAAAAATATCTACAATAGACTATGTTCCATAATGACAAGTCTACCATCCATTGTAGTAACTAAAAGCTTGACAATAGACTACCTTCCATAATAACAAGGCTACCATCCATTGGAGTGACAGAAATCACAATGATGGACTACCTTCCATAATGATAAGGCTAGCATCCAATTGAGTAACAAAAATCTTGACAAGAAACTGCCTTCCATAATGACAAGGCTATCTTCCATTCGAGTAACAAAAATCTCGACAATAGAGAACCTTCCATAATGACAATGCTACCATCCATTGGAGTAACAAAAATCTCGACAATAGACTACCTTCAATGATGACAAGGCTACCATCGATTGGAGTAACAAAAATATGAACAACAGACTACCTTCCATAGTGACATGGCTACCATCCATTGGAGTGACAGAAATCACAACGACAGACTACCTTCCATAATGACAAGGCAAGCATCCATTGGAGTAACAAAAATCTTGAAAACATAGTACCTTCCATAATGACAAGGCTACCATCCATTAGAGTAACAAAAATCTCGACAATAGACAACCTTCCGTAATGATAAGGCTACCATCCATTGCAGTAAAAAAAATCTCGACAATATACTCCCTTCCATAATGACAAGGCTACCATCCATTGGAGCAACAAAAATATGAACAATAGACTACGTTCCACAGTGACAAGGCTACCATCCATTAGAGTGACAGAAATCACAATGATGGACTACCTTCCATAATCACAAGGCAAGCATCCATTGGAGTAACAAAAATATCGACAACAGACTACCCTCCATAATGACAAGGCTAACATCAATTGGAATAACAAAAATCTCGAAAATAGACTACTTTCCATAATGACAATGCTACCATCCATTGGAGTAACAAAAACATAGACAACAGAATACGTTCCATAATGACAAGGCTACAATCCATTGGAATAACAAAATTCTCGACAACAGACTACCATCCATAATGACAACGATACCATCGATTGGAGTAACAAAAATCTCGAGAACAGACTACCTTCCATAATGACAAGGCTACCATCCATTGGAGTAACAAAAATATCGAAAATAGTTTACCTTCCATAATGACAAGGCTACCATCCATTGGAATAACAAAAATCTCGCCAACAGACTACCTTTCATTTTGACAAGTCTACAATCCTATGGAATAACAAAAATCTCGACAACAGACTACCTTCCATAATGACAAGGCTACCATCCATTGGAGTAAAATACATCCCAACGAAATACTACCTTCCATAATGACAAGGCTACCATCCATTTGAGTAACAAATATGGAGACAACAGACTACCTTCCTTAATGACAAGGATACCATCCATTAGAATAACAAAATTATTGACAACAGACCACCTTCCATAATTACAAGGCTACCATCCAATGGAGTAACCAAAATATCAAAAACAGACTACCTTCTATAATGACAAGGCTACCATCCATTAGACTAACAAAAATCTGGACAACCGACTACCTTCCATAATGACAAGGCTACCATCCATTGGAGTATCAAAAATTACAATGACAGACTACCTTCAATAATGACAAGGCTACCATCCACTAGAGTAACAAAATTATCGACAAAAGACTACCTTCCATAATGATAATGCTATCATCCATTAGAGTAACAAAAATCTTGACAATAGACTACCTTCCATAATGACAAGGCTACCATCCATTGGAGTAACAAAAATATGAACAACCGACTACCTTCCATAGTGACAAGGCTACCATCTATTCGAGTGACGAAATCACAATGATAGACTACATTCCGTAATGACAAGGCTAGCATCCATTAGAGTAACAAAAATCTTGACAAGAAACTCTCGTCCATAATGACAAGGCTACCTTCCATTCGAGTAACAAAAATATCGACAATAGACAACCTGCCATAATGACAATGCTACCATCCATTGGAGTAACAAAAATCTCGACAATAGACTACCTTCCATGATGACAAGGCTACCATCCATTGGAGTAACAAAAATATGAACAACAGACTACCTTCCATAGTGACAAGGCTACCATCCATTGGAGTGACAGAAATCACAATGACAGACTACCTTGCATAATGACAAGGCAAGCATCCATTGGAGTAACAAAAATCTTGAATACAGACTACCTTCCATAATGACAAGGCTACCATCACAAAAATCTCGACAATAGACAACCTTCCATAATGACAAGGCTATCATTCATTGGAGTAAAAAAAATATCGACAATAGACTCCCTTCCATAATGACAAGGCTACCATCCATTGGAGTAATAAAAATATGAACAATAGACTACCTTCCATAGTGACAAGGCTACCATCCATTAGAGTGACAGAAATCACAATGATGGACTACCTTCCATAATGACAAGGCAAGCATCCATTGGAGTAACAAAAATATCGACAACAGACTACCCTCCATAATGACAAGGCTACCATCAATTGGAATAACAAAAATCTCGAAAACAGTCTACCTTCCATAATGACAAGGCTACCATCCATTGGAGTAACAAAAACATCGAGAACAGAATACGTTCCATAATGACAAGGCTACAATCCATTGGAATAACAAAATTCTGGAAAACAGACTACCTTCCATAATGACAAGGCTACCATCCATTGGAGTAACTAAAATCTCGACAACAGACAACCTTCCATAATGATAATTGTACCATCCATTGGAGTAACAAAAATCTCGACAATAGACTAATTCCATAATGAACAGACTACCTTCCATAGTGACAAGGCTACCATCCATTAGAGTGACAAAAATCATAACGACATACTACCTTCCATAATGACAAGGCTAGCATCCCTTGGAGTAACAAAAAACTCGACAACAGACTACCTTCCATAATGACAAGGCTACCATCCATTGGAATAACAAAAATCTCAACAATAGACTACCTTCCATAATGACAAGGATACCATCCATTGGAGTAACATAAACATCGACAATAGACTACGTTCTATTATGCCAAGGCTACCATTCATTGGAGTAACAAATTTCTAGACAATAGACTACCATCCATAATGTCAACGATACCATCAATTGGAGTAACAAAAATCTCGACAACAGACTACCTTCAATAATGACAAGGCTACAATCCATTGGAGTAACAAAGATATCGATAACATACTACCTTCCATCATGACAAGGCTACCATCCATTGGAGTAACAAAAATATCGACAATAGATTACCTTCCAAAATGATAATGCTACCATCCATTGGAGTAAGAAAAATCTCGACAACAGACTACCTTCCATAATTACAAGGCTACCATGCATTGGAGTAACAAAAATATCTACAATAGACTATGTTCCATAATGACAAGGCTACCATCCATTGTAGTAACCAAAATCTCGACAATAGACTACCTTCCATAATGACAAGGCTACCATCCATTGGAGTAACAAAAATATGAACAACAGACTACCTTCCATAGTGACAAGGCTACCATCCATTGGAGTGACATAAATCACATCGACAGACAACCTTCCATAATGACAAGGCTAGCATCCATTGGAGTAACAAAAATCTCGACAAGAAACTACCTTCCATAATGACAAGGCTACAATCCATTGGAATAACAAAAATCTTGACAACAAACTACCTTCCATAATGACAACTATACCATCCATTGGAGTTACAAAAATCTCGACAATAGACAACGTTCCATAATGACAAGGCTACCATCCATTTGAGTAACAAAAATATGAACAACAGACTACCTTCCATAGTGACAAGGCTACCATCCATTGGAGTGACAGAAATCACAATGATGGACTACCTTCCATAATGACAAGGCAAGCATCCATTGGAGTAACAAAAATATCGACAACTGACTACCCTCCATAATGACAAGGCTACCATCCATTGGAATAACAAAAATATTGAAAACAAACTACCTTCCATAATCACAAGGCTACCATCCAATGGAGTAACAAAAACATCGACAACAGAATACGGTCCATAATGATAAGGCTACAATCCATTGGAATAACAAAAATCTGGACAACAGACTACCATCCATAATGACAACGATACCATCGATTGGAGTAACAAATATCTAGACAACAGACTACCTTCCATAATGACAAGGCTACCATTCATTGAAGTAACAAAAATCTCGAAAACAGACTACCTTCCATAATGACAAGGCTACCATCCATTGGAGTAAAAAAAATCTCGAAAACAGACTACCTTCCATAATGACAAGGCTACCATCCATTGGAGTAACAAAAATCTCGACAACAGACAACCTTCCATAATGATAATTCTACCATCCATTGGAGTAACAAAAATCTCGAAAATAGACTAATTCCATAATAACAAGGCTACCATCCATTAGAGTAACAAAAATATGAACAACAAACTACCTTCCATAGTGACAAGGCTACCATCCATTGGAGTGACAGAAATCACAACGGCATACTACCTTCAATAGTGACAAAGCTACCATCCATTGGAGTAAAAAAATATGAACAATAGACTACCTTCCATAGTGACAAGGCTACCATCCATTGGAGTAACAAAAATCTCGACAATAGAGTACCTTCCATGATGACAAGGCTACCATCCATTGGAGTAACAAAAATATGAACAACAGACTACCTTCCATAGTGACAAGGCTACCATCCATTGAAGTGACAGAAATCACAAGGACAGACTACCTTCCATAATGATAAGGCAAGCATCTAATGGAGTAACAAAAATCTTGAAAACAAAAACTACTATCCATAATGACAAGGGTACCATCCATTGGAGTAACAAAAATCTCGAAAACAGACTACCTTCCATAATTACAAGTCTACCATCCATTGGAATAACAAAAATCTCTACAATAGATTACCTTTCATAATGACAAGGCTACAATTCAATGGAATAACAAAAATCTCGACAACAGACTACCTTCCATAATGACAAGTCTACCATCCATTAGAGTAACAAAAATCACGACAACAAACTACCTTCCATAACGACAAGGCTACCATCCATTAGAATAACAAAATATCGAAAACAGACTACCTTCCATAATGACAAGGCTACCATCCATTAGACTAACAAAATTCTGGACAACAGACCACCTTCCATAATGACAAGGCTACCATCCATTGGAGTATCAGAAATCACAATGACAGACTACCTTCAATAATGACAAGGCTACTATCCATTGGAGTAACAAAAATATCGACAACAGACTACCTTCCATAATGATAATGTTACCATCCATTGGAGTAACAAAAATCTCGACAACATACTACCTTCCATAATGACAAGGCTGCCATGCATTGGAGTAACAAAAATATCTACAATAGACTATGTTCTATAATGACAAGGCTACCATCCATTAGAGTAACCAAAAACTTGACAATACACAACCTTCCATAATGACAAGGCTACCATCCATTAGAGTAACCAAAAACTTGACAATACACAACCTTCCATAATGACAAGGCTACCATCCATTGGAGTGACAGAAATCATAATGATGGACTACCTTCCATAATGACAAGGCTAGCATCCATTAGAGTAACAAAAATCTTGACAAGAAACTCCCTTCCATAATGACAAGGCTACATTCCATTCGAGTAACAAAAATCTCGACAATAGACAACCTTCCATAATGACAATGCTACCATCCATTGGAGTAACAAAAATCTCGACAATAGACAACCTTCCATGATGACAAGGCTACCATCGATTGGAGTACCAAAAATATGAACAACAAACTACCTTCCATAGTGACAAAGCTACCATCCATTGGAGTAACAAAAATCACAACGACAGACTACCTTCCATAATGACAAGGCAAGCATCCATTGGAGTAACAAAAATCTTGAAAACAGAGTACCTTCCATAATGACAAGGCTACCATCCATTAGAGTAACAAAAATCTCGACAGTAGACAACCTTCCATAATGATAAGGCTACCATCCATTGGAGTAAAAAAAATCTCGACAATAGACTCCCTTCCATAATGACAAGGCTACCATCCATTGGAGCAACAAAAATATGAACAATAGACTACCTTCCACAGTGACAAGGCTACCATCCATTAGAGTGACAGAAATCACAATGATGGACTACCTTCCATAATGACAAGGCAAGCATCCATTGGCGTAACAAAAATATCGACAACAGACTACCCTCCATAATGACAAGGCTAACATCAATTGGAATAACAAAAATCTCGAAAATAGACTACCTTCCATAATGACAATGCTACAATCCATTGGAATAACAAAATTCTCGACAACAGACTACCATCCATAATGACAACGATACCATCGATTGGAGTAACAAAAATCTCGAGAACAGACTACCTTCGATAATGACAAGGCTACCATCCATTGGAGTAACAAAAATCTCGAAAATACTTTACCTTCCATAATGACAAGGCTACCATCCATTGGAATAACAAAAATCTCGCCAACAGACTACCTTTCATATTGACAAGTATGCAATCCTATGGAATAACAAAAATCTCGACAACAGACTACCTTCCATAATGACAAGGCTACCATCCATTGGAGTAAAATACATCCCAACGACATACTACCTTCCATAATGACAAAGCTACCATCCATTTGAGTAACAAATATGGAGACAACAGACTACCTTCCTTAATGACAAGGCTACCATCCATTAGAATAACAAAATTATTGACAACAGAATACCTTCCATAATTACAAGGCTGCCATCCAATGGAGTAACCAAAATATAAAAAACAGACTACCTTCTATAATGACAAGGCTACCATCCATTAGACTAACAAAAATCTGGACAACCGACTACCTTCCATAATGACAAGGCTACCATCCTATGGAGTATCAGAAATCACAATGACGAACTACCTTCAATAATGACAAGGCTACCATCCATTAGAGTAACAAAATTATCGACAACAGACTACCTTCCATAATGATAATGCTACCATCCATTAGAGTAACAAAAATCTCGACAACATACTACCTTCCATAATGACAAGGCTGCCATGCATTGGAGTAACAAAAATATCTACAATAGACTATGTTCTATAATGACAAGGCTACCATCCATTGTAGTAACCAAAAACTTGACAATACACAACCTTCCATAATGACAAGGCTACCATCCATTGGAGTAACAAAAATATGAACAACCGACTACCTTCCATAGTGACAAGGCTACCATCCATTGGAGTGACAAAAATCACAATGATGGACTACCTTCCATAATGACAAGTCTAGCATCCATTAGAGTAACAAAAATCTTGACAAGAAACTCTCGTCCATAATGACAAGGCTACCTTCCATTCGAGTACCAAAAATATCGACAATAGACAACCTTCCATATTGACAATGCTACCATCCATTGGAGTAACAAAAATCTCGAAAATAGACTACCTTCCATAATGACAAGGCTACCATCCATTGGAGTTACAAAAATATGAACAACAGACTACCTTCCATAGTGACAAGGCTACCATCCATTGGAGTGACAGAAATCACAATGACAGACTACCTTCCATAATGACAAGGCAAGCATCCATTGGAGTAACAAAAATCTTGAAAACAGACTACCTTCCATAATGACAAGGCTACCATCCATTAGAGTAACAAAAATCTCGACAATAGACAACCTTCCATAATTACAAGGCTACCATTCATTGGAGTAAAAAAAATCTCGACAATAGACTCCCTTCCATAATGACAAGGCTACCATCCATTGGAGTAACAAAAATATGAACAATAGACTACCTTCCAAAGTGACAAGGCTACCATCCATTAGAGTGACAGAAATCACAATGATGGACTACCTTCCATAATGACAAGGCAAGCATCCATTGGAGTAACAAAAATATCGACAACAGACTACCCTCCATAATGACAAGGCTACCATCAATTGGAATAAAAAAAATCTCGAAAACAATCTACCTTCCATAATGACAAGGCTACCATCCATTGGAGTAACAAAAACATCGACAACAGAATACGTTCCATAATGACAAGGCTACAATCCATTGGAATAAAAAAATTCTCGAAAACAGACTACCTTCCATAATTACAAGGCTACCATCCATTGGAGTAACTAAAATCTCGACAACATACAACCTTACATAATGATAAATGTACCATCCATTGGAGTAACAAAAATCTCGACAATAGACTAATTCCATAATGAACAGACTACCTTCCATAGTGACAGGGCTACCATCCATTAGAGTGACAAAAATCATAACGACATACTACCTTCCATAATGACAAGGCTAGCATCCCTTGGAGTAACAAAAAACTCGACAACAGACTACCTTCCATAATGACAAGGCTACCATCCATTGGAATAACAAAAATCTCAACAACAGACTACCTTCCATAATGACAAGGTTACCATCCATTGGAGTAACAAAAACATCGACAATATACTATGTTCCATAATGCCAAGGCTACCATTCATTGGAGTAACAAATTTCTAGACAATAGACTACCATCCATAATGTCAATGATACCATCAATTGGAGTAACAAAAATCTCGACAACAGACTACCTTCAATAATGACAAGGCTACAATCCATTGGAGTAACAAAGATATCGATAACATACTACTTTCCATAATGACAGGGCTACCATCCATTGGAGTAACAAAAATATCGACAACAGATTACCTTCCATAATGATAATGCTACCATTCATTGGAGTAAGAAAAATCTCGACAACAGACTACCTTCCATAATTACAAGGCTACCATGCATTGGAGTAACAAAAATATCTACAATAGACTATGTTCCATAATGACAAGGCTACCATCCATTGTAGTAACCAAAATCTCGACAATAGACTACCTTCCATAATGACAAGGCTACCATCCATTGGAGTAACAAAAATATGAACAACAGACTAACTTCCATAGTGACAAGGCTACCATCCAATGGAGTGACATAAATCACAACGACAGACAACCTTCCATAATTACAAGGCTAGCATCCATTGGAGTAACAAAAATCTCGACAAGAAACTACCTTCCATAATGACAAGGCTACAATCCATTGGAATAACAAAAATATTGACAACAAACTACCTTCCATAATGACAACTATACCATCCATTGGAGTTACAAAAATCTCGACAATAGACAACGTTCCATAATGACAAGGCTACCATCCATTGGAGTAACAAAAATATGAACAATAGACTACCTTCCATAGTGACAAGGCTACCATCCATTGGAGTGACAAAAATCACAATGATGGACTACCTTCCACAATGACAAGGCTAGCATCCATTAGAGTAACAAAAATCTTGACAAGAAACTCTCGTCCATAATGACAAGGCTACCTTCCATTCGAGTACCAAAAATATCGACAATAGACAACCTTCCATATTGACAATGCTACCATCCATTGGAGTAACAAAAATCTCGAAAATAGACTACCTTCCATAATGACAAGGCTACCATCCATTGGAGTTACAAAAATATGAACAACAGACTACCTTCCATAGTGACAAGGCTACCATCCATTGGAGTGACAGAAATCACAATGACAGACTACCTTCCATAATGACAAGGCAAGCATCCATTGGAGTAACAAAAATCTTGAAAACAGACTACCTTCCATAATGACAAGGCTACCATCCATTAGAGTAACAAAAATCTCGACAATAGACAACCTTCCATAATTACAAGGCTACCATTCATTGGAGTAAAAAAAATCTCGACAATAGACTCCCTTCCATAATGACAAGGCTACCATCCATTGGAGTAACAAAAATATGAACAATAGACTACCTTCCAAAGTGACAAGGCTACCATCCATTAGAGTGACAGAAATCACAATGATGGACTACCTTCCATAATGACAAGGCAAGCATCCATTGGAGTAACAAAAATATCGACAACAGACTACCCTCCATAATGACAAGGCTACCATCAATTGGAATAAAAAAAATCTCGAAAACAATCTACCTTCCATAATGACAAGGCTACCATCCATTGGAGTAACAAAAACATCGACAACAGAATACGTTCCATAATGACAAGGCTACAATCCATTGGAATAAAAAAATTCTTGAAAACAGACTACCTTCCATAATTACAAGGCTACCATCCATTGGAGTAACTAAAATCTCGACAACATACAACCTTCCATAATGATAAATGTACCATCCATTGGAGTAACAAAAATCTCGACAATAGACTAATTCCATAATGAACAGACTACCTTCCATAGTGACAGGGCTACCATCCATTAGAGTGACAAAAATCATAACGACATACTACCTTCCATAATGACAAGGCTAGCATCCCTTGGAGTAACAAAAAACTCGACAACAGACTACCTTCCATAATGACAAGGCTACCATCCATTGGAATAACAAAAATCTCAACAACAGACTACCTTCCATAATGACAAGGTTACCATCCATTGGAGTAACAAAAACATCGACAATATACTATGTTCCATAATGCCAAGGCTACCATTCATTGGAGTAACAAATTTCTAGACAATAGACTACCATCCATAATGTCAATGATACCATCAATTGGAGTAACAAAAATCTCGACAACAGACTACCTTCAATAATGACAAGGCTACAATCCATTGGAGTAACAAAGATATCGATAACATACTACTTTCCATAATGACAGGGCTACCATCCATTGGAGTAACAAAAATATCGACAACAGATTACCTTCCATAATGATAATGCTACCATTCATTGGAGTAAGAAAAATCTCGACAACAGACTACCTTCCATAATTACAAGGCTACCATGCATTGGAGTAACAAAAATATCTACAATAGACTATGTTCCATAATGACAAGGCTACCATCCATTGTAGTAACCAAAATCTCGACAATAGACTACCTTCCATAATGACAAGGCTACCATCCATTGGAGTAACAAAAATATGAACAACAGACTAACTTCCATAGTGACAAGGCTACCATCCAATGGAGTGACATAAATCACAACGACAGACAACCTTCCATAATTACAAGGCTAGCATCCATTGGAGTAACAAAAATCTCGACAAGAAACTACCTTCCATAATGACAAGGCTACAATCCATTGGAATAACAAAAATATTGACAACAAACTACCTTCCATAATGACAACTATACCATCCATTGGAGTTACAAAAATCTCGACAATAGACAACGTTCCATAATGACAAGGCTACCATCCATTGGAGTAACAAAAATATGAACAATAGACTACCTTCCATAGTGACAAGGCTACCATCCATTGGAGTGACAAAAATCACAATGATGGACTACCTTCCACAATGACAAGGCTAGCATCCATTAGAGTAACAAAAATCTTGACAAGAAACTCTCGTCCATAATGACAAGGCTACCTTCCATTCGAGTACCAAAAATATCGACAATAGACAACCTTCCATAATGAAAATGCTACCATCCATTGGAGTAACAAAAATCTCGAAAATAGACTACCTTCCATGATGACAAGGCTACCATCCATTGGAGTTACAAAAATATGCACAACAAACTACCTTCCATAGTGACAAGGCTACCATCCATTGGAGTGACAGAAATCACAATGATGGACTACCTTCCATAATGACAAGGAAAGCATCCATTGGAGTAACAAAAATCTCGACAATTGACTACCCTCCATAATGACAAGGCTACCATCCATTGGAATAACAAAAATATTGAAAACAGACTACCTTCCATAATGACAAGGCTACCATCCATTGGAGTAACAAAAACATCGACAACAGAATACGGTCCATAATGATAAGGCTACAATCCATTGGAATAACAAAAATCTGGACAACAGACTACCATCCATAATGACAACGATACCATCGATCGGAGTAACAAAAATCTCGACAACAAACTACCTTCCATAATGACAAGGCTACCATCCATTGGAGTAACAAAAATCTCGAAAACAGACTACCTTCCATAATGCCAAGGCTACCATCCATTGGAGTAACAAAAATCTAGAAAACAGACTACCTTCCATAATGACAAGGCTACCATCCATTGGAGTAACAAAAATCTCGACAACAGACAACCTTCCATAATGATAATTCTACCATCAATTGGAGTAACAAAAATCTCGAAAATAGACTAATTCCATAATAACAAGGCTACCATCCATTAGAGTAACAAAAATATGAACAACAGACTACCTTCCATAGTGACAAGGCTACCATCCATTGGAGTGACAGAAATCACAACGGCATACTACCCTCAATAGTGACAAGGCTACCATCCATTGGAGTAAAAAAATATGAACAATAGACTACCTTCCATAGTGACAAGGCTACCATCCATTGGAGTGACAAAAATCACAACGAAAGACTACCTTCCATAATGACAAGGCTAGCATCCATTGGAGTAACAAAAATCTCAACAACATACTACCTTCCATAATGACAAGGCTACCATCCATTGCAGGAACAAAAACATCGACAACATACTACGTTCCATAATGACAAGGCTACCATCCATTGATGTAACAAAAATCTCGACAATAGACTCCCTTCCATAATGACAAGGCTACCATCCATTGGAGTAACAAAAAAATGAACAACAAACTACCTTCCATAGTGACAAGGCAAGGATCCATTGGAGTGATAGAAATCACAACGACATACTACCTTCCATAATGACAAGGCAAGCATCCATTGGAGTAATAAAAATCTTGAAAATATACTACCTTCCATAATGACAAGGCTACCATCCATTGGAGTAACAAAAATCTCAACAAGAAACTACCTTCCATATTGAACAGACTACCTTCCATAATGACAAGGCTACCATCCATTGGAGTAACAAAAACATGGACAACAGACTACGTTCCATAATGACAAGGCTACCATCCATTGGAGTAACAAAAATCTCGACAACCGACAACCTTCCATAATGACAACTATACAATCCATTGGTGTAACAAAAATCTCGACAATAGACAACCTTCCATAATGGCAAGGCTACCATCCATTGTAGTAACAAAAATATGAACAACAGACTACCTTCCATAGTGACAAGGCTACCATCCATTGGAGTGACAGAAATCACAACGATGGACTACCTTCCATAATGTCAAGGCAAGCATCCATTGGAGTAACTAAAATATCGACAACAGACTACCCTCCATAATGACAAGGCTACCATCCATTAGAATAACAAAAATATCGAAAACAGACTACCTTCCATAATGACAAGGCTACCATCCATTGGAGTAACAAAAATCTCAACAACAGAATACGTTCCATAATGACAAGGCTACAATCCATTGGAGTAACAAAGATATTGATAACATACTACCTTTCATAATGACAAGGCTACCATCTATTGGAATGACAGAAATCACAACGACTGACTACCTTCCATAATGACAAGGCAAGCATCCATTGGAGTAACAAATATCTCGACAACGGACTACCTTCCATAATGACAAGGCTACCATCCATTGGAATAACAAAAATCTCGACAACAGACTATGTTCCATAATGATAAGGCTACCATTCATTGGAGTAACAAATTTCTCGACAATAGACAACCATCCATAATGACAATGATACCATCCATTGGAGTAACAAAAATCTCGACAACAGACTACCTTCCATAATGACAAAGCTACCATCCATTGGAGTAACAAAAATATCAACAATAGAGTATCTTCCATAATGACAATGATACCATCCATTGGAGTAACAAAAATCTCGACAACAGACTACCTTCCATAATGACAAAGCTACCATGCATTGGAGTAACAAAAATATCTACAATAGACTATGTTCCATAATGACAAGGCTACCATCCATTGAAGTAACCAAAATCTCGACAATAGACTACCTTCCATAATGACAAGGCTACCATCCATTGGAGTAACAAAAATATGAATAACATACTACCTTCCATAGTGACAAGGCTACCATCCATTGGAGTGACATAAATCACAATGACATACTACCTTCCATAATGACAAGGCTAGCATCCATTGGAGTAACAAAAACATGGACAACAGACTACGTTCCATAATGACAAGGCTACAATCCATTGGAATAACAAAAATCTCGATAACAGACTACCATCCATAATGACAACTATACCATCCATTGGAGTAATAAAAATATCGACAATAGACAACCTTCCATAATGACAAGGCTACCATCCATTGGAGTAACAAAAATATTAACAACAGACTACCTTGCATAGTGACAAGGCTACCATCCATTGGAGTGACAAAAATAAGAACGACAGACTACATTCCATAATGACAAGGCAAACATCCATTAGAGTAACAAAAATCTTGAAAACAGACTACCTTCCATAAGGACAAGACTACCATCCATTAAAGTAACAAAAATCTTGACAATAGACAACCTTCCATAATGACAAGGCTACCATCCATTAGAGTAACAAAAATTTCGACAATAGACTACCTTCCATGATGACAAGGCTACCATCCATTGGAGTAACAAAAATATGAACAACTGACTACCTTCCATAGTGACAAGGATACCATCCAATGGAGTGACAGAAATTACAACGACAGACTACCTTCCATAATGACAAGGCAAGCATCCATTGGAGTAACAAAAATCTCGACAATAGACTACCTTCCATAATGACAAGGCTACCATCCATTGGAATATCAAAAATCTCGACAACAGAATACCTTCCATAATGATAAGGCTACCATTCATTGGAGTAACAAATTTCTTGACAATAGACTACCATCCATAATGACAGTGATACCATCCATTGGAGTAACAAAAATCTCGACAACAGACTACCTTCCATAATGACAAGGCTACAATACATTGGAGTAACAAAGATATCGATAACATACTACCTTCCATAATGACAAGGCTACCATCCATTGGAGTAACAAAAATATCGACAACAAACTACCTTCCATAATGACAAGGCTACCATGCATTGGAGTAACAAAAATATCTACAATAGACTATGTTCTTTAATGACAAGGCTACCATCCATCGGAGTAACATAAATATCGACAATAGAGAACCTTCCATAATGATAATGCTACCATCCATTGGAGTAACAAAAATCTCGACAACTGACTACCTTCTATAATGACAAGGCTACCTTGCATTGGAGTAACAAATATATCTACAATAGACTATATTCCATAATGACAAGGCTACCATCCATTGTAGTAACCAAAATCTCGACAATAGACTATCTTCCATAATGATAAGGTTACCATCCATTGGCGTAACAAAAATATGAAGAACAGACTATCTTCCATAGTGATAAGACTACCATCCATTGGAGTGACATAAATCACAACGACAATCTACCTTCCATAATGACAAGGCTAGCATCCATTGGAGTAACAAAAACATGGACAACAAACTACGTTCCATAATGACAAGGCTACAATCCATTGGAATAAAAAAATTTCGACGACAGACTACCATCCATAATGACAACTATACCATCCATTGGAGTAATAAAAATATCGACAATAGACAACCTTCCATAATGACAAGGCTACCATCCATTGGAGTAACAAAAATATGAACAACAGACTACCTTGCATAGTGACAAGGATACCATCCATTGGATTGACAAAAATAAGAACGACAAACTACATTCCATAATGACAAGGCAAGCATCCATTAGAGTAACAAAAATCTTGAAAACAGACGACCTTCCATAAGGACAAGGCTACCATCCATTAGAGTAACAAAAATCTTGACAATAGACAACCTTCCATAATGACAAGGCTACCATCCATTGGAGTAACAAAAATCCCAACAGTAGACTACCTTCCATGATGACATGGCTACCATCCATTGGAGTAACAAAAATATGAACAACATACTACCTTTTTATAGTGACAAGACTACAATCCATTGGAGTAACAAAGATATCGATAACATACTACCTTTCATAATGACAAGGCTACCATCCATTGGAATGACAGAAATCACAACGACTGACTACCTTCCATAATGACAAGGCAAGCATCCATTGGAGTAACAAATATCTCGACAACGGACTACCTTCCATAATGACAAGGCTACCATCCATTGGAATAACAAAAATCTCGACAACAGACTATGTTCCATAATGATAAGGCTACCATTCATTGGAGTAACAAATTTCTCGACAATAGACAACCATCCATAATGACAATGATACCATCCATTGGAGTAACAAAAATCTCGACAACAGACTACCTTCCACAATGACAAAGCTACCATCCATTGGAGTAACAAAAATATCAACAATAGAGTATCTTCCATAATGACAATGATACCATCCATTGGAGTAACAAAAATCTCGACAACAGACTACCTTCCATAATGACAAAGCTACCATGCATTGGAGTAACAAAAATATCTACAATAGACTATGTTCCATAATGACAAGGCTACCATCCATTGAAGTAACCAAAATCTCGACAATAGACTACCTTCCATAATGACAAGGCTACCATCCATTGGAGTAACAAAAATATGAATAACATACTACCTTCCATAGTGACAAGGCTACCATCCATTGGAGTGACATAAATCACAATGACATACTACCTTCCATAATGACAAGGCTAGCATCCATTGGAGTAACAAAAACATGGACAACAGACTACGTTCCATAATGACAAGGCTACAATCCATTGGAATAACAAAAATCTCGATAACAGACTACCATCCATAATGACAACTATACCATCCATTGGAGTAATAAAAATATCGACAATAGACAACCTTCCATAATGACAAGGCTACCATCCATTGGAGTAACAAAAATACTAACAACAGACTACCTTGCATAGTGACAAGGCTACCATCCATTGGAGTGACAAAAATAAGAACGACAGACTACATTCCATAATGACAAGGCAAACATCCATTAGAGTAACAAAAATCTTGAAAACAGACTACCTTCCATAAGGACAAGACTACCATCCATTAAAGTAACAAAAATCTTGACAATAGACAACCTTCCATAATGACAAGGCTACCATCCATTAGAGTAACAAAAATTTCGACAATAGACTACCTTCCATGATGACAAGGCTACCATCCATTGGAGTAACAAAAATATGAACAACTGACTACCTTCCATAGTGACAAGGATACCATCCAATGGAGTGACAGAAATTAAAACGACAGACTACCTTCCATAATGACAAGGCAAGCATCCATTGGAGTAACAAAAATATCGACAATAGACTACCTTCCATAATGACAAGGCTACCATCCATTGGAATATCAAAAATCTCGACAACAGAATACCTTCCATAATGATAAGGCTACCATTCATTGGAGTAACAAATTTCTTGACAATAGACTACCATCCATAATGACAGTGATACCATCCATTGGAGTAACAAAAATCTCGACAACAGACTACCTTCCATAATGACAAGGCTACAATACATTGGAGTAACAAAGATATCGATAACATACTACCTTCCATAATGACAAGGCTACCATCCATTGGAGTAACAAAAATATCGACAACAAACTACCTTCCATAATGACAAGGCTACCATGCATTGGAGTAACAAAAATATCTACAATAGACTATGTTCTTTAATGACAAGGCTACCATCCATCGGAGTAACATAAATATCGACAATAGAGAACCTTCCATAATGATAATGCTACCATCCATTGGAGTAA
Organism: Vicia faba; assembly: GCA_948472305.1. Lineage (NCBI taxonomy): Eukaryota > Viridiplantae > Streptophyta > Magnoliopsida > Fabales > Fabaceae > Vicia > Vicia faba. The sequence goes on along the minus strand of OX451739.1, from coordinate 558,149,380 downwards.
CAAAAATCTCGACAACAGACTACCTTCTATAATGACAAGGCTACCTTGCATTGGAGTAACAAATATATCTACAATAGACTATATTCCATAATGACAAGGCTACCATCCATTGTAGTAACCAAAATCTCGACAATAGACTATCTTCCATAATGATAAGGTTACCATCCATTGGCGTAACAAAAATATGAAGAACAGACTATCTTCCATAGTGATAAGACTACCATCCATTGGAGTGACATAAATCACAACGACAATCTACCTTCCATAATGACAAGGCTAGCATCCATTGGAGTAACAAAAACATGGACAACAAACTACGTTCCATAATGACAAGGCTACAATCCATTGGAATAAAAAAATTTCGACGACAGACTACCATCCATAATGACAACTATACCATCCATTGGAGTAATAAAAATATCGACAATAGACAACCTTCCATAATGACAAGGCTACCATCCATTGGAGTAACAAAAATATGAACAACAGACTACCTTGCATAGTGACAAGGATACCATCCATTGGATTGACAAAAATAAGAACGACAGACTACATTCCATAATGACAAGGCAAGCATCCATTAGAGTAACAAAAATCTTGAAAACAGACTACCTTCCATAAGGACAAGGCTACCATCCATTAGAGTAACAAAAATCTTGACAATAGACAACCTTCCATAATGACAAGGCTACCATCCATTGGAGTAACAAAAATCCCAACAGTAGACTACCTTCCATGATGACATGGCTACCATCCATTGGAGTAACAAAAATATGAACAACATACTACCTTTTTATAGTGACAAGACTACAATCCATTGGAGTAACAAAGATATCGATAACATACTACCTTTCATAATGACAAGGCTACCATCCATTGGAATGACAGAAATCACAACGACTGACTACCTTCCATAATGACAAGGGTACCATCCATTGGAATAACAAAAATCTCGACAATAGACTATGTTCCATAATGATAAGGCTACCATTCATTGGAGTAACAAATTTCTCGACAATAGACTACCATCCATAATGACAATGATACCATCCATTGGAGTAACAAAAATCTCAACAACAGACTACCTTCCATAATGACAAAGCTACCATCCATTGGAGTAACAAAAATATCAACAATAGAGTATCTTCCAAAATGATAATGCTACCATCCATTGGAGTACCAAAAATCTCGACAACAGACTACCTTCCATAATGACAAAGCTACCATGCATTAGAGTAACAAAAATATCTACAATAGACTATGTTCCATAATGACAGGGCTACCATCCATTGTAGTAACCAAAATCTCGACAATAGACTACCTTCCATAATGACAAGGCTACCATTCATTGGAGTAACAAATTTCTCGACAATAGACTACCATCCATAATGACAATGATACCATCAATTGGAGTAACAAAAATCTCGACAACAGACTACCTTCCATAATGACAAGGCTAAAATCCATTGGAGTAACAAATATATCGATAAAATACTACCTTCCATAATGATAAGGCTACCATCCATTGGAGTAACAAAAATATCGACAATAGGGTACCTTCTATAATGATAATGCTACCATCCGTTGGAGTAACAAAAATCTCGACAACAGACTACCTTCCATAATGACAAGGCTACCATGCATTGGAGTATAAAAAATATCTACAATAGACTATATTCCATAATGACAAGGCTACCATCCATTGTAGTAACCAAAATCACAACAATAGACTACCTTCCATAATGACAAGGCTACCATCCATTGGAGTAACAAAAATATGAACAACAGACTACCTTCCATAGTGACAAGGCTACCATCCATTGGAGTGACAAAAATCACAACGACATACTACCTTCCATAATGACAAGGCAAGCATCCATTGAAGTAAAAAAAATCTCGACAACAGACAACCTTCCATAATGACAAGGCTACCATCCTTTGAAGTAACAAAAATCTTGACAACATACTACCTTTCATAATGACAAGGCTACCATCCATTGGAGTAACAAAAACATGGACAACAGACTACGTTCCATAATTACAAGGCTACCATTCATTGGAGTAACAAATTTATCGACAACAGACTACCATCCATAATGACAACGATACCATCCATTGGAGTAACAAAAATCTTGACAATAGACTACCTTCCATAATGACAAGGCTACAATCCATTGGAGTAACAAAGATATCGATAACATACTACCTTTCATAATGACAAGGCTACCATCCATTGGAATGACAGAAATCACAACGACTGACTACCTTCCATAATGACAAGGCAAGCATCCATTGGAGTAACAAATATCTCGACAATGGACTACCTTCCATAATGACAAGGCTACCATCCATTGGAATAACAAAAATCTCGACAACAGACTATGTTCCATAATGATAAGGCTACCATTCATTGGAGTAACAAATTTCTCGACAATAGACTACCATCCATAATGACAATGATACCATCCATTAGAGTAACAAAAATATCGACAACAGACTACCTTCCATAATGACAAGGCTACCATCCATCGGAGTAACATAAATATCGACAATAGAGTACCTTCCATAATGATAATGCTACCATCCATTGGAGTAACAAAATTCTCGACAACGTACTACCTTCCATAATGACAATGATACCATCCATTGGAGTAACAAAAATCTCGACAACAGACTACCTTCCATAATGACAAGGCTACAATACATTGGAGTAACAAAGATATCGATAACATACTACCTTCCATAATGACAAGGCTACCATCCATTGGAGTAACAAAAATATCGACAATAGAGTACCTTCCATAATGATAATTCTACTATCCATTGGAGTAACAAAAATCTCGACAACAGACTACCTTCCATAATGACAAGCCTACCATGCATTGAAGTAACAAAAATATCTACAATAGACTATGTTCCATAATGACAAGGCTACCATCCATTGTAGTTACCAAAATCTCGATAATAGACTACCTTCCATAATGACAAGGCTACCATCCATCGGAGTAACAAAAATATCAACAACAGAGTACCTTCCATAATGATAATGCTACCATCCATTGGAGTAACAAAAATCTCGACAACAGACTACCTTCCGTAATGACAAGGCTACCATGCATTGGAGTAACAAAAATATCTATAATAGACTATATTCCATAATGACAAGGCTACCATCCATTGTAGTAACCAAAATCTCGACAATAGACTACCTTCAATAATGACAAGGCTACCATCCATTGGAGTAACAAAAATATGAAAAACAGACTACCTTCCATAGTGACAAGGCTACCATCCATTGGAGTGACATAAATCACAACGACATACTACCTTCCATAATGACAAGGCCAGCATCCATTAGAGTAACAAAAACATGGACAACAGACTACGTTCCATAATGACAAGGCTACAATCCATTGGAATAACAAAAATCTCGATAACAGACTACCATCCATAATGACAACTATACCATCCATTGGAGTAATAAAAATATCGACAATAGACAACCTTCCATAATGACAAGGCTACCATCCATTGGAGTAACAAAAATATGAACAACAGACTACCTTGCATAATGACAAGGCTACCATCCATTGGAGTGACAAAAATAAGAACGACAGACTACATTCCATAATGACAAGGCAAGCATCCATTAGAGTAACAAAAATCTTGAAAACAGACTACCTTCCATAAGGACAAGGCTACCATCCATTAGAGTAACAAAAATCTTGACAATAGACAACCTTCCATAATGACAAGGCTACCATCCATTGGAGTAACAAAAATCTCTACAATAGACTACCTTCCGTGATGACAAGGCTACCATCCATTGGAGTAACAAAAATATGAACAACTGACTACCTTTCATAGTGACAAGGATACCATCCGTTGGAGTGACAGAAATTACAACGACAGACTACCTTCCATAATGACAAGGCAAGCATCCATTGGAATATCAAAAACCTCGACAACAGACTACCTTCCATAATGACAAGGCTACCATTCATTGGAGTAACAAATTTCTCGACACTAGACTACCATCCATAATGACAATGATACCATCCATTGGAGTAACAAAAATCTCGACAACAGACTACCTTCCATAATGACAAGGCTACAATACATTGGAGTAACAAAGATATCGATAACATACTACCTTCCATAATGACAAGGCTACCATCCATTGGAGTAACAAACATATCGACAATAGAGTACCTTCCATAATGATAATTCTACCATCCATTGGAGTAACAAAAATCTCTACAACAGACTACCTTCCATAATGACAAGGCTACCATGCATTGGAGTAACAAAAATATCTACAATAGACTATGTTCCATAATGACAAGGCTACCATCCATTGTAGTTACCAAAATATCGACAATAGACTACCTTCCATAATGACAAGGCTACCATCCATCGGAGTAACAAAAATATCAACAACAGAGTACCTTCCATAATGTTAATGCTACCATCCATTGGAGTAACAAAAATCTCGACAACAAACTACCTTCCGTAATGACAAGGCTACCATGCATTAGAGTAACAAAAATATCTATAATAGACTATATTCCATAATGACAAGGCTACCATCCATTGTAGTAACCAAAATCTCGACAATAGACTACCTTCCATAATGACAAGGCTACCATCCATTGGAGTAACAAAAATATGAAAAACAGACTACCTTCCATAGTGATAAGGCTACCATCCATTGGAGTGACATAAATCACAACGACATACTACCTTCTATAATGACAAGGCCAGCATCCATTGGAGTAACAAAAACATGGACAACAGACTACGTTCCATAATGACAAGGCTATAATCCATTGGAATAACAAAAATCTCGACAACAGACTACCATCCATAATGACAACTATACCATCCATTGGAGTAATAAAAATATCGACAATAGACAACCTTCCATAATGACAAGGCTACCATCCATTTGAGTAACAAAAATATGAACAACAGACTACCTTGCATAGTGACAAGGCTACCATCCATTGGAGTGACAAAAATAAGAACGACAGACTACATTCCATAATGACAAGGCAAGCATCCATTAGAGTAACAAAAATCATGAAAACAGAGTACCTTCCATAATGACAAGGCTACCATCCATTAGAGTAACAAAAATCTTGAAAATACACAACCTTCCATAATGACAAGGCTACCATCCATTGGAGTAACAATAATCTCGACAATAGACTACCTTCCATGATGACAAGGCTACCATCCATTGGAGTAACAAAAATATGAACAACAGACTACCTTCCATAGTGACAAGGATACCATCCATTGGAGTGACAGAAATTACAACGACAGACTACCTTCCATAATGACAAGGCAAGCATCCATTGGAGTAACAAAAATATCGACAACAGACTACCTTCCATAATGACAAGGCTACCATCCATTGGAATATCAAAAATCTCGACAACAGACTACCTTCCATAATGACAAGGCTATCATTCATTGGAGTAACAAATTTCTCGACAATAGACTACCATCCATAATGAAAATGATACCATCCATTGGAGTAACAAAAATCTCGACAACAGACTACCTTCCATAATGACAAGGCTACAATACATTGGAGTAACAAAGATATCGATAACATACTACCTTCCATAATGACAAGGCTACCATCCATTGGAGTAACAAAAATATCGACAATAGAGTACCTTCCGTAATGATAATTCTACCATCCATTGGAGTAACAAAAATCTCGACAACAAACTACCTTCCATAATGACAAGGCTACCATGCATTGGAGTAACAAAAATATCTACAATAGACTATGTTCCATAATGACAAGGCTACCATCCATTGTAGTTACCAAAATATCGACAATAGACTACCTTCCATAATGACAAGGCTACCATCCGTTGGAGTAACAAAAATATGAAAAACAGACTACCTTCCATAGTGACAAGGCTACCATCCATTGGAGTGACATAAATCACAACGACATACTACCTTCCATAATGACAAGGCCAGCATCCATTGAAGTAACAAAAACATGGACAACAGACTACGTTCCATAATGACAAGGCTACAATCCATTGGAATAACAAAAATCTCGACAACACACTACCATCCATAATGACAACTATACCATCCATTGGAGTAACAAAAATATCTACAATAGACAACCTTCCATAAGGACAAGGCTACCATCCATTGGAGTAACAAAAATATGAACAACAGACTACCTTCCATAGTATCAAGGCTACCATCCATTGGAGTGACAGAAATAAGAACGACAGACTACCTTCCATAATGACAAGGCAAGCATCCATTAGAGTAACAAAAATCTTGAAAACAGAGTACCTTCCATAATGACAAGGCTACCATCCATTAGAGTAACAAAAATCTTGAAAATACACAACCTTCCATAATGACAAGGCTACCATCCATTGGAGTAACAATAATCTCGACAATAGACTACCTTCCATGATGACAAGGCTACCATCCATTGGAGTAACAAAAATATGAACAACAGACTACCTTCCATAGTGACAAGGATACCATCCATTGGAGTGACAGAAATTACAACGACAGACTACCTTCCATAATGACAAGGCAAGCATCCATTGGAGTAACAAAAACCTCGACAATAGACTACCTTCCATAATGACAAGGCTACCATCCATTGGAATATCAAAAACCTCGACAACAGACTACCTTCCATAATGACAAGGCTATCATTCATTGGAGTAACAAATTTCTCGACAATAGACTACCATCCATAATGAAAATGATACCATCCATTGGAGTAACAAAAATCTCGACAACAAACTACCTTCCATAATGACAAGGCTACAATACATTGGAGTAACAAAGATATCGATAACATACTACCTTCCATAATGACAAGGCTACCATCCATTGGAGTAACAAAAATATCGACAATAGAGTACCTTCCATAATGATAATTCTACTATCCATTGGAGTAACAAAAATCTCGACAACAGACTACCTTCCATAATGACAAGGCTACCATGCATTGAAGTAACAAAAATATCTACAATAGACTATGTTCCATAATGACAAGGCTACCATCCATTGTAGTTACCAAAATCTCGACAATAGACTACCTTCCATAATGACAAGGCTACCATCCATCGGAGTAACAAAAATATCAACAACAGAGTACTTTCCATAATGATAATGCTACCATCCATTGGAGTAACAAAAATCTCCACAACAGACTACCTTCCGTAATGACAAGGCTACCATGCATTGGAGTAACAAAAATATCTATAATAGACTATATTCCATAATGACAAGGCTACCATCCATTGTAGTAACCAAAATCTCGACAATAGACTACCTTCCATAATGACAAGGCTACCATCCATTGGAGTAAAAAAAATATGAAAAACAGACTACCTTCCATAGTGACAAGGCTACCATCCATTGGAGTGACATAAATCACAACGACATACTACCTTCCATAATGACAAGGCCAGCATCCATTGGAGTAACAAAAACATGGACAACAGACTACGTTCCATAATGACAAGGCTACAATCCATTGGAATAACAAAAATCTCGATAACAGACTACCATCCATAATGAAAATGATACCATCCATTGGAGTAACAAAAATCTCGACAACAGACTACCTTCCATAATGACAAGGCTACAATACATTGGAGTAACAAAGATATCGATAACATACTACCTTCCATAATGACAAGGCTACCATCCATTGGAGTAACAAAAATATCGACAATAGAGTACCTTCCGTAATGATAATTCTACCATCCATTGGAGTAACAAAAATCTCGACAACAAACTACCTTCCATAATGACAAGGCTACCATGCATTGGAGTAACAAAAATATCTACAATAGACTATGTTCCATAATGACAAGGCTACCATCCATTGTAGTTACCAAAATATCGACAATAGACTACCTTCCATAATGACAAGGCTACCATCCGTTGGAGTAACAAAAATATGAAAAACAGACTACCTTCCATAGTGACAAGGCTACCATCCATTGGAGTGACATAAATCACAATGACATACTACCTTCCATAATGACAAGGCCAGCATCCATTGAAGTAACAAAAACATGGACAACAGACTACGTTCCATAATGACAAGGCTACAATCCATTGGAATAACAAAAGTCTCGACAACACACTACCATCCATAATGACAACTATACCATCCATTGGAGTAACAAAAATATCTACAATAGACAACCTTCCATAAGGACAAGGCTACCATCCATTGGAGTAACAAAAATATGAACAACAGACTACCTTCCATAGTATCAAGGCTACCATCCATTGGAGTGACAGAAATAAGAACGACAGACTACCTTCCATAATGACAAGGCAAGCATCCATTAGAGTAACAAAAATCTTGAAAACAGAGTACCTTCCATAATGACAAGGCTACCATCCATTAGAGTAACAAAAATCTTGAAAATACACAACCTTCCATAATGACAAGGCTACCATCCATTGGAGTAACAATAATCTCGACAATAGACTACCTTCCATGATGACAAGGCTACCATCCATTGGAGTAACAAAAATATGAACAACAGACTACCTTCCATAGTGACAAGGATACCATCCATTGGAGTGACAGAAATTACAACGACAGACTACCTTCCATAATGACAAGGCAAGCATCCATTGGAGTAACAAAAACCTCGACAATAGACTACCTTCCATAATGACAAGGCTACCATCCATTGGAATATCAAAAACCTCGACAACAGACTACCTTCCATAATGACAAGGCTATCATTCATTGGAGTAACAAATTTCTCGACAATAGACTACCATCCATAATGAAAATGATACCATCCATTGGAGTAACAAAAATCTCGACAACAGACTACCTTCCATAATGACAAGGCTACAATACATTGGAGTAACAAAGATATCGATAACATACTACCTTCCATAATGACAAGGCTACCATCCATTGGAGTAACAAAAATATCGACAATAGAGTACCTTCCATAATGATAATTCTACTATCCATTGGAGTAACAAAAATCTCGACAACAGACTACCTTCCATAATGACAAGGCTACCATGCATTGAAGTAACAAAAATATCTACAATAGACTATGTTCCATAATGACAAGGCTACCATCCATTGTAGTTACCAAAATCTCGACAATAGACTACCTTCCATAATGACAAGGCTACCATCCATCGGAGTAACAAAAATATCAACAACAGAGTACTTTCCATAATGATAATGCTACCATCCATTGGAGTAACAAAAATCTCCACAACAGACTACCTTCCGTAATGACAAGGCTACCATGCATTGGAGTAACAAAAATATCTATAATAGACTATATTCCATAATGACAAGGCTACCATCCATTGTAGTAACCAAAATCTCGACAATAGACTACCTTCCATAATGACAAGGCTACCATCCATTGGAGTAAAAAAAATATGAAAAACAGACTACCTTCCATAGTGACAAGGCTACCATCCATTGGAGTGACATAAATCACAACGACATACTACCTTCCATAATGACAAGGCCAGCATCCATTGGAGTAACAAAAACATGGACAACAGACTACCTTCCATAATGACAAGGCTATCATTCATTGGAGTAACAAATTTCTCGACAATAGACTACCATCCATAATGAAAATGATACCATCCATTGGAGTAACAAAAATCTCGACAACAGACTACCTTCCATAATGACAAGGCTACAATACATTGGAGTAACAAAGATATCGATAACATACTACCTTCCATAATGACAAGGCTACCATCCATTGGAGTAACAAAAATATCGACAATAGAATACCTTCCGTAATGATAATTCTACCATCCATTGGAGTAACAAAAATCTCGACAACAAACTACCTTCCATAATGACAAGGCTACCATGCATTGGAGTAACAAAAATATCTACAATAGACTATGTTCCATAATGACAAGGCTACCATCCATTGTAGTTACCAAAATATCGACAATAGACTACCTTCCATAATGACAAGGCTACCATCCGTTGGAGTAACAAAAATATGAAAAACAGACTACCTTCCATAGTGACAAGGCTACCATCCATTGGAGTGACATAAATCACAATGACATACTACCTTCCATAATGACAAGGCCAGCATCCATTGAAGTAACAAAAACATGGACAACAGACTACGTTCCATAATGACAAGGCTACAATCCATTGGAATAACAAAAATCTCGACAACACACTACCATCCATAATGACAACTATACCATCCATTGGAGTAACAAAAATATCTACAATAGACAACCTTCCATAAGGACAAGGCTACCATCCATTGGAGTAACAAAAATATGAACAACAGACTACCTTCCATAGTATCAAGGCTACCATCCATTGGAGTGACAGAAATAAGAACGACAGACTACCTTCCATAATGACAAGGCAAGCATCCATTAGAGTAACAAAAATCTTGAAAACAGAGTACCTTCCATAATGACAAGGCTACCATCCATTAGAGTAACAAAAATCTTGAAAATACACAACCTTCCATGATGACAAGGCTACCATCCATTGGAGTAACAATAATCTCGACAATAGACTACCTTCCATGATGACAAGGCTACCATCCATTGGAGTAACAAAAATATGAACAACAGACTACCTTCCATAGTGACAAGGATACCATCCATTGGAGTGACAGAAATTACAACGACAGACTACCTTCCATAATGACAAGGCAAGCATCCATTGGAGTAACAAAAACCTCGACAATAGACTACCTTCCATAATGACAAGGCTACCATCCATTGGAATATCAAAAACCTCGACAACAGACTACCTTCCATAATGACAAGGCTATCATTCATTGGAGTAACAAATTTCTCGACAATAGACTACCATCCATAATGAAAATGATACCATCCATTGGAGTAACAAAAATCTCGACAACAGACTACCTTCCATAATGACAAGGCTACAATACATTGGAGTAACAAAGATATCGATAACATACTACCTTCCATAATGACAAGGCTACCATCCATTGGAGTAACAAAAATATCGACAATAGAGTACCTTCCATAATGATAATTCTACTATCCATTGGAGTAACAAAAATCTCGACAACAGACTACCTTCCATAATGACAAGGCTACCATGCATTGAAGTAACAAAAATATCTACAATAGACTATGTTCCATAATGACAAGGCTACCATCCATTGTAGTTACCAAAATCTCGACAATAGACTACCTTCCATAATGACAAGGCTACCATCCATCAGAGTAACAAAAATATCAACAATAGAGTACTTTCCATAATGATAATGCTACCATCCATTGGAGTAACAAAAATCTCCACAACAGACTACCTTCCGTAATGACAAGGCTACCATGCATTGGAGTAACAAAAATATCTATAATAGACTATATTCCATAATGACAAGGCTACCATCCATTGTAGTAACCAAAATCTCGACAATAGACTACCTTCCATAATGACAAGGCTACCATCCATTGGAGTAAAAAAAATATGAAAAACAGACTACCTTCCATAGTGACAAGGCTACCATCCATTGGAGTGACATAAATCACAACGACATACTACCTTCCATAATGACAAGGCCAGCATCCATTGGAGTAACAAAAACATGGACAACAAACTACGTTCCATAATGACAAGGCTACAATCCATTGGAATAACAAAAATCTCGATAACAGACTACCATCCATAATGACAACTATACCATCCATTGGAGTAATAAAAATATCGACAATAGACAACCTTCCATAATGACAAGGCTACCATCCATTGGAGTAACAAAAATATGAACAACAGACTACCTTGCATAATGACAAGGCTACCATCCATTGGAGTGACAAAAATAAGAACGACAGACTACATTCAATAATGACAAGGCAAGCATCCATTCGAGTAACAAAAATCTTGAAAACAGACTACCTTCCATAAGGACAAGGCTACCATCCATTAGAGTAACAAAAATCTTGACAATATACAACCTTCCATAATGACAAGGCTACCATCCATTGGAGTAACAAAAATCTCTACAATAGACTACCTTCCGTGATGACAAGGCTACCATCCATTGGAGTAACAAAAATATGAACAACTGACTACCTTTCACAGTGACAAGGATACCATCCATTGGAGTGACAGAAATTACAACGATAGACTACCTTCCATAATGACAAGGCAAGCATCCATTGGAGTAACAAAAATCTCGACAATAGACTACCTTCCATAATGACAAGGCTACCATCCATTGGAATATCAAAAACCTCGACAACAGACTACCTTCCATAATGACAAGGCTACCATTCATTGGAGTAACAAATTTCTCGACAATAGACTACCATCCATAATGACAATGATACCATCCATTGGAGTAACAAAAATCTCGACAACAGACTACCTTCCATAATGACAAGGCTACAATACATTGGAGTAACAAAGATATCGATAACATACTACCTTCCATAATGACAAGGCTACCATCCATTGGAGTAACAAAAATATCGACAATAGAGTACCTTCCATAATGATAATTCTACCATCCATTGGAGTAACAAAAATCTCTACAACAGACTACCTTCCATAATGACAAGGCTACCATGCATTGGAGTAACAAAAATATCTACAATAGACTATGTTCCATAATGACAAGGCTACCATCCATTATAGTTACCAAAATATCGACAATAGACTACCTTCCATAATGACAAGGCTACCATCCATCGGAGTAACAAAAATATCAACAACAGAGTACCTTCCATAATGTTAATGCTACCATCCATTAGAGTAACAAAAATCTCGACAACAAACTACCTTCCGTAATGACAAGGCTACCATGCATTGGAGTAACAAAAATATCTATAATAGACTATATTCCATAATGACAAGGCTACCATCCATTGTAGTAACCAAAATCTCGACAATAGACTACCTTCCATAATGACAAGGCTACCATCCATTGGAGTAACAAAAATATGAAAAACAGACTACCTTCCATAGTGACAAGGCTACCATCCATTGGAGTGACATAAATCACAACGACATACTACCTTCCATAATGACAAGGCCAGCATCCATTGGAGTAACAAAAACATGGACAACAGACTACGTTCCATAATGACAAGGCTACAATCCATTGGAATAACAAAAATCTCGAGAACAGACTACCATCCATAATGACAACTATACCATCCATTGGAGTAATAAAAATATCGACAATAGACAACCTTCCATAATGACAAGGCTACCATCCATTGGAGTAACAAAAATATGAACAACAGACTACCTTGCATAATGACAAGGCTACCATCCATTGGAGTGACAAAAATAAGAACGACAGACTACATTCCATAATGACAAGGCAAGCATCCATTCGAGTAACAAAAATCTTGAAAACAGACTACCTTCCATAAGGACAAGGCTACCATCCATTAGAGTAACAAAAATCTTGACAATATACAACCTTCCATAATGACAAGGCTACCATCCATTGGAGTAACAAAAATCTCTACAATAGACTACCTTCCGTGATGACAAGGCTACCATCCATTGGAGTAACAAAAATATGAACAACTGACTACCTTTCACAGTGACAAGGATACCATCCATTGGAATATCAAAAACCTCGACAACAGACTACCTTCCATAATGACAAGGCTACCATTCATTGGAGTAACAAATTTCTCGACAATAGACTACCATCCATAATGACAATGATACCATCCATTGGAGTAACAAAAATCTCGACAACAGACTACCTTCCATAATGACAAGGCTACAATACATTGGAGTAACAAAGATATCGATAACATACTACCTTCCATAATGACAAGGCTACCATCCATTGGAGTAACAAAAATATCGACAATAGAGTACCTTCCATAATGATAATTCTACCATCCATTGGAGTAACAAAAATCTCTACAACAGACTACCTTCCATAATGACAAGGCTACCATGCATTGGAGTAACAAAAATATCTACAATAGACTATGTTCCATAATGACAAGGCTACCATCCATTATAGTTACCAAAATATCGACAATAGACTACCTTCCATAATGACAAGGCTACCATCCATCGGAGTAACAAAAATATCAACAACAGAGTACCTTCCATAATGTTAATGCTACCATCCATTAGAGTAACAAAAATCTCGACAACAAACTACCTTCCGTAATGACAAGGCTACCATGCATTGGAGTAACAAAAATATCTATAATAGACTATATTCCATAATGACAAGGCTACCATCCATTGTAGTAACCAAAATCTCGACAATAGACTACCTTCCATAATGACAAGGCTACCATCCATTGGAGTAACAAAAATATGAAAAACAGACTACCTTCCATAGTGACAAGGCTACCATCCATTGGAGTGACATAAATCACAACGACATACTACCTTCCATAATGACAAGGCCAGCATCCATTGGAGTAACAAAAACATGGACAACAGACTACGTTCCATAATGACAAGGCTACAATCCATTGGAATAACAAAAATCTCGAGAACAGACTACCATCCATAATGACAACTATACCATCCATTGGAGTAATAAAAATATCGACAATAGACAACCTTCCATAATGACAAGGCTACCATCCATTGGAGTAACAAAAATATGAACAACAGACTACCTTGCATAATGACAAGGCTACCATCCATTGGAGTGACAAAAATAAGAACGACAGACTACATTCCATAATGACAAGGCAAGCATCCATTCGAGTAACAAAAATCTTGAAAACAGACTACCTTCCATAAGGACAAGGCTACCATCCATTAGAGTAACAAAAATCTTGACAATATACAACCTTCCATAATGACAAGGCTACCATCCATTGGAGTAACAAAAATCTCTACAATAGACTACCTTCCGTGATGACAAGGCTACCATCCATTGGAGTAACAAAAATATGAACAACTGACTACCTTTCACAGTGACAAGGATACCATCCATTGGAGTGACAGAAATTACAACGATAGACTACCTTCCATAATGACAAGGCAAGCATCCATTGGAGTAAAAAAAATCTCGACAATAGACTACCTTCCATAATGACAAGGCTACCATCCATTGGAATATCAAAAACCTCGACAACAGACTACCTTCAATAATGACAAGGCTACCATTCATTGGAGTAACAAATTTCTCGACAATAGACTACCATCAATAATGACAATGATACCATCCATTGGAGTAACAAAAATCTCGACAACAGACTACCTTCCATAATGACAAGGCTACAATACATTGGAGTAACAAAGATATCGATAACATACTACCTTCCATAATGACAAGGCTACCATCCATTGGAGTAACAAAAATATCGACAATAGAGTACCTTCCATAATGATAATTCTACCATCCATTGGAGTAACAAAAATCTCTACAACAGACTACCTTCCATAATGACAAGGCTACCATGCATTGGAGTAACAAAAATATCTACAATAGACTATGTTCCATAATGACAAGGCTACCATCCAATGTAGTTACCAAAATATCGACAATAGACTACCTTCCATAATGACAAGGCTACCATCCGTTGGAGTAACAAAAATATGAAAAACAGACTACCTTCCATAGTGACAAGGCTACCATCCATTGGAGTGACATAAATCACAACGACATACTACCTTCCGTAATGACAAGGCTACCATGCATTGAAGTAACAAAAACATGGACAACAAACTACGTTCCATAATGACAAGGCTACAATCCATTGGAATAACAAAAATCTCGACAACACACTACCATCCATAATGACAACTATACCATCCATTGGAGTAACAAAAATATCTACAATAGACAACCTTCCATAAGGACAAGGCTACCATACATTGGAGTAACAAAAATATGAACAACAGACTACCTTCCATAGTATCAAGGCTACCATCCATTGGAGTGACAGAAATAAGAACGACAGACTACCTTCCATAATGACAAGGCAAGCATCCATTAGAGTAACAAAAATCTTGAAAACAGAGTACCTTCCATAATGACAAGGCTACCATCCATTAGAGTAACAAAAATCTTGACAATACACAACCTTCCATAATGACAAGGCTACCATCCATTGGAGTAACAATAATCTCGACAATAGACTACCTTCCATGATGACAAGGCTACCATCCATTGGAGTAACAAAAATATGAACAACAGACTACCTTCCATAGTGACAAGGATACCATCCATTGGAGTGACAGAAATTACAACGACAGACTACCTTCCATAATGACAAGGCAAGCATCCATTGGAGTAACAAAAATATCGACAACAGACTACCTTCCATAATGACAAGGCTACCATCCATTGGAATATCAAAAATCTCGACAACAGACTACCTTCCATAATGACAAGGCTATCATTCATTGGAGTAACAAATTTCTCGACAATAGACTACCATACATAATGAAAATGATACCATCCATTGGAGTAACAAAAATATCGACAACAGACTACCTTCCATAATGACAAGGCTACAATACATTGGAGTAACAAAGATATCGATAACATACTACCTTCCATAATGACAAGGCTACCATCCATTGGAGTAACTAAAATATCGATAATAAAGTACCTTCCATAATGATAATTCTACCATCCATTGGAGTAACAAAATTCTCGACAACAGTCTACCTTCCATAATGACAAGGCTACCATGCATTGGAGTAACAAAAATATCTACAATTGACAACCTTCCATAATGACAAGGCTACCATCCATTGTAGTTACCAAAATCTCGACAATAGACTACCTTCCATAATGACAAGGCTACCATCCATCGGAGTAACAAAAATATCGACAACAGAGTACCTTCCATAATAATAATTCTACCATCCATTGGAGTAACAAAAATCTCGACAACACACTACATTCCATAATGACAAGGCTACCATGCATTGGAGTAACAAAAATATCTATAATAGACTATATTCCATAATGACAAGGCTACCATCCATTGTAGTAACAAAAATCTCGACAATAGACTGCCTTCCATAATGACAAGGCTACCATCCATTGGTGTAACCAAAATATGAATAACAGACTACCTTCCATAGTGACAAGGCTACCATCCATTGGAGTGACATAAATCACAACGACATACTACCTTCCATAATGACAAGGCTAGCATCCATTGGTGTAATAAAAATCTCGACAATAGACTACCTTCCATGATGACAAGGCTA
This sequence comes from Vicia faba, assembly GCA_948472305.1. Taxonomy (NCBI): domain Eukaryota; kingdom Viridiplantae; phylum Streptophyta; class Magnoliopsida; order Fabales; family Fabaceae; genus Vicia; species Vicia faba. Next base: position 558,132,168 of record OX451739.1, on the reverse strand, counting down.
CCATCCATTGGAATATCAAAAATCTCGACAACAGACTACCTTCCATAATGACAAGGCTATCATTCATTGGAGTAACAAATTTCTCGACAATAGACTACCATCCATAATGAAAATGATACCATCCATTGGAGTAACAAAAATCTCAACAACAGACTACCTTCCATAATGACAAGGCTACAATACATTGGAGTAACAAAGATATCGATAACATACTACCTTCCATAATGACAAGGCTACCATCCATTGGAGTAACTAAAATATCGATAATAAAGTACCTTCCATAATGATAATTCTACCATCTATTGGAGTAACAAAATTCTCGACAACAGTCTACCTTCCATAATGACAAGGCTACCATGCATTGGAGTAACAAAAATATCTACAATTGACAACCTTCCATAATGACAAGTCTACCATCCATTGTAGTTACCAAAATCTCGACAATAGACTACCTTCCATAATGACAAGGCTACCATCCATCGGAGTAACAAAAATATCGACAACAGAGTACCTTCCATAATGATAATTCTACCATCCATTGGAGTAACAAATATCTCGACAACATACTACATTCCATAATGACAAGGCTACCATGCATTGGAGTAACAAAAATATCTATAATAGACTATATTCCATAATGACAAGGCTACCATCCATTGTAGTAACAAAAATCTCGACAATAGACTGCCTTCCATAATGACAAGGCTACCATCCATTAGTGTAACCAAAATATGAATAACAGACTACCTTCCATAGTGACAAGGCTACCATCCATTGGAGTGACATAAATCACAACGACATACTACCTTCCATAATGACAAGGCTAGCATTCATTGGTGTAATAAAAATCTCGACAATAGACTACCTTCCATGATGACAAGGCTACCATCCATTGGAATATCAAAAACCTCGACAACAAACTACCTTCCATAATGACAAGGCTACCATTCATTGGAGAAACAAATTTCTCGACAATAGACTACCATCCATAATGACAATGATACCATCCATTGGAGTAACAAAAATCTCGACAACAGACTACCTTCCATAATGACAAGGCTACAATACATTGGAGTAACAAAGATATGGATAACATACTACCTTCCATAATGACAAGGCTACCATCCATTGGAGTAACAAAAATATCGATAATAGAGTACCTTCCATAATGATAATTCTACCATCCATTGGAGTAACAAAAATCTCGACAACAGACTACCTTCCATAATGACAAGGCTACCATGCATTGGAGTAACAAAAATATCTACAATAGACGATATTCCATAATGACAAGGCTACCATCCATTGTAGTTACCAAAATCTCGACAATAGACTACCTTCCATAATGACAAGGCTACCATCCATTGGAGTAACAAAAATATGAAAAATAGACTACCTTCCATAGTGACAAGGCTACCATCCATTGGAGTGACATAAATCACAACGACATACTACCTTCCATAATGACAAGGCCAGCATCCATTGGAGTAACAAAAACATGGACAACAGACTAAGTTCCATAATGACAAGGCTACAATCCATTGGAATAACAAAAATCTCGAATACACACTACCATCCATAATGACAACTATACCATCCATTGGAGTAACAAAAATATCTACAATAGACAACCTTCCATAAGGACAAGGCTACCATCCATTGGAGTAACAAAAATATGAACAACAGACTACCTTCCATAGTGACAAGGCTACCATCCATTGGAGTGACAGAAATAAGAACGACAGACTACCTTCCATAATGACAAGGCAAGCATCCATTAGAGTAACAAAAATCTTGAAAACAGACTACCTTCCATAATGACAAGGCTACCATCCATTAGAGTAACAAAAATCTTGACAATACACAACCTTCCATAATGACAAGGCTACCATCCATTGGAGTAACAAAAATCTCGATAATAGACTACCTTCAATGATGACATGGCTACCATCCATTGGAGTAACAAAAATATGAACAACAGACTACCTTCCATAGTGACAAGGATACCATCCATTGGAGTGACAGAAATTACCACGACAGACTACCTTCCATAATGACAAGGCAAGCATCCATTGGAGTAACAAAAATCTCGGCAACAGACTACCTTCCATAATGACAAGGCTACCATCCATTGGAATATCAAAAATCTCGACAACAGACTATCTTCCATAATGACAAGGCTATCATTCATTGGAGTAACAAATTTCTCGACAATAGACTACCATCCATAATGACAATGATACGATCCATTGGAGTAACAAAAATCTCGACAATAGACTACATCCCATAATGACAAGGCTACAATACATTGGAGTAACAAAGATATCGATAACATACTACCTTCCATAATGACAAGGCTACCATCAATTGGAGTAACTAAAATATCGATAATATAGTACCTTCCATAATGATAATTCTACCATCCATTGGAGTAACAAAATTCTCGACAACAGTCTACCTTCCATAATGACAAGGCTACCATGCATTGGAGTAACAAAAATATCTACAATAGACTACCTTCTATAATGACAAGGCTACCATCCATTATAGTTACCAAAATCTCGACAATAGACTACCTTTCATAATGACAGGGCTACCATCCATCGGAGTAACAAAAATATCGACAACAGAGTACCTTCCATAATGATAATGCTACCATCCATTAGAGTAACAAAAATATTGAAAACAGACTACCTTCCATAATGACAAGGCTACCATCCATTAGAGTAACAAAAATCTTGACAATACACAACCTTCCATAATGACAAGGCTACCATCTATTGGAGTAACAAAAATCTCGACAATAGACTACCTTCCATGATGACAAGGCTACCATCCATTGGAGTAACAAAAATATGAACAACATACTACCTTCCATAGTGACAAGGATACCATCCATTGGAGTGACAGAAATTACAACGACAGACTACCTTCCATAATGACAAGGCAAGCATCCAATGGAGTAACAAAAATCTCGACAACAGACTACATTCCATAATGACAAGGCTACCATCCATTGGAATATCAAAAATCTCGACAACAGACTACCTTCCATAATGACAAGGCTACCATTCATTGGAGTAACAAATTTCTCGATAATAGACTACCATCCATAATGACAATGATACCATCCATTGGAGTAACAAAAATCTCGACAACAGACTACCTTCCATAATGACAAGGCTACAATACATTGGAGTAACAAAGATATCGATAACATACTACCTTCCATAATGACAAGGCTACTATCCATTGGAGTAACAAAAATATCGATAATAGAGTACCTTCCATAATGATAATTTTACCATCCATTGGAGTAACAAAAATCTCGACAACAGACTACATTCCATAATGACAAGGCTACCATCCATTGTAGTTACCAAAATCTCGACAATAGACTACCTTCCATAATGACAGGGCTACCATCCATCGGAGTAACAAAAATATCGAGAATAGAGTACCTTCCATAATGATAATGCTACCATCCATTAGATTAACAAAAATCTCGACAACAGATTACCTTCCATAATGACAAGGCTTCCATGCATTGGAGTAACAAAAATATCTATAATAGACTATATTCCATAATGACAAGGCTACCATCCATTGTAGTAACCAAAATAGAGACAATAGACTACCTTCCATAATGACAAGGCTACCATCCATTGGTGTAACAAAAATATGAACAACAGACTACCTTCCATAGTGACAACGCTACCATCCATTGGAGTGACATAAATCACAACGACATACTACCTTCCATAATGACAAGGCTAGCATCCATTGGAGTATCAAAAATCTCGACAATAGACTACCTTCCATAATGACAAGGCTACCATCCATTCGAATATCAAAAATCTCGACAACAGACTACCTTCCATAATGACAAGGCTACCATTCATTGGAGTAACAAATTTCTCAACAATAGACTACCATCCATAATGACAATGATACCATCCATTGGAGTAACAAAAATCTCGATAACAGACTACCTTCCATAATGACAAAGCTACAATACATTGGAGTAACAAAGATATCGATAACAGACTACCTTCCATAATGATAAGGCTACCATCCATTGGAGTAACAAAAATATCGACAAGAGAGTACCCTCCATAATGATAATTCTACCATCCATTGGAGTAACAAAAATCTGGACAACAGACTACCTTCCATAATGACAAGGCTACCATGCATTGGAGTAACAAAAATATCTACAATAGACTATGTTCCATAATGACAATGCTACCATCCATTGTAGTTACCAAAATCTTGACAATAGACTACCTTCCATAATGACAAGGCTACCATCCATCGGAGTAACAAAAATATCGACAATAGAGTACCTTCCATAATGATAATGCTACCATCCATTGTAGTAACCAAAATCTCGACAATAGACTACCTTCCATAATGACAACGCTACCATCCATTGGAGTGACATAAATAACAACGACATACTACCTTCCATAATGACAAGGCCAGCATCCATTGGAGTAACAAAAACATGGACAACAGACTACGTTCCATAATGACAAGGCTACAATCCATTGAAATAACAAAAATCTCGACAATAGACTACCATCCATTGGAGTAACAAAAATATCGACAATAGACAACCTTCCATAAGGACAAGGCTACCATCCATTGGAGTAACAAAAATATGAACAACAGACTACCTTCCATAGTGACAAGGCTACCATCCATTGGAGTGACAGAAATAAGAACGACAGACTAACTTCCATAATGACAAGGCAAGCATCCATTAGAGTAACAAAAATCTTGAAAACAGACTACCTTCCATAATGACAAGGCTACCATCCATTAGAGTAACAAAAATCTTGACAATACACAACCTTCCATAATGACAAGGCTACCATCCATTGGAGTAACAAAAATCTCGACAATAGACTACCTTCCATAATGACAAGGCTACCATCCATTGGAGTAACAAAAATATGAAAAACAGACTACCTTCCATAGTGACAAGGATACCATCCATTGGAGTGACAGAAATTACAATGACAGACTACCTTCCATAATGACAAGGAAAGCATCCAATGGAGTAACAAAAATCTCGACAACAGACTACCTTCCATAATGACAAGGCTACCATCCATTGGAATATCAAAAATCTCGACAACAGACTACCTTCCATAATGACAAGGCTACCATTCATTGGAGTTACAAATTTCTCGATAATACACTACCATCCGTAATGACAATGATACCATCCATTGGAGTAACAAAAATATCGACAACAGACTACCTTCCATAATGACAAGGCTATAATACATTGGAGTAACAAAGATATCGATAACATACTACCTTCCATAATGACAAGGCTACCGTCCATTGGAGTAACAAAAATATTGACAATAGAGTACCTTCCATAATGATAATTCTACCATCCATTGGAGTAACAAAAATCTCGACAACAGACTACCTTCCATAATGACAAGGCTACCATGCATTGGAGTAAAAAAATATCTACAATAAACTATGTTCCATAATGACAAGGCTACCATCCATTGTAGTAACCAAAATCTCGACAATAGACTACCTTCCATAATGACAAGGCTACCATCCATTGGTGTAACAAAAATATGAACAACACACTACCGTCTATAGTGACAAGGCTACCATCCATTGGAGTTACATAAATCACAACGACATACTACCTTCCATAATGACAAGGAAAGCATCCATTGGAGTAACAAAAACATCGACAACAGACGATGTTCCATAATGACAAGGCTTCAATCCATTGGAATAACAAAAATCTCGACAATAGACTACCATCCATAATGAAGACTATACCATCCATTGGAGTAACAAAAATATCGACAATAAACAACCTTCCATAAGGACAAGGCTACCATCCATTGGAGTAACAAAAATATGAACAACAGACTACCTTCCACAGTGACAAGGCTACCATCCATTGGAGTGACAGAAATAAGAACGACCGACTACCTTCCATAATGACAAGGCAAGCATCCATTAGAGTAACAAAAATCTTGAAAACAGACTACCTTCCATAATGACAAGGCTACCATCCATTGGAGTAACAAAAATCTCGATAATAGACTACCTTCAATGATGACATGGCTACCATCCATTGGAGTAACAAAAATATGAACAACAGACTACCCTCCATAGTGACAAGGATACCATCCATTGAGTGACAGAAATTACAACGACAAACTACCTTCCATAATGACAAGGCAAGCATCCATTGGAGTAACAAAAATCTCCACAACAGACTACCTTCCATAATGACAAGGCTACCATCCATTGGAATAACAAAAATATCTACAACAGACTACATTCCATAATGACAAGGCTACCATTCATTGGTGTAACAAATTTCTCAACAATAGACTACCATCCATAATGACAATGATACCATCCATTGGAGTAACAAAAATCTCGACAACAGACTACCTTCCATAATGACAAGGCTACAATCCATTGGAGTAACAAAGATATCGATAACATACTACCTTCCATAATGACAAGGCTACCATCCATTGGAGTAACTAAAATATCGATAATATAGTACCTTCCATAATGATAATTCTACCATCCATTGGAGTAACAAAATTCTCGACAACAGTCTACCTTCCATAATGACAAGGCTACCATGCATTGGAGTAACAAAAATATCTACAATAGACTACCTTCTATAATGACAAGGCTACCATCCATTATAGTTACCAAAATCTCGACAATAGACTACCTTTCATAATGACAGGGCTACCATCCATCGGAGTAACAAAAATATCGACAACAGAGTACCTTCCATAATGATAATGCTACCATCCATTAGAGTAACAAAAATATTGAAAACAGACTACCTTCCATAATGACAAGGCTACCATGCATTGGCGTAACAAAGATATCTACAATAGTCTATGTTGCATAATGACAAGGCTACCATCCATTGTAGTAACCAAAATCTAGACAATAGACTACCTTCCATAATGACAAGGCTACTATCCATTGGAGTGACATAAATCACAACGACATATTACCTTCCATAATGACAAGGCTAGCATCCATTGGAGTAACAAAAATCTCGACAAGAAACTACCTTCCATATTGACAAGGATACCATCCATTGAAGTAACAAAAATCTTGACAACAGACTACCTTCCATATTGACAAGGCTACCATCCATTGGAGTAACAAAAACATGGACAACAGACTACGTTCCATAATGACATGGCTACAATACATTGGAATAATAAAAATCTCGACAACAAACTACCATCCATAATGACAATGATACCATCCATTGGAGTAACAAAAATATGAACAACAAACTACCTTCCATAGTGACAAGGCTACCATCCATTGGAGTGACAAAAATCACAACAACATACTACCTTCCATAAACACAAGGCAAGCATCCATTGGAGTAACAAAAATCTCGACAACAGACTACCTTCCATAATGACAAGGCTACCATCCATTGGAATAACAAAAATCTCTACAACAGACTATGTTCCATAATGACAACGCTACCATTCATTGGAGTAACAAATTTCTCGACAATAGACTACCATCCATAATGACAATGATACCATCCATTGGAGTAACAAAAATCTCGACAACAGACTACCTTCCATAATGACACGGCTACAATCCATTGGAGTAATAACGATATCGATAACATACTACCTTCCATAATAACAAGGCTACCATCCATTGGAGTAACAAAAATATCGATAATAGAGTACCTTCAATAATGATAATGCTACCATCCATTGGAGTAACAAAAATCTCGACAATAGACTACCTTCCATAATGACAAAGCTACCATGCATTGGAGTAACAAAATTATCTACAATAGATTATGTTCCATAATGACAAGGCAACCATCCATTGTAGTAACCAAAATCTCGACAATAGACTATCTTCCATAATGACAAGGCTACCGTCCATTGGAGTAACAAAAATATGAACAACATACTACCTTCCATAGTGACAAGGCTACCATCCATTGGAGTGACATAAATCACAACGACATACTACCTTCCATAATGACAAGGATAGCATCCATTGGAGTAACAAAATCATGGACAACAGACTATGTTCCATAATGACAACTATACCATCTATTGGAGTAATAAAAATATCGACAATAGACAACCTTCCATAATGATAAGGCTCCCATCCATTGGAGTAACAAAAATATGAACAACAGACTACCTTCCATAGTGACAAGGCTACCATCCATTGTAGTGTCAGAAATAAGAACGAAAGACTACCTTCTATAATGATAAGGCAAGCATCCATTAGAGTAACAAAAATATAGAAAACATACTACCTTCCATAGTGACAAGGATACCATCCATTGAGTGACAGAAATTACAACGACAGACTACCTTCCATAATGACAAGGCAAGCATCCATTGGAGTAACACAAATCTCCACAACAGACTACCTTTCATAATGACAAGGCTACCATCCATTGGAATAACAAAAATCTCTAGAACATACTACATTCCATAATGACAAGGCTACCATTCATTGGTGTAACAAATTTCTCGACAATAGACTACCATTCATAATGACAATGATACCATCCATTGGAGTAACAAAAATCTCGACAACAGACTACCTTCCATAATGACAAGGCTACAATCCATTAGAGTAACAAAGATATCGATAACATACTACCTTCCATAATGACAAGGCTACCATCCATTGGAGTAAAAAAATATCGACAACAGAGTACCTTCCATAATGATAATGCTACCATCCATTGGAGTAACAAATATCTCGACAACAAACTACCTTCCATAATGACAAACCTAACATACATTGGAGTAACAAAAACATCTATAATAGACTATGTTCCATAATGACAAGGCTACCATCCATTGTAGTAACCAAAATATCAAAGATAGAATACCTTCAATAATGACAAGGATACCATCCATCGGAGTAACAAAAATATCGACAACATAGTACCTTCCATAATAATAATCCTACCATCCATTGGAGTAACAAAAATCTCGACAATAGACTACCTTCCATAATGACAAGGCTACCATGCATTGGACTAACAAAAATATCTACAATAGACTATGTTTCATAATGACAAGGCTACCATCCATTGTAGTAACCAAAATCTAGACAATAGACTACCTTCCATAATGACAAGGCTACCATCCATTGGAGTGACATAAATCACAACGACATACTACCTTCCATAATGACAAGGCTAGCATCCATTGGAGTAACAAAAATCTCGACAAGAAACTACCTTCCATATTGACAAGACTACCTTCCATATTGACAAGGCTACCATCCATTGGAGTAACAAAAACATGGACAACAGACTACGTTCCATAATGACAAGGCTACAATACATTGGAATAACAAAAATCTCGACAACAAACTACCATCCATAATGACAACGATACCATCCATTGGAGTAACAAAAATATGAACAACAAACTACCTTCCATAGTGACAAGGCTACCATCCATTGGAGTGACAAAAATAACAACGACATACTACCTTCCATAAACACAAGGCAAGCATCCATTGGAGTAACAAAAATCTCGACAACAGATTACCTTCCATAATGACAAGGCTACCATCCATTGGAATAACAAAAATCTCTACAACAGACTACGTTCCATAATGACAAGGCTACCATTCATTGGAGTAACAAATTTCTCGACAATAGACTACCATCCATAATGACAATGATACCATCCATTGGAGTAACAAAAATCTCGACAACAGACTACCTTCCATAATGACAAGGCTACAATCCATTGGAGTAACAACGATATCGATAACATACTACCTTCAATAATAACAAGGCTACCATCCATTGGAGTAACAAAAATATCGACAATAGAGTACCTTCCATAATGATAATGCTACCATCCATTGGAGTAACAAAAATCTCGACAATAGACTATCTTCCATAATGACAAAGCTACCATGCATTGGAGTAACAAAATTATCTACAATAGACTATGTTCCATAATGACAAGGCAACCATCCATTGTAGTAACCAAAATCCCGACAATAGACTACCTTCCATAATGACAAGGCTACCGTCCATTGGAGTAACAAAAATATGAACAACATACTACCTTCCATAGTGACAAGGCTACCATCCATTGGAGTGACATAAATCACAACGACATACTACCTTCCATAATTACAAGGATAGCATCCATTGGAGTAACAAAATCATGGACAACAGACTACGTTCCATAATGACAACTATACCATCCATTGGAGTAATAAAAATATCGACAATAGACAACCTTCCATAATGATAAGGCTCCCATCCATTGGAGTAACAAAAATATGAACAACAGACTACCTTCCATAGTGACAAGGCTACCATCCATTGTAGTGACAGAAATAAGAACGAAAGACTACCTTCTATAATGACAAGGCAAGCATCCATTAGAGTAACAAAAATATAGAAAACCGACTACCTTCCATAATGACAACGCTACCATCCATTGGAGTAACAAAAATCTCGATAATAGACTAGCTTCAATGATGACAAGGCTACCATCCATTGGAGTAACAAAAATATGAACAACAGACTACCTTCCATAGTGACAAGGATACCATCCATTGAGTGACAGAAATTACAACGACAGACTACCTTCCATAATGACAAGGCTACCATGTATTGGAGTAACAAAAATATCTACAATAGACTATGTTGCATTATGACAAGGCTACCATCCATTGTAGTAACCAAAATCTAGACAATAGACTACCTTCCATAATGACAAGGCTACCATCCATTGGAGTGACATAAATCACAACGACATACTACCTTCCACAATGACAAGGCTAGCATCCATTGGAGTAACAAAAATCTCGACAAGAAACTACCTTCCATATTGACAAGGCTACCATCCATTGAAGTAACAAAAATCTTGACAACAGACTACCTTCCATAATGACAAGGCTACCATCCATTGGAGTAACAAAAACATGGACAACAGACTACGTTCCATAATGACAAGGCTATAATACATTGGAATAACAAAAATCTCGACAACAAACTACCATCCATAATGACAACGATACCATCCATTGGAGTAACAAAAATATGAACAACAAACTACCTTCCATAGTGACAAGGCTACCATCCATTGGAGTGACAAAAATCACAACGACATACTACCTTCCACAATGACAAGGCAAGCATCCATTGGAGTAACAAAAATCTCGACAAGAAACTACCTTCCATATTGACAAGGCTACCATCCATTGAAGTAACAAAAATCTTGACAACAAACTACCTTCCATAATGACAAGGCTACCATCCATTGGAGTAACAAAAACATGGACAACAGACTACGTTCCATAATGACAAGGCTATAATACATTGGAATAACAAAAATCTCGACAACAAACTACCATCCATAATGACAACGATACCATCCATTGGAGTAACAAAAATATGAACAACAAACTACCTTCCATAGTGACAAGGCTACCATCCATTGGAGTGACAAAAATCACAACGACATACTACCTTCCATAAACACAAGGCAAGCATCCATTGGAGTAAAAAAAATCTCGACAACAGACTACCTTCCATAATGACAAGGCTACCATCCATTGGAATAACAAAAATCTCTACAACAGACTACGTTCCATAATGACAAGGCTACCATTCATTAGAGTAACAAATTTCTCGATAATAGACTACCATCCATAATGACAATGATACCATCCATTGGAGTAACAAAAATCTCGACAACAGACTACCTTCCATAATGACAAGGCTACAATCCATTGGAGTAACAACGATATCGATAACATACTACCTTCCATAATAAGAAGGCTACCATCCATTGGAGTAACAAAAATATCGACAATAGAGTACCTTCCATAATGATAATGCTACCATTCATTGGAGTAACAAAAATCTCGACAATAGACTACCTTCCATAATGACAAAGCTACCATGCATTGGAGTAACAAAATTATCTACAATAGACTATGTTCCATAATGACAAGGCAACCATCCATTGTAGTAACCAAAATCTCGACAATAGACTACCTTCCATAATGACAAGGCTACCGTCCATTGGAGTAACAAAAATATGAACAACATACTACCTTCCATAGTGACAAGGATAGCATCCATTGGAGTAACAAAATCATGGACAACAGACTACGTTCCATAATGACAACTATACCATCCATTGGAGTAATAAAAATATCGACAATAGGCAACCTTCCATAATGATAAGGCTCTCATCCATTGGAGTAACAAAAATATGAACAACAGACTACCTTCCATAGTGACAAGGCTACCATCCATTGTAGTGACAAAAATAAGAATGAAAGACTACCTTCTATAATGACAAGGCAAGCATCCATTAGAGTAACAAAAATATAGAAAACAGACTACCTTCCATAATGGCAAGGCTACCATCCATTAGAGTAACAAAAATCTTGACAATAGACAACCTTCCATAATGACAAGGCTACCATCCATTGGAGTAAAAAAAATATCAACAATAGACTACCTTCCATGATGACAACGCTACCATCCATTGGAGTAACAAAAATATGAACAACAAACTACCTTCCATAGTGACAAGGCTACCATCCATTGGAGTGACAGAAATTACAATGACAGACTACCTTCCATAATGACAAGGCTACCATCCATTGTAATATCAAAAATCTCGACAACAGACTACCTTCCATAATGACAAGGCTACCATTCATTGGAGTAACAAATTTCTTGACAATAGACTACCATCCATAATGACAATGAGACCATCCATTGGAGTAACAAAAATCTCGACAACAAACTACCTTCCATAATGACAAGGCTACATTCCATTGGAGTAACAAAGATATCGATAACATAGTACCTTCCATAATGACAAGGCTACCATGCATTGGAGTAACAAAAATATCTACAATAGACTATATTCCATAATGATAAGGCTACCATCCATCGTAGTAACCAAAATCTTGACAATAGACTACCTTCCATAATGACGAGGCTACCATCCATTGGAGTAACAAAAATATGAACAACAGACTACCATTCCATAGTGACAAGGATACCATCTATTGGAGTGACAAAAATTACAACGACAGACTACCTTCCATAATGACAAGGCAAGCATCCATTGGAGTAACAAAAATCTCGACAACAGACTACCTTCCATAATGACAAGGCTACCATCCATTGGAATATCAAAAATCTCGACAACAGACTACTATCCATAATGACTAGGCTACCATTCATTGGAGTAACAAATTTCTCGACAATAGACTACCATCCATAATGACAATGATACCATACATTGGAGTAAGAAAAATCTCGACAACAGACTACCTTCCATATTGACAAGGCTACAATACATTGGAGTAACAAGGATATGGATAACATACTACCTTCCATAATGACAAGGCTACCGTCCATTTGAGTAACAAAAATATCGACAATGGAGTACCTTCCATAATGATAATTCTACCATCCATTGAAGTAACAAAAATCTCGACAACAGACTACCTTCCATAATGACAATGAGACCATGCATTGGAGTAGCAAAAATATCGACAACAAACTATCTTCCATAATGACAATGCTACAATCCATTGGAGTAAAAAAGATATCGATAACATACTACCTTCCATAATGACAAGGCTACCATCCATTGGAGTAACAAAACTATCGACAACAGAGTACCTTCCATAATGATAATGCTACCATCCATTGGAGTAACAAAAATCTTGACAATAGACTACCTTCCATAATGACAAGGATAACATGCATTGGAGTAACAAAAATATCTACAATAGACTATATTCCATAATGACAAGGCTACCTTCCATCGTAGTAACCAAAATCTCGACAATAGACTACCTTCCATAATGACAAGGCTACCATCCATTGGAGTAACAAAAATATGAACAACAGACTACCTTCCATAGTGACAAGGCTACCATCCATTGGAGTGAAATAAATCACAACGAAATACTATCTTCCATAATGACAAGGCTAGCATCCATTGGAGTAACAAAAACATGGACAACTAACTATGTTCCATAAGGACAAGGCTACAATCCATTGGAATAACAAAAATCCCGACAACAAACTACCATCCATAATGACAACTATACCATCCATTGGAGTAACAAAAATATGAACAATAGACAACCTTCCATAATGACAAGGCTACCATCCATTGGAGTAACAAAAATATGAACAACAAACTACCTTCCATAGTAACAACGCTACCATCCATTGGAGTGACAGAAATAAGAACGACATACTACCTTCCATAATGACAAGGCAAGCATCCATTAGAGTAATAAAAATCTTGAAAACAGACTACCTTTCATAATGACAAGGATACCATCCATTAGAGTAACAAAAATTTTGACAATAGACAACCTTCCATAATGACAAGGCTACCATCCATTGGAGTAACAAAAATCTTGACAATAGACTACCTTCCATGATGACAAGGCTACCATCCATTGGAGTAACAAAAATATGAACAATAGACTACCTTCCATAGTGACAAGGATACCATCCATCGGAGTGACAGAATTTACAACGATAAACTACCTTCCATAATGACAAGGCAAGCATCCATTGGAGTAACAAAAATCTCGATAACAGACTACCTTCCATAATGACAAGGCTACCATCCATTGGATTATCAAAAATCTCGACAACAGACTACCTTCCATAATGACAAGGCTACCATTCATTGGAGTAACAAATTTCTTGACAATAGACTACCATCCATAATGACAATGATACCATCCATTGGAGTAACAAAAATCACGACAACAGACTACCTTCCATAATGACAAGGCTACAATACATTGGAGTAACAAAGATATCGATAACATACTACCTTCCATAATGACCCGGCTACCATCCATTGGAGTAACAAAAATATCGACAACAGAGTACCTTCCATAATGATAATTCTACCATCCATTGGAGTAACAAAAATCTCGACAACAGACTACCTTCCATAATGACAAGGCTACCATGCATTGGAGTAACAAAAATATCTACAATAGACTATGTTCCATAATGACAAGGCTACCATCCATTGTAGTAACCAAAATCTTGACAATAGACTACCTTCCATAATGACAAGGCTACCATCCATTGGAGTAACAAAAATATGAACAATAGACTACCTTCCATAGTGACAAGGCTACCATCCATTGGAGTGACATAAATCATAACGACATACTACCTTCCATAATGACAAGGCTAGCAACCATTGGAGTAACAAAAATCTCGACAAGAAACTACCTTCCATATTGACAAGGCTACCATCCATTGAAGTAACAAAAATCTTGACAACAGACTACCTTCCATAATGACAAGTCTACAATCAATTGGAGTAACAAAAACATGGAAAATAGACTACGTTCCATAATGACAAGGCTACAATGCATTGGAATAACAAATATCTCGACAATAGACTACCATCCATAATGACAACTATACATTCCATTGGAGTAACAAAAATCTCGACAATAGACAACCTTTCATAATGACAAGGCTACCATCCATTGGAGTAACAAAAATATGAATAACAGACTTCCTTCCATAGTGACAAGGCTACCATCCATTGGAGTGACAAAAATAAGAACGAAAGACTACCTTCCATAATGACAAGGCAATCATCCATTGGAGTAACAAAAATCTTGAAAAGAGACTACCTTTCATAATGACAAGGCAAGTATCCATTGGAGTAACAAAAATCTCGAAAATAGACTACCTTCCATAATGACAAGGCTACCATCCATTGGAGTAACAAAAATCTCGACAACAGACTACCTTCCATGATGACAAGGCTACCATCCATTTTAGTAACAAAAACATCGACAACAAAATACGTTCCATAATGACAAGGCTACAATCCATTGGAATAAAAAAATCTCGACAACTGACTACCTTCCATAATGACAAGGCTACCATCCATTGGAGTAACAAAAATATGAACAACAAACTACCTTCCATATTGACAAGGCTACGATCTATTGGAGTGACAGAAATCACAACGATAGACTACCTTCCATAATTACAAGGCTAGCATCCATTGGAGTAACAAAAATCTCGACAACAGACTACCTTCCATAATGACAAGGCTACAATCCATTGGAGTAACAAAGATATCGAGAACAAACTACCTTCCATAATGACAAGGCTACCATCCATTAAAGTAACAAAAATCTCGAAAACAGACTACCTTCGATAATGACAAGGATACCATGCATTAGAGTAAAAAAAATATCGACAACAAACAACCTTTTATAATGACATGGCTACCATCCATTGGAGTAACAAAAATCTCGACAATAGACTGTCTTCCATAATGACAAGGCTACCATCCATTAGAGTAACAAAAATATGAACAACATAATACCTTCCATAGTGACAAGGCTACCATCCATTGGAGTTACATAAATCATAACGACAAACTACCTTCCATAATGACAAGGCTAGCATTCATTGGAGTAACAAAAATAACAACAACAAACTACCTTCCATAATGACAAGGCTACCATCCATTGAAGTAACAAAAATCTCGACAACAGACTACCTTCCATAATGACAAGGCTCCCATCCATTGGAGTAACAAAAATATCGATAACAGACTACCTTCCATAATGACAAGGCTACCATCCATTGGAGTAAAAAAAATATGAACAACAGACTACCTTCCATAGTGAATAGGCTACCATCCATTGGAGTGACAGAAATAAGTACGACAAACTACCTTCAATAATGACAAGGCAAGCATCCATTAGAGTAACAAAAATCATGAAAACAAACTACCTTCCATAATGACAAGGCTACCATCCATTAGAGTAACAGAAATCTTGACAATAGACAACCTTCCATAATGACAAGGCTACCATCCATTGGAGTAACAAAAATCTCGACAATAGACTACCTTCTATGATGACAAGGCTACCATCCGTTGGAGTAACAAAAATATGAACAACAGACTACCTTCCATAGTGACAAGGCTACCATCCATTGGAGTGACCGAAATTACAACGACAGACTACCTTCCATAATGACAAGGCAAGCATCCATTAGAGTAACAAAAATCTTGAAAAGAGACTACCTTTCATAATGACAAGGCTACCATCCATTATAGTAAAAAAAATCTCGACAATAGACAACCTTCCATAATGACAAGGCTACCATCCATTGGAGTAACAAAAATCTCGACAATAGACTACCTTCTATGATGACAAGGCTACCATCCGTTGGAGTAACAAAAATATAAACAACAGATTACCTTCCATAGTGACAAGGCTACAATCCATTGGAGTGACCGAAATTACAACGATAGACTACCTTCCATAATGATAAGGCAAGCATCCATTGGAGTAACAAAAATCTCTACAACAGACTAACTTCCATAATGACAAGGCTACCATCCATTGGAATATCAAAAATCTCGACAACAGACTACCTTCCATAATGACAAGGCTACCATCCATTTGAGTAACAAAAACATCGACATTAGAATACCTTCCATAATGATAAGGCTTCCATCCATTAGAGTAACAAAAATCTAGACAATAGACAACCTTCCATAATGAAAAGGCTAGTTTCCATTGGAGTAACAAAAATCTCGACAATAGACTACCTTTCATAATGACAATGCTACCATCCATTGGAGTAACAAAAATATGAACAACAAACTAGCTTCCATAGTGACAAGGATACCATCCATTGGAGTGAGAGAAATCACAACGACAGACTACCTTCCATAATGACAAGGCAAGCATCCATTGGAGTAACAAAAATGTCGACAACAAACAACTTCCATAATGACAAGGCTACCATCCATTATAATAACAAAAATATCGACAACAGACAACCTTCCACAATGACAAGGCTACCATCCATTGGAGTAACACAAACATCGACAACAGAATACGTTCCATAATGACAAGGCTACAATCCCTTGGAATAACAAAAATCTCGACAACAGACTACCATCCATAATGACAATGATACCATCCATTGGAGTAACAAAAATCTCGACAACAGACTACCTTCCATAATGACAAGGCTACCATCCATTGGAGTAACAAAAATATGAACAACAGACTACCTTCCATAGTGACAAGGCTATGATCCATTCGAGTGACAGAAATCACAATGACATACTACCTTCCATAATGACAAGGCTAGCATCCATTGGAATAACAAAAATCTCGACAAAAGACTACCTTCCATAATGACAAGGCTATAATCAATTGGAGTAACAAAGATGTCGAGAACAAACTACCTTCCATAATGACAAGGCTACCATCCATTAGAGTAACCAAAATCTCGAAAACAGACTACCTTCGATAATGACAAGGCTACCATCCATTAGAGTAACAAAAATCTCGAAAACAGACTACCTTTTATTATGACATGGCTACGATCCATTGGAGTAACAAAAATGTCGACAATAGACTACCTTCCATAATGAGAAGGCTACCATCCATTGGAGTAACAAAAATCTAAACAACAGAATACCTTCCATAGTTACAAGGCTACCATCCATTGGAGTGACATAAATCACAATGACACACTACCTTCCATAATGACAAGTCTAGCATCCATTGGAGTAACAAAAATCTCGACAACAAACTACCTTCCATAATGACAAGGCAACCATCCATTGAAGTAAAAAAAATCTCGACAACAGACTACCTTCCATAATGACAAGGCTCCCATCCATTGGAGTAACAAAAATATTGACAACAGACTACCTTCCATAATGACAAGGCTACCATCCTTTGGAATAACAAAAATCTCGACAACAAACTTCCTTCCATAATGACAAGGCTACCATCCATTGGAGGAACAAAAATATGAACAATATACTACCTTCCATAGTGACAAGGCTACCATCCATTGGAGTAACAAAAATCTCGACAACAGACAACCTTCCAGAATGATAATGCTACCATCCATTAGAGTAACAAAAATCTCGACAATAGACTACCTTCCATAATGACAAGGCTACCATTCATTGGAGTATCAAAAATATGAGCAACAGACTACCTTCCATAGTTAAAAGGCTACCATCTATTGGAGTGACAGAAATCACAATGACAGACTACATTCTAGAATGACAATGATACCATCCATTGGAGTAACAAAAATCTCGACAACAGACTACCTTCCATAATGATAAGGCTTCCATCCATTAGAGTAACAAAAATCTAGACAATAGACAACCTTCCATAATGAAAAGGCTAGCTTCCATTGGAGTAACAAAAATCTCGACAATAGACTACCTTCCATAATGACAACTATACCATCCATTGGAGTAACAAAAATATGAACAAAAAACTACCTTCCATAGTGACAAGGATACCATCCATTGGAGTGAGAGAAATCACAACGATATACTACCTTCCCTAATGACAAGGCTAGCATCCATTGGAGAAACAAAAATCTCTACAACAAACTACCTTCCATAATGATAAGTCTACCATCCATTGAAGTAAAAAAAATCTCGACATCGGACTACCTTCCATAATGACAAGGCTACAATCCATTGGAATAAAAAAAAGCTCGACAACAGACTATCATCCATATTGACAACTATACCATCCATTGGAGTAACAAAAATCTCGACAATAGACAACCTTTCATAATGACAAGGCTACCATCCATTGGAGTAACAAAAATATGAACAACAGACTACCTTCCATAGTGACAAGGCTACCATCCATTGGAGTGACAGAAATAAGAACGACAGACTACCTTCCATAATGACAAGGCAAGCATCCATTAGAGTAACAAAAATCATGAAAACAGACTACCTTCCATAATGACAAGGCTACCATCCATTAGAGTAACAAAAATCTTGAAAATAGACAACCTTCCATAATGACAAGGCTACCATCCATTGGAGTAACAAAAATCTCGACAATAGACTACCTTCCATGATGAGAAGGCTACCATCCATTGGAGTAACAAAAATATGAACAGACGGCCCTCCATAGTGACAAGGCTACCATCCATTGGAGTAACAAAAATATCGAAAACAGACTTCCTTCCAAAATGACAAGGCTACCATCCATTGGAGTAACAAAAATATAAACAACAGACTATCTTCCATAGTTACAAGGCTACAATCCATTGGAGTGACAAAAATCACAACGATATACTACCTTCCCTAATGACAAGGCTAGCATCCATTGGAGAAACAAAAATCTCTACAACAAACTACCTTCCATAATGTTAAGTCTACCATCCATTGGAATAACAAAAATCTCGACAACAGACTACCATCCATAATGACAACTATACCATCCATTGGAGTAACAAAAATCTCGACAATAGAAAACCTTCCATAATGACTAGGCTACCATCCGTTGGAGTAACAAAAATATGAACAACAGACTACCTTCCATAGTGACAAGGCTACCATCCATTGGAGTGACCGAAATTACCACGATAGACTACCTTCCATAATGACAAGGCAAGCATCCATTGGAGTAACAAAAATCTCTACAACAGACTACCTTCCATAATGACAAGGCTACCATCCATTGGAATATCAAAAATCTCGACAACAGACTACCTTCCATAATGACAAGGCTACCATCCATTTGAGTAACAAAAACATCGACATTAGAATACGTTCCATAATGACAAGGCTACAATCCATTGAAATAAAAAAAATCTCGACAATAGACTACCATCCATAATGACAATGATACCATCCATTGGAGTAACAAAAATCTCGACAACAGACTACCTTCCATAATGATAAGGCTTCCATCCATTAGAGTAACAAAAATCTAGACAATAGACAACCTTCCATAATGAAAAGGCTAGCTTCCATTGGAGTAACAAAAATCTCGACAATAGACTACCTTCCATAATGACAATGCTACCATCCATTGGAGTAACAAAAATATGAACAACAAACTACCTTCCATAGTGACAAGGATACCATCCATTGGAGTGAGAGAAATCACAACGATAGACTACCTTCCATAATGACAAGGCTACCATCCATTGTAATAACAAAAATATCAACAACAAACAACCTTCCATAATGACAAGGCTAGCATCCATTGGAGTAACAAAAATCTCGACAACAGACCACCTTCCATAATGACAAGGCTAGCATCCATTGGAGTAACAAAAATCTCGACAACAGACTACCTTCCATAATGATAAGGCTACCATCCATTAGAGGAACAAAAATCTAGACAATAGACAACCTTCCATAATGACAACGATAGCTTCCATTGGAGTAACGAAAATCTCGACAACAGACTACCTTCCATAATGACAATGCCACAATCCATTGGAGTAACAAAGATGTCGAGAACAAACTACCTTCCAAAATGACAAGGCTACCATCCATTAGAGTAACTAAAATCTCGAAAACAGACTACCTTCGACAATGACAAGGCTACCATCCATTAGAGTAACAAAAATCTCGACAACAGACAAACTTTTATTATGACATGGCTACCATCCATTGGATTAACAAAACTCTCGACAATAAACTACCTTCCATAATGACAAGGCTACCATCCATTGGAGTAACAAAAATTTGAACAACAGAATACCTTCCATAGTGACAAGGCTACCATACATTGGAGTGACATAAATCACAACGATAGACTACCTTCCATAATGACAAGGCTAGCATCCATTGGAGTAACAAAAATCTTGACAACAAACTACCTTCCATAATGACAAGGCTACCATCCATTGAAGTAACAAAAATATCGACAACAGACTACCTTCCATAATGACAAGGCTACCATCCATTGAAGTAACAAAAATCTCGACAACAGACTACCTTCCATAATGACAAGGCTACCATCCATTGAAGTAACAAAAATCTCGACAAGAGACTACCTTCCATAATGACAAGGCTCCCATCCATTGGAGTAACAAAAATATCGACAACAGACTACCTTCCATAATGACAAGGATACCATCCTTTGGAATAACAAAAATCTCGACAACAAACTTCCTTCCATAATGACAAGGCTACCATCCATTGGAGTACCAAAAATATGAACAAGAGACTACCTTCCATAGTGACAAGGCTACCATCCATTGGAGTAACAAAAATCTCGAAAACAGACTACCTTCCATAATGACAAGGCTACCATCCATTGGAGTAACAAAAATCTCGACAACAGACTACCTTCCATAATGACAAGGCTACCATTCATTGGAATATCAAAAATCTCGACAATAGACTACCTTCCATAATGACAAGGCTACCATCCATTGGAGTAACAAAAACATCGACATTAGAATATGTTCCATAATGACAAGGCTACAATCCATTGGAATAAAAAAAATCTCGACAACAAACTACCATCCATAATGATAACGATACCATCCATTGGAGTAACAAAAATCTCGACAACAGACTACCTTCCATAATGATAAGGCTACCATCCATTAGAGTAACAAAAATCTAGACATTAGACAACCTTCCATAATGACAACGATAGCTTCCATTGGAGTAACGAAAATCTCGACAACAGACTACCTTCCATAATGACAATGCTACAATCCATTGGAGTAACAAAGATGTCGAGAACAAACTACCTTCCAAAATGACAAGGCTACCATCCATTAGAGTAACCAAAATCTCGAAAACAGACTACCTTCGACAATGACAAGGCTACCATCCATTAGAGTAACAAAAATCTCGACAACAGACAAACTTTTATTATGACATGGCTACCATCCATTGGATTAACAAAACTCTCGACAATAAACTACCTTCCATAATGACAAGGCTACCATCCATTGGAGTAACAAAAATTTGAACAACAGAATACCTTCCATAGTGACAAGGCTACCATCCATTGGAGTGACATAAATCACAACGACAGACTACCTTCCATAATGACAAGGCTAGCATCCATTGGAGTAACAAAAATCTTGACAACAAACTACCTTCCATAATGACAAGGCTACCATCCATTGAAGTAACAAAAATATCGACAACAGACTACCTTCCATAATGACAAGGCTACCATCCATTGAAGTAACAAAAATCTCGACAACAGACTACCTTCCATAATGACAAGGCTACCATCCATTGAAGTAACAAAAATCTCGACAAGAGACTACCTTCCATAATGACAAGGCTCCCATCCATTGGAGTAACAAAAATATCGACAACAGACTACCTTCCATAATGACAAGGCTACCATCCTTTGGAATAACAAAAATCTCGACAACAAACTTCCTTCCATAATGACAAGGCTACCATCCATTGGAGTACCAAAAATATGAACAAGAGACTACCTTCCATAGTGACAAGGCTACCATCCATTGGAGTAACAAAAATCTCGAAAACAGACTACCTTCCATAATGACAAGGCTACCATCCATTGGAGTAACAAAAATCTCGACAACAGACTACCTTCCATAATGACAAGGCTACCATTCATTGGAATATCAAAAATCTCGACAATAGACTACCTTCCATAATGACAAGGCTACCATCCATTGGAGTAACAAAAACATCGACATTAGAATATGTTCCATAATGACAAGGCTACAATCCATTGGAATAAAAAAAATCTCGACAACAAACTACCATCCATAATGATAACGATACCATCCATTGGAGTAACAAAAATCTCGACAACAGACTACCTTCCATAATGATAAGGCTACCATCCATTAGAGTAACAAAAATCTAGACAATAGACAACCTTCCATAATGACAACGATAGCTTCCATTGGAGTAACGAAAATCTCGACAATAGACTACCTTCCATAATGACAATGCTACCATCCAATAGAGTAACAAAAATATGAACAACAAACTACCTTCCATAGTGACAAGGCTACCATCCATTGGAGTGAGAGAAATCACAACGACAGACTTCCTTCCATAATGACAAGGCAAGCATCCATTGGAGTAACAAAAATCTCGACAACAGACTACCTTCTATAATAACAAGGCTACCATCCATTGTAATAACAAAAATCTCGACAAGAGACTACCTTCCACAATGACAAGGCTACCTTCCATTGTAGTAACAAAAACATCGACAACATAATACGTTCCATAATGACAAGGCTACAATCCCTTGGAATAACAAAAATCTCGACAACAGACTACCATCCATAATGACAATGATGCCATCCATGGGAGTAACAAAAATCTCGACAATAGACTACCTTCCATAATGACAAGGCTACCATACATTGGAGTAACAAAAATATGAACAACAGACTACCTTCCATAGTGACAAGGCTACCATCCATTGGAGTGACAGAAATCACAACGACACACTACCTTCCATAATGACAAGGCTAGCATCCATTGGAGTAACAAAAATCTCGACAATAGACTACCTTCCATAATGACAAGGCTACAATCCATTGGAGTAACAAAGATGTCGAGAACAAACTACCTTCCATAATGACAAGGCTACCATCCATTAGAGTAACCAAAATCTCGAAAATAGACTACCTTCGATAATGACAAGGCTACCATCCATTAGAGTAACAAAAATCTTGACAACAGACAACCTTTTATTATGACATGGCTACCATCCATTGGATTAACAAAACTCTCGACAATAAATTACCTTCCATAATGACAAGGCTACCATCCATTGGAGTAAAAAAAATTTTAACAACAGAGTACCTTCCATAGTGACAAGGCTACCATCCATTGGAGTGACATAAATCACAACGACAGACTACCTTCCATAATGACAAGGATAGCATCCATTGGAGTAACAAAAATCTCGACAACAGACTACCTTCCATAATGACAAGGCTACAATCCATTGGTGTAACAAAGATGTCGAGAACAAACTACCTTCCATAATGACAAGGCTACCATCCATTAGAGTAACCAAAATCTCGAAAACAGACTACCTTCGATAATGACAAGGCTACCATCCATTAGAGTAACAAAAATCTCGACAACAGAAAAACTTTTATTATGACATGGCTACCATCCATTGGATTAACAAAACTCTCGACAATAAACTACCTTCCAGAGTGACAAGGCTACCATCCATTGGAGTGACATAAATCACAGCGACAGACTAACTTCCATAATGACAAGGCTAGTATCCATTGGAGTAACAAAAATCTTGACAACAAACTACCTTCCATAATGACAAGGCTACCATCCATTGAAGTAACAAAAATATCGACAACAGACTACCTTCCATAATGACAAGGCTACCATCCATTGAAGTAACAAAAATCTCGACAACAGACTACCTTCCATAATGACAAGGCTACCATCCATTGTAATAACAAAAATCTCGACAACAGACTACCTTCCACAATGACAAGGCTACAATCCATTGGAGTAACAAAAATTTTAACAACAGACTACCTTCCATAGTGACAAGGCTACGATCCATTGGAGTGACAAAAATCACAATGACACACTACCTTCCATAATGACAAGGCTAGCATCCATTGGAGTAACAAAAATCTCGACAACAAACTACCTTCCATAATGACAAGGCTACCATCCATTAGAGTAACCAAAATCTCGAAAACAGACTACCTTCGATAATGACAAGGCTACCATCCATTGGAGTAACAAAAATCTCGACAACAAACTACCTTTCACAATGACAAGGCTACCATCCATTGAAGTAACAAAAATCTCGACAACAGACTACCTTCCATAATGACAAGGCTACCATCCATTGAAGTAACAAAAATCTCGACAACAGACTACCTTCCATAATGACAAGGCTCCCATCCATTGGAGTAAAAAAAATATCGACAACAGATTACCTTCCATAATGACAAGGCTACCATCCTTTGGAATAACAAAAATCTCGACAACAAACTTCCTTCCATAATGAGAAGGCTACCATCCATTGGAGTACCAAAAATATTAACAACAAACTACCTTCCATAGTGACAAGGCTACCATCCATTGGAGTAACAAAAATCTCGAAAACAGACTACCTTCCATAATGACAAGGCTACCATCCATTGGAGTAACAAAAATCTCGACAACAGACAACCTTCCATAATGATAATGCTACCATCCATTGGAGTAACAAAAATCTCGATAATAGACTACCTTCCATAATGACAAGGCTACCATCCATTGGAGTAACAAAAATATGAGCAACATACTACCTTCCATAGTGACAAGGCTACCATCTATTGGAGTGACAGAAATCACAACGACAAACTACCTTCTAGAATGACAAGGCTAGCATCCATTGGAGTAACAAAAATCTCGACCACAAAATTCCTTCCATAATGACAAGGCTACCATTCATTGGAGTAACAAAAATATAAACAACAAACTAGCTTCCATAGTTACAAGGCTACAATCCATTAGAGTGACAGAAATCACAATGATATACTACCTTCCCTAATGACAAGGCTAGCATCCATTGGAGTAACAAAAATCTTGACAACAAACTACCTTCCATAATGACAAGGCTACCATCCATTGAAGTAACAAAAATCTTGACAACAGACTACCTTCCATAATGACAAGGCCACCATCCATTGAAGTAACAAAAATATCGACAACAGACTACCTTCCATAATGACAAGGCTCCCATCCATTGGAGTAACAAAAATATCGACAACAGACTACCTTCCATAATGACAAGGCTACCATCCTTTGGAATAACAAAAATCTCGACAACAAACTTCCTTCCATAATGACAAGGCTACCATCCATTGGAGTACCAAAAACATGAACAACAAACTACCTTCCATAGTGACAAGGCTACCATCAATTGGAGTAAGAAAAATCTCGAAAACAGACTACCTTCCATAATGACAAGGCTACCATCCATTGGAGTAACAAAAATCTCGACAACAGACAACCTTCCATAATGATAATGCTACCATCTATTGGAGTAACAAAAATCTCGACAATAGACTACCTTCCATAATGACAAGGCTACCATCCATTGGAGTAACAAAAATATGAGCAACATACTACCTTCCATAGTGACAAGGCTACCATCTATTGGAGTGACAGAAATCACAACAACAGACTACCTTCTAGAATGACAAAGCTAGCATCCATTGGAGTAACAAAAATCTCGACCACAAAATTCCTTCCATAATGACAAGGCTACCATTCATTGGAGTAACAAAAATATAAACAACAGACTAGCTTCCATAGTTACAAGGCTACAATCCATTAGAGTGACAGAAATCACAACGATATACTACCTTCCCTAATGACAAGGCTAGCATCCATTAGAGAAACAAAAATCTCTACAACAAACTACCTTCCATAATGATAAGTCTACCATCCATTGAAATAACAAAAATCTCGACATCGGACTAACTTCCATAATGACAAGGCTACAATCCATTGGAATAACAAAAATCTCGACAACAGACTACCATCCATAATGACAACTATACCATCTATTGGAGTAACAAAAATCTCGACAATAGACAACCTTCCATAATGACAAGGCTACCATCCATTGGAGTAACAAAAATATGAACAACAGACTACCTTCCATAATGACAAGGCTAGCATCCATTGGAGTAACAAAAATCTCGACAACAGACTACCTTCCATAATGACAAGGCTACAATCCATTGGAGTAACAAAGATATCAAGAACAAACTACCTTCCATAATGACAAGGCTACCATCCACTAGAGTAACCAAAATCTTGAAAACAGACTACCTTCGATAATGACAAGGTTACCATCCATTAGAGTAACAAAAATCTCAACAACGAACAACCTTTTATTATGACATGGCTACCATCCATTGGAGTAACAAAACTCTCGACAATAGACTACCTTCCATAATGACAAGGCTACCATCCATTGGAGTAACAAAAATCTGAACAACAGAATACCTTCCATAGTGACAAGGCTACCATCCATTGGAGTGACATAAATCACAATGACAGACTACCTTCCATAATGACAAGGCTAGCATCCATTGGAGTAACAAAAATCTTGACAACAGACTACCTTCCATAATGACAAGGCTACCATCCATTGAAGTAACAAAAATCTCGACAACAAACTACCTTCCATAATGACAAGGCTACCATCCATTGAAGTAACAAAAATATCGACAACAGACTACCTTCCATAATGACAAGGCTCCCATCCATTGGAGTAACAAAAATATCGACAACAGACTACCTTCCATAATGACAAGGCTACCATCCTTTGGAATAACAAAAATCTCGACAACAAACTTCCTTCCATAATGACAAGGCTACCATCCATTGGAGTACCAAAAATATGAACAACAAACTACCTTCCATAGTGACAAGGCTACCATCCATTGGAGTAACAAAAATCTCGAAAACAGACTACCTTCCATAATGACAAGGCTACCATCCATTGGAGTAACAAAAATCTCGGCAACAGACAACCTTCCATAATGATAATGCTACCATCCATTGGAGTAACAAAAATCTCGACAATAGACTACCTTCCATAATGACAAGGCTACCATCCAATGGAGTAACAAAAATATGAGCAACATAATACCTTCCATAGTGACAAGGCTACCATCTATTGGAGTGATAGAAATCACAACGACAGACTACCTTCTAGAATGACAAGGCTAGCATCCATTGGAGTAACAAAAATATCGACCACAAAATTCCTTCCATAATGACAAGGCTACCATTCATTGGAGTAACAAAAATATAAACAACAGACTAGCTTCCATAGTTACAAAGCTACAATCCATTGGAGTGATAGAAATCACAAGGATATACTACCTTCCCTAATGAAAAGGCTAGCATCCATTGGAGAAACAAAAATCTCTACAACAAACTATCTTCCATAATGATAAGTCTACCATCCATTGAAGTAACAAAAATCTCGACATCGGACTACCTTCCATAATGACAAGGCTACAATCCATTGGAATAACAAAAATCACGACAACAGACTACCATCCATAATGACAACTATACCATCCATTGGAGTAACAAAAATCTAGACAATAGACAACCTTCCATAATGACAAGGCTACCATCCATTGGAGTAACAAAAATATGAACAATAGACTACCTTCCATAGTGACAATGCTACCATCCATTGGAGTGACAGAAATAAGAACAACAGACTACCTTCCATAATGATAAGGCAAGCATCCATTAGAGTAACCAAAATCATGAAAACTGACTACCTTCCATAATGACAAGGCTACCATCCATTGGAGTGACATAAATCACAATGACAGACTACCTTCCATAATGACAAGGCTAGCATCCATTGGAGTAACAAAAATCTTGACAACAGACTACCTTCCATAATGACAAGGCTACCATCCATTGAAGTAACAAAAATCTCGACAACAAACTACCTTCCATAATGACAAGGCTACCATCCATTGAAGTAACAAAAATATCGACAACAGACTACCTTCCATAATGACAAGGCTCCCATCCATTGGAGTAACAAAAATATCGACAACAGACTACCTTCCATAATGACAAGGCTACCATCCTTTGGAATAACAAAAATCTCAACAACAAACTTCCTTCCATAATGACAAGGCTACCATCCATTGGAGTACCAAAAATATGAACAACAAACTACCTTCCATAGTGACAAGGCTACCATCCATTGGAGTAACAAAAATCTCGAAAACAGACTACCTTCCATAATGACAAGGCTACCATCCATTGGAGTAACAAAAATCTCGACAACAAACAACCTTCCATAATGATAATGCTACCATCCATTGGAGTAACAAAAAGATCGACAATAGACTACCTTCCATAATGACAAGGCTACCATCCATTGGAGTAACAAAAATATGAGCAACATACTACCTTCCATAGTGACAAGGCTACCATCTATTGGAGTGATAGAAATCACAACGACAGACTACC
Source organism: Vicia faba (assembly GCA_948472305.1). Lineage (NCBI taxonomy): Eukaryota > Viridiplantae > Streptophyta > Magnoliopsida > Fabales > Fabaceae > Vicia > Vicia faba. Next base: position 558,102,283 of record OX451739.1, on the reverse strand, counting down.
TTCTAGAATGACAAGGCTAGCATCCATTGGAGTAACAAAAATATCGACCACAAAATTCCTTCCATAATGACAAGGCTACCATTCATTGGAGTAACAAAAATATAAACAACAGACTAGCTTCCATAGTTACAAGGCTACAATCCATTGGAGTGATAGAAATCACAAGGATATACTACCTTCCCTAATGAAAAGGCTAGCATCCATTGGAGAAACAAAAATCTCTACAACAAACTATCTTCCATAATGATAAGTCTACCATCCATTGAAGTAACAAAAATCTCGACATCGGACTACCTTCCATAATGACAAGGCTACAATCCATTGGAATAACAAAAATCACGACAACAGACTACCATCCATAATGACAACTATACCATCCATTGGAGTAACAAAAATCTAGACAATAGACAACCTTCCATAATGACAAGGCTACCATCCATTGGAGTAACAAAAATATGAACAATAGACTACCTTCCATTGTGACAATGCTACCATCCATTGGAGTGACAGAAATAAGAACGACAGACTACCTTCCATAATGATAAGGCAAGCATCCATTAGAGTAACCAAAATCATGAAAATAGACTACCTTCCATAATGACAAGGCTACCATCCATTAGAGTAACAAAAATCTCGACAATAGACTACCTTCCATAATGATAACGATACCATCCATTGGAGTAACAAAAATCTCGACAACAGACTACCTTCCATGATGACAAGGCTACCATCCATTGGAGTAACAAAAATCTAGACAATAGACAACCTTCCATAATGACAACGATAGCTTCCATTGGAGTAACGAAAATCTCGACAATAGACTACCTTCCATAATGACAATGCTACCATCCAATAGAGTAACAAAAATATGAACAACAAACTACCTTCCATAGTGACAAGGCTACCATCCATTGGAGTGAGAGAAATCACAACGACAGACTACCTTCCATAATGACAAGGCAAGCATCCATTGGTGTAACAAAAATGTCGACAACAGACTACCTTCTATAATAACAAGGCTACCATCCATTGTAATAACACAAATCTCGACAACAGACTACCTTCCACAATGACAAGGCTACCTTCCATTGTAGTAACAAAAACATCGACAACAGAATACGTTCCATAATGACAAGGCTACAATCCCTTGGAATAACAAAAATCTCAACAACAGACTACCATCCATAATGACAATGATACCATCCAAGGGAGTAACAAAAATCTCGACAACAGACTACCTTCCATAATGACAAGGCTACCATACATTGGAGTAACAAAAATATGAACAACAGACTACCTTCCATAGTGACAAGGCTACCATCCATTGGAGTGACAGAAATCACAATGACACACTACCTTCCATAATGACAAGGCTAGCATCCATTAGAGTAACAAAAATCTCGACAACAGACTACCTTCCATAATGACAAGGCTACAATCCATTGGAGTAACAAAGATGTCGAGAACAAACTACCTTCCATAATGACAAGGCTACCATCCATTAGAGTAACCAAAATCTCGAAAATAGACTACCTTCGATAATGACAAGGCTACCATCCATTAGAGTAACAAAAATCTCGACAACAGACAACCTTTTATTATGACATGGCCACCATCCATTGGATTAACAAAACTCTCGACAATAAATTACCTTCCATAATGACAAGGCTACCATCCATTGGAGTAAAAAAAAATTTAACAACAGAATACCTTCCATAGTGACAAGGCTACCATCCATTGGAGTGACATAAATCACAACGACAGACAACCTTCCATAATGACAAGGATAGCATCCATTGGAGTAACAAAAATCTCGACAACAGACTACCTTCCATAATGACAAGGCTACAATCCATTGGTGTAACAAAGATGTCGAGAAAAAACTACCTTCCATAATGACAAGGCTACCATCCATTAGAGTAACCAAAATCTCGAAAACAGACTACCTTCGATAATGACAAGGCTACCATCCATTAGAGTAACAAAAATCTCGACAACAGAAAAACTTTTATTATGACATGGCTACCATCCATTGGATTAACAAAACTCTCGACAATAAACTACCTTCCATAGTGACAAGGCTACCATCCATTGGAGTGACATAAATCACAACGACAGACTAACTTCCATAATGACAAGGCTAGTATCCATTGGAGTAACAAAAATATTGACAACAAACTACCTTCCATAAAGACAAGGCTACCATCCATTGAAGTAACAAAAATATCGACAACAGACTACCTTCCATAATGACAAGGCTACCATCCATTGAAGTAACAAAAATCTCGACAACAGACTACCTTCCATAATGACAAGGCTACCATCCATTGAAGTAACAAAAATCTCGACAACAGACTACCTTCCATAATGACAAGGCTCCCATCCATTGGAGTAACAAAAATATCGACAACAAACTACCTTCCATAATGACAAGGCTACCATCCTTTGGAATAACAAAAATCTCGACAACAAACTTCCTTCCATAATGACAAGGCTACCATCCATTGGAGTACCAAAAATATGAACAAGAGACTACCTTCCATAGTGACAAGGCTACCATCCATTGGAGTAACAAAAATCTCGAAAACAGACTACCTTCCATAATGACAAGGCTACCATCCAATGGAGTAACAAAAATCTCGACAACAGACTACCTTCCATAATGACAAGGCTACCATCCCTTGGAATATCAAAAATCTCGACAATAGACTACCTTCCATAATGACAAGGCTACCATCCATTGGAGTAACAAAAACATCGACATTAGAATATGTTCCATAATGACAAGGCTACAATCCATTTGAATAAAAAAAATCTCGACAACAAACTACCATCCATAATGATAACGATACCATCCATTGGAGTAACAAAAATATCGACAACAGACTACCTTCCATAATGATAAGGCTACCATCCATTAGAGTAACAAAAATCTAGACAATAGACAACCTTCTATAATTACAAGGATTGGAGTAACAAAAATCTCGACAATAGACTACGTTCCATAATGGCAATGCTACCATCCAATAGAGTAACAAAAATATGAACAACAAACTACCTTCCATAGTGACAAGGCTACCATCGATTGGAGTGAGAGAAATCACAATAACAGACTTCCTTCCATAATGACAAGGCAAGCATCCATTGGAGTAACAAAAATGTCGGCAACAGACTACCTTCTATAATAACAAGGCTACAATCCATTGTAATAACAAAAATCTCGACAACAGACTACCTTCCACAATGACAAGGCTACCTTCCATTGTAGTAACAAAAACATCGACAACAAAATACGTTCCATAATGACAAGGCTACAATCCCTTGGAATAACAAAAATCTCGACAACAGACTACCATCCATAATGACAATGATACCATCCATTGGAGTAACAAAAATCTCGACAACAGACTACCTTCCAAAATTACAAGGCTACCATACATTGGAGTAAAAAAAATATGAACAACAGACTACCTTCCATAGTGACAAGGCTACCATCCATTGGAGTGACAGAAATCACAACGACACACTACCTTCCATAATGACAAGGCTAGCATCCATTAGAGTAAAAAAAATCTCGACAACAGACTACCTTCCATAATGACAAGGCTACAATCCATTGGAGTAACAAAGATGTCGAGAACAAACTACCTTCCATAATGACAAGGCTACCATCCATTAGAGTAACCAAAATCTCAAAAACAGACTACCTTCGATAATGACAAGGCTACCATCCATTAGAGTAACAAAAATCTCGACAACAGAAAAACTTTTATTATGACATGGCTACCATCCATTGGATTAACAAAACTCTCGACAATAAACTACCTTCCATAGTGACAAGGCTACCATCCATTGGAGTGACATAAATCACAACGACAGACTAACTTCCATAATGACAAGGCTAGTATCCATTGGAGTAACAAAAATCTTGACAACAAGCTACCTTCCATAAAGACAAGGCTACCATCCATTGAAGTAACAAAAATATCGACAACAGACTACCTTCCATAATGACAAGGCTACCATCCATTGAAGTAACAAAAATCTTGACAACAGACTACCTTCCATAATGACAAGGCTACCATCCATTGAAGTAACAAAAATCTCGACAACAGACTACCTTCCATAATGACAAGGCTCCCATCCATTGGAGTAACAAAAGTATCGACAACAAACTACCTTCCATAATGACAAGGCTACCATCCTTTGGAATAACAAAAATCTCGACAACAAACTTCCTTCCATAATGACAAGGCTACCATCCATTGGAGTACCAAAAATATGAACAAGAGACTACCTTCCATAGTGACAAGGCTACCATCCATTGGAGTAACAAAAATCTCGAAAACAGACTACCTTCCATAATGACAAGGCTACCATCCAATGGAGTAACAAAAATCTCGACAACAGACTACCTTCCATAATGACAAGGCTACCATCCATTGGAATATCAAAAATCTCGACAATAGACTACCTTCCATAATGACAAGGCTACCATCCATTGGAGTAACAAAAACATCGACATTAGAATACGTTCCATAATGACAAGGCTACAATCCATTGGAATAAAAAAAATCTCGACAACAAACTACCATCCATAATGAAACGATACCATCCATTGGAGTAACAAAAATCTCGACAACAGACTACCTTCCATAATGATAAGGCTACCATCCATTAGAGTAACAAAAATCTAGACAATAGACAACCTTCCATAATGACAAGGATAGCTTCCATTGGAGTAACAAAAATCTCGACAATAGACTACCTTCCATAATGACAATGCTACCATCCAATAGAGTAACAAAAATATGAACAACAAACTACCTTCCATAGTGACAAGGCTACCATCGATTGGAGTGAGAGAAATCACAACGACAGACTACCTTCCATAATGACAAGGCAAGCATCCATTGGAGTAACAAAAATGTCGACAACAGACTACCTTCTATAATAACAAGGATACAATCCATTGTAATAACAAAAATCTCGACAACAGACTACCTTCCACAATGACAAGGCTACCTTCCATTGTAGTAACAAAAACATCGACAACAGAATACGTTCCATAATGACAAGGCTACAATCCCTTGGAATAACAAAAATCTCGACAACAGACTACCATCCATAATGACAATGATACCATCCATTGGAGTAACAAAAATCTCGACAACAGACTACCTTCCAAAATGACAAGGCTACCATACATTGGAGTAACAAAAATATGAACAACAGACTACCTTCCATAGTGACAAGGCTACCATCCATTGGAGTGACAGAAATCACAACGACACACTACCTTCCATAATGACAAGGCTAGCATCCATTAGAGTAAAAAAAATCTCGACAACAGACTACCTTCCATAATGACAGGGCTACAATCCATTGGAGTAACAAAGATGTCGAGAACAAACTACCTTCCATAATGACAAGGCTACCATCCATTAGAGTAACCAAAATCTCGAAAACAGACTACCTTCGATAATGACAAGGCTACCATCCATTAGAGTAACAAAAATCTCGACAACAGACAACCTTTTATTATGACATGGCTACCATCCATTCGATTAACAAAACTCTCGACAATAGACTACCTTCCATAATGACAAGGCTACCATCCATTGGAGTAACAAAAATTTGAACAACAAAATACCTTCCATAGTGACAAGGCTACCATCCATTGGAGTGACATAAATCACAACGACAGACTACCTTCCATAATGACAAGGCTACCATCCATTGGAGTAACAAAAATATGAACAACAGAATACCTTCCATAGTGACAAGGCTACCATCCATTGGAGTGAGAGAAATCACAACGACAGACCACCTTCCATAATGACAAGGCAAGCATCCATTAGAGTAACAAAAATGTCGACAACAGACTACCTTCTATAATGACAAGGCTACCATCCATTGTAATAACAAAAACTCGACAATAGACTACCTTCCACAATGACAAGGCTACCATCCATTGGAGTAACAAAAACATCGACAACAGACTACCTTCCATAATGACAAGGCTACCATACATTGGAGTAACAAAAATATGAACAACAGACTACCTTCCATAGTGACAAGGCTACGATCCATTGGAGTGACAAAAATCACAATGACACACTACCTTCCATAATGACAAGGCTAGCATCCATTGGAGTAACAAAAATCTCGACAACAGACTACCTTCCATAATGACAAGGCTACAATCCATTGGAGTAACAAAGATATCGAGAACAAACTACCTTCCATAATGACAAGGCTACCATCCATTAGAGTAACCAAAATCTCGAAAACAGACTACCTTCGATAATGACAAGGCTACCATCCATTGGAGTAACAAAAATCTCGATAACAAACTACCTTTCATAATGACAAGGCTACCATCCAATGAAGTAACAAAAATATCGACAACAGACTACCTTCCATAATGACAAGGCTACCATCCATTGAAGTAACAAAAATCTCGACAACAGACTACCTTCCAAAATGACAAGGCTACCATACATTGGAGTAACAAAAATATGAACAACAGACTACCTTCCATAGTGACAAGGCTACCATCCATTGGAGTGACAGAAATCACAACGACACACTACCTTCCATAATGACAAGGCTAGCATCCATTAGAGTAAAAAAAATCTCGACAACAGACTACCTTCCATAATGACAAGGCTACAATCCATTGGAGTAACAAAGATGTCGAGAACAAACTACCTTCCATAATAACAAGGCTACCATCCATTAGAGTAACCAAAATCTCGAAAACAGACTACCTTCGATAATGACAAGGCTACCATCCATTAGAGTAACAAAAATCTCGACAACAGACAACCTTTTATTATGACATGGCTACCATCCATTGGATTAACAAAACTCTCGACAATAGACTACCTTCCATAATGACAAGGCTACCATCCATTGGAGTAACAAAAATTTGAACAATAAAATACCTTCCATAGTGACAAGGCTACTATCCATTGGAGTGACATAAATCACAACGACAGACTACCTTCCATAATGACAAGGCTACCATCCATTGGAGTAACAAAAATATGAACAACAGAATACCTTCCATAGTGACAAGGCTACCATCCATTGGAGTGAGAGAAATCACAATGACAGACCACCTTCCATAATGACAAGGCAAGCATCCATTAGAGTAACAAAAATGTCGACAACAAACTACCTTCTATAATGACAAGGCTACCATCCATTGTAATAACAAAAACTCGACAATAGACTACCTTCCACAATGACAAGGCTACCATCCATTGGAGTAACAAAAACATCAACAACAGAATACGTTCCATAATGACAAGGCTACAATCACTTGGAATAACAAAAATCTCGACAATAGACTACAATCCATAATGACAACGATACCATCCATTGGAGTAACAAAAATCTCGACAACAGACTACCTTCCATAATGACAAGGCTACCATACATTGGAGTAACAAAAATATGAACAATAGACTACCTTCCATAGTGACAAGGCTACGATCCATTGGAGTGACAAAAATCACAATGACACACTACCTTCCATAATGACAAGGCTAGCATCCATTGGAGTAACAAAAATCTCGACAACAGACTACCTTCCATAATGACAAGGCTACCATACATTGGAGTAACAAAAATATGAACAATAGACTACCTTCCATAGTGACAAGGCTACCATCCATTGGAGTGACAAAAATCACAATGACACACTACCTTCCATAATGACAAGGCTAGCATCCATTGGAGTAACAAAAATCTCGACAACAGACTACCTTCCATAATGACAAGGCTACAATCCATTGGAGTAACAAAGATATTGAGAACAAACTACCTTCCATAATGACAAGGCTACCATCCATTAGAGTAACCAAAATCTCGAAAACAGACTACCTTCGATAATGACAAGGCTACCATCCATTGGAGTAACAAAAATCTCGACAACAAACTACCTTTCATAATGACAAGGCTACCATCCATTGAAGTAACAAAAATATCGACAACAGACTACCTTCCATAATGACAAGGCTACCATCCATTGAAGTAACAAAAATCTCGACAACAGACTACCTTCCATAATGACAAGGCTCCCATCCATTGGAGTAACAAAAATATCGACAACAGATTACCTTCCATAATGACAAGGCTACCATCCTTTGGAATAACAAAAATCTCGACAACAAACTTCCTTCCATAATGAGAAGGCTACCATCCATTGGAGTACCAAAAATATTAACAACAAACTACCTTCCATAGTGACAAGGCTACCATCCATTGGAGTAACAAAAATCTCGAAAACAGACTACCTTCCATAATGACAAGGCTACCATCCATTGGAGTAACAAAAATCTCGACAACAGACAACCTTCCATAATGATAATGCTACCATCCATTGGAGTAACAAAAATCTCGATAATAGACTACCTTCCATAATGACAAGGCTACCATCCATTGGAGTAACAAAAATATGAGCAACATACTACCTTCCATAGTGACAAGGCTACCATCTATTGGAGTGACAGAAATCACAACGACAAACTACCTTCTAGAATGACAAGGCTAGCATCCATTGGAGTAACAAAAATCTCGACCACAAAATTCCTTCCATAATGACAAGGCTACCATTCATTGGAGTAACAAAAATATAAACAACAGACTAGCTTCCATAGTTACAAGGCTACAATCCATTAGAGTGACAGAAATCAAAATGATATACTACCTTCCCTAATGACAAGGCTAGCATCCATTGGAGTAACAAAAATCTTGACAACAAACTACCTTCCATAATGACAAGGCTTCCATCCATTGAAGTAACAAAAATCTCGATAACAGACTACCTTCCATAATGACAAGGCTACCATCCATTGAAGTAACAAAAATATCGACAACAGACTACCTTCCATAATGGCAAGGCTCCCATCCATTGGAGTAACAAAAATATCGACAACAGACTACCTTCCATAATGACAAGGCTACCATCCTTTGGAATAACAAAAATCTCGACAACAAACTTCCTTCCATAATGACAAGGCTACCATCCATTGGAGTACCAAAACCATGAACAACAAACTACCTTCCATAGTGACAAGGCTACCATCCATTGGAGTAACAAAAATCTCGAAAACAGACTACCTTCCATAATGACAAGGCTACCATCCATTGGAGTAACAAAAATCTCGACAACAGACAACCTTCCATAATGATAATGCTACCATCCATTGGAGTAACAAAAATCTCGACAATAGACTACCTTCCATAATGACAAGGCTACCATCCATTGGAGTAACAAAAATATGAGCAACATACTACCTTCCATAGTGACAAGGCTACCATCTATTGGAGTGACAGAAATCACAACGACAGACTACCTTCTAGAATGACAAGGCTAGCATCCATTGGAGTAACAAAAATCTCGACCACAAAATTCCTTCCATAATGACAAGGCTACCATTCATTGGAGTAACAAAAATATAAACAACAGACTAGCTTCCATAGTTACAAGGCTACAATCCATTAGAGTGACAGAAATCACAACGATATACTACCTTCCCTAATGACAAGGCTAGCATCCATTGGAGAAACAAAAATCTCTACAACAAACTACCTTCCATAATGATAAGTCTACCATCCATTGAAATAACAAAAATCTCGACATCGGACTAACTTCCATAATGACAAGGCTACAATCCATTGGAATAACAAAAATCTCGACAACAGACTACCATCCATAATGACAACTATACCATCTATTGGAGTAACAAAAATCTCAACAATAGACAACCTTCCATAATGACAAGGCTACCATCCATTGGATTAACAAAAATATGAACAACAGACTACCTTCCATAATGACAAGGCTAGCATCCATTGGAGTAACAAAAATCTCGACAACAGACTACCTTCCATAATGACAAGGCTACAATCCTTTGGAGTAACAAAGATATCAAGAACAAACTACCTTCCATAATGACAAGGCTACCATCCACTAGAGTAACCAAAATCTTGAAAACAGACTACCTTCGATAATGACAAGGCTACCATCCATTAGAGTAACAAAAATCTCAACAACGAACAACCTTTTATTATGACATGGCTACCATCCATTGGAGTAACAAAACTCTCGACAATAGACTACCTTCCATAATGACAAGGCTACCATCCATTGGAGTAACAAAAATCTGAACAACAGAATACCTTCCATAGTGACAAGGCTACCATCCATTGGAGTGACATAAATCACAATTATAGACTACCTTCCATAATGACAAGGCTAGCATCCATTGGAGTAACAAAAATCTTGACAACAGACTACCTTCCATAATGACAAGGCTACCATCCATTGAAGTAACAAAAATCTCGACAACAGACTACCTTCCATAATGACAAGGCTACCATCCATTGAAGTAACAAAAATATCGACAACAGACTACCTTCCATAATGACAAGGCTCCCATCCATTGGAGTAACAAAAATATCGACAACAAACTACCTTCCATAATGACAAGGCTACCATCCTTTGGAATAACAAAAATCTCGACAACAAACTTCCTTCCATAATGACAAGGCTACCATCCATTGGAGTACCAAAAACATGAACAACAAACTACCTTCCATAGTGACAAGGCTACCATCCATTGGAGTAACAAAAATCTCGAAAACAGACTACCTTCCATAATGACAAGGCTACCATCCATTGGAGTAACAAAAATATCGACAACAGACAACCTTCCATAATGATAATGCTACCATCCATTGGAGTAACAAAAATCTCGACAATACACTACCTTCCATAATGACAAGGCTACCATCCATTGGAGTAACAAAAATATGAGCAACATACTACCTTCCATAGTGACAAGGCTACCATCTATTGGAGTGATAGAAATCACAACGACAGACTACCTTCTAGAATGACAAGGCTAGCATCCATTGGAGTAACAAAAATATCGACCACAAAATTCCTTCCATAATGACAAGGCTACAATCCATTGGAGTGATAGAAATCACAAGGATATACTACCTTCCCTAATGAAAAGGCTAGCATCCATTGGAGAAACAAAAATCTCTACAACAATTTATCTTCCATAATGATAAGTCTAGCATCCATTGAAGTAACAAAAATCTCGACATCGGACTACCTTCGATAATGACAAGGCTACAATCCATTGGAATAACAAAAATCTCGACAACAGACTACCATCCATAATAACAACTATACCATCCATTGGAGTAACAAAAATCTAGACAATAGACAACCTTCCATAATGACAACGCTACCATCCATTGGAGTAACAAAAATATGAACAATAGACTACCTTCCATAGTGACAATGCTACCATCCATTGGAGTGACAGAAATAAGAACGACAGACTACCTTCCATAATGATAAGGCAAGCATCCATTAGAGTAACCAAAATCATGAAAACAGACTACCTTCCATAATGACAAGGCTACCATCCATTAGAGTAACAAAAATCTTGACAATATACAACCTTCCATAATGACAAGGCTACCATCCATTGGAGTAACAAAAATCTCGACAATAGACTACCTTCCATGATGACAAGGCTACCATCCATTGGAGTAACAAAAATATGAACAAGAGACTACCTTCCATAGTGACAAGGCCATCATCCATTGGAGTGACATAAATTACAACAACATACTACCTTCCATAATGACAAGGCAAGCATCCATTGGAGTAACAAAAATCTCGACAACAGACTACCTTCCATAATGACAAGGCTACCATCCAATTAAATATAAAAAATCTCGACAACAGACTACCTTCTATAATGACAAGGCTACCATCCATTGGAGTAACAAAAATCTTGACAATAGACAACCTTCCATAATGACAAGGCTACCATCCATTGGAGTAACAAAAATCTCGACAATAGACTACCTTCCATGATGACAAGGCTACCATCCATTGGAGTAACAAAAATATGAACAAGAGACTACCTTCCATAGTGACAAGGCCATCATCCATTGGAGTGACATAAATTACAACAACATACTACCTTCCATAATGAAAAGGCAAGCATCCATTGGAGTAACAAAAATCTCGACAACAAACTACCTTCCATAATGACAAGGCTACCATCCATTAGAGTAACAAAACTCTCGACAACAGACTACCTTCCATAATGACAAGGCTACCATCCATTGGAGTAACAAACACATCGACATTAGAATATGTTCCATAATCACAAGGCTATAATCCATTGGAATAAAAAAAATCTCGACAACAAACTACCATCCATAATGATAATGATACCATCCATTGGAGTAACAAAAATCTCGACAACAGACTACCTTCCATAATGATAAGGCTACCATCCATTAGAGTAACAAAAATATAGACAATAGACAACCTTCCATAATGACAAGGTTAGCTTCCATTGGAGTAACGAAAATCTCGACAATAGACTACCTTCCATAATGACAATGCTACCATCCATTGGAGTAACAAAAATATGAACAACAGACTACCTTCCATAGTGACAAGGCTACCATCCATTGGAGTGAGAGAAATCACAACGACAGACTACCTTCCATAATGACAAGGCAAGCATCCATTGGAGTAACCAAAATGTCGACAGCAGACTACCATATATAATTACAAGGCTACCATCCATTGTAATAACAAAAATCTCGACAATAGACTACCTTCCACAATGACAAGGCTACCATCCATTGGAGTAACAAAAACATCGACAACAGACTACCTTCCAAAATGACAAGGCTACCATACATTGGAGTAACAAAAATATGAACAACAGACTACCTTCCATAGTGACAAGGCTACGATCCATTGGAGTGACAGAAATCACAACGACACACTACCTTCCATAATGACAAGGCTAGCATCCATTGGAGTAACAAAAATCTCGAAAATAGACTACCTTCCATAATGACATGGCTACAATCCATTGGAGTAACAATGGTGTCCAGAACAAACTACCTTCCATAATGACAAGGCTACTATCCATTAGAGTAACCAAAATCTCGAAAATAGACTACCTTTGATAATGACAAGGCTACCATCCATTAGAGTAACAAAAATCTCGACAACAGACTACCTTTTATTATGACATGGCTACCATCCATTGGAGTAACAAAACTCTCGACAATAGACTACCTTCCATAATGACAAGGCTACCATCTATTGGAGTAACAAAAATATGAACAACATAATACCTTCCATTGTGACAAGGCTACCATCCATTGGAGTGACATAAATCACAACGACAGACTACCTTCCATAATGACAAGGCTAGCATTCATTGGAGTAACAAAAATCTCGACAACAAACTACCTTCCATAATGACAAGGCTACCATCCAATGAAGTAACAAAAATCTCGACAATAGACTACCTTCCATAATGAAAAGGCTACCATCCATTGAAGTAACAAATATATCGACAACAAACTACCTTCCATAATGACAAGGCTCCCATCCATTGGAGTAACAAAAATATCCACAACAGACTACCTTCCATAATGACAAAGCTACCATCCTTTAGAATAACAAAAATCTCGACAACAAACTTCCTTCCATAATGACAAGGCTACCATCCATTGGACTACCAAAAATATGAACAAAAGACTACCTTCCATAGTGACAAGGCTACCATCCATTGGAGTAACAAAAATCTCGACAACAGACAACCTTCCATAATGATAATGCTACCATCCATTGGAGTAACAAAAATCTCGACAATAGACTACCTTCCATAATGACAAGGCTACCATCCATTGGAGTAACAAAAATATGAGCAACAAACTACCTTCCATAGTGACAAGGCTACCATCTATTGGAGTGACATAAATCACAACGACATACTACCTTCTAGAATGACAAGGCTAGCATCCATTGGAGTAACAAAAAATCTCGACAACAAACTCCTTCCATAATGACAAGGCTACCATTCATTGGAGTAACAAAAATATAAAAAACAGACTAGCTTCCATAAGTACAAGGCTACAATCCATTGGAGTGACAAAAATCACAATGATATACTACCTTCCCTAATGACAAGGCTAGCATCCATTGGAGAAACCAAAATCTCTACAACAAAACTACCTTCCATAATGATAAGTCTACCATCCATTGAAGTAACAAAAATCTCGACATCAGACTACCTTCCATAATGACAAGGCTACAATCCATTGGAATAACAAAAATCTCGACAACAGACTACCATCCATAATGACAACAATACCATCCATTGGAGTAACAAAAATCTCGACAATAGACAACCTTCCATAATGACAAGGCTACCATCCATTGGAGTAACAAAAATATGAACAACAAACTACCTTCCATAGTGACAAGGCTACCATCCATTGGAGTGACAGAAATAAGAACGACAGACTACCTTCCATAATGACAAGGCAAGCATCCATTAGAGTAACCAAAATCATGAAAACAGACTACCTTCCATAATGACAAGGCTACCATCCATTAGAGTAACAAAAATCTTGACAATAGACAACCTTCCATAATGACAAGGCTACCATCCATTGGAGTAACAAAAATCTCGACAATAGACTACCTTCCATGATGACAAGGTTACCATCCATTGGAGTAACAAAAATATGAACAGACTGCCCTCCATAGTGACAAGGCTATCATCCATTGGAGTGACAGAAATCACAACGACAGACTACCTTCCATAATGACAAGGCTACCATACATTGGAGTAACAAAAATATGAACAACAGAATACCTTCCATGGTGACAAGGCTACGATCCATTGGAGTGACAGAAATCACAACGACACACTACCTTCCATAATGACAAGGCTAGCATCCATTGGAGTAACAAAAATCCCGACAACAGACTACCTTCCATAATGACAAGGCTATAATCCATTGGAGTAACAAAGATGTCGAGAACAAACTACCTTCCATAATGACAAGGCTACCATCCAATAGAGTAACCAAAATCTCATAAACAGAATACCTTCGATAATGACAAGGCTACCATCCATTAGAGTAACAAAAATCTCGACAACAGACAACCTTTTATTATGACATGGCTACCATCCATTGGAGTAACAAAACTCTCGACAATAGACTACCTTCCATAATGACAAGGCTACCATCCATTAGAGTAACAAAAAGCTGAACAACAAAATACCTTCCATAGTTACAAGGCTACCAATCATTGGAGTGACATAAATCCATACGACAGACTACCTTCCATAATGACAAGGCTAGCATCCATTGGAGTAACCAAAATCTCGACAACAAACTACCTTGCATAATGACAAGGCTACCATCCATTGAAGTAACAAAAATATCGACAACAAACTACCTTCCATAATGACAAAGCTACCATCCTTTAGAATAACAAAAATCTCGACAACAAACTTCCTTCCATAATGACAAGGCTACCATCCATTGGAGTAACAAAAATATAAACAACATACTAGCTTCCATAGTTACAAGGCTACAATCCATTGGAGTGACAGAAGTCACAACTATATACTACCTTCCCTAATGACAAGGCTAGCATCCATTGGAGAAACAAAAATCTCTATAACAAACTACCTTCCATAATGATAAGTCTACCATCCATTGAAGTAACAAAAATCTCGACATCGGACTACCTTCCATAATGACAAGGCTACAATCCATTGGAATAACAAAAATCTCGACAACAGACTACCATCCATAATGACAACTATACCATCCATTGGAGTAACAAAAATCTCGACAATAGACAACCTTCCATAATGATAAGGCTACCATCCATTAGAGTAACAAAAATATGAACAACTGACTACCTTCCATAGTGACAAGTCTACCATCCATTGGAGTGACAGAAATAAGAATGACAGACTACCTTCGATAATGACAAGGCAAGCATCCATTAGAGTAACCAAAATCATGAAAATAGACTACCTTCCATAATGACAAGGCTACCATCCATTAGAGTAACAAAAATCTTGATAATAGACAACCTTCCATAATGACAAGGCTACCATCCATTGGAGTAACAAAAATCTCGATAATAGACTACCTTCAATGATGACAAGGCTACCATCCATTGGAGTAACAAAAATATGAACAGACTACCATCCATAGTGATAAGGCTATCATCCATTGGAGTGACAGAAATTACAACAAACGACTAACTTCCAAAATTACAAGGCAATCATTCATTGGAGTAACAAAAATCTTGAAAACAGACTACCTTTCATAATGACAAGGCTACCATCAATTAGAGTAAGAAAAATCTCGACAATAGACAACCTTCCATAATGACAAGGCTACCATCCATTGGAGTAACAAAAATCTCGACAATAGACTACCTTCCATGATGACAAGGCTACCATCCATTGGAGTAACAAAAATATGAACAAGAGACTACCTTCCACAGTGACAAGGCTACCATCCATTGGAGTGACATAAATTACAACGACAGACTACCTTCCATAATGACAAGGCAAGCATCCATTGGAGTAACAAAAATCTAGACAACATACTACCTTCCATAATGACAAGGCTACCATCCATTGGAATATCAAAAATCTCGACAACAGACTACCTTCCATAATGACAAGGCTACCTTCCATTGGAGTAACAAAAACATCCACATTAGAATACGTTCCATAATGACAAGGCTACAATCCATTGGAATAAAAAAAATCTCCACAACAGACTACCATCCATATTGATAACGATACCATCCATTGGAGTAACAAAAACATCGACAACAGAATACGTTCCATAATGACAAGGCTACAATCCCTTGGAGTAAGAAAAATCTAGACAATAGACAACCTTCCATAATGACAAGGCTAGCTTCCATTGGAGTAACAAAAATCTCAACAATAGACTACCTTCCATAATGACAATGCTACAATCCATTGGAGTATCAAAAATAGGAACAACAAACTACCTTCCATAGTGACAAGGCTACCATCCATTGGAGTGAGAGAAATCACAACGACAGACTACCTTCCATAATGACAAGGCAAGCATCCATTGGAGTAACAAAAATGTCGACAGCAGACTACCTTCTATAATGACAAGGCTATCATCCATTGTGATAACAAAAATCTCGACAACAGACTACCTTCCATAATACCAAGGCTACAATCCATTAGAGTAACCAAAATCTCGAAAACAGACTACCTTCGATAATGACAAGGCTACCATCCACTAGAGTAACAAAAATCTCGACAACAGACAACCTTTTATTATGACATGGCTACCATCCATTGGAGTAACAAAAATCTCGACAATAGACTACCTTCCATAATGACAAGGCTACCATCCATTGGAGTAACGAAAATCTGAACAACAAAATACCTTCCATAGTGACAAGGCTACCATCCATTGGAGTGAAATAAATCACAACGACAGACTACCTTCCATAATGACAAGGCTAACATCCATTGGAGTAACAAAATTCTCGACAACAAACTACCTTCCATAATGACAAGGCTACCATCAATTGAAGTAACAAAAATCTCGATAACAGACTACCTTCCATAATGACAAGGCTACCATCCTTTGGAATAACAAAAATCTCGACAACAAACTTCCTTCCATAATGACAAGGCTACCATCCATTGGAGTGATAGATATCACAATGACAGACTACCTTCCATAATGACAAGGCTCCCATCCATTGAAGTAACAAAAATCTCGACAACAGACTACCTTCCATAATGACAAGGCTCCCATCCATTGGAGTAACAAAAATATCAACAACAGACTACCTTCCATAATGACAAGGCTACCATCCTTTGGAATAACAAAAATCTCGACAACAAACTTGCTTCCATAATGACAAGGCTACCATCCATTGGAGTGACAGATATCACAATGACAGACTACCTTCCCTAATGACAAGGCTAGCATCCATTGGAGAAACAAAAATCTCTACAACAAACTACCTTCCATAATGATAAGTCTACCATCCATTGAAGTAACAAAAATCTCGACATCAGACTACCTTCCATAATGACAAGGCTACAATCCATTAGAATAACAAAAATCTCGACAACAGACTACCATCCATAATGACAACTATACCATCCATTGGAGTAACAAAAATCTCGACAATAGACAACTTTCCATAATGACAAGGCTACCACCCATTGGAGTAACAAAAATATGAACAATAGACTACCTTCCATAATGACAAGGCTACCATCCATTGGAGTGACAAATAAGAACGACAGACTACCTTCCATAATGACAAGGCAAGCATCCATTAGAGTAACAAAAATATTGAAAAGAGACTACCTTTCATAATAACAAGGCTACCATCCATTAGAGTAACAAAAATATTGACAATAGACAACCTTCCATAATGACAAGGCTACCATCCATTGGAGTAACAAAAATATCTACAATAGACTACCTTCCATAATGACAAGGCTACCATAAATTGTAGTAACACAAATATGAACAATAGACTACCTTCCATAGTGACAAGGCTATGATCCATTGGAGTGACAGAAATCACAACGACAGACTACCTTCCATAATGACAAGGCTAGCATCCATTGGAGTAACAAAAATCTCGACAACAGACTTCTTTCCATAATGACAAGGCTACAATCCATTGGAGTAACAAAGATGTCGAGAACAAACTACCTTCCATAATGACAAGGCTACCATCCATTACAGTAACCAAAATCTCGAAAACAGACTACCTTCGATAATGACAAGGCTACCATCCATTAGAGTAACAAAAATCTCGACAACAGACAACCTTTTATTATTACATGGCTACCATCCATTGGAGTAACGAAAATCTCGACAGTAGACTACCTTCCATAATGACAAGGCTACCATCCATTGGAGTAACAAAAATTTGAACAACATAATACCTTCCATAGTGACAAGGCTACCATCCATTAGAGTGACATAAATCACAACGACAAACTACCTTCCATAATGACAAGGCTAGCATCCATTGGAGTAACAAAAATCTCGACAACAAACTACCTTCCATAATGACAAGGCTACCATCCATTGAAGTAACAAAAATCTCAACAATAGACTACCTTCCATAATGACAAGGCTCCCATCCATTGGAGTAACAAAAATATCGACAACATACTACCTTCAATAATGACAAGGCTACCATCCTTTGGAATAACAAAAATCTCGACAAAAAACTTCCTTCCATAATGACAAGGCTACCATCCATTGGAATAACAAAAATATGAACAACAGAGTAACTTCCACAGTGACAAGGCTACCATCCATTGGAGTAACAAAAATGTCGAAAACAGACTACCTTCCATAATGACAAGGCTACCATCCATTCGAGTAACAAATATCTCGACAACATACAACCTTCCATAATGATAATGCAACCATCTATTGGAGTAACAAAAATCTCGACAATAGACTACCTTCCATAATGACAAGGATACCATCCATTGGAGTAACAAAAATATGAGCAACATACTACCTTCCATAATGACAAGGCTACCATCCATTGGAGTGACAAAAATCCCAACGACAGACTACCTTCTAGAATGACAAGGCTAGCATCCATTGGAGTAACAAAAATCTCGAAAGCAGACTTCCTTCTATGATGACAAGGCTACCATCCATTGGAGTAACAAAAATATAAACAACAGACTAACATCCATAGTTACAAGGCTACAATCCATTGGAGTCACAGAAAGAACAACGATATACTACCTTCCCTAATGACAAGGCTAGCATCCATTGGAGTAACAAAAATCTCTACAACAAACTACCTTCCATAATGCTAAGGATACCATCCATTGAAGTAACAAAAATCTCGGCAACGGACTACCTTCCATAATGACAAGGCTACCATCCATTGGAGTAACAAAAATATCGACAACAGACTACCTTCCATAATGACAAGGCTACCATCCATTGGAGTAACAAAAATCTCGACAACAAACTACCTTCCATAATGACAACGATACCATCCATTGGAGTAACAAAAACATCGACAACAAACTACGTTCCACAAAGACGAGGCTACAGTCCATTGGAATAACAAAAATTTCGACAATAGACTACCATCTATAATGCCAATGATACCATCCAATGGAGTAACAAAAATCTCGACAATAGACTACCATCCATAATGACAAGCCTACCATCCATTGGAGTAACAAAAATCTCGAAAACAAACTACCTTCCATAATGACAAGGCTACCATCCATTGGAATAACAAAAATCTCGACAACAAACTACCTTCCATGATGACAAGGATACCATCCATTGGAGTAACAAAAACATTAACAACAGACTATGTTCCATAATGATAAGGCTACAATCCATTGGAATAACAAAAATGTCGACAATAGACTACCATCCATAATGACAATGATACCATCCATTGGAGTAACAAAAATCTAGACAACAGACTACCTTCCATAATGACAAGGCTACCATCCATTGAAGTAACAAATATCTCGAAAACAGACTACCTTTGTTAATGTCAAGGCTACCATCTATTAGAGTAACAAAAATCTTGACAATAGACAATTTTCCATAATGACAAGGCTACCATCCATTGGAGTAACAAAAATCTCGACAATAGACTACCTTCCATAATGACAAGGCTACCATCCATTGGAGTAACAAAAATATGAACAACAGACTACCTTCCATAGTGACAAGGCTACCATCCATTGGAGTGACAGAAATCACAACGACATACTACCTTCCCTAATGACAAGGCTAGCATCCATTGGAGTAACAAAAATCTCTACAACAAACTACCTTCCAAAATGATAAGGCTACCATCTATTGAAGTAACAAAAATCTCGAAAATAGACTACCTTCCATAATGATAAGGCTACATCCATTGGAGTAACAAAAATCTTGACAACAGACATCCTTCCATAATGATAATGCTACCATCTGTTGGAGTACCAAAAATCTCGAAAATAGACTACCTTCCATAATGACAAGGCTACCATCCATTAGAGTAACAAAAATCTGAACAACAAAATACCTTCCATAGTGACAAGGCTACCATCCATTGGAGTGACATAAATCACAACGACAGACTACCTTCCATAATGACAAGGCTTGCATCCATTGGAGTAACCAAAATCTCGACAACAAACTACCTTCCATAATGACAAGGCTACCATCCATTGAAGTAACAAAAATATCGACAACAGACTACCTTCCATAATGACAAAGCTACCATCCTTTAGAATAACAAAAATCTCGACAACAAACTTCCTTCCATAATGACAAGGCTACCATCCATTGGAGTAACAAAAATATAAACAACATACTAGCTTCCATAGTTACAAGGCTACAATCCTTTGGAGTGACAGAAATCACAACTATATACTACCTTCCCTAATGAGAAGGCTAGCATCCATGGGAGAAACAAAAATCTCTATAACAAACAACCTTCCATAATGATAAGTCTACCATCCATTGAAGTAACAAAAATCTCGACATCGGACTACCTTCCATAATGACAAGGCTACAATCCATTGGAATATCAAAAATCTCGACAACAGACTACCATCCATAATGAGAACTATACCATCCATTGGAGTAACAAAAATCTCGACAATAGACAACCTTCCATAATGATAATGCTCCCATCCATTGGAGTAACAAAAATATGAACAACTGACTACCTTCCATAGTGACAAGTCTACCATCCATTGGAGTGACAGAAATAAGAACGACAGACTACCTTCCATAATGACAAGGCAAGCATCCATTAGAGTAACCAAAATCATGAAAACAGACTACCTTCCATAATGACAAGGCTACCATCCATTAGAGTAACAAAAATCTTGACAATAGACAACCTTCCATAATGACAAGGCAACCATCCATTAGAGTAACAAAAATCTCGACAATAGACTACCTTCAATGATGACAAGGCTACCATCCATTGGAGTAACAAAAATATGAACAGACTTCCCTCCATAGTGACAAGGCTATCATCCATTGGAGTGACAGAAGACACAAAGACAGACTAACTTCCATAATGACAAGGCAATCATCCATTGGAGTAACAAAAATCTTGAAAAGAGACTACCTTTCATAATGACAAGGCTACCATCCATTAGAGTAACAAAAATCTTGACAATAGACAACCTTCCATAATGACAAGGCTACCATCCATTGGAGTAACAAAAATCTCGACAATAGACTACCTTCCATGATAAAAAGGCTACCATCCATTGGAGTAACAAAAATATGAACAAGAGACTACCTTCCATAATGACAAGGCAAGCATCCATTGGAGTAACAAAAATCTAGACAACAGACTACCTTCCATAATGACACGGCTACCATCCATTTGAATATCAAAAATCTCGACAACAGACTACCTTCCATAATTACAAGGCTACCTTCCATTGGAGTAACAAAAACATCGACATTAGAATAAGTTCCATAATGACAAGGCTATAATCCATTGGAATAAAAAAAATCTCGACAACAGACTACCATCCATAATGATAACGATATCATCCATTGGAGTAACAAAAATATCGACAATAGAATACGTTCCATAATGACAAGGCTACAATCCCTTGGAGTAACAAAAATCTAGACTATAGACAACCTTCCATAATGACAAGGCTAGCTTCCATTGGAGTAACAAAAATCTCGACAATAGACTACCTTCCATAATAATAATGCTACCATCCATTGGTGTATCAAAAATATGAACAACAAACTACCTTCCATAGTGACAAGGCTACCATCCATTGTTGTGAGAGAAATCACAACGACTGACGACCTTCCATAATGACAAGGCAAGCATCCATTGGAGTAACAAAAATGTCGACAGCAGACTACCTTCTATAATGACAAGGCTACCGTCCATTGTAATAACAAAAATCTCGACAACAGACTACCTTCCATAATACCAAGGCTACAATCCATTAGAGTAACAAAAATCTCGACAACAGACAACCTTATATTATGACATGGCTACCATCCATTGGAGTAACAAAAATCTCGACAATAGACTACCTTCCATAATGACAAGGCTACCATCCATTGGAGTAACCAAAATCTGAACAACAGAATGCCTTCCATAGTGACAAGGCTACCATCCATTGGTGACATAAATCACAACGATAGACTACCTTCCATAATGACAAGGCTAACATCCATTGGAGTAACAAAAATCTCGACAACAAATTACCTTCCATAATGACAAGGCTTCCATCAATTGAAGTAACAAAAATCTCGACAACAGACTACCTTCCATAATGACAAGGCTCCCATCCATTGAAGTAACAAAAATCTCGACAACATACTACCTTCCATAATGACAAGGCTCCCATCCATTGGAGTAACAAAAATATCGACAACAGACTACCTTCCATAATGACAAGGCTACCATCCTTTGGAATAACAAAAATCTTGACAACAAACTTCCTTCCATAATGACAAGGCTACCATCCATTGGAGTGACAGATATCACAACGACATACTACCTTCCCTAATGACAAGGCTAGCATCCATTGGAGAAACAAAAATTTCTACAACAAACTACCTTCCATAATGATAAATCTACCATCCATTGAAGTAAAAAAAATCTCGACATCGGACTACCTTCCATAATGACAAGGCTACAATCCATTGGAATAACAAAAATCTCCACAACAGACTACCATCCATAATGACAACTATACCATCAATTGGAGTAACAAAAATCTCGACAATAGACAACTTTCCATAATGACAAGGCTACCACCCAATGGAGTAACAAAAATATGAACAACAGACTACCTTCCATAGTGACAAGGCTACCATCCATTGGAGTGACAGAAATAAGAACGACAGACTGCCTTCCATAATGACAAGGCAAGCATCCATTAGAGTAACAAAAATCATGAAAACAGACTACCTTATATAATGTCAAGGCTACCATCCATTAGAGTAACAAAAATCTTGACAATAGACAAACTTCCATAATGACAAGGCTACCATCCATTGGAGTAACAAATATCTCGACAATAGACTACCTTCCATGATGACAAGGCTACCATCCATTGGAGTAACAAAAATATGAACAGACTGCCTTCCATAGTGACAAGGCTACCATCCATTGGAGTGACAGAAAGAACAACGATATACTACCTTCCCTAATGACAAGGCTAGCATCCATTGGAGTAACAAAAATCTCTACAACAAACTACCTTCCATAATGCTAAGGATACCATCCATTGAAGTAACAAAAATCTCGGCAACGGACTACCTTCCATAATGACAAGGCTACCATCCATTGGAGTAACAAAAATATCGACAACAGACTACCTTCCATAATGACAAGGCTACCATCCATTGGAGTAACAAAAATCTCGACAACAAACTACCTTCCATAATGACAACGATACCATCCATTGGAGTAACAAAAACATCGACAACAAACTACGTTCCACAAAGACGAGGCTACAGTCCATTGGAATAACAAAAATTTCGACAATAGACTACCATCTATAATGCCAATGATACCATCCAATGGAGTAACAAAAATCTCGACAACAGACTACCATCCATAATGACAAGCCTACCATCCATTGGAGTAACAAAAATCTCGAAAACAAACTACCTTCCATAATGACAAGGCTACCATCCATTGGAATAACAAAAATCTCGACAACAAACTACCTTCCATGATGACAAGGATACCATCCATTGGAGTAACAAAAACATTAACAACAGACTATGTTCCATAATGATAAGGCTACAATCCATTGGAATAACAAAAATGTCGACAATAGACTACCATCCATAATGACAATGATACCATCCATTGGAGTAACAAAAATCTAGACAACAGACTACCTTCCATAATGACAAGGCTACCATCCATTGAAGTAACAAATATCTCGAAAACAGACTACCTTTGTTAATGTCAAGGCTACCATCTATTAGAGTAACAAAAATCTTGACAATAGACAATTTTCCATAATGACAAGGCTACCATCCATTGGAGTAACAAAAATCTCGACAATAGACTACCTTCCATAATGACAAGGCTACCATCCATTGGAGTAACAAAAATATGAACAACAGACTACCTTCCATAGTGACAAGGCTACCATCCATTGGAGTGACAGAAATCACAACGACATACTACTTTCCCTAATGACAAGGCTAGCATCCATTGGAGTAACAAAAATCTCTACAACAAACTACCTTCCAAAATGATAAGGCTACCATCTATTGAAGTAACAAAAATCTCGAAAATAGACTACCTTCCATAATGATAAGGCTACATCCATTGGAGTAACAAAAATCTTGACAACAGACATCCTTCCATAATGATAATGCTACCATCTGTTGGAGTACCAAAAATCTCGAAAATAGACTACCTTCCATAATGACAAGGCTACCATCCATTAGAGTAACAAAAATCTGAACAACAAAATACCTTCCATAGTGACAAGGCTACCATCCATTGGAGTGACATAAATCACAACGACAGACTACCTTCCATAATGACAAGGCTTGCATCCATTGGAGTAACCAAAATCTCGACAACAAACTACCTTCCATAATGACAAGGCTACCATCCATTGAAGTAACAAAAATATCGACAACAGACTACCTTCCATAATGACAAAGCTACCATCCTTTAGAATAACAAAAATCTCGACAACAAACTTCCTTCCATAATGACAAGGCTACCATCCATTGGAGTAAAAAAAATATAAACAACATACTGGCTTCCATAGTTACAAGGCTACAATCCTTTGGAGTGACAGAAATCACAACTATATACTACCTTCCCTAATGAGAAGGCTAGCATCCATGGGAGAAACAAAAATCTCTATAACAAACAACCTTCCATAATGATAAGTCTACCATCCATTGAAGTAACAAAAATCTCGACATCGGACTACCTTCCATAATGACAAGGCTACAATCCATTGGAATATAAAAAATCTCGACAACAGACTACCATCCATAATGAGAACTATACCATCCATTGGAGTAACAAAAATCTCGACAATAGACAACCTTCCATAATGATAATGCTCCCATCCATTGGAGTAACAAAAATATGAACAACTGACTACCTTCCATAGTGACAAGTCTACCATCCATTGGAGTGACAGAAATAAGAACGACAGACTACCTTCCATAATGACAAGGCAAGCATCCATTAGAGTAACCAAAATCATGAAAACAGACTACCTTCCATAATGACAAGGCTACCATCCATTAGAGTAACAAAAATCTTGACAATAGACAACCTTCCATAATGACAAGGCAACCATCCATTAGAGTAACAAAAATCTCGACAATAGACTACCTTCAATGATGACAAGGCTACCATCCATTGGAGTAACAAAAATATGAACAGACTTCCCTCCATAGTGACAAGGCTATCATCCATTGGAGTGACAGAAGACACAAAGACAGACTAACTTCCATAATGACAAGGCAATCATCCATTGGAGTAACAAAAATCTTGAAAAGAGACT
This sequence comes from Vicia faba, assembly GCA_948472305.1. Taxonomy (NCBI): domain Eukaryota; kingdom Viridiplantae; phylum Streptophyta; class Magnoliopsida; order Fabales; family Fabaceae; genus Vicia; species Vicia faba. The sequence continues at coordinate 558,075,827 of OX451739.1, read as the reverse complement.
ACCTTTCATAATGACAAGGCTACCATCCATTAGAGTAACAAAAATCTTGACAATAGACAACCTTCCATAATGACAAGGCTACCATCCATTGGAGTAACAAAAATCTCGACAATAGACTACCTTCCATGATAAAAAGGCTACCATCCATTGGAGTAACAAAAATATGAACAAGAGACTACCTTCCATAATGACAAGGCAAGCATCCATTGGAGTAACAAAAATCTAGACAACAGACTACCTTCCATAATGACACGGCTACCATCCATTTGAATATCAAAAATCTCGACAACAGACTACCTTCCATAATTACAAGGCTACCTTCCATTGGAGTAACAAAAACATCGACATTAGAATAAGTTCCATAATGACAAGGCTATAATCCATTGGAATAAAAAAAATCTCGACAACAGACTACCATCCATAATGATAACGATATCATCCATTGGAGTAACAAAAATATCGACAATAGAATACGTTCCATAATGACAAGGCTACAATCCCTTGGAGTAACAAAAATCTAGACTATAGACAACCTTCCATAATGACAAGGCTAGCTTCCATTGGAGTAACAAAAATCTCGACAATAGACTACCTTCCATAATAATAATGCTACCATCCATTGGTGTATCAAAAATATGAACAACAAACTACCTTCCATAGTGACAAGGCTACCATCCATTGTTGTGAGAGAAATCACAACGACTGACGACCTTCCATAATGACAAGGCAAGCATCCATTGGAGTAACAAAAATGTCGACAGCAGACTACCTTCTATAATGACAAGGCTACCGTCCATTGTAATAACAAAAATCTCGACAACAGACTACCTTCCATAATACCAAGGCTACAATCCATTAGAGTAACAAAAATCTCGACAACAGACAACCTTATATTATGACATGGCTACCATCCATTGGAGTAACAAAAATCTCGACAATAGACTACCTTCCATAATGACAAGGCTACCATCCATTGGAGTAACCAAAATCTGAACAACAGAATGCCTTCCATAGTGACAAGGCTACCATCCATTGGTGACATAAATCACAACGATAGACTACCTTCCATAATGACAAGGCTAACATCCATTGGAGTAACAAAAATCTCGACAACAAATTACCTTCCATAATGACAAGGCTTCCATCAATTGAAGTAACAAAAATCTCGACAACAGACTACCTTCCATAATGACAAGGCTCCCATCCATTGAAGTAACAAAAATCTCGACAACAGACTACCTTCCATAATGACAAGGCTCCCATCCATTGGAGTAACAAAAATATCGACAACAGACTACCTTCCATAATGACAAGGCTACCATCCTTTGGAATAACAAAAATCTTGACAACAAACTTCCTTCCATAATGACAAGGCTACCATCCATTGGAGTGACAGATATCACAACGACATACTACCTTCCCTAATGACAAGGCTAGCATCCATTGGAGAAACAAAAATTTCTACAACAAACTACCTTCCATAATGATAAATCTACCATCCATTGAAGTAAAAAAAATCTCGACATCGGACTACCTTCCATAATGACAAGGCTACAATCCATTGGAATAACAAAAATCTCCATAACAGACTACCATCCATAATGACAACTATACCATCAATTGGAGTAACAAAAATCTCGACAATAGACAACTTTCCATAATGACAAGGCTACCACCCAATGGAGTAACAAAAATATGAACAACAGACTACCTTCCATAGTGACAAGGCTACCATCCATTGGAGTGACAGAAATAAGAACGACAGACTGCCTTCCATAATGACAAGGCAAGCATCCATTAGAGTAACAAAAATCATGAAAACAGACTACCTTATATAATGTCAAGGCTACCATCCATTAGAGTAACAAAAATCTTGACAATAGACAAACTTCCATAATGACAAGGCTACCATCCATTGGAGTAACAAATATCTCGACAATAGACTACCTTCCATGATGACAAGGCTACCATCCATTGGAGTAACAAAAATATGAACAGACTGCCTTCCATAGTGACAAGGCTACCATCCATTGGAGTGACAGAAAGAACAACGATATACTACCTTCCCTAATGACAAGGCTAGCATCCATTGGAGTAACAAAAATCTCTACAACAAACTACCTTCCATAATGCTAAGGATACCATCCATTGAAGTAACAAAAATCTCGGCAACGGACTACCTTCCATAATGACAAGGCTACCATCCATTGGAGTAACAAAAATATCGACAACAGACTACCTTCCATAATGACAAGGCTACCATCCATTGGAGTAACAAAAATCTCGACAACAAACTACCTTCCATAATGACAACGATACCATCCATTGGAGTAACAAAAACATCGACAACAAACTACGTTCCACAAAGACGAGGCTACAGTCCATTGGAATAACAAAAATTTCGACAATAGACTACCATCTATAATGCCAATGATACCATCCAATGGAGTAACAAAAATCTCGACAACAGACTACCATCCATAATGACAAGCCTACCATCCATTGGAGTAACAAAAATCTCGAAAACAAACTACCTTCCATAATGACAAGGCTACCATCCATTGGAATAACAAAAATCTCGACAAAAAACTACCTTCCATGATGACAAGGATACCATCCATTGGAGTAACAAAAACATTAACAACAGACTATGTTCCATAATGATAAGGCTACAATCCATTGGAATAACAAAAATGTCGACAATAGACTACCATCCATAATGACAATGATACCATCCATTGGAGTAACAAAAATCTAGACAACAGACTACCTTCCATAATGACAAGGCTACCATCCATTGAAGTAACAAATATCTCGAAAACAGACTACCTTTGTTAATGTCAAGGCTACCATCTATTAGAGTAACAAAAATCTTGACAATAGACAATTTTCCATAATGACAAGGCTACCATCCATTGGAGTAACAAAAATCTCGACAATAGACTACCTTCCATAATGACAAGGCTACCATCCATTGGAGTAACAAAAATATGAACAACAGACTACCTTCCATAGTGACAAGGCTACCATCCATTGGAGTGACAGAAATCACAACGACATACTACCTTCCCTAATGACAAGGCTAGCATCCATTGGAGTAACAAAAATCTCTACAACAAACTACCTTCCAAAATGATAAGGCTACCATCTATTGAAGTAACAAAAATCTCGAAAATAGACTACCTTCCATAATGATAAGGCTACATCCATTGGAGTAACAAAAATCTTGACAACAGACATCCTTCCATAATGATAATGCTACCATCTGTTGGAGTACCAAAAATCTCGAAAATAGACTACCTTCCATAATGACAAGGCTACCATCCATTAGAGTAACAAAAATCTGAACAACAAAATACCTTCCATAGTGACAAGGCTACCATCCATTGGAGTGACATAAATCACAACGACAGACTACCTTCCATAATGACAAGGCTTGCATCCATTGGAGTAACCAAAATCTCGACAACAAACTACCTTCCATAATGACAAGGCTACCATCCATTGAAGTAACAAAAATATCGACAACAGACTACCTTCCATAATGACAAAGCTACCATCCTTTAGAATAACAAAAATCTCGACAACAAACTTCCTTCCATAATGACAAGGCTACCATCCATTGGAGTAACAAAAATATAAACAACATACTAGCTTCCATAGTTACAAGGCTACAATCCTTTGGAGTGACAGAAATCACAACTATATACTACCTTCCCTAATGAGAAGGCTAGCATCCATGGGAGAAACAAAAATCTCTATAACAAACAACCTTCCATAATGATAAGTCTACCATCCATTGAAGTAACAAAAATCTCGACATCGGACTACCTTCCATAATGACAAGGCTACAATCCATTGGAATATCAAAAATCTCGACAACAGACTACCATCCATAATGAGAACTATACCATCCATTGGAGTAACAAAAATCTCGACAATAGACAACCTTCCATAATGATAATGCTCCCATCCATTGGAGTAACAAAAATATGAACAACTGACTACCTTCCATAGTGACAAGTCTACCATCCATTGGAGTGACAGAAATAAGAACGACAGACTACCTTCCATAATGACAAGGCAAGCATCCATTAGAGTAACCAAAATCATGAAAACAGACTACCTTCCATAATGACAAGGCTACCATCCATTAGAGTAACAAAAATCTTGACAATAGACAACCTTCCATAATGACAAGGCAACCATCCATTAGAGTAACAAAAATCTCGACAATAGACTACCTTCAATGATGACAAGGCTACCATCCATTGGAGTAACAAAAATATGAACAGACTTCCCTCCATAGTGACAAGGCTATCATCCATTGGAGTGACAGAAGACACAAAGACAGACTAACTTCCATAATGACAAGGCAATCATCCATTGGAGTAACAAAAATCTTGAAAAGAGACTACCTTTCATAATGACAAGGCTACCATCCATTAGAGTAACAAAAATCTTGACAATAGACAACCTTCCATAATGACAAGGCTACCATCCATTGGAGTAACAAAAATCTCGACAATAGACTACCTTCCATGATAAAAAGGCTACCATCCATTGGAGTAACAAAAATATGAACAAGAGACTACCTTCCATAATGACAAGGCAAGCATCCATTGGAGTAACAAAAATCTAGACAACAGACTACCTTCCATAATGACACGGCTACCATCCATTTGAATATCAAAAATCTCGACAACAGACTACCTTCCATAATTACAAGGCTACCTTCCATTGGAGTAACAAAAACATCGACATTAGAATAAGTTCCATAATGACAAGGCTATAATCCATTGGAATAAAAAAAATCTCGACAACAGACTACCATCCATAATGATAACGATATCATCCATTGGAGTAACAAAAATATCGACAATAGAATACGTTCCATAATGACAAGGCTACAATCCCTTGGAGTAACAAAAATCTAGACTATAGACAACCTTCCATAATGACAAGGCTAGCTTCCATTGGAGTAACAAAAATCTCGACAATAGACTACCTTCCATAATAATAATGCTACCATCCATTGGTGTATCAAAAATATGAACAACAAACTACCTTCCATAGTGACAAGGCTACCATCCATTGTTGTGAGAGAAATCACAACGACTGACGACCTTCCATAATGACAAGGCAAGCATCCATTGGAGTAACAAAAATGTCGACAGCAGACTACCTTCTATAATGACAAGGCTACCGTCCATTGTAATAACAAAAATATCGACAACAGACTACCTTCCATAATACCAAGGCTACAATCCATTAGAGTAACAAAAATCTCGACAACAGACAACCTTATATTATGACATGGCTACCATCCATTGGAGTAACAAAAATCTCGACAATAGACTACCTTCCATAATGACAAGGCTACCATCCATTGGAGTAACCAAAATCTGAATAACAGAATGCCTTCCATAGTGACAAGGCTACCATCCATTGGTGACATAAATCACAACGATAGACTACCTTCCATAATGACAAGGCTAACATCCATTGGAGTAACAAAAATCTCGACAACAAATTACCTTCCATAATGACAAGGCTTCCATCAATTGAAGTAACAAAAATCTCGACAACAGACTACCTTCCATAATGACAAGGCTCCCATCCATTGAAGTAACAAAAATCTCGACAACAGACTACCTTCCATAATGACAAGGCTCCCATCCATTGGAGTAACAAAAATATCGACAACAGACTACCTTCCATAATGACAAGGCTACCATCCTTTGGAATAACAAAAATCTTGACAACAAACTTCCTTCCATAATGACAAGGCTACCATCCATTGGAGTGACAGATATCACAACGACATACTACCTTCCCTAATGACAAGGCTAGCATCCATTGGAGAAACAAAAATTTCTACAACAAACTACCTTCCATAATGATAAATCTACCATCCATTGAAGTAAAAAAAATCTCGACATCGGACTACCTTCCATAATGACAAGGCTACAATCCATTGGAATAACAAAAATCTCCACAACAGACTACCATCCATAATGACAACTATACCATCAATTGGAGTAACAAAAATCTCGACAATAGACAACTTTCCATAATGACAAGGCTACCACCCAATGGAGTAACAAAAATATGAACAACAGACTACCTTCCATAGTGACAAGGCTACCATCCATTGGAGTGACAGAAATAAGAACGACAGACTGCCTTCCATAATGACAAGGCAAGCATCCATTAGAGTAACAAAAATCATGAAAACAGACTACCTTATATAATGTCAAGGCTACCATCCATTAGAGTAACAAAAATCTTGACAATAGACAAACTTCCATAATGACAAGGCTACCATCCATTGGAGTAACAAATATCTCGACAATAGACTACCTTCCATGATGACAAGGCTACCATCCATTGGAGTAACAAAAATATGAACAGACTGCCTTCCATAGTGACAAGGCTACCATCCATTGGAGTGACAGAAATCCCAACGACAAACTAACGTCCATAATGACAAGGCAATCATCCATTGGAGTATCAAAAATATTGAAAAGAGACTACCTTTCATAATAACAAGGCTACCATCCATTAGAGTAAAAAAAATCTCGACAATAGACAACCTTCCATAATGACAAGGCTACCATCCATTGGAGTAACAAAAATATCTATAATAGACTACCTTCCATAATGACAAGGCTACCATCCATTGGAGTAACACAAATATGAAAAATAGACTACCTTCCATAGTGACAAGGCTATGATCCATTGGAGTGACAAAAATCACAACGACAGACTACCTTCCATAATGACAAGGCTAGCATCCATTGTTGTAACAAAAATCTCGACAACAGACTTCTTTCCATAATGACAAGGCTACAATCCATTGGAGTAACAAAGATGTCGAGAACAAACTACCTTCCATAATGACAAGGCTACCATCCATTACAGTAACAAAAATCTCAAAAACAGACTACCTTCGATAATGACAAGGCTACCATCCATTAGAGTAACAAAAATCTAGACAACAGACAACCTTTTATTATTACATGGCTACCATACATTGGAGTAACGAAAATCTCGACAGTAGACTACCTTCCATAATGATAAGGCTACCATCCATTGGAGTAACAAAAATATCTATAATAGACTACCTTCCATAATGACAAGGCTACCATCCATTGGAGTAACACAAATATGAAAAATAGACTACCTTCCATAGTGACAAGGCTATGATCCATTGGAGTGACAAAAATCACAACGACAGACTACCTTCCATAATGACAAGGCTAGCATCCATTGTTGTAACAAAAATCTCGACAACAAACTTCTTTCCATAATGACAAGGCTACAATCCATTGGAGTAACAAAGATGTCGAGAACAAACTACCTTCCATAATGACAAGGCTACCATCCATTACAGTAACAAAAATCTCAAAAACAGACTACCTTCGATAATGACAAGGCTACCATCCATTAGAGTAACAAAAATCTAGACAACAGACAACCTTTTATTATTACATGGCTACCATCCATTGGAGTAACGAAAATCTCGACAGTAGACTACCTTCCATAACGACAAGGCTACCATCCATTGGAGTAACAAAAATCTGAACAACAGAATACCTTCCATAGTGACAAGGCTGCCATCCATTAGAGTGACATAAATCACAACGACCAACTACCTTCCATAATGACAAGGCTAGCATCCATTGGAGTAACAAAACTCTCGACAACAAACTACCTTCCATAATGACAAGGCTACCATCCATTGAAGTAACAAAAATATCGACAACAGACTACCTTCAATAATGACAAGGCTACCATCCTTTGGAATAACAAAAATCTCGACAAAAAACTTCCTTCCATAATGACAAGGCTACCATCCATTGGAATAACAAAAATATGAACAACAAACTAACTTCCATAGTGACAAGGCTACCAACCTTTGGAATAACAAAAATGTCGAAAACAGACTACCTTCCATAATGACAAGGCTACCATCCATTCGAGTAACAAATATCTAGACAACATACAACCTTCCATAATGATAATGCAACCATCTATTGGAGTAACAAAAATATCGACAATAGACTACCTTCCATAATGACAAGGATACAATCCATTGGAGTAACAAAAATATGAGCAAAAGACTACCTTCCATAGTGACAATGCTACCATCCATTGGAGTGACAAAAATCACAACGACAGACTACCTTCCATAATGATAATGCTACCATACATTGGAGTAACAAAAATCTCGAAAACAGACTTCCTTCCATAATTACAAGGCTACCATCCATTGGAGTAACAAAAATATAAACAACAAACTAACTTCCATAGTTACAAGGCTACAATCCATTGGAGTCACAGAAAGAACAACGATATACTACCTTCCCTAATGACAAGGCTAGCATCCATTGGAGTAACAAAAATCTCTACAACAAACTACCTTCCATAATGATAAGTCTACCATCCATTGAAGTAACAAAAATCTCCGCAACGGACTACCTTCCATAATGACAAGGATACCATCCATTGGAGTAACAAAAATATCGACAACAGACTTCCTTCCATAATGACAAGGCTACCATCCATTGGAGTAACAAACATCTCGACAACAAACTACCTTTCATAATGACAAAGATACCATCCATTGGAGTAACAAAAACATCGACAACAAACTACGTTCCATAAAGACGAGGCTACAGTCCATTGGAATAACAAAAATTTCGACAATAGTACCATCTATAATGCCAATGATACCATCCATTGGAGTAACAAAAATCTCGACAACAGACTACCATCCATAATGACAAGCCTACCATCCATTGGAGTAACAAAAATCTCGAAAACAAACTACCTTCCATAATGATAAGGCTAGCATCCATTGGAGTAACAAAAATCTCGACAACAGACTACCTTCCATAATGACCAGGCTACCATCCATTGGAATAACAAAAATCTCGATAACAAACTACCTTCCATGATGACAAGGATACCATCCATTGGAGTAACAAAAACATCGACAACAGACTACGTTCCATAATGATAAAGCTACAATCCATTGTTATAACAAAAATGTCGACCATAGACTACCATCCATAATGATAATGATACCATCCATTAGAGTAACAAAAATCTCGACAACAGACTACCTTCCATAATGACAAGGCTACCATCCATTGAAGTAACAAATATCTCGAAAACATACTACCTTTCTTAATGTCAACGCTACCATCTATTAGAGTAACAAAAATCTCGACAATAGACAATTTTCCATAATGACAAGGCTACCATCCATTGGAGTAACAAAAATCTCGACAATAGATTACCTTCCATAATGACAAGGCTACCATCCATTGGAGTAACAAAAATATGAACAACAGACTACCTTCCATAGTGACAAGGCTACCATCCATTGGAGTGACATAAATCACAACGACACACGACCTTCCATAATGACAAGGCTAGCATCCATTGGAGTAACAAAAATCTCGAAAACATACTACCTTCCATAATGATAAGGCTACCCTCCATTGGAGTAACAAAAATCTCGACAACAGACAACATTCCATAATGATAATGCTACTATCTGTTGGAGTACCAAAAATCTCGACAATAGACTCCCTTCCATAATGACAAGTCTACCATCCATTGGAGTAACAAAAATATGAACAATAGACTACCTTCCATAGTGACAACGATACCATCCATTGGAGTAACAAAAACATCGACAACAAACTACGTTCCATAAAGACGAGGCTACAATCCATTGGAATAACAAAAATTTCGACAATAGACTACCATCTATAATGCCAATGATACCATCCATTGGAGTAACAAAAATCTCGACAACAGACTACCATCCATAATGACAAGCCTACCATCCATTGGAGTAACAAAAATCTCAAAAACAAATTACCTTCCATAATGGCAATGCTAGCATCCATTGGAGTAACAAAAATCTCGACAACAGACTACCTTCCATAATGACAAGGCTACCATCCATTGGAGTAACAAAAATCTCGACAATAGACTACCTTCCATAATGACAAGGCTACCATCCATTGGAGTAACAAAAATATGAACAACAGACTACCTTCCATAGTGAGAAGGCTACCATCCATTGGAGTGACAGAAATCACAACGACATACGACCTTCCATAATGACAAGGCTAGCATCCATTGGAGTAACAAAAATCTCGACAACATACTACCTTCCATAATGACAAGGATACCATACATTGGAGTAACAAAAATCTCGAAAACAGACTACCTTCCATAATGATAAGGCTACCATCCATTGGAGTAACAAAAATCTCGACAACAGACAACCTTCCATAATGATAAAGCTACCATATGTTGGAGTACCCAAAATCTCGACAATAGACTACCTTCCATAATGACAAGGCTACCATCCATTGGAGTAACAAAAATATGAACAATAGACTACCTTCCATAGTGACAAGGCAAATATCCATTGGAGTGACACAAATCACAACGACATACTACCTTCCATAATTACAAGGCTAGAATCCATTGGAGTAACAAAAATCTCAACAACAAACTACCTTCCATAATGACAAGGCTACCATTCATTAGAATAACAAAAATCTAGACAACAGACTACCTTCCATAATGACAAAGCTACTATGCATTGGAGTAAAAAAGATATCGACAACAGACTACCTTCCATAATGATAATGCTACCATCAATTTGAGTAACAAAAATCTCGACAATAGACTACCTTCGATAATGACAAGGCTACCATCCATTAGAGTAACAAACATATGAACAATAGAATACCTTCCATAGTGACAAGGCTACCATCCATTGGCGTGACATAAATCACAATGACGGACTACCTTCCATAATGATAAGGCTAGCATCCATTGGAGTAACAAAAATCTCGACAACAAACTACCTTCCATAATGACAAGGCTACCATCCATTAAAGTAACAAAAATCTCAACAACAAACTACCTTCCATAATGACAAGGCTCCCATCCATTGGAGTAACAAAAATATCGACAATAGACTACCTTCCATAATAAAAAGCCTATCATCCTTTGGAATAACAAAAATCTCGACAATAAACTATCTTCCATAATGACAAGGCTATCATCCATTGGAGTAACAAAAATCTCAAAAATAGACTACCTTCCATAATCACAAGGCTACCATCCATTGGAGTAACAAAAATCTCGACAACAGAAAACCTTCCATAATGATAATGCTACAATCCATTGGAGTAACAAAAATCTCGACAATAGACTACCTTCCATAATGACAAGGCTACCATCCATTGCAGTAACAAAAATATAAGCAACAGACTACCTTCCAATGTGACAAGGCTACCATCCATTGGAGTGACAAAAATCACAACGACAGACTACCTTCCATAATGACAAGGCTAGCATCCATTGGAGTAACAAAAATATTGACAACAAACTACCTTCCAAAATGACAAGGCTATCATCCATTGAAGTAACAAAAATATCAATAACAGACTACCTTCCATAATGACAAGGCTCCCATCCATTGGAGTAACAAAAATATCGACAATTGACTACCTTCCATAATAACAAGGCTAACATCCTTTGGAATAACAAAAATCTCGACAAAAAACTACCTTCCATAATGACAAGGCTACCATCCATTGGAGTAACAAAAATATGAACAATAAACTACCTTCCATAGTGACAAGGCTACCATCCATTGGAGTAACAAAAATCTCGAAAACAGACTACCTTCCATAATGACAAGGCTACCATCCTTTGGAGTAACAAAAATCTCGACAACAAACAACCTTCCATAATGATAATGCTACCATCCATTGGAGTAACAAAAATCTGGACAATAGACTACCTTCCATAATGACAAGGCGGCCATCCATTGGATTAACAAAAATATGAGCAACAGACTACCTTCCATAGTGACAAGGCAACCATCCTTTGGAATAACAAAAATCTCGACAACATACTACCTTCCATAATGACAAGGCTACCATCCATTGAAGTAACAAAAATATCGACAAGAGACTAACTTCCATAATGACAAGGCTCCCATCCATTGGAGTAACAAAAATATCGATAACAGACTACCTTCTATAATGACAAGGCTACCATCCTTTGGATGAACAAAAATCTAGATAAAAAACTACCTTCCATAATGACAAGGCTACCATCCATTTGAGTAACAAAAATATGAACAACAGACTACCTTCCATAGTAATAAGGCTACCATCCATTGGAGTAACAAAAATCTCGAAAACAGACTACCTTCCATAATGACAAGGCTACCATCCATTGGAGTAACAAAAATCTCGACAACAGACAACCTTCCATAATGATAATGCTACCTTCCATTGGAGTAACAAAAATCTCGACAATAGACAACCTTCCATAATGATAACGCTACCATCCATTTGAGTAACAAAAATATGAGCAACAAACTACCTTCCATAGTGACAAGGCTACCATCCATTGGAGTGACAGAAATGACAACGACAGACTACCTTCCATAATGACAAGGCTAGCATCCATTGGAGTAACAAAAATCTCGACAACAGACTACCTTCCATAATGACAAGGCTACCATGAATTGGAGTAACAAAAATAATTATAATAGACTATGTTCCATAATGACAAGGCTACTATCCATTATAGTAACCAAACTAGCTACAACAGAATACCTTCCATAATGACAAGGCTACCATCCATTAGAGTAACAAAAATCTCGACAATAGACAACCTTCCATAATGACAAGGATACCATCCAATGGAGTAACAAAAATATCGACAATAGACTACCTTCCATAATGACAAGGCTACCATCCATTAGAGTAACAAAAATATGACCAACAGACTACCTTCCATAGTGACAAGGCTACCATCCATTGGAGTGACAGAAATCACAATGACAGACTACCTTCCATAATGACAAGGCTAGCATCCATTAGAGTAACAAAAATCTCGACAACAGACTACCTTCCATAATGACAAGGCTACCATCCATTGAAGTAATAAATATCTCGACAACAGACTACCTTCCATAATGACAAGGCTCCCATCCATTGGAGTAACAACAATATCGACAACAGACTAACTACCATAATGACAAGGCTACCATCCTTTGGAATAACAAAAAATCTCGACAAAAAACTACCTTCCAAAATGACAAGGCTACCATCCATTGGAGTAACACAAATATGAACAACAGACTACCTTCCATATTGACAAGGCTACCATCCCTTGGAGTTAAAAAAATCTCGAAAACATACTACCTTCCATAATGACAAGGCTACCATCCATTGGAGTAACAAAAATCTCGACAACAGACAACCTTCCAAAATGATAATGCTACCATCCATTGGAGTAACACAAATCTCGACAATAGACTACCTTCCATAATGACAAGGCTACCATCCATTAGAGTAACAAAAATACGAGCAACAGACTACCTTCCATAGTGACAAGGCTACCATCCATTGGAGTGACAGAAATCACAACGACATACTACCTTCCATAATGACAAGGCTACCATCCATTGGAGTGACAGAAATCACAACGACATACTACCTTCCATAATGACAAGGCTAGCATCCATTGGAGTAACAAACATCTCGACAACAGACTACCTTCCATAATGACAAGGCTACCATCCATTGGAGTAACAACAATATCGACAACAGACTACCTTCCATAATGACAAGGCTACCATCCATTGGAGTAACAAAATTATCGACAACAGACTACCTTCCATAATGACAAGGCTACCATCCATTGGAGTAACAAAAATTTGAACAACAGACTACCTTCCGTAGTGACAAGGCTACCATCCATTGGAGTTACAAAAATCTTGAAAACATACTACCTTCCATAATGACAAGGCTACCATCCATTGGAGTAACAAAAATCTCGACAACAGACAACCTTCCATAATGATAATGCTACCATCCATTGGAGTAATAAAAATCTCGAAAATAGACTACCTTCCATAATGACAAGGCTACCATCCATTAGAGTAACAAAAATATGAGCAACAAACTACCTTCCATAGTGATAAGGCTACCATCCATTGGAGTGACAGAAATCACAATGACAGACTACCTTCCATAATGACAAGGCTAGCATCCATTGGAGTAACAAAAATCTCGACAACAGACTACCTTCCATAATGACAAGGCTACCATCCATTGAAGTAAAAAATATCTCGACAACATACTACCTTCCATAATGACAAGGCTCCCATCCATTGGAGTAATAACAATATCGACAACAGACTACCTACCATAATGACAAGGCTACCATCCTTTGGAATAACAAAAATCTCGACAAAAAACTACCTTCCAAAATGACAAGGCTACCATCCATTGGAGTAACACAAATATGAACAACAGACTACCTTCCATAGTGACAAGGCTACCATCCATTGGAGTTAAAAAATCTCGAAAACATACTACCTTCCATAATGAAAAGGCTACCATCCATTGGAGTAACAAAAATCTCGACAACAGACAACCTTCCAAAATGATAATGCTACAATCCATTGGAGTAACACAAATCTCGACAATAGACTACCTTCCATAATGACAAGGCTACCATCCATTAGAGTAACAAAAATACGAGCAACAGACTACCTTCCATAGTGACAAGGCTACCATCCATTGGAGTGACAGAAATCACAACGACAGACTACCTTCCATAATTACAACGCTAGCATCCAGTAGAGTAACAAAAATCTCGACAACAGACTACCTTCCATAATGACAAGGCTATCATATATTGGAGTAACAAAAATCTCGACAACAGACTACCTTCCATAATGACAAGGCTACCATCCATTGGAGTAACAAAAATATCGACAACAGACTACCTTCCATAATGACAAGGCTACCATCCTTTGGAATAACAAAAATCTCGACAAAGAACTACCTTCCATAAGGACAAGGCTACCATCCATTGGAGTAACAAAAATATGAGTAACAGACTACCTTCCATAGTGACAAGGCTACCATCCATTGGAGTGATAGAAATCACAATGACAGACTACCTTCCGAAATGACAAGGCTAGCATCCATTGGAGTAACAAAAATCTCGACAACAAACTACCTTCCATAATGACAAGGCTACCATCCATTGAAGTAACAAAAATATCGACAACAGACTACCTTCCATAATTACAAGGCTCCCATCCATTGGAGTAACAAAAATATCGATAACAGACTACCTTCCATAATGACAAGGCTACCATCCTTTGGAATAACAAAAATCTCGACAACATACTACCTTCCATAATGACAAGGCTACCATCCATTGAAGTAACAAAAATATCGACAATAGACTACCTTCCATAATGACAAGGCTCCCATCCATTGGAGTAACAAAAATATCGATAACAGACTACCTTCCATAATGACAAGGCTACCATCCTTTGGAATAACAAAATTATCGACAAAAAACTACCTTCCATAATGACAAGGTTACCATCCATTTGAGTAACAAAAATATGAACAACAAACTACCTTCCATAGTAATAAGGCTACCATCCATTGGAGTAACAAAAATCTCGAAAATAGACTACCTTCCATAATGACAAGGCTACCATCCATTGGAGTAACAAAAATCTCGACAACAGACAACCTTCTATAATGATAATGCTACCTTCCATTGGAGTAACAAAAATCTCGACAATAGACTACCTTCCATAATGACAAGGCTACCATCCATTGGAGTAACAAAAATATGAGCAACAAATTACCTTCCATAGTGATAAGGCTACCATCAATTGGAGTGACAGAAATCACAACGACAGACTACCTTCCATAATGACAAGGCTAACATCCATTGGAGTAACAAAAATCTCGTCAACAGACTACCTTCCATAACGACAAGGCTACCATGAATTAGAGTAACAAAAATAATTATAATAGACTATGTTCCATAATGACAAGGCTACCATCCATTATAGTAACCAAAATATCGACAACAAAATACCTTCCATAATGACAAGGCTACCATCCATTAGAGTAACAAAAATCTCGACAATAGACAACCTTCCATAATGACAAGGATACCATCCATTGGAGTAACAAAAATATCGACAATAGACTACCTTCCATAATGACAAGGCTACCATCCATTGGAGTAACAAAAATATAACCAACAGACTAGCTTCCATAGTTAAAAGGCAAAAATCCATTGGAGTGACAAAAATCACAACGATAGACTACCTTCCCTAATGACAAGGCTAAAAGCCATTGGAGTAAAAAAAATCTCGACAATAGACTACCTTCCATAATCACAAGGCTACCATTCATTGGAATAACAAAAATCTAAACAACAAACTACCTTCCATGAAAACAAGGCTACTATGCATTGGAGTAACAAAGATATCGACAACAGACTACCTTCCATAATGATAATGCTACCATCCATTGGAGTAACAAAAATCTCGACAATAGACTACCTTCGATAATGACAAGGCTACCATCCATTAGAGTAACAAAAATCTCGACAACAGACAACCTTCCATAATGACAAGGCTACCATCCATTGGAGTAACAATAATCTCGACAATAGACTATCGTCCATAATGACAAGGCTACCATCCATTGGAGTAACAAAAATATGAACATAGAATAACATCCATAGTGACAAGGCTACCATCCATTGGAGTGACATAAATCACAATGACTGACTACCTTCCATAATGACAAGGCTACCATCCATTGGAGTAACAAAAATCTCGACAACAAACTACCTTCCATAATGACAAGGCTACCATCCATTGAAGTAAAAAATATCTTGACAACAGACTACCTTCCATAATGACAAGGCTCCCATCCATTGGAGTAACAAAAATATCGACAACAGACTACCTTACATAATGACAAGGCTACCATCCTTTGGAATAACAAAAATCTCGACAAAAAACTACCTTCCATAATGACAAGGCTACCATCCATTGGAGTAACACAAATATGAACAACAAACTACCTTCCATACTGACAAGGCTACCATCCATTGGAGTAACAAAAATCTTGAAAACATACTACCTTCCATAATGACAAGGCTACCATCCATTGGAGTAACAAAAATCTCGACAACAGACAACCTTCCATAATGATAATGCTACCATCCATTGGAGTAACAAAAATATCGACAATAGACTACCTTCCATAATGACAAGGCTACCATCCATTGGAGTAACAAAAATACGAGCAACAAATTACCTTCCATAGTGAGAAGGCTACCATCCATTGGAGTGACAGAAATCACAATGACAGACTACCTTCCATAATGACAAGGCTAGCATCCATTGGAGTAACAAAAATCTCTACAAAAGACTACCTTCAATAATGACAAGGCTACCATCCATTAAAGTAAAAAATATCTCGACAACAGACGACCTTCCATAATTACAAGGCTCCCATCCATTGGAGTAACAACAATATCGACAACAGACTACCTTCCATAATGACAAGTCTACCATCCTTTGGAATAACAAAAATCTCGACAAAAAACTACCTTCCATAATGACAAGGCTACCATCCATTGGAGTAACACAAATATGAACAACAGACTACCTTCCATACTGACAAGGCTACCATCCATTGGAGTAACAAAAATCTCGAAAACATACTACCTTCCATAATGACAAGGCTACCATCCATTGGAGTAACAAAAATCTCGACAATAGACAACCTTCCATAATGATAATGCTACCATCCATTGGAGTAACAAAAATGTCGACAATAGACTACCTTCCATAATGACAAGGCTACCATCCATTGGAGTAACAAAAATATGAGCAACAGACTACCTTCCATAGTTACAAGGCTACCATCCATTGGAGTGACAGAAATCACAATGACAGACTACCTTCCATAATGACCAGGATAGCATCCATTGGAGTAACAATAATCTCGACAACAGACTACCTTTCATAATGACAAGGCTACCATCCATTGGAGTAACAAAAATCTCGACAATAGACTACCTTCCATAATGACAAGGCTACCATCCATTGGAGTAACAAAAATATCGAAAACAGACTACCTTCCATAATGACAAGGCTACCATCCATTGGAGTAACAAAAATATGAACAACAGACTACCTTCCGTAGTGACAAGGCTACCATCCATTGGAGTTACAAAAATCATGAAAACATACTACCTTCCATAATGACAAGGCTACCATCCATTGGAGTAACAAAAATCTCGACAACAGACAACCTTCCATAATGATAATGCTACCATCCATTGGAGTAATAAAAATCTCGACAATAGACTACCTTCCATAATGACAAGGCTACCATCCATTAGAGTAACAAAAATATGAGCTACAAACTACCTTCCATAGTGACAAGGCTACCATCCATTGGAGTGACAGAAATCACAATGACAGACTACCTTCCATAATGACAAGGCTAGCATCCATTAGAGTAACAAAAATCTCGACAACAGACTACCTTCCATAATGACAAGGCTACCATCCATTGAAGTAATAAATATCTCGACAACAGACTACCTTCCATAATGACAAGGCTACCATCCATTGGAGTAACAAAAATATGAATAACAAACTACCTTCCGTAGTGACAAGGCTACCATCCATTGGAGTTACAAAAATCATGAAAACATACTACCTTCCATAATGACAAGGCTACCATCCATTGGAGTAACAAAAATCTCGACAACAGACAACCTTCCATAATGATAATGCTACCATCCATTGGAGTAATAAAAATCTCGACAATAGACTACCTTCCATAATGACAAGGCTACCATCCATTAGAGTAACAAAAATATGAGCTACAAACTACCTTCCATAGTGACAAGGCTACCATCCATTGGAGTGACAGAAATCACAATGACAGACTACCTTCCATAATGACAAGGCTAGCATCCATTAGAGTAACAAAAATCTCGACAACAGACTACCTTCCATAATGACAAGGCTACCATCCATTGAAGTAATAAATATCTCGACAACAGACTACCTTCCATAATGACAAGGCTCCCATCCATTGGAGTAACAACAATATCGACAACAGACTACCTACCATAATGACAAGGCTACCATCCTTTGGAATAACAAAAATCTCGACAAAAAACTACCTTCCAAAATGACAAGGCTACCATCCATTGGAGTAACACAAATATGAACAACAGACTACCTTCCATATTGACAAGGCTACCATCCCTTGGAGTTAAAAAAATCTCGAAAACATACTACCTTCCATAATGACAAGGCTACCATCCATTGGAGTAACAAAAATCTCGACAACAGACAACCTTCCAAAATGATAATGCTACCATCCATTGGAGTAACACAAATCTCGACAATAGACTACCTTCCATAATGACAAGGCTACCATCCATTAGAGTAACAAAAATACGAGCAACAGACTACCTTCCATAGTGACAAGGCTACCATCCATTGGAGTGACATAAATCACAACGACATACTACCTTCCATAATGACAAGGCTACCATCCATTGGAGTGACAGAAATCACAACGACATACTACCTTCCATAATGACAAGGCTAGCATCCATTGGAGTAACAAAAATCTCGACAAAAGACTACCTTCCATAATGACAAGGCTACCATCCATTGGAGTAACAACAATATCGACAACAGACTACCTTCCATAATGACAAGGCTACCATCCTTTGGAATAACAAAAATCTCGACAAAGAACTACCTTCCATAAGGACAAGGGTACCATCCATTGGAGTAACAAAAACATGAGCAACAGACTACCTTCCATAGTGACAAGGCTACCATCCATTGGAGTGATAGAAATCACAATGACATACTACCTTCCATAATGACCAGGCTAGCATCCATTGGAGTAACAAAAATCTCGACAACAGACTACCTTTCATAATGACAAGGCTACCATCCATTGGAGTAACAAAAATCTCGACAATAGACTACCTTCCATAATGACAAGGCTACCATCCATTGGAGTAACAAAAATATCGACAACAGACTACCTTCCATAATGACAAGGCTACCATCCATTGGAGTAACAAAAATATGAACAACAGACTACCTTCCGTAGTGACAAGGCTACCATCCATTGGAGTTACAAAAATCTTGAAAACATACTACCTTCCATAATGACAAGGCTACCATCCATTGGAGTAACAAAAATCTCGACAACATACAACCTTCCATAATGATAATGCTACCATCCATTGGAGTAATAAAAATCTCGAAAATAGACTACCTTCCATAATGACAAGGCTACCATCCATTAGAGTAACAAAAATATGAGCAACAAACTACCTTCCATAGTGATAAGGCTACCATCCATTGGAGTGACAGAAATCACAATGACAGACTACCTTCCATAATGACAAGGCTAGCATCCATTGGAGTAACAAAAATCTCGACAACAGACTACCTTCCATAATGACAAGGCTACCATCCATTGAAGTAAAAAATATCTCGACAACATACTACCTTCCATAATGACAAGGCTCCCATCCATTGGAGTAATAACAATATCGACAACAGACTACCTACCATAATGACAAGGCTACCATCCTTTGGAATAACAAAAATCTCGACAAAAAACTACCTTCCAAAATGACAAGGCTACCATCCATTGGAGTAACACAAATATGAACAACAGACTACCTTCCATAGTGACAAGGCTACCATCCATTGGAGTTAAAAAATCTCGAAAACATACTACCTTCCATAATGAAAAGGCTACCATCCATTGGAGTAACAAAAATCTCGACAACAGACAACCTTCCAAAATGATAATGCTACAATCCATTGGAGTAACACAAATCTCGACAATAGACTACCTTCAATAATGACAAGGCTACCATCCATTAGAGTAACAAAAATACGAGCAACAAACTACCTTCCATAGTGACAAGGCTACCATCCATTGGAGTGACAGAGATCACAACGACAGACTACCTTCCATAATGACAACGCTAGCATCCAGTAGAGTAACAAAAATCTCGACAACAGACTACCTTCCATAATGACAAGGCTATCATATATTGGAGTAACAAAAATCTCGACAACAGACTACCTTCCAGAATGACAAGGCTACCATCC
Source organism: Vicia faba (assembly GCA_948472305.1). Lineage (NCBI taxonomy): Eukaryota > Viridiplantae > Streptophyta > Magnoliopsida > Fabales > Fabaceae > Vicia > Vicia faba. The sequence continues at coordinate 558,054,754 of OX451739.1, read as the reverse complement.
ATTGGAGTAACAAAAATATCGACAACAGACTACCTTCCATAATGACAAGGCTACCATCCTTTGGAATAACAAAAATCTCAACAAAGAACTACCTTCCATAAGGACAAGGCTACCATCCATTGGAGTAACAAAAATATGAGTAACAGCCTACCTTCCAGAGTGACAAGGCTACCATCCATTGGAGTGATAGAAATCACAATGACAGACTACCTTCCAAAATGACAAGGCTAGCATCCATTGGAGTAACAAAAATCTCAACAACAAACTACCTTCCATAATGACAAGGCTACCATCCATTGAAGTAACAAAAATATCGACAACAGACTACCTTCCATAATTACAAGGCTCCCATCCATTGGAGTAACAAAAATATCGATAACAGCCTACCTTCCATAATGACAAGGCTACCATCCTTTGGAATAACAAAAATCTTGACAACATACTACCTTCCATAATGACAAGGCTACCATCCATTGAAGTAACAAAAATATCGACAATAGACTACCTTCCATAATGACAAGGCTCCCATCCATTGGAGTAACAACAATATCGACAACAGACTACCTACCACAATGACAAGGCTACCATCCTTTGGAAAAACAAAAATCTCGACAAAAAACTACCTTCCAAAATGACAAGGCTACCATCCATTGGAGTAACACAAATATGAACAACAGACTACCTTCCATAGTGACAAGGCTACCATCCATTGGAGTTAAAAAAATCTCGAAAACATACTACCTTCCATAATGACAAGGCTACCATCCATTGGAGTAACAAAAATCTCGACAACAGACAACCTTCCATAATGACAAGGCTACCATCCTTTGGAATAACAAAAATCTCGACAACATAATACCTTCCATAATGACAAGTCTACCATCCATTAAAGTAACAAAAATATCGACAATAGACTACCTTCCATAATGACAAGGCTCCCATCCATTGGAGTAACAAAAATCTCGAAAACATACTACCTTCCATAATGACAAGGCTACCATCCATTAGAGTAACAAAAATCTCAACAACAGACAACCTTCCATAATGATAATGCTACCATCCATTGGAGTAACAAATATCTCGACAATAGACTACCTTCCATAATGACAAGGCTACCATCCATTGGAGTAACAAAAGTACGAGCAACAAACTACCTTCCATAGTGACAAGGCAACCATCCATTGGAGTGACAGAAATCACAATGACAGACTACCTTCCATAATGGCCAGGCTAGCATCCATTGGAGTAAAAAAAATCTCGACAACAGACTACCTTTCATAATGACAAGGCTACCATCCATTGGAGTAACAAAAATCTCGACAACAGACTACCTTCCATAATGACTAGGCTACCATCCATTGGAGTAACAAAAATATCGACAACAGATTACCTTCCATAATGAAAAGGCTACCATCCATTGGAGTAACAAAAATATGAACAACAGACTACCTTCCGTAGTTACAAGGCTACCATCCATTGGAGTTAAAAAAATCTTGAAAACATACTACCTTCCATAATGACAAGGCTACCATCCATTGGAGTAACAAAAATCTCGACAACAGACAACCTTCCATAATGATAATGCTACCATCCATTGGAGTAACAAAAATCTCGACAATAGACTACCTTCCATAATGAAAAGGCTACCATCCATTAGAGTAACAAAAATACATGCAACAAACTACCTTCCATAGTGACAAGGCTACCATCCATTGGAGTTACAGAAATCACAATGACAGACTACCTTCAATTATGACAAGGCTAGCATCCATTGGAGTAACAAAAATCTCGACAACAGACTACCTTCCATAATGACAAAGCTACCATCCATTGAAGTAAAAAATATCTCGACAACAGACTACCTTCCATAATGACATGGCTCCCATCCATTGGAGTAACAACAATATCGACAACAGACTACCTACCATAATGACAAGGCTACCATCCTTTGGAATAACAAAAATCTCGACAAAAAACTACCTTCCATAATGACAAGGCTACAATCCATTGGAGTAACACAAATATGAACAACAGACTACCTTCCATATTGACAAGGCTACCATCCCTTGGAGTTAAAAAAATCTCGAAAACATACTACCTTCCATAATGACAAAGCTACCATCCATTGGAGTAACAAAAATCTCGACAACAGACAACCTTCCAAAATGATAATGCTACCATCCATTGGAGTAACACAAATCTCGACAATAGACTACCTTCCATAATGACAAGGCTACCATCCATTAGAGTAACAAAAATACGAGCAACAGACTACCTTCCATAGTGACAAGGCTACCATCCATTGGAGTGACATAAATCACAACGACATACTACCTTCCATAATGACAAGGCTACCATCCATTGGAGTGACAGAAATCACAACGACATACTACCTTCCATAATGACAAGGCTAGCATCCATTGGAGTAACAAAAATCTCGACAAAAGACTACCTTCCATAATGACAAGGCTACCATCCATTGGAGTAACAACAATATCGACAACAGACTACCTCCCATAATGACAAGGCTACCATCCTTTGGAATAACAAAAATCTCGACAAAGAACTACCTTCCATAAGGACAAGGGTACCATCCATTGGAGTAACAAAAACATGAGCAACAGACTACCTTCCATAGTGACAAGGCTACCATCCATTGGAGTGATAGAAATCACAATGACATACTACCTTCCATAATGACCAGGCTAGCATCCATTGGAGTAACAAAAATCTCGACAACAGACTACCTTTCATAATGACAAGGCTACCATCCATTGGAGTAACAAAAATCTCGACAATAGACTACCTTCCATAATGACAAGGCTACCATCCATTGGAGTAACAAAAATATCGACAACAGACTACCTTCCATAATGACAAGGCTACCATCCATTGGAGTAACAAAAATATGAACAACAGACTACCTTCCGTAGTGACAAGGCTACCATCCATTGGAGTTACAAAAATCTTGAAAACATACTACCTTCCATAATGACAAGGCTACCATCCATTGGAGTAACAAAAATCTCGACAACATACAACCTTCCATAATGATAATGCTACCATCCATTGGAGTAATAAAAATCTCGAAAATAGACTACCTTCCATAATGACAAGGCTACCATCCATTAGAGTAACAAAAATATGAGCAACAAACTACCTTCCATAGTGATAAGGCTACCATCCATTGGAGTGACAGAAATCACAATGACAGACTACCTTCCATAATGACAAGGCTAGCATCCATTGGAGTAACAAAAATCTCGACAGCAGACTACCTTCCATAATGACAAGGCTACCATCCATTGAAGTAAAAAATATCTCGACAACATACTACCTTCCATAATGACAAGGCTCCCATCCATTGGAGTAATAACAATATCGACAACAGACTACCTACCATAATGACAAGGCTACCATCCTTTGGAATAACAAAAATCTCGACAAAAAACTACCTTCCAAAATGACAAGGCTACCATCCATTGGAGTAACACAAATATGAACAACAGACTACCTTCCATAGTGACAAGGCTACCATCCATTGGAGTTAAAAAATCTCGAAAACATACTACCTTCCATAATGAAAAGGCTACCATCCATTGGAGTAACAAAAATCTCGACAACAGACAACCTTCCAAAATGATAATGCTACAATCCATTGGAGTAACACAAATCTCGACAATAGACTACCTTCAATAATGACAAGGCTACCATCCATTAGAGTAACAAAAATACGAGCAACAGACTACCTTCCATAGTGACAAGGCTACCATCCATTGGAGTGACAGAGATCACAACGACAGACTACCTTCCATAATGACAACGCTAGCATCCAGTAGAGTAACAAAAATCTCGACAACAGACTACCTTCCATAATGACAAGGCTATCATATATTGGAGTAACAAAAATCTCGACAACAGACTACCTTCCAGAATGACAAGGCTACCATCCATTGGAGTAACAAAAATATCGACAACAGACTACCTTCCATAATGACAAGGCTACCATCCTTTGGAATAACAAAAATCTCAACAAAGAACTACCTTCCATAAGGACAAGGCTACCATCCATTGGAGTAACAAAAATATGAGTAACAGCCTACCTTCCAGAGTGACAAGGCTACCATCCATTGGAGTGATAGAAATCACAATGACAGACTACCTTCCAAAATGACAAGGCTAGCATCCATTGGAGTAACAAAAATCTCGACAACAAACTACCTTCCATAATGACAAGGCTACCATCCATTGAAGTAACAAAAATATCGACAACAGACTACCTTCCATAATTACAAGGCTCCCATCCATTGGAGTAACAAAAATATCGATAACAGCCTACCTTCCATAATGACAAGGCTACAATCCTTTGGAATAACAAAAATCTTGACAACATACTACCTTCCATAATGACAAGGCTACCATCCATTGAAGTAACAAAAATATCGACAATAGACTACCTTCCATAATGACAAGGCTCCCATCCATTGGAGTAACAACAATATCGACAACAGACTACCTACCACAATGACAAGGCTACCATCCTTTGGAAAAACAAAAATCTCGACAAAAAACTACCTTCCAAAATGACAAGGCTACCATCCATTGGAGTAACACAAATATGAACAACAGACTACCTTCCATAGTGACAAGGCTACCATCCATTGGAGTTAAAAAAATCTCGAAAACATACTACCTTCCATAATGACAAGGCTACCATCCATTGGAGTAACAAAAATCTCGACAACAGACAACCTTCCATAATGACAAGGCTACCATCCTTTGGAATAACAAAAATCTCGACAACATAATACCTTCCATAATGACAAGTCTACCATCCATTAAAGTAACAAAAATATCGACAATAGACTACCTTCCATAATGACAAGGCTCCCATCCATTGGAGTAACAAAAATCTCGAAAACATACTACCTTCCATAATGACAAGGCTACCATCCATTAGAGTAACAAAAATCTCGACAACAGACAACCTTCCATAATGATAATGCTACCATCCATTGGAGTAACAAATATCTCGACAATAGACTACCTTCCATAATGACAAGGCTACCATCCATTGGAGTAACAAAAGTACGAGCAACAAACTACCTTCCATAGTGACAAGGCAACCATCCATTGGAGTGACAGAAATCACAATGACAGACTACCTTCCATAATGGCCAGGCTAGCATCAATTGGAGTAACAAAAATCTCGACAACAGACTACCTTTCATAATGACAAGGCTACCATCCATTGGAGTAACAAAAATCTCGACAACAGACTACCTTCCATAATGACTAGGCTACCATCCATTGGAGTAACAAAAATATCGACAACAGACTACCTTCCATAATGAAAAGGCTACCATCCATTGGAGTAACAAAAATATGAACAACAGACTACCTTCCGTAGTTACAAGGCTACCATCCATTGGAGTTAAAAAAATCTTGAAAACATACTACCTTCCATAATGACAAGGCTACCATCCATTGGAGTAACAAAAATCTCGACAACCGACAACCTTCCATAATGATAATGCTACCATCCATTGGAGTAACAAAAATCTCGACAATAGACTACCTTCCATAATGAAAAGGCTACCATCCATTAGAGTAACAAAAATACATGCAACAAACTACCTTCCATAGTGACAAGGCTACCATCCATTGGAGTTACAGAAATCACAATGACAGACTACCTTCAATTATGACAAGGCTAGCATCCATTGGAGTAACAAAAATCTCGACAACAGACTACCTTCCATAATGACAAAGCTACCATCCATTGAAGTAAAAAATATCTCGACAACAGACTACCTTCCATAATGACATGGCTCCCATCCATTGGAGTAACAACAATATCGACAACAAACTACCTTCCATAATGACAAGGCTACCATCCTTTGGAATAACAAAAATCTCGACAAAAAACTATCTTCCATAATGACAAGGCTACAATCCATTGGAGTAACACAAATATGAACAACAGACTACCTTCCATAGTGACAAGGCTACCATCCATTGAAGTTAAAAAAATCTCGAAAACATACTACCTTCCATAATGACAAGGCTACCATCCATTGGAGTAACAAAAATCTCGACAACAAACAACCTTCCATAATGATAATGCTACCATCCATTGGAGTAACATAAATATCGACAATAGACTACCTTACATAATGACAAGGCTACCATCCATTAGAGTAACAAAAATACGAGCAACAGACTACCTTCCATAGTGAGAAGGCTACCATCCATTGGAGTGACAGATATCACAATGACAGACTACCTTCCATAATGACAAGGCTACCATATATTGGAGTAACAAAAATCTCGACAACAGACTACCTTCCATAATGACAAGGCTACCATCCATTGGAGTAACAAAAATATCGACAACAGACTACCTTCCATAATGACAAGGCTATCATCCTTTGGAATAACAAAAATCTCGACAAAGAACTACCTTCCATAAGGACAAGGCTACCATCCATTGGAGTAACAAAAATATCGACAACAGACTACCTTCCATAATTACAAGGCTCCCATCCATTGGAGTAACAAAAATATCGATAACAGACTACCTTCCATAATGACAAAGCTACCATCCTTTGGAATAACAAAAATCTCGACAACATACTACCTTCCATAATGACAAGGCTACCATCCATTGAAGTAACAAAAATATCGACAATAGACTACCTTCCATAATGACAAGGCTCCCATCCATTGGAGTAACAAAAATATCAATAACAAACTACCTTCCATAATGACAAGGCTACCATCCTTTGGAATAACAAAAATCTCGACAAAAAACTACCTTCCATAATGACAAGGCTACCATCCATTGGAGTAACAAAAATATGAACAACAAACTACCTTCAATAGTCACAAGGCTACCATCCATTGGAGTAAAAAAAATCTCAAAAACAGACTACCTTCCATAATCACAAGGCTACCATCCATTGGAGTAACAAAAATCTCGACAACAGACAACCTTCCATAATGATAATGCTACCATCCATTGGAGTAACAAAAATCTCGACAATAGACTACCTTCCATAATGACAAGGCAACCATCCATTGGAGTAACGAAAATATGAGCAACAGACTACCTTCCATAGTAACAAGGCTACCATCCATTGGAGTGACAGAAATCACAATGACAGACTACCTTCCATAATGACAAGGCTAGCATCCATTGGAGTAACAAAAATCTCGACAACAGACTACCTTCCATAATAACAATGCTACCATCAATTGGAGTAACAAAAATATCGTCAACAAACTACCTTCCATAATGACAAGGCTACCATGAATTGGAGTAACAAAAATATCTATAATAGACTATGTTTCATAATGACAAGGCTACCATCCATTATAGTAACCAAAATATCGACAACAGAATACCTTCCATAATGACAAGGCTACCATCCATTAGAGTAACAAAAATCTCGACAATAGACAACCTTCCATAATGACAAGGCTACCATCCATTAGAGTAACAAAAATATCGACAATAGACTACCTTCCATAATGACAAGGCTACCATCCTTTGGAATAACAAAAATCTCGACAAAAAACTACCTTCCATAATGACAAGGCTACCATCCATTGGAGTAACACAAATATGAACAACAGACTACCTTCCATAGTGACAAGGCTACCATCCATTGGAGTTAAAAAAATCTCGAAAACATACTACCTTCCATAATGACAAGGCTACCATCCATTGGAGTAACAAAAATCTCGACAACAGACAACCTTCCATAATGAAAATGCTACCATCCATTGGAGTAACAAAAATCTCGACAATAGACTACCTTCCATAATTACAAGGCTACCATCCATTAGTGTAACAAAAATACGAGCTACAGACTACCTTCCATAGTGACAAGGCTACCATCCATTGGAGTGACAGATATCACAACGACAGACTACCTTCCATAATGACAAGGCTTGCATCCATTGGAGTAACAAATATCTCGACAACAGACTACCTTCCATAATGACAAGGCTACCATATATTGGAGTAACAAAAATCTCGACAACGGACTACCTTCCATAATGACAAGGCTACCATCCATTGGAGTAACAAAAATATCGACAACAGACTACCTTCCATAATGACAAGGCTACCATCCTTTGGAATAACAAAAATCTCGACAAAGAACTACCTTCCATAAGGACATGGCTACCATCCATTGGAGTAACAAAAATATCGACAACAAACTACCTTCCATAATTACAAGGCTCTCATCCATTGGAATAAAAAAAATATCGATAACAGACTACCTTCCATATTGACAAGGCTACCATCCTTTGGAATAACAAAAATCTCGACAACATACTACCTTCCATAATGACAAGGCTACCATCCATTGAAGTAACAAAAATATCGACAATAGACTACCTTCCATAATGACAAGGCTCCCATCCATTGGAGTAACGAAAATATCAATAACAAACTACCTTCCATAATGACAAGGCTACCATCCTTTGGAATAACAAAAATCTCGACAAAAAACTACCTTCCATAATGACAAGGCTACCATCCATTGGAGTAACAAAAATATGAACAACAGACTACCTACAATAGTCACAAGGCTACCATCCATTGTAGTAACAAAAATCTCGAAAACAGACTACCTTCCATAATGACAAGGCTACCATCCATTGGAGTAACAAAAATCTCGACAACAGACAACCTTCCATAATGATAATGCTACCATCCATTGGAGTAACAAAAATCTCGACAATAGACTACCTTCCATAATGACAAGGCAACCATCCATTGGAGTAACGAAAATATGAACAACAGACTACCTTCCATAGTGACAAGGCTAACATCCATTGGAGTGACAGAAATCACAAGGACAGACTACCTTCCATAATGACAAGGCTAGCATCCATTGGAGTAACAAAAATCTCGACAACAGACTACCTTCCATAATAACAAGGCTACCATCCATTGGAGTAACAAAAATATCGTCAACAAACTACCTTCCATAATGACAAGGCTACCATGAATTAGAATAACAAAAATATCTATAATAGACTATGTTTCATAATGACAAGGCTACCATCCATTATAGTAACCAAAATATCGACAACAGAATACCTTCCATAATGACAAGGCTACCTACCATCCATTAGAGTAACAAAAATCTCGACAATAGACAACCTTCCATAATGACAAGGCTACCATCCATTGGAGTAACAAAAATATCGACAATAGACTACCTTCCATAATGACAAGGCTACCATCCTTTGGAATAACAAAAATCTCGACAAAAAACTACCTTCCATAATGACAAGGCTACCATCCATTGGAGTAACACAAATATGAACAACAGACTACCTTCCATAGTGACAAGGCTACCATCCATTGGAGTTAAAAAAATCTCGAAAACATACTACCTTCCATAATGACAAGGCTACCATCCATTGGAGTAACAAAAATCTCGACAACAGACAACCTTCCATAATGAAAATGCTACCATCCATTGGAGTAACAAAAATCTCGACAATAGACTACCTTCCATAATTACAAGGCTACCATCCATTAGAGTAACAAAAATACGAGCAACAGACTACCTTCCATAGTGACAAGGCTACCATCCATTGGAGTGACAGATATCACAACGACAGACTACCTTCCATAATGACAAGGCTTGCATCCATAGGAGTAACAAATATCTCGACAACAGACTACCTTCCATAATGACAAGGCTACCATATATTGGAGTAACAAAAATCTCGACAACGGACTACCTTCCATAATGACAAGGCTACCATCCATTGGAGTAACAAAAATATCGACAACAGACTACCTTCCATAATGACAAGGCTACCATCCTTTGGAATAACAAAAATCTCGACAAAGAACTACCTTCCATAAGGACATGGCTACCATCCATTGGAGTAACAAAAATATCGACAACAGACTACCTTCCATAATTACAAGGCTCTCATCCATTGGAATAACAAAAATATCGATAACAGACTACCTTCCATATTGACAAGGCTACCATCCTTTGGAATAACAAAAATCTCGACAACATACTACCTTCCATAATGACAAGGCTACCATCCATTGAAGTAACAAAAATATCGACAATAGACTACCTTCCATAATGACAAGGCTCCCATCCATTGGAGTAACGAAAATATCAATAACAAACTACCTTCCATAATGACAAGGCTACCATCCTTTGTAATAACAAAAATCTCGACAAAAAACTACCTTCCATAATGACAAGGCTACCATCCATTGGAGTAACAAAAATATGAACAACAGACTACCTACAATAGTCACAAGGCTACCATCCATTGTAGTAACAAAAATCTCGAAAACAGACTACCTTCCATAATGACAAGGCTACCATCCATTGGAGTAACAAAAATCTCGACAACAGACAACCTTCCATAATGATAATGCTACCATCCATTGGAGTAACAAAAATATCGACAATAGACTACCTTCCATAATGACAAGGCAACCATCCATTGGAGTAACGAAAATATGAACAACAGACTACCTTCCATAGTGACAAGGCTACCATCCATTGGAGTGACAGAAATCACAAGGACAGACTACCTTCCATAATGACAAGGCTAGCATCCATTGGAGTAACAAAAATCTCGACAACAGACTACCTTCCATAATAACAAGGCTACCATCCATTGGAGTAACAAAAATATCGTCAACAAACTACCTTCCATAATGACAAGGCTACCATGAATTGGAGTAACAAAAATATCTATAATAGACTATGTTTCATAATGACAAGGCTACCATCCATTATAGTAACCAAAATATTGACAACAGAATACCTTCCATAATGACAAGGCTACCTACCATCCATTAGAGTAACAAAAATCTCGACAATAGACAACCTTCCATAATGACAAGGCTACCATCCATTGGAGTAACAAAAATATTGACAATAGACTACCTTCCATAATGACAAGGCTACCATCCTTTGGAATAACAAAAATCTCGACAAAAAACTACCTTCCATAATGACAAGGCTACCATCCATTGGAGTAACACAAATATGAACAATAGACTACCTTCCATAGTGACAAGGCTACCATCCATTGGAGTTAAAAAAATCTCGAAAACATACTACCTTCCATAATGACAAGGCTACCATCCATTGGAGTAAAAAAAATCTCGACAACAGACAACCTTCCATAATGAAAATGGTACCATCCATTGGAGTAACAAAAATCTCGACAATAGACTACCTTCCATAATTACAAGGCTACCATCCATTAGAGTAACAAAAATACGAGCAACAGACTACCTTCCATAGTGACAAGGCTACCATCCATTGGAGTGACAGATATCACAACGACAGACTACCTTCCATAATGACAAGGCTTGCATCCATTGGAGTAACAAATATCTCGACAACAGACTTCCTTCCATAATGACAAGGCTACCATATATTGGAGTAACAAAAATCTCGACAACGGACTACCTTCCATAATGACAAGGCTACCATCCATTGGAGTAACAAAAATATCGACAACAGACTACCTTCCATAATGACAAGGCTACCATCCTTTGGAATAACAAAATTCTTGACAAAGAACTACCTTCCATAAGGACTTGGCTACCATCCATTGGAGTAACAAAAATATCGACAACAGACTACCTTCCATAATTACAAGGCTCTCATCCATTGGAATAACAAAAATATCGATAACAGACTACCTTCCATATTGACAAGGCTACCATCCTTTGGAATAACAAAAATCTCGACAACATACTACCTTCCATAATGACAAGGCTACCATCCATTGAAGTAACAAAAATATCGACAATAGACTACCTTCCATAATGACAAGGCTCCCATCCATTGGAGTAACGAAAATATCAATAACAAACTACCTTCCACAATGACAAGGCTACCATCCTTTGGAATAACAAAAATCTCGACAAAAAACTACCTTCCATAATGAGAAGGCTACCATCCATTGGAGTAACAAAAATATGAACAACAGACTACCTACAATAGTCACAAGGCTACCATCCATTGTAGTAACAAAAATCTCGAAAACAGACTACCTTCCATAATGACAAGGCTACCATCCATTGGAGTAACAAAAATCTCGACAACAGACAACCTTCCATAATGATAATGCTACCATCCATTGGAGTAACAAAAATCTCGACAATAGACTACCTTCCATAATGACAAGGCAACCATCCATTGGAGTAACGAAAATATGAACAACAGACTACCTTCCATAGTGACAAGGCTAACATCCATTGGAGTGACAGAAATCACAAGGACAGACTACCTTCCATAATGACAAGGCTAGCATCCATTGGAGTAACAAAAATCTCGACAACAGACTACCTTCCATAATAACAAGGCTACCATCCATTGGAGTAACAAAAATCTCGTCAACAAACTACCTTCCATAATGACAAGGCTACCATGAATTGGAGTAACAAAAATATCTATAATAGACTATGTTCCATAATGACAAGCCTACCATCCATTATAGTAACCAAAATATCGACAACAGAATACCTTCCATAATGACAAGGCTACCATCCATTAGAGTAACAGAAATCTCGACAATAGACAACCTTCCATAATGACAAGGCTACCATCCATTGGAGTAACAAAAATATCGACAATAGACTACCTTCCATAATGACAAGGCTACCATCCTTTGGAATAACAAAAATCTCGACAAAAAACTACCTTCCATAATGACAAGGCTACCATCCATTGGAGTAACACAAATATGAACAACAGACTACCTTCCATAGTGACAAGGCTACCATCCATTGGAGTTAAAAAAATCTCGAAAACATACTACCTTCCATAATGACAAGGCTACCATCCATTGGAGTAACAAAAATCTCGACAACAGACAACCTTCCATAATGATAATGCTACCATCCATTGGAGTAACAAAAATCTCGACAATAGACTACCTTCCATAATTACAAGGCTACCATCCATTAGAGTAACAAAAATACGAGCAACAGACTACCTTCCATAGTGACAAGGCTACCATCCATTGGAGTGATAGATATCACAACGACAGACTACCTTCCATAATGACAAGGCTTGCATCCATTGGAGTAACAAAAATCTCGACAACAGACTACCTTCCATAATGACAAGGCTACCATATATTGGAGTAACAAAAATCTCGACAACGGACTACCTTCCATAATGACAAGGCTACCATCCATTGGAGTAACAAAAATATCGACAACAGACTACCTTCCATAATTACAAGGCTCTCATCCATAGGAATAACAAAAATATCGATAACAGACTACCTTCCATATTGACAAGGCTACCATCCTTTGGAATAACAAAAATCTCGACAACATACTACCTTCCATAATGACAAGGCTACCATCCATTGAAGTAACAAAAATATCGACAATAGACTACCTTCCATAATGACAAGGCTCCCATCCATTGGAGTAACGAAAATATCAATAACAAACTACCTTCCATAATGACAAGGCTACCATCCTTTGGAATAACAAAAATCTCGACAAAAAACTACCTTCCATAATGACAAGGCTACCATCCATTGGAGTAACAAAAATATGAACAACTGACTATCTACAATAGTCACAAGGCTACCATCCATTGGAGTAACAAAAATCTCGAAAACAGACTACCTTCCATAATGACAAGGCTACCATCCATTGGAATAACAAAAATCTCGACAATGAACTACCTTCCATAAGGACATGGCTACCATCCATTGGAGTAACAAAAATATCGACAACAGACTACCTTCCATAATTACAAGGCTCTCATCCATTGGAATAACAAAAATATCGATAACAGACTACCTTCCATATTGACAAGGCTACCATCCTTTGGAATAACAAAAATCTCGACAACATACTACCTTCCATAATGACAAGGCTACCATCCATTGAAGTAACAAAAATATCGACAATAGACTACCTTCCATAATGAAAAGGCTCCCATCCATTGGAGTAACGAAAATATCAATAACAAACTACCTTCCATAATGACAAGGCTACCATCCTTTGGAATAACAAAAATCTCGACAAAAAACTACCTTCCATAATGACAAGGCTACCATCCATTGGAGTAACAAAAATATGAACAACAGACTACCTACAATAGTCACAAGGCTACCATCCTTTGTAGTAACAAAAATCTCGAAAACAGACTACCTTCCATAATGACAAGGCTACCATCCATTGGAGTAACAAAAATCTCGACAACAGACAACCTTCCATAATGATAATGCTACCATCCATTGGAGTAACAAAAATCTCGATAATAGACTACCTTCCATAATGACAAGGCAACCATCCATTGGAGTAACGAAAATATGAACAACAGACTACCTTCCATAGTGACAAGGCTACCATCCATTGGAGTGACAGAAATCACAAGGACAGACTACCTTCCATAATGACAAGGCTAGCATCCATTGGAGTAACAAAAATCTCGACAACAGACTACCTTCCATAATAACAAGGCTACCATCCATTGGAGTAACAAAAATCTCGTCAACAAACTACCTTCCATAATGACAAGGCTACCATGAATTGGAGTAACAAAAATATCTATAATAGACTATGTTCCATAATGACAAGGCTACCATCCATTATAGTAACCAAAATATCGACAACAGAATACCTTCCATAATGACAAGGCTACCATCCATTAGAGTAACAAAAATCTCGACAATAGACAACCTTCCATAATGACAAGGCTACCATCCATTGGAGTAACAAAAATATCGACAATAGACTACCTTCCATAATGACAAGGCTACCATCCTTTGGAATAACAAAAATCTCGACAAAAAACTACCTTCCATAATGACAAGGCTACCATCCATTGGAGTAACACAAATATGAACAACAGACTACCTTCCATAGTGACAAGGCTACCATCCATTGGAGTTAAAAAAATCTCGAAAACATACTACCTTCCATAATGACAAGGCTACCATCCATTGGAGTAACAAAAATCTCGACAACAGACAACCTTCCATAATGATAATGCTACCATCCATTGGAGTAACAAAAATCTCGACAATAGACTACCTTCCATAATTACAAGGCTACCATCCATTAGAGTAACAAAAATACGAGCAACAGACTACCTTCCATAGTGACAAGGCTACCATCCATTGGAGTGACAGATATCACAACGAAAGACTACCTTCCATAATGACAAGGCTTGTATCCATTGGAGTAACAAAAATCTCGACAACAGACTACCTTCCATAATGACAAGACTACCATATATTGGAGTAACAAAAATCTCGACAACGGACTACCTTCCATAATGACAAGGCTACCATCCATTGGAGTAACAAAAATATCGACAACAGACTACCTTCCATAATTACAAGGCTCTCATCCATTGGAATAACAAAAATATCGATAACAGACTACCTTCCATATTGACAAGGCTACCATCCTTTGGAATAACAAAAATCTCGACAACATACTACCTTCCATAATGACAAGGCTACCATCCATTGGAGTAACAAAAATATGAACAACAGACTACCTACAATAGTCACAAGGCTACCATCCATTGGAGTAACAAAAATCTCGAAAACAGACTACCTTCCATAATGACAAGGCTACCATCCATTGGAGTAACAAAAATCTCGACAACAGACAACCTTCCATAATGATAATGCTACCATCCATTGGAGTAACAAAAATCTCGACAATAGACTACCTTGCATAATGACAAGGCTACCATCCATTAGAGTAACAAAAATACAAGCAACAAACTACCTTCCATAGTGACAAGGCTACCATCCATTGGAGTGACAGAAATCACAAGGACAGACTACCTTCCATAATGACAAGGCTAGCATCCATTGGAGTAACAAAAATCTCGACAACATACTACCTTCCATAATGACAAGGCTACCATCCATTGAAGTAAAAAATATCTCGACAATAGACTACCTTCCATAATGACAAGGCTCCCATCCTTTGGAGTAACAACAATATCGACAACAGACTACCTTCCATAATGACAAGGCTACCATCCTTTGGAATAACAAAAATCTCGACAAAAAACTACCTTCCATAATGACAAGGCTACCATCCATTGGAGTAACACAAATATGAACAACAGACTACCTTCCATAGTGACAAGGCTACCATCCATTGGAGTTAAAAAATCTCGAAAATATACTACCTTCTATAATGACAAGGCTACCATCCATTGGAGTAACAAAAATCTCGACAACAGACAACCTTCCATAATGATAATGCTACCATCCATTGGAGTAACAAAAATATCGACAATAGACTACCTTCCATAATGACAAGGCTACCATCCATTAGAGTAACAAAAATACGAGCAACAGACTACCTTCCATATTGACAAGGCTACCATCCATAATGACAAGGCTAGCATCCATTGGAGTGACAGATATCACAACGACAGACTACCTTCCATAATGACAAGGCTAGCATCCATTGGAGTAACAAAAATCCCGACAACAGACTACCTTCTATAATGACAAGGCTACCATATATTGGAGTAACAAAAATCTCGACAACAGACTACCTTCCATAATGACAAGGCTACCATCCCTTGGAATAACAAAAATCTCGACAAAGAACTACCTTCCATAAGGACAAGGCTACCATCCATTGGAGTAACAAAAATATCGACAACAGACTACCTTCCATAATTACAAGGCTCCCATCCATTGGAGTAACAAAAATATCGATAACAGACTACCTTCCATAATGACAAGGCTACCATCCTTTGGAATAACAAAAATCTGGACAACATACTACCTTCCATAATGACAAGGCTACCATCTATTGAAGTAACAAAAATCTCGACAATAGACTACCTTCCATAATGACAAGGCTCCCATCCATTGGAGTAACACAAATATGAACAACAAACTACCTTCCATAGTGACAAGGCTACCATCCATTGGAGTTAAAAAAGTCCCGAAAATATACTACCTTCAATAATGACAAGGCTACCATCCATTGGAGTAACAAAAATCTCGACAACAGACAACCTTCCATAATGATAATGCTACCATCCATTGGAGTAACAAAAATATTGACAATAGACTACCTTCCATAATGACAAGGATACCATCCATTAGAGTAACAAAAATACGAGCAACAAACTACCTTCCATAGTGACAAGGCTACCATCCATTGGAGTGACAGATATCACAACGATAGACTACCTTCCATAATGACAAGGCTAGCATCCATTTGAGTAACAAAAATCTCGACAACAGACTACCTTCCATAATGACAAGGCTACCATATATTGGAGTAACAAAAATCTCGACAATAGACTACCTTCCATAATGACAAGGCTACCATCCATTGGAGTAACAAAAATATCGACAACAGACTACCTTCCATAATGACAAGGCTACCATCCTTTGGAATAACAAAAATCTCGACAAAGAACTACCTTCCATAAGGACAAGGCTACCATCCATTGGAGTAACAAAAATATCGACAACAGACTACCTTCCATAATTACAAGGCTCCCATCCATTGGAGTAACAAAAATATCGATAACAGACTACCTTCCATAATGACAAGGCTACCATCCTTTGGAATAACAAAAATCTCGACAACATACTACCTTCCATAATCACAAGGCTACCATCTATTGAAGTAACAAAAATAACGACAATAGACTACCTTCCATAATGACAAGGCTCCCATCCATTGGAGTAACGAAAATATCGATAACATACTACCATCCATAATGACAAGGCTACCATCCTTTGAAATAACAAAAATCTCGACAAAAAACTACCTTCCATAATGACAAGGCTACCATCCATTGGAGTAACAAAAATCTCAAAAACAGACTACCTTCCATAATGACAAGGCTACCATCCATTGGAGTAACAAAAATCTCGACAACAGACAACCTTCCATAATGATAATGCTACCATCCATTGGAGTAACAAAAATCTCGACAATAGACTACCTTCCATAATGACAAGGCTACCATCCATTGGAGTAACGAAAATCTGAGCAATAAACTACCTTCCATAGTGACAAGGCTACCATCCATTGGAGTGACAGAAATCACAATGACAGACTACCTTCCATAATGACAAGGCTAGCATCCATTGGAGTAACAAAAATCTCGACAACAGACTACCTTCCATAATAACAAGGCTACCATCCATTCGAGTAACAAAAATCTCGTCAACAAACTACCTTCCATAATGACAAGGCTACCATGAATTGGAGTAACAAAAATATCTATAATAGACTATGTTCCATAATGACAAGGCTACCATCCATTATAGTAACCAAAATATCGACAACAGAATACCTTCCATAATGACAAGGCTACCATCCAATAGAGTAACAAAAATCTCGACAATAGACAACCTTCCATAATGACAAGGCTACCATCCATTGGAGTAACAAAAATATCGATAATAGACTACCTTCCATAATGACAAGGCTACCATCCTTTGGAATAACAAAAATCTCGACAAAAAACTACCTTCCATAATGACAAGGTTACCATCCATTGGAGTAACAAAAATATGAACAACAGTCTACCTTCCATAGTGACAAGGCTACCATCCATTGGAGTTAAAAAAATCTCGAAAACATACTACCTTCCATAATGACAAGGCTACCATCCATTGGAGTAACAAAAATCTCGACAACAGACAACCTTCCATAATGATAATGCTACCATCCATTGGAGTAACAAAAATCTCGACAATAGACTACCTTCGATAATAACAAGGCTACCATCCATTAGAGTAACAAAAATATCGACAACAGACAACCTTCCACAATGACAAGGCTACCATCCATTGGAGTAACAAAAATATCGACAATAGACTACCTTCCATAATGACAAGGCTAGCATCCATTGGAGTAACAAAAATCTCGACAACAGACTACCTTCCATAATGACAAGGCAACCATCCATTGAAGTAACAAAAATCTCGATAACATACTACCTTCCATAATGACAAGGCTCCCATCCATTGGAGTAATAAAAATATCAACAACAGACTACCTTCCATAATGACAAGGCTACCATCCTTTGGAATAACAAAAATCTCGACATAAAACTACCTTCCATAATGATAAGGCTACCATCCATTGGAGTAACAAAAATATGAAAAACAAACTACCTTCCATAGAGAAAAGGCTACCATCCATTGGAGTAACAAAAATCTCGAAAACATACTACCTTGCATAATGACAAGGCTAGCATCCATTGGAGTAACAAAAATCTTGACAACAGACTACCTTCCAAAATGACAAGGCTACCATCCATTGGAGTAACAAAAATCTCGACAACAGACTACCTTCCATAATGACAAGGCTACCATCCATTAGAGTTAAAAAAATCTTGAAAACATACTACCTTCCATAATGACAAGGCTACCATGCATTGGAGTAACAAAAATATCGACAACAGACAACCTTCCATAATGATAATGCTACCATCCATTAGAGTAACAAAAATCTCGACAATAGACTACCTTCCATAATGACAAGGCTACCATCCATTAGAGTAACAAAAATACAAGCAACAAACTACCTTCCATAGTGACAAGGCTACCATCCATTGGAGTTACAGAAATCAAAATGACAGACTACCTTCCATAATGACAAGGCTAGCATCCATTGGAGTAACAAAAATCTCGACAACAGACTACCTTCCATAATGACAAGGCTACCATCCATTGAAGTAAAAAATATCTCGACAATAGACTACCTTCCATAATGACAAGGCTCCCATCCTTTGGAGTAACAACAATATCGACAACAGACTACCTTCCATAATGACAAGGCAACCATCCTTTGGAATAACAAAAATCTCGACAAAAAACTACCTTCCATAATGACAAGGCTACCATCCATTGGAGTAACACAAATATGAACAACAGACTACCTTCCATAGTGACAAGGCTACCATCCATTGGAGTTAAAAAAATCTCGAAAACATACTACCTTCCATAATGACAAGGCTACCATCCATTGGAGTAACAAAAATCTCGACAACAGACAACCTTCCATAATGATAATGCTACCATCCATTGGCGTAACAAAAATATCGACAATAGACTACCTTCCATAATGACAAGGCTACCATCCATTAGAGTAACAAAAATACGAGCAACAGACTACCTTCCATAGTGACAAGGCTACCATCCATTGGAGTGACAGATATCACAACGACAGACTACCTTCCATAATGACAAGGCTAGCATCCATTGGAGTAACAAAAATCTCGACAACAGACTACCTTCCATAATGACAAGGCTACCATATATTGGAGTAACAAAAATCTCGACAACAGACTACCTTCCATAATGACAAGGCTACCATCCATTGGAGTAACAAAAATATCGACAACAGACTACCTTCCATAATGACAAGGCTACCATCCTTTGGAATAACAAAAATCTCGACAAAGAACTACCTTCCATAAGGACAAGGCTACCATCCATTGGAGTAACAAAAATATCGACAACAGACTACCTTCCATAATTACAAGGCTCCCATCCATTGGAGTAACAAAAATATCGATAACAGACTACCTTCCATAATGACAAGGCTACCAATCTTTGGAATAACAAAAATCTCGACAACATACTACCTTCCATAATGACAAGGCTACCATCTATTGAAGTAACAAAAATCTCGACAATAGACTACCTTCCATAATGACAAGGCTCCCATCCATTGGAGTAACACAAATATGAACAACAAACTACCTTCCATAGTGACAAGGCTACCATCCATTGGAGTTAAAAAAATCTCGAAAACATACTACCTTCCATAATGACAAGGCTACCATCCATTGGAGTAACAAAATTCCCGACAACAGACAACCTTCCATAATGATAATGCTACCATCCATTGGAGTAACAAAAATATCGACAATAGACTACCTTCCATAATGACAAGGCTACCATCCATTAGAGTAACAAAAATACGAGCAACAGACTACCTTCCATAGTGACAAGGCTACCATCCATTGGAGTGACAGATATCACAACGACAGACTACCTTCCATAATGACAAGGCTAGCATCCATTTGAGTAACAAAAATCTCGACAACAGACTACCTTCCATAATGACAAGGCTACCATATATTGGAGTAACAAAAATCTCGAAAACAGACTACCTTCCATAATGACAAGGCTACCATCCATTGGAGTAACAAAAATATCGACAACAGACTACCTTCCATAATGACAAGGCTACCATCCTTTGGAATAACAAAAATCTCGACAAAGAACTACCTTCCATAAGGACAAGGCTACCATCCATTGGAGTAACAAAAATATCGACAACAGACTACCTTCCATAATTACAAGGCTCCCATCCATTGGAGTAACAAAAATATCGACAATACACTACCTTCGATAATGACAAGGCTACCATCCATTAGAGTAACAAAAATATCGACAACAGACAACCTTCCACAATGACAAGGCTACCATCCATTGGAGTAACAAAAATATCGACAATAGACTACCTTCCATAATGACAAGGCTAGCATCCATTGGAGTAACAAAAATCTCGACAACAGACTACCTTCCATAATGACAAGGCAACCATCCATTGAAGTAACAAAAATCTCGACAACATACTACCTTCCATAATGACAAGGCTCCCATCCATTGGAGTAATAAAAATATCAACAACAGACTACCTTCCATAATGACAAGGCTACCATCCTTTGGAATAACAAAAATCTCGACATAAAACTACCTTCCATAATGATAAGGCTACCATCCATTGGAGTAACAAAAATATGAAAAACAAACTACCTTCCATAGAGAAAAGGCTACCATCCATTGGAGTAACGAAAATCTAAGCAACAGATTACCTTCCATAGTGACAAGGCTACCATCCATTGGAGTGACAGAAATCACAATGACAGACTACCTTCCATAATGACAAGGCTAGCATCCATTGGAGTAACAAAAATCTCGACAACAGACTACCTTCCATAATAACAAGGCTACCATCCATTGGAGTAACAAAAATCTCGTCAACAAACTACCTTCCATAATGACAAGGCTACCATGAATTGGAGTAACAAAAATATCTATAATAGACTATGTTCCATAATGACAAGGCTACCATCCATTAGAGTAACAAAAATCTCGACAATAGACAACCTTCCATAATGACAAGGCTACCATCCATTGGAGTAACAAAAATATCGACAATAGACTACCTTCCATAATGACAAGGCTACCATCCTTTGGAATAACAAAAATCTCGACAAAAAACTACCTTCCATAATGACAAGGCTACCATCCATTGGAGTAACACAAATATGAACAACAGTCTACCTTCCATAGTGACAAGGCTACCATCCATTGGAGTTAAAAAAATCTCGAAAACATACTACCTTCCATAATGACAAGGCTACCATCCATTGGAGTAACAAAAATCTCGACAACAGACAACCTTCCATAATGATAATGCTACCATCCATTGGAGTAACAAAAATCTCGACAATAGACTACCTTCCAAATGACAAGGCTACCATCCATTAGAGTAACAAAAATACGAGCAACAGACTACCTTCCATAGTGACAAGGCTACCATCCATTGGAGTGACAGATATCACAATGACAGACTACCTTCCATAATGAAAAGGCTAGCATCCATTGGAGTAACAAAAATATCGACAACAGACTACCTTCCATAATGACAAGGCTACCATCCTTTGGAATAACAAAAATCTCGACAAAGAACTACCTTCCATAAGGACAACGCTACCATCCATTGGAGTAACAAAAATATCGACAACAGACTACCTTCCATAATTACAAGGCTCTCATCCATTGGAGTAACAAAAATATCGATAACAGACTACCTTCCATATTGACAAGGCTACCATCCTTTGGAATAACAAAAATCTCGACAACATACTACCTTCCATAATGACAAGGCTACCATCCATTGAAGTAACAAAAATTTCGACAATAGACTACCTTCCATAATGACAAGGCTCCCATACATTGGAGTAACGAAAATATCGATAACAAACTACCTTCCATAATGAAAAGGATACCATCCTTTGGAATAAAAAAAATCTCGACAAAAAACTACCTTCCATAATGACAAGGCTACCATCCATTGGAGTAACAAAAATATGAACAACAGACTACCTTCAATAGTCACAAGGCTACCATCCATTGGAGTAACAAATATCTCGAAAATAGACTACCTTCCATAATGACAAGGCTACCATCCATTGGAGTAACAAAAATCTCGACAACAGACAACCTTCCATAATGATAATGCTACCATCCATTGGAGTAACAAAAATCTCGACAATAGACTACCTTCCATAATGACAAGGCTACAATCCATTGGAGTAACGAAAATATGAGCAACAGACTACCTTCCATACTGACAAGGCTACCATCCATTGGAGTGACAGAAATCACAATGACAGACTACCTTCCATATTGACAAGGCTAGCATCCATTGGAGTAACAAAAATCCCGACAACAGACTACCTTCCATAATAACAAGGCTACCATCCATTGGAGTAACGAAAATATGAGCAACAAACTACCTTCCATAGTGACAAGGCTACCATCCATTGGAGTGACAGAAATCACAAGGACAGACTACCTTCCATAATGACAAGGCTAGCATCCATTGGAATAACAAAAATCTCGACAACATACTACCTTCCATAATGACAAGGCTAGCATCCATTGGAATAACAAAAATCTCGACAACATACTACCTTCCATAATGACAAGGCTACCATCCTTTGGAATAACAAAAATCTCGACAACATACTACCTTCCATAATGACAAGGCTACCATCTATTGAAGTAACAAAAATCTCGACAATAGACTACCTTCCATAATGACAAGGCTCCCATCCATTGGAGTAACACAAATATGAACAACAGACTACCTTCCATAGTGACAAGGCTTCCATCCATTGGAGTTAAAAAAATCTCGATAACAGACTACCTTCCATAATGACAAGCCTAGCATCCTTTGGAATAACAAAAATCTCGACAACATACTACCTTCCATAATGACAAGGCTACAATCTATTGAAGTAACAAAAATATCGACAATAGACTACCTTTCATAATGACAAGGCTACCATCCATTGGAGTAACAAAAATCTCAAAAACAGACTACCTTCCATAATGACAAGGCTACCATCCATTGGAGTAACAAAAATCTCGACAACAGACAACCTTCCATAATGATAATGCTACCATCCATTGGAGTAACAAAAATCTCGACAATAGACTACCTTCCATAATAACAAGACTACCTTCCATAATGACAAGGCTACCATCCATTGGAGTAACACAAATATGAACAACAGTCTACCTTCCATAGTGACAAGGCTACCATCCATTGGAGTTAAAAAAATCTCGAAAACATACTACCTTCCAAATGACAAGGCTACCATCCATTAGAGTAACAAAAATACGAGCAACAGACTACCTTCCATAGTGACAAGGCTACCATCCATTGGAGTGACAGATATCACCACGACAGACTACCTTCCATAATGACAAGGATAGCATCCATTGGAGTAACAAAAATCTCGACAACAGACTACCTTCCATAATGACAAGGCTACCATATATTGGAGTAACAAAAATCTCGACAACAGACTACCTTCCATAATGACAAGGTTACCATCCATTGGAGTAACAAAAATATCGACAACAGACTACCTTCCATAATGACAAGGCTACCATCCTTTGGAATAACAAAAATCTCGACAAAGAACTACCTTCCATAAGGACAATGCTACCATCCATTGGAGTAACAAAAATATCGACAACAGACTACCTTCCATAATTACAAGGCTCTCATCCATTGGAGTAACAAAAATATCGATAACAGACTACCTTCCATATTGACAAGCCTAGCATCCTTTGGAATAACAAAAATCTCGACAACATACTACCTTCCATAATGACAAGGCTACAATCTATTGAAGTAACAAAAATATCGACAATAGACTACCTTCCATAATGACAAGGCTACCATCCATTGGAGTAACAAAAATCTCAAAAACAGACTACCTTCCATAATGACAAGGATACCATCCTTTGGAATAACAAAAATTTCGACAAAAAACTACCTTCCATAATGACAAGGCTACCATCCATTGGAGTAACAAAAATATGAACAACAGACTACCTTCAATAATCACAAGGCTACCATCCATTGGAGTAACAAAAATCTCGAAAATAGACTACCTTCCATAATGACAAGGCTACCATCCATTGGAGTAACAAAAATCTCGACAACAGACAACCTTCCATAATGATAATGCTACCATCCATTGGAGTAACAAAAATCTCGACAATAGACTACCTACCATAATAACAAGGCTACCATCCATTGGAGTAACGAAAATATGAGCAACAGACTACCTTCCATAGTGACAAGGCTACCATCCATTGGAGTGACAGAAATCACAATGACAGACTACCTTCCATATTGACAAGGCTAGCATCCATTGGAGTAACAAAAATCCCGACAACAGACTACCTTCCATAATAACAAGGCTACCATCTATTGGAGTAATGAAAATATGAGCAACAGACTACCTTCCATAGTGACAAGGCTACCATCCATTGGAGTGACAGAAATCACAAGGACATACTACCTTCCATAATGACAAGGCTAGCATCCATTGGAGTAACAAAAATCTCGACAACAGACTACCTTCCATAATAACAAGGCTACCATCCATTGGAGTAACAAAAATCTCGTCAACAAACTACCTTCCATAATGACAAGGCTACCATGAATTGGAGTAACAAAAATATCTATAATAGACTATGTTCCATAATGACAAGGCTACCATCCATTATAGTAACCAAAATATCGACAACACAATACCTTCCATAATGACAAGGCTACCATCCATTAGAGTAACAAAAATCTCGACAATAGACGACCTTCCATAATGACAAGGCTACCATCCATTGGAGTAAAAAAAATATCGAAAATAGACTACCTTCCATAATGACAATGCTACCATCCATTGGAGTAACAAAAATATAAACAACAGACTAGCTTCCATAGTTAAAAGGCTACAATCCATTGGAGTGACAGAAATCACAACGATAGACTACCTTCTTTAATGACAAGGCAAAAATACATTGGAGTAACAAAAATCTCGACAATAGACTACCTTCCATAATGACAAGGCTACCATTCATTGGAATAACAAAAATCTAGACAACATACTACCTTCCATAATGACAAGGCTACAATCTATTGAAGTACCAAAAATATCGACAATAGACTACCTTCCATAATGACAAGGCTACCATCCATTGGAGTAACAAAAATCTCAAAAACAGACTACCTTCCATAATGACAAGGCTACCATCCATTGGAGTAACAAAAATCTCGACAACAGACAACCTTCCATAATGATAATGCTACCATCCATTGGAGTAACAAAAATCTCGATAATAGACTACCTTCCATAATGACAAGGCTACCATCCATTGGAGTAACGAAAATCTGAGCAACAGACTACCTTCCATAGTGACAAGGCTACCATCCATTGGAGTGACAGAAATCACAATGACAGACTACCTTCCATAATGACAAGGCTAGCATCCATTGGAGTAACAAAAATCTCGACAACAGACTACCTTCCATAATAACAAGGCTACCATCCATTGGAGTAACAAAAATCTCGTCAACAAACTACCTTCCATAATGACAAGGCTACCATGAATTGGAGTAACAAAAATATCTATAATAGACTATGTTCCATAATGACAAGGCTACCATCCATTATAGTAACCAAAATATCGACAACAGAATACCTTCCATAATGACAAGGCTACCATCCATTAGAGTAACAAAAATCTCGACAATAGACAACCTTCCATAATGACAAGGCTACCATCCATTGGAGTAACAAAAATATCGACAATAGACTACCTTCCATAATGACAAGGCTACCATCCTTTGGAATAACAAAAATCTCGACAAAAAACTACCTTCCATAATGACAAGGCTACCATCCATTGGAGTAACACAAATATGAACAACAGTCTACCTTCCATAGTGACAAGGCTACCATCCATTGGAGTTAAAAAAATCTCGAAAACATACTACCTTCCAAATGACAAGGCTACCATCCATTAGAGTAACAAAAATACGAGCAACAGACTACCTTCCATAGTGACAAGGCTACCATCCATTGGAGTGACAGATATTACCACGACAGACTACCTTCCATAATGACAAGGATAGCATCCATTGGAGTAACAAAAATCTCGACAACAGACTACCTTCCATAATGACAAGGCTACCATATATTGGAGTAACAAAAATCTCGACAACAGACTACCTTCCATAATGACAAGGCTACCATCCATTGGAGTAACAAAAATATCGACAACAGACTACCTTCCATAATGACAAGGCTACCATCCTTTGGAATAACAAAAATCTCGACAAAGAACTACCTTCCATAAGGACAATGCTACCATCCATTGGAGTAACAAAAATATCGACAACAGACTACCTTCCATAATTACAAGGCTCTCATCCATTGGAGTAACAAAAATATCGATAACAGACTACCTTCCATATTGACAAGGCTACCATCCTTTGGAATAACAAAAATCTTGACAACATACTACCTTCCATAATGACAAGGCTACCATCCATTGAAGTAACAAAAATTTCGACAATAGACTACCTTCCATAATGACAAGGCTCCCATCCATTGGAGTAACAAAAATATCGATAACAAACTACCTTCCATAATGACAAGGATACCATCCTTTGGAATAACAAAAATTTCGACAAAAAACTACCTTCCATAATGACAAGGCTACCATCCATTGGAGTAACAAAAATATGAACAACAGACTACCTTCAATAATCACAAGGCTACCATCCATTGGAGTAACAAAAATCTCGAAAATAGACTACCTTCCATAATGACAAGGCTACCATCCATTGGAGTAACAAAAATCTCGACAACAGACAACCTTCCATAATGATAATGCTACCATCCATTGGAGTAACAAAAATCTCGACAATAGACTACCTACCATAATAACAAGGCTACCATCCATTGGAGTAACGAAAATATGAGCAACAGACTACCTTCCATAGTGACAAGGCTACCATCCATTGGAGTGACAGAAATCACAATGACAGACTACCTTCCATATTGACAAGGCTAGCATCCATTGGAGTAACAAAAATCCCGACAACAGACTACCTTCCATAATAACAAGGCTACCATCTATTGGAGTAACGAAAATATGAGCAACAGACTACCTTCCATAGTGACAAGGCTACCATCCATTGGAGTGACAGAAATCACAAGGACATACTACCTTCCATAATGACAAGGCTAGCATCCATTGGAGTAACAAAAATCTCGACAACAGACTACCTTCCATAATAACAAGGCTACCATCCATTGGAGTAACAAAAATCTCGTCAACAAACTACCTTCCATAATGACAAGGCTACCATGAATTGGAGTAACAAAAATATCTATAATAGACTATGTTCCATAATGACAAGGCTACCATCCATTATAGTAACCAAAATATCGACAACACAATACCTTCCATAATGACAAGGCTACCATCCATTAGAGTAACAAAAATCTCGACAATAGACGACCTTCCATAATGACAAGGCTACCATCCATTGGAGTAAAAAAAATATCGACAATAGACTACCTTCCATAATGACAATGCTACCATCCATTGGAGTAACAAAAATATAAACAACAGACTAGCTTCCATAGTTAAAAGGCTACAATCCATTGGAGTGACAGAAATCACAACGATAGACTACCTTCTTTAATGACAAGGCAAAAATACATTGGAGTAACAAAAATCTCGACAATAGACTACCTTCCATAATGACAAGGCTACCATTCATTGGAATAACAAAAATCTAGACAACAGACTACCTTCCATAATGACAAGGCTACTATGCATTGGAGTAACAAAGATATCGACAACAGACTACCTTCCATAATGATAATGCTACCATCCATTGGAGTAACAAAAATCTCGACAATAGACTACCTTCGATAATGACAAGGCTACCATCCATTAGAGTAACAAAAATATCGACAACAGACAACCTTCCACAATGACAAGGCTACCATCCATTGGAGTAACAAAAATATCGACAATAGACTACCTTCCATAATGACAAGGCTAGCATCCATTGGAGTAACAAAAATCTCGACAACAGACTACCTTCCATAATGACAAGGCAACCATCCATTGAAGTAACAAAAATCTCGACAACATACTACCTTCCATAATGACAAGGCTCCCATCCATTGGAGTAATAAAAATATCAACAACAGACTACCTTCCATAATGACAAGGCTACCATCCTTTGGAATAACAAAAATCTCGACATAAAACTACCTTCCATAATGATAAGGCTACCATCCATTGGAGTAACAAAAATATGAACAACAAACTACCTTCCATAGTGACAAGGCTACCATCCATTGGAGTAACAAAAATCTCGAAAACATACTACCTTGCATAATGACAAGGCTAGCATCCATTGGAGTAACAAAAATCTCGACAACAGACTACCTTCCATAATGACAAGGCTACCATCCATTGGAGTAACAAAAATCTCGACAACAGACAACCTTCCATAATGACAAGGCTACCATCCATTGGAGTTAAAAAAATCTTGAAAACATACTACCTTCCATAATGACAAGGCTACCATCCATTGGAGTAACAAAGATATCGACAACAGACAACCTTCCATAATGATAATGCTACCATCCATTAGAGTAACAAAAATCTCGACAATAGACTACCTTCCATAATGACAAGGCTACCATCCATTAGAGTAACAAAAATACAAGCAACAAACTACCTTCCATAGTGACAAGGCTACCATCCATTGGAGTTACAGAAATCACAATGACAGACTACCTTTCATAATGACAAGGCTAGCATCCATTGGAGTAACAAAAATCTCGACAACAGACTACCTTCCATAATGACAAGGCTACCATCCATTGAAGTAGAAAATATCTCGACAACAGACTACCTTCCATAATGACAAGGCTCCCATCCATTGGAGTAACAACAATATCGACAACAGACTACCTTCCATAATGACAAGGCTACCATCCTTTGGAATAACAAATATCTCGACAAAAAACTACCTTCCATAATGACAAGGCTACCATCCATTGGAGTAACACAAATATGAACAACAGACTACCTTCCATAGTGACAAGACTACCTTCCATAGTGACAAGGCTACCATCCATTGGAGTGACAGAAATCACAAGGACATACTACCTTCCATAATGACAAGGCTAGCATCCATTGGAGTAACAAAAATCTCGACAACAGACTACCTTCCATATTGACAAGGCTAGCATCCATTGGAGTAACAAAAATCCCGACAACAGACTACCTTCCATAATAACAAGGCTACCATCCATTGGAGTAACGAAAATATGAGCAACAAACTACCTTCCATAGTGACAAGGCTAGCATCCATTGGAGTGACAGAAATCACAAGGACAGACTACCTTCCATAATGACAAGGCTAACATCCATTGGAGTAACAAAAATCTCGACAACAGACTACCTTCCATAATGACAAGGCTACCATCCTTTGGAATAACAAAAATCTCGACAACATACTACCTTCCATAATGACAAGGCTACCATCTATTGAAGTAACAAAAATCTCGACAATAGACTACCTTCCATAATGACAAGGCTCCCATCCATTGGAGTAACACAAATATGAACAACAGACTACCTTCCATAGTGACAAGGCTACCATCCATTGGAGTTAAAAAAATCTCGAAAACATACTACCTTCCATAATGACAAGGCTACCATCCATTGGAGTAACAAAAATTTCGACAACAGACAACCTTCCATAATGATAATGCTACCATCCATTGGAGTAACAAAAATATCGACAATAGACTGCCTTCCATAATGACAAGGATACCATCCATTAGAGTAACAAAAATACGAGCAACAGACTACCTTCCATAGTGACAAGGCTACCATCCATTGGAGTGACAGATATCACAACGACAGACTACCTTCCATAATGACAAGGCTAGCATCCATTTGAGTAACAAAAATCTCGACAACAGACTACCTTCCATAATGACAAGGCTACCATATATTGGAGTAACAAAAATCTCAACAACAGACTACCTTCCATAATGACAAGGCTACCATCCATTGGAGTAACAAAAATATCGACAACAAACTACCTTCCATAATGACAAGGCTACCATCCTTTGGAATAACAAAAATCTCGACAAAGAACTACCTTCCATAAGGACAAGGCTACCATCCATTGGAGTAACAAAAATATCGAAAAAAAACTACCTTCCATAATTACAAGGCTCCCATCCATTGGAGTAACAAAAATATCGATAACAGACTACCTTCCATAATGACAAGGCTACCATCCTTTGGAATAACAAAAATCTCGACAACATACTACCTTCCATAATGACAAGGCTACCATCTATTGAAGTAACAAAAATATCGACAATAGACTACCTTCCATAATGACAAGGCTCCCATCCATTGGAGTAACGAAAATATCGATAACAAACTACCATCCATAATGACAAGGCTACCATCCATTGGAGTAACAAAAATCTTGAGAAAAGACAACCTTCCATAATGATAATGCTACCATCCATTGGAGTAACAAAAATCTCGAC
Organism: Vicia faba; assembly: GCA_948472305.1. NCBI lineage: Eukaryota > Viridiplantae > Streptophyta > Magnoliopsida > Fabales > Fabaceae > Vicia > Vicia faba. The sequence continues at coordinate 558,022,982 of OX451739.1, read as the reverse complement.
AATAGACTACCTTCCATAATGACAAGGCTACCATCCATTGGAGTAACGAAAATCTGAGCAACAGACTACCTTCCATAGTGACAAGGCTACCATCCATTGGAGTGACAGAAATCACAATGACAGACTACCTTCCATAATGACAAGGCTAGCATCCATTGGAGTAACAAAAATCTCGACAACAGACTACCTTCCATAATAACAAGGCTACCATCCATTAGAGTAACAAAAATCTCGTCAACAAACTACCTTCCATAATGACAAGGCTACAATGAATTGGTGTAACAAAAATATCTATAATAGACTATGTTCCATAATGACAAGGCTACCATCCATTATAGTAACCAAAATATCGACAACAGAATACCTTCCATAATGACAAGGCTACCATCCATTAGAGTAACAAAAATCTCGACAATAGACAACCTTCCATAATGACAAGGCTATCATCCATTGGAGTAACAAAAATATCAACAATAGACTACCTTCCATAATGACAAGGCTACCATCCTTTGGAATAACAAAAATCTCGACAAAAAACTACCTTCCATAATGACAAGGCTACCATCCATTGGAGTAACACAAATATGAACAACAGTCTACCTTCCTTAGTGACAAGGCTACCATCCATTGGAGTTAAAAAAATCTCGAAAACATTCTACCTTCCATAATGACAAGGCTACCATCCATTGGAGTAACAAAAATCTCGACAACAGACAACCTTCCATAATGATAATGCTACCATCCATTGGAGTAACAAAAATCTCGACAATAGACTACCTTCCAAATGACAAGGCTACCATCCATTAGAGTAACAAAAATACGAGCAACAGACTACCTTCCATAGTGACAAGGCTACCATCCATTGGAGTGACAGATATCACAACGACAGACTACCTTCCATAATGACAAGGCTAGCATCCATTGGAGTAACAAAAATCTCGACAACAGACTACCTTCTATAATGACAAGGCTACCATATATTGGAGTAAAAAAAATCTCGACAACAAACTACCTTCCATAATGACAAGGCTACCATCCATTAGAGTAACAAAAATATCGACAACAGACTACCTTCCATAATGACAAGGCTACCATCCTTTGGAATAACAAAAATCTCGACAAAGAACTACCTTCCATAAGGACAACGCTACCATCCATTGGAGTAACAAAAATATCGACAACAGACTACCTTCCATAATTACAAGGCTCTCATCCATTGGAGTAACAAAAATATCGATAACAGACTACCTTCCATATTGACAAGGCTACCATCCTTTGGAATAACAAAAATCTTGACAACATACTACCTTCCATAATGACAAGGCTACCATCCATTGAAGTAACAAAAATTTCGACAATAGACTACCTTCCGTAATGACAAGGCTCCCATCCATTGGAGTAACGAAAATATCGATAACAAACTACCTTCCATAATGACAAGGATACCATCCTTTGGAATAACAATAATCTCGACAAAAAACTACCTTCCATAATGACAAGGCTACCATCCATTGGAGTAACAAAAATATGAACAACGGACTACCTTCAATAGTCACAAGGCTACCATCCATTGGAGTAACAAAAATCTCGAAAATAGACTACCTTCCATAATGACAAGGCTACCATCCATTAGAGTAACAAAAATCTCGACAACAGACAACCTTCCATAATGATAATGCTACCATCCATTGGAGTAACAAAAATCTCGACAATAGACTACCTACCATAATGACAAGGCTACCATCCATTGGAGTAACGAAAATATGAGCAACAAACTACCTTCCATAGTGACAAGGCTACCATCCATTGGAGTGACAGAAATCACAATGACAGACTACCTTCCATATTGACAAGGCTAGCATCCATTGGAGTAACAAAAATCCCGACAACAGACTACCTTCCATAATAACAAGGCTACCATCCATTGGAGTAACGAAAATATGAGCAACAGACTACCTTCCATAGTGACAAGGCTACCATCCATTGGAGTAACAAAAATATCGACAACAAACTATCTTCCATAATGACAAGGCTACCATCCTTTGGAATAACAAAAATCTCGACAAAGAACTACCTTCCATAAGGACAAGGCTACCATCCATTGGAGTAACAAAAATATCGAAAACAAACTACCTTCCATAATTACAAGGCTCCCATCCATTGGAGTAACCAAAATATCGATAACAGACTACCTTCCATAATGACAAGGCTACCATCCTTTGGAATAACAAAAATCTCGACAACATACTACCTTCCATAATGACAAGGCTACCATCTATTGAAGTAACAAAAATATCGACAATAGACTACCTTCCATAATGACAAGGCTCCCATCCATTGGAGTAACGAAAATATCGATAACAAACTACCATCCATAATGACAAGGCTACCATCCATTAGAGTAACAAAAATCTCGAGAACAGACAACCTTCCATAATGATAATGCTACCATCCATTGGAGTAACAAAAATCTCGACAATAGACTACCTTCCATAATGACAAGGCTACCATCCATTGGAGTAACGAAAATCTGAGCAACAGACTACCTTCCATAGTGACAAGGCTACCATCCATTGGAGTGACAGAAATCACAATGACAGACTACCTTCCATAATGACAAGGCTAGCATCCATTGGAGTAACAAAAATCTCGACAACAGACTACCTTCCATAATAACAAGGCTACCATCCATTAGAGTAACAAAAATCTCGTCAACAAACTACCTTCCATAATGTCAAGGCTACAATGAATTGGTGTAACAAAAATATCTATAATAGACTATGTTCCATAATGACAAGGCTACCATCCATTATAGTAACCAAAATATCGACAACAGAATACCTTCCATAATGACAAGGCTACCATCCATTAGAGTAACAAAAATCTCGACAATAGACAACCTTCCATAATGACAAGGCTACCATCCATTGGAGTAACAAAAATATCGACAATAGACTACCTTCCATAATGACAAGGCTACCATCCTTTGGAATAACAAAAATCTCGACAAAAAACTACCTTCCATAATGACAAGGCTACCATCCATTGAAGTAACACAAATATGAACAACAGTCTACCTTCCATAGTGACAAGGCTACCATCCATTGGAGTTAAAAAAATCTCGAAAACATTCTACCTTCCATAATGACAAGGCTACCATCCATTGGAGTAACAAAAATCTCGACAACAGACAACCTTCCATAATGATAATGCTACCATCCATTGGAGTAACAAAAATCTCGACAATAGACTACCTTCCAAATGACAAGGCTACCATCCATTAGAGTAACAAAAATACGAGCAACAGACTACCTTCCATAGTGACAAGGCTACCATCCATTGGAGTGACAGATATCACAACGACAGACTACCTTCCATAATGACAAGGCTAGCATCCATTGGAGTAACAAAAATCTCGACAACAGACTACCTTCCATAATGACAAGGCTACCATATATTGGAGTAACAAAAATCTCGACAACAAACTACCTTCCATAATGACAAGGCTACCATCCATTGGAGTAACAAAAATATCGACAACAGACTACCTTCCATAATGACAAGGCTACCATCCTTTGGAATAACAAAAATCTCGACAAAGAACTACCTTCCATAAGGACAACGCTACCATCCATTGGAGTAACAAAAATATCGAAAACAGACTACCTTCCATAATTACAAGGCTCTCATCCATTGGAGTAACAAAAATATCGATAACAGACTACCTTCCATATTGACAAGGCTACCATCCTTTTGAATAACAAAAATCTTGACAACATACTACCTTCCATAATGACAAGGCTACCATCCATTGAAGTAACAAAAATTTCGACAATAGACTACCTTCCATAATGACAAGGCTCCCATCCATTGGAGTAACGAAAATATCGATAACAAACTACCTTCCATAATGACAAGGATACCATCCTTTGGAATAACAAAAATCTCGACAAAAAACTACCTTCCATAATGACAAGGCTACCATCCATTGGAGTAACAAAAATATGAACAACAGACTACCTTCAATAGTCACAAGGCTACCATCCATTGGAGTAACAAAAATCTCGAAAATAGACTACCTTCCATAATGACAAGGCTACCATCCATTGGAGTAACAAAAATCTCGACAATAGACAACCTTCCATAATGATAATGCTACCATCCATTGGAGTAACAAAAATCTCGACAATAGACTACCTACCATAATGACAAGGCTACCATCCATTGGAGTAACGAAAATATGAGCAACAAACTACCTTCCATAGTGACAAGGCTACCATCCATTGGAGTGACAGAAATCACAATGACAGACTACCTTCCATATTGACAAGGCTAGCATCCATTGGAGTAACAAAAATCCCGACAACAGACTACCTTCCATAATAACAAGGCTACCATCCATTGGAGTAACGAAAATATGAGCAACAGACTACCTTCCATAGTGACAAGTCTACCATCCATTGGAGTAACAAAAATATCGACAACAAACTACCTTCCATAATGACAAGGCTACCATCCTTTGGAATAACAAAAATCTCGACAAAGAACTACCTTCCATAAGGACAAGGCTACCATCCATTGGAGTAACAAAAATATCGAAAACAAACTACCTTCCATAATTACAAGGCTCCCATCCATTGGAGTAACAAAAATATCGATAACAGACTACCTTCCATAATGACAAGGCTACCATCCTTTGGAATAACAAAAATCTCGACAACATACTACCTTCCATAATGACAAGGCTACCATCTATTGAAGTAACAAAAATATTGACAATAGACTACCTTCCATAATGACAAGGCTCCCATCCATTGGAGTAACGAAAATATCGATAACAAACTACCATCCATAATGACAAGGCTACCATCCATTAGAGTAACAAAAATCTCGAGAACAGACAACCTTCCATAATGATAATGCTACCATCCATTGGAGTAACAAAAATCTCGAGAACAGACAACCTTCCATAATGACAAGGCTACCATCCATTGGAGTAACGAAAATCTGAGCAACAGACTACCTTCCATAGTGACAAGGCTACCATCCATTGGAGTGACAGAAATCACAATGACAGACTACCTTCCATAATGACAAGGCTAGCATCCATTGGAGTAACAAAAATCTCGACAACAGACTACCTTCCATAATAACAAGGCTACAATCCATTAGAGTAACAAAAATCTCGTCAACAAACTACCTTCCATAATGACAAGGCTACAATGAATTGGTGTAACAAAAATATCTATAATAGACTATGTTCCATAATGACAAGGCTACCATCCATTATAGTAACCAAAATATCGACAACAGAATACCTTCCATAATGACAAGGCTACCATCCATTAGAGTAACAAAAATCTCGACAATAGACAACCTTCCATAATGACAAGGCTACCATCCATTGGAGTAACAAAAATATCGACAATAGACTACCTTCCATAATGACAAGGCTACCATCCTTTGGAATAACAAAAATCTCGACAAAAAACTACCTTCCATAATGACAAGGCTACGATCCATTGAAGTAACACAAATATGAACAACAGTCTACCTTCCATAGTGACAAGGCTACCATCCATTGGAGTTAAAAAAATCTCGAAAACATTCTACCTTCCATAATGACAAGGCTACCATCCATTGGAGTAACAAAAATCTCGACAACAGACAACCTTCCATAATGATAATGCTACCATCCATTGGAGTAACAAAAATCTCAACAATAGACTACCTTCCAAATGACAAGGCTACCATCCATTAGAGTAACAAAAATACGAGCAACAGACTACCTTCCATAATGACAAGGCTACCATCCATTGGAGTGACAGATATCACAATGACAGACTACCTTCCATAATGACAAGGCTAGCATCCATTGGAGTAACAAAAATCTCGACAACAGACTACCTTCCATAATGACAAGGCTACCATATATTGGAGTAACAAAAATCTCGACAACAAACTACCTTCCATAATGACAAGGCTACCATCATTGGAGTAACAAAAATATCGACAACAAACTACCTTCCATAATGACAAGGCTACCATCCTTTGGAATAACAAAAATCTCGACAAAGAACTACCTTCCATAAGGACAACGCTACCATCCATTGGAGTAACAAAAATATCAACAACAGACTACCTTCCATAATTACAAGGCTCTCACCCATTGGAGTAACAAAAATATCGATAACAGACTACCTTCCATATTGACAAGGCTAACATCCTTTGGAATAACAAAAATCTTGACAACATACTACCTTCCATAATGACAAGGCTACCATCCATTGAAGTAACAAAAATTTCGACAATAGACTACCTTCCATAATGACAAGGCTCCCATCCATTGGAGTAACGAAAATATCGATAACAAACTACCTTCCATAATGACAAGGATACCATCCTTTGGAATAACAAAAATCTCGACGAAAAACTACCTTCCATAATGACAAGGCTACCATCCATTGGAGTAACAAAAATATGAACAACAGACTACCTTCAATAGTCACAAGGCTACCATCCATTGGAGTAACAAAAATCTCGAAAATAGACTACCTTCCATAATGACAAGGCTACCATCCATTGGAGTAACAAAAATCTCGACAACAGACAACCTTCCATAATGATAATGCTACCATCCATTGGAGTAACAAAAATCTCGACAATAGACTACCTACCATAATGACAAGGCTACCATCCATTGGAGTAACGAAAATATGAGCAACAAACTACCTTCCATAGTGACAAGGCTACCATCCATTGGAGTGACAGAAATCACAATGACAGACTACCTTCCATATTGACAAGGCTAGCATCCATTGGAGTAACAAAAATCCCGACAACAGACTACCTTCCATAATAACAAGGCTACCATCCATTGGAGTAACGAAAATATGAGCAACAGACTACCTTCCATAGTGACAAGGCTACCATCCATGGGAGTGACAGAAATCACAAGGACAGACTACCTTCCATAATGACAAGGCTAGCATCCAATTGAGTAACAAAAATCTCGACAACAGACTACCTTCCATAATAACAAGGCTACCATCTATTGGAGTAACAAAAATCTCGTCAACAAACTACCTTCCATAATGACAAGGCTACCATGAATTGGAGAAACAAAAATATCTATAATAGACTATGTTCCATAATTACAAGGCTACCATCCATTATAGTAACCAAAATATCGACAACAGAATACCGTCCATAATGACAAGGCTACCATCCATTAGAGTAACAAAAATCTCGACAATAGACAACCTTCCATAATGACAAGGCTACCATCCATTGGAGTAACAAAAATATCGACAATAGACTACCTTCCATAATGACAATGCTACCATCCATTGGAGTAACAAAAATATAAACAACAGACTAGCTTCCATAGTTAAAAGGCTACAATCCATTGGAGTGACAGAAATCACAACGATAGACTACCTTCTTTAATGACAAGGCAAAAATCCATTGGAGTAACAAAAATCTCGAAAATAGACTACCTTGCATAATGACAAGGCTACCATTCATTGGAATAACAAAAATCTAGACAACAGACTACCTTCCATAATGACAAGGCTACTATGCATTGGAGTAACAAAGATATCGACAACAGACTACCTTCCATAATGATAATGCTACCATCCATTGGAGTAACAAAAATCTCGACAATAGACTACCTTCGATAATGACAAGGCTACCATCCATTAGAGTAACAAAAATATCGACAACAGACAACCTTCCACAATGACAAGGCTACCATCCATTGGAGTAACAAAAATATCGACAATAGACTACCTTCCATAATGACAAGGCTAGCATCCATTGGAGTAACAAAAATCTCGACAACAGACTACCTTCCATAATGACAAGGCAACCATCCATTGAAGTAACAAAAATCTCGACAACATACTACCTTCCATAATGACAAGGCTCCCATCCATTGGAGTAATAAAAATATCAACAACAGACTACCTTCCATAATGACAAGGCTACCATCCTTTGGAATAACAAAAATCTCGACATAAAACTGCCTTCCATAATGATAAGGCTACCATCCATTGGAGTAACAAAAATATGAACAACAAACTACCTTCCATAGTGACAAGGCTACCATCCATTGGAGTAACAAAAATCTCGAAAACATACTACCTTGCATAATGACAAGGCTAGCATCCATTGGAGTAACAAAAATCTCGACAACAGACTACCTTCCATAATGACAAGGCTACCATCCATTGGAGTAACAAAAATCTCGACAATAGACAACCTTCCATAATGACAAGGCTACCATCCATTGGAGTTAAAAAAATCTTGAAAACATACTACCTTCCATAATGACAAGGCTACCATCCATTGGAGTAACAAAGATATCGACAACAGACAACCTTCCATAATGATAATGCTACCATCCATTAGAGTAACAAAAATCTCGACAATAGACTACCTTCCATAATGACAAGGCTACCATCCATTAGAGTAACAAAAATACAAGCAACAAACTACCTTCCATTGTGACAAGGCTACCATCCATTGGAGTTACAGAAATCACAATGACAGACTACCTTTCATAATGACAAGGCTAGCATCCATTGGAGTAACAAAAATCTCGACAACAGACTACCTTCCATAATGACAAGGCTACCATCCATTGAAGTAGAAAATATCTCGACAACAGACTACCTTCCATAATGACAAGGCTCCCATCCATTGGAGTAACAACAATATCGACAACAGACTACCTTCCATAATGACAAGGCTACCATCCTTTGGAATAACAAATATCTCGACAAAAAACTACCTTCCATAATGACAAGGCTACCATCCATTGGAGTAACACAAATATGAACAACAGACTACCTTCCATAGTGACAAGACTACCTTCCATAGTGACAAGGCTACCATCCATTGGAGTGACAGAAATCACAAGTACATACTACCTTCCATAATGACAAGGCTAGCATCCATTGGAGTAACAAAAATCTCGACAACAGACTACCTTCCATATTGACAAGGCTAGCATCCATTGGAGTAACAAAAATCCCGACAACAGACTACCTTCCATAATAACAAGGCTACCATCCATTGGAGTAACGAAAATATGAGCAACAAACTACCTTCCATAGTGACAAGGCTAGCATCCATTGGAGTGACAGAAATCACAAGGACAGACTACCTTCCATAATGACAAGGCTAACATCCATTGGAGTAACAAAAATCTCGACAACAGACTACCTTCCATAATGACAAGGCTACCATCCTTTGGAATAACAAAAATCTCGACAACATACTACCTTCCATAATGACAAGGCTACCATCTATTGAAGTAACAAAAATCTCGACAATAGACTACCTTCCATAATGACAAGGCTCCCATCCATTGGAGTAACACAAATATGAACAACAGACTACCTTCCATAGTGACAAGGCTACCATCCATTGGAGTTAAAAAAATCTCGAAAACATACTACCTTCCATAATGACAAGGCTACCATCCATTGGAGTAACAAAAATTTCGACAACAGACAACCTTCCATAATGATAATGCTACCATCCATTGGAGTAACAAAAATATCGACAATAGACTACCTTCCATAATGACAAGGATACCATCCATTAGAGTAACAAAAATACGAGCAACAAACTACCTTCCATAGTGACAAGGCTACCATCCATTGGAGTGACAGATATCACAACGACAGACTACCTTCCATAATGACAAGGCTAGCATCCATTTGAGTAACAAAAATCTCGACAACAGACTACCTTCCATAATGACAAGGCTACCATATATTGGAGTAACAAAAATCTCGACAACAGACTACCTTCCATAATGACAAGGCTAGCATCCATTGGAGTAACAAAAATATCGACAACAAACTACCTTCCATAATGACAAGGCTACCATCCTTTGGAATAACAAAAATCTCGACAAAGAACTACCTTCCATAAGGACAAGGCTACCATCCATTGGAGTAACAAAAATATCGAAAACAAACTACCTTCCATAATTACAAGGCTCCCATCCATTGGAGTAACAAAAATATCGATAACAGACTACCTTCCATAATGACAAGGCTACCATCCTTTGGAATAACAAAAATCTCGACAACATACTACCTTCCATAATGACAAGGCTACCATCTATTGAAGTAACAAAAATATCGACAATAGACTACCTTCCATAATGACAAGGCTCCCATCCATTGGAGTAACGAAAATATCGATAACAAACTACCATCCATAATGACAAGGCTACCATCCATTGGAGTAACAAAAATCTCGAGAACAGACAACCTTCCATAATGATAATGCTACCATCCATTGGAGTAACAAAAATCTCGACAATAGACTACCTTCCATAATGACAAGGCTACCATCCATTGGAGTAACGAAAATCTGAGCAACAGACTACCTTCCATAGTGACAAGGCTACCATCCATTGGAGTGACAGAAATCACAATGACAGACTACCTTCCATAATGACAAGGCTAGCATCCATTGGAGTAACAAAAATCTCGACAACAGACTACCTTCCATAATAACAAGGCTACCATCCATTAGAGTAACAAAAATCTCGTCAACAAACTACCTTCCATAATGACAAGGCTACAATGAATTGGTTTAACAAAAATATCTATAATAGACTATGTTCCATAATGACAAGGCTACCATCCATTATAGTAACCAAAATATCGACAACAGAATACCTTCCATAATGACAAGGCTACCATCCATTAGAGTAACAGAAATCTCGACAATAGACAACCTTCCATAATGACAAGGCTATCATCCATTGGAGTAACAAAAATATCGACAATAGACTACCTTCCATAATGACAAGGCTACCATCCTTTGGAATAACAAAAATCTCGACAAAAAACTACCTTCCATAATGACAAGGCTACCATCCATTGGAGTAACACAAATATGAACAACAGTCTACCTTCCTTAGTGACAAGGCTACCATCCATTGGAGTTAAAAAAATCTCGAAAACATTCTACCTTCCATAATGACAAGGCTACCATCCATTGGAGTAACAAAAATCTCGACAACAGACAACCTTCCATAATGATAATGCTACCATCAATTGGAGTAACAAAAATCTCGACAATAGACTACCTTCCAAATGACAAGGCTACCATCCATTAGAGTAACAAAAATACGAGCAACAGACTACCTTCCATAGTGACAAGGCTACCATCCATTGGAGTGACAGATATCACAACGACAGACTACCTTCCATAATGACAAGGCTAGCATCCATTGGAGTAACAAAAATCTCGACAACAGACTACCTTCCATAATGACAAGGCTACCATATATTGGAGTAAAAAAAATCTCGACAACAAACTACCTTCCATAATGACAAGGCTACCATCCATTGGAGTAACAAAAATATCGACAACAGACTACCTTCCATAATGACAAGGCTACCATCCTTTGGAATAACAAAAATCTCGACAAAGAACTACCTTCCATAAGGACAACGCTACCATCCATTGGAGTAACAAAAATATCGACAACAGACTACCTTCCATAATTACAAGGCTCTCATCCATTGGAGTAACAAAAATATCGATAACAGACTACCTTCCATATTGACAAGGCTACCATCCTTTGGAATAACAAAAATCTTGACAACATACTACCTTCCATAATGACAAGGCTACCATCCATTGAAGTAACAAAAATTTCGACAATAGACTACCTTCCATAATGACAAGGCTCCCATCCATTGGAGTAACGAAAATATCGATAACAAACTACCTTCCATAATGACAAGGATACCATCCATGGGAATAACAATAATCTCGACAAAAAACTACCTTCCATAATGACAAGGCTACCATCCATTGGAGTAACAAAAATATGAACAACAGACTACCTTCAATAGTAACAAGGCTACCATCCATTGGAGTAACAAAAATCTCGAAAATAGACTACCTTCCATAATGACAAGGCTACCATCCATTGGAGTAACAAAAATCTCGACAACAGACAACCTTCCATAATGATAATGCTACCATCCATTGGAGTAACAAAAATCTCGACAATAGACTACCTACCATAATGACAAGGCTACCATCCATTGGAGTAACGAAAATATGAGCAACAAACTACCTTCCATAGTGACAAGGCTACCATCCATTGGAGTGACAGAAATCACAATGACAGACTACCTTCCATATTGACAAGGCTAGCATCCATGGGAGTAACAAAAATCCCGACAACAGACTACCTTCAATAATAACAAGGCTACCATCCATTGGAGTAACGAAAATATGAGCAACAGACTACCTTCCATAGTGACAAGGCTACCATCCATTGGAGTAACAAAAATATCGACAACAAACTATCTTCCATAATGACAAGGCTACCATCCTTTGGAATAACAAAAATCTCGACAAAGAACTACCTTCCATAAGGACAAGGCTACCATCCATTGGAGTAACAAAAATATCGAAAACAAACTACCTTCCATAATTACAAGGCTCCCATCCATTGGAGTAACAAAAATATCGATAACAGACTACCTTCCATAATGACAAGGCTACCATCCTTTGGAATAACAAAAATCTCGACAACATACTACCTTCCATAATGACAAGGCTACCATCTATTGAAGTAACAAAAATATCGACAATAGACTACCTTCCATAATGACAAGGCTCCCATCCATTGGAGTAACGAAAATATCGATAACAAACTACCATCCATAATGACAAGGCTACCATCCATTAGAGTAACAAAAATCTCGAGAACAGACAACCTTCCATAATGATAATGCTACCATCCATTGGAGTAACAAAAATCTCGACAATAGACTACCTTCCATAATGACAAGGCTACCATCCATTGGAGTAACGAAAATCTGAGCAACAGACTACCTTCCATAGTGACAAGGCTACCATCCATTGGAGTGACAGAAATCACAATGACAGACTACCTTCCATAATGACAAGGCTAGCATCCATTGGAGTAACAAAAATCTCGACAACAGACTACCTTCCATAATAACAAGGCTACCATCCATTAGAGTAACAAAAATCTCGTCAACAAACTACCTTCCATAATGACAAGGCTACAATGAATTGGTGTAACAAAAATATCTATAATAGACTATGTTCCATAATGACAAGGCTACCATCCATTATAGTAACCAAAATATCGACAACAGAATACCTTCCATAATGACAAGGCTACCATCCATTAGAGTAACAAAAATCTCGACAATAGACAACCTTCCATAATGACAAGGCTACCATCCATTGGAGTAACAAAAATATCGACAATAGACTACCTTCCATAATGACAAGGCTACCATCCTTTGGAATAACAAAAATCTCGACAAAAAACTACCTTCCATAATGACAAGGCTACCATCCATTGAAGTAACACAAATATGAACAACAGTCTACCTTCCATAGTGACAAGGCTACCATCCATTGGAGTTAAAAAAATCTCGAAAACATTCTACCTTCCATAATGACAAGGCTACCATCCATTTGAGTAACAAAAATCTCGACAACAGACAACCTTCCATAATGATAATGCTACCATCCATTGGAGTAACAAAAATCTCGACAATAGACTACCTTCCAAATGACAAGGCTACCATCCATTAGAGTAACAAAAATACGAGCAACAGACTACCTTCCATAGTGACAAGGCTACCATCCATTGGAGTGACAGATATCACAACGACAGACTACCTTCCATAATGACAAGGCTAGCATCCATTGGAGTAACAAAAATCTCGACAACAGACTACCTTCCATAATGACAAGGCTACCATATATTGGAGTAACAAAAATCTCGACAACAAACTACCTTCCATAATGACAAGGCTACCATCCATTGGAGTAACAAAAATATCGACAACAGACTACCTTCCATAATGACAAGGCTACCATCCTTTGGAATAACAAAAATCTCGACAAAGAACTACCTTCCATAGGGACAACGCTACCATCCATTGGAGTAACAAAAATATCGACAACAGACTACCTTCCATAATTACAAGGCTCTCATCCATTGGAGTAACAAAAATATCGATAACAGACTACCTTCCATATTGACAAGGCTACCATCCTTTGGAATAACAAAAATCTTGACAACATACTACCTTCCATAATGACAAGGCTACCATCCATTGAAGTAACAAAAATTTCGACAATAGACTACCTTCCATAATGACAAGGCTCCCATCCATTGGAGTAACGAAAATATCGATAACAAACTACCTTCCATAATGACAAGGATACCATCCTTTGGAATAACAAAAATCTCGACAAAAAACTACCTTCCATAATGACAAGGCTACCATCCATTGGAGTAACAAAAATATGAACAACAGACTACCTTCAATAGTCACAAGGCTACCATCCATTGGAGTAACAAAAATCTCGAAAATAGACTACCTTCCATAATGACAAGGCTACCATCCATTGGAGTAACAAAAATCTCGACAATAGACAACCTTCCATAATGATAATGCTACCATCCATTGGAGTAACAAAAATCTCGACAATAGACTACCTACCATAATGACAAGGCTACCATCCATTGGAGTAACGAAAATATGAGCAACAAACTACCTTCCATAGTGACAAGGCTACCATCCATTGGAGTGACAGAAATCACAATGACAGACTACCTTCCATATTGACAAGGCTAGCATCCATTGGAGTAACAAAAATCCCGACAACAGACTACCTTCCATAATAACAAGGCTACCATCCATTGGAGTAACGAAAATATGAGCAACAGACTACCTTCCATAGTGACAAGGCTACCATCCATTGGAGTAACAAAAATATCGACAACAAACTACCTTCCATAATGACAAGGCTACCATCCTTTGGAATAACAAAAATCTCGACAAAGAACTACCTTCCATAAGGACAAGGCTACCATCCATTGGAGTAACAAAAATATCGAAAACAAACTACCTTCCATAATTACAAGGCTCCCATCCATTGGAGTAACAAAAATATCGATAACAGACTACCTTCCATAATGACAAGGCTACCATCCTTTGGAATAACAAAAATCTCGACAACATACTACCTTCCATAATGACAAGGCTACCATCTATTGAAGTAACAAAAATATCGACAATAGACTACCTTCCATAATGACAAGGCTCCCATCCATTGGTGTAACGAAAATATCGATAACAAACTACCATCCATAATGACAAGGCTACCATCCATTAGAGTAACAAAAATCTCGAGAACAGACAACCTTCCATAATGATAATGCTACCATCCATTGGAGTAACAAAAATCTCGAGAACAGACAACCTTCCATAATGACAAGGCTACCATCCATTGGAGTAACGAAAATCTGAGCAACAGACTACCTTCCATAGTGACAAGGCTACCATCCATTGGAGTGACAGAAATCACAATGACAGACTACCTTCCATAATGACAAGGCTAGCAACCATTGGAGTAACAAAAATCTCGACAACAGACTACCTTCCATAATAACAAGGCTACAATCCATTAGAGTAACAAAAATCTCGTCAACAAACTACCTTCCATAATGACAAGGCTACAATGAATTGGTGTAACAAAAATATCTATAATAGAATATGTTCCATAATGACAAGGCTACCATCCATTATAGTAACCAAAATATCGACAACAGAATACCTTCCATAATGACAAGGCTACCATCCATTAGAGTAACAAAAATCTCGACAATAGACAACCTTCCATAATGACAAGGCTACCATCCATTGGAGTAACAAAAATATCGACAATAGACTACCTTCCATAATGACAAGGCTACCATCCTTTGGAATAACAAAAATCTCGACAAAAAACTACCTTCCATAATGACAAGGCTACCATCCATTGAAGTAACACAAATATGAACAACAGTCTACCTTCCATAGTGACAAGGCTACCATCCATTGGAGTTAAAAAAATCTCGAAAACATTCTACCTTCCATAATGACAAGGCTACCATCCATTGGAGTAACAAAAATCTCGACAACAGACAACCTTCCATAATGATAATGCTACCATCCATTGGAGTAACAAAAATCTCGACAATAGACTACCTTCCAAATGACAAGGCTACCATCCATTAGAGTAACAAAAATACGAGCAACAGACTACCTTCCATAGTGACAAGGCTACCATCCATTGGAGTGACAGATATCACAACGACAGACTACCTTCCATAATGACAAGGCTAGCATCCATTGGAGTAACAAAAATCTCGACAACAGACTACCTTCCATAATGACAAGGCTACCATATATTGGAGTAACAAAAATCTCGACAACAAACTACCTTCCATAATGACAAGGCTACCATCATTGGAGTAACAAAAATATCGACAACAAACTACCTTCCATAATGACAAGGCTACCATCCTTTGGAATAACAAAAATCTCGACAAAGAACTACCTTCCATAAGGACAACGCTACCATCCATTGGAGTAACAAAAATATCAACAACAGACTACCTTCCATAATTACAAGGCTCTCACCCATTGGAGTAACAAAAATATCGATAACAGACTACCTTCCATATTGACAAGGCTACCATCCTTTGGAATAACAAAAATCTTGACAACATACTACCTTCCATAATGACAAGGCTACCATCCATTGAAGTAACAAAAATTTCGACAATAGACTACCTTCCATAATGACAAGGCTCCCATCCATTGGAGTAACGAAAATATCGATAACAAACTACCTTCCATAATGACAAGGATACCATCCTTTGGAATAACAAAAATCTCGACAAAAAACTACCTTCCATAATGACAAGGCTACCATCCATTGGAGTAACAAAAATATGAACAACAGACTACCTTCAATAGTCACAAGGCTACCATCCATTGGAGTAACAAAAATCTCGAAAATAGACTACCTTCCATAATGACAAGGCTACCATCCATTGGAGTAACAAAAATCTCGACAACAGACAACCTTCCATAATGATAATGCTACCATCCATTGGAGTAACAAAAATCTCGACAATAGACTACCTACCATAATGACAAGGCTACCATCCATTGGAGTAACGAAAATATGAGCAACAAACTACCTTCCATAGTGACAAGGCTACCATCCATTGGAGTGACAGAAATCACAATGACAGACTACCTTCCATATTGACAAGGCTAGCATCCATTGGAGTAACAAAAATCCCGACAACATACTACCTTCCATAATAACAAGGCTACCATCCATTGGAGTAACGAAAATATGAGCAACAGACTACCTTCCATAGTGACAAGGCTACCATCCATTGGAGTGACAGAAATCACAAGGACAGACTACCTTCCATAATGACAAGGCTAGCATCCAATTGAGTAACAAAAATCTCGACAACAGACTACCTTCCATAATAACAAGGCTACCATCTATTGGAGTAACAAAAATCTCGTCAACAAACTACCTTCCATAATGACAAGGCTACCATGAATTGGAGAAACAAAAATATCTATAATAGACTATGTTCCATAATGACAAGGCTACCATCCATTATAGTAACCAAAATATCGACAACAGAATACCGTCCATAATGACAAGGCTACCATCCATTAGAGTAACAAAAATCTCGACAATAGACAACCTTCCATAATGACAAGGCTACCATCCATTGGAGTAACAAAAATATCGACAATAGACTACCTTCCATAATGACAATGCTACCATCCATTGGAGTAACAAAAATATAAACAACAGACTAGCTTCCATAGTTAAAAGGCTACAATCCATTGGAGTGACAGAAATCACAACGGTAGACTACCTTCTTTAATGACAAGGCAAAAATCCATTGGAGTAACAAAAATCTCGAAAATAGACTACCTTCCATAATGACAAGGCTACCATTCATTGGAATAACAAAAATCTAGACAACAGACGACCTTCCATAATGACAAGGCTACTATGCATTGGAGTAACAAAGATATCGACAACAGACTACCTTCCATAATGATAATGCTACCATCCATTGGAGTAACAAAAATCTCGACAATAGACGACCTTCGATAATGACAAGGCTACCATCCATTAGAGTAACAAAAATATCGACAACAGACAACCTTCCACAATGACAAGGCTACCATCCATTGGAGTAACAAAAATATCGACAATAGACTACCTTCCATAATGACAAGGCTAGCATCCATTGGAGTAACAAAAATCTCGACAACAGACTACCTTCCATAATGACAAGGCAACCATCCATTGAAGTAAAAAAAATCTCGACAACATACTACCTTCCATAATGACAAGGCTCCCATCCATTGAAGTAATAAAAGTATCAACAACAGACTACCTTCCATAATGACAAGGCTACCATCCTTTGGAATAACAAAAATCTCGACATAAAACTACCTTCCATAATGATAAGGCTACCATCCATTGGAGTAACAAAAATATGAACAACAAACTACCTTCCATAGTGACAAGGCTACCATCCATTGGAGTAACAAAAATCTCGAAAACATACTACCTTGCATAATGACAACGCTAGCATCCATTGGAGTAACAAAAATCTCGACAACAGACTACCTTCCATAATGACAAGGCTACCATCCATTGGAGTAACAAAAATCTCGACAACAGACAACCTTCCATAATGACAAGGCTACCATCCATTGGAGTTAAAAAAATCTTGAAAACATACTACCTTCCATAATGACAAGGCTACCATCCATTGGAGTAACAAAGATATCGACAACAGACAACCTTCCATAATGATAATGCTACCATCCATTAGAGTAACAAAAATCTCGACAATAGACTACCTTCCATAATGACAAGGCTACCATCCATTAGAGTAACAAAAACACAAGCAACAAACTACCTTCCATAGTGACAAGGCTACCATCCATTGGAGTTACAGAAATCACAATGACAGACTACCTTCCATAATGACAAGGCTAGCATCCATTGGAGTAACAAAAATCTCGACAACAAACTACCTTCCATAATGACAAGGCTACCATCCATTGAAGTAAAAAATATCTCGACAACAGACTACCTTCCATAATGGCAAGGCTCCCATCCATTGGAGTAACAACAATATCGACAACAGACTACCTTCCATAATGACAAGGCTACCATCCTTCGGAATAACAAAAATCTCGACAAAAAACTACCTTCCATAATGACAAGGCTACCATCCATTGGAGTAACACAAATATGAACAACAGACTACCTTCCATAGTGACAGGGCTACCATCCATTGGAGTTATAAAAATCTCGAAAACATACTAACTTCCATAATGACAAGGCTACCATCCATTGGAGTAACAAAAATCTCGACAACAGACAACCTTCCATAACGATAATGCTACCATCCATTGGAGTAACAAAAATATCGACAATAGACTACCTTCCATAATGACAAGGCTACCATCCATTAGAGTAACAAAAATACGAGCAACAAACTACCTTCCATAGTGACAAGGCTAGCATCCATTGGAGTGACAGATATCACAATGACAGACTACCTTCCATAATGACAAGGCTAGCATCCATTGGAGTAACAAAAATCTCGACAACAGACTACCTTCCATAATGACAAGGCTACCATATATTGGAGTAACAAAAATCTCGACAACAGACTACCTTCCATAATGACAAGGCTACCATCCATTGGAGTAACAAAAATATCGACAACAGACTACCTTCCATAATGACAAGGCTACCATCCTTTGGAATAACAAAAATCTCGACAAAGAACTACCTTCCATAAGGACAAGGCTACCATCCATTGGAGTAACAAAAATATCGACAACAGACTACCTTCCATAATTACAAGGCTCCCATCCATTGGAGTAACAAAAATATCGATAACAGACTACCTTCCATAATGACAAGGCTACCATCCTTTGGAATAACAAAAATCTCGACAACATACTATCTTCCATAATGACAAGGCTACCATCTATTGAAGTAACAAAAATCTCGACAATAGACTACCTTCCATAATGACAAGGCTCCCATCCATTGGAGTAACACAAATATGAACAACAGACTACCTTACATAGTGACAAGGCTACCATCCATTGGAGTTAAAAAAATCTCGAAAACATACTACCTTCCATAATGACAAGGCTACCATCCATTGGAGTAACAAAAATCTCGACAACAGACAACCTTCCATAATGATAATGCTACCATACATTGGAGTAACAAAAATATCGACAATAGACTACCTTCCATAATGACAAGGCTACCATCCATTAGAGTAACAAAAATACGAGCAACAGACTATCTTCCATAGTGACAAGGCTACCATCCATTGGAGTGACAAATATCACAACGATAGACTACCTTCCATAATGACAAGGCTAGCATCCATTGGAGTAACAAAAATCTCGACAACAGACTACCTTCCATAATGACAAGGCTACCATCCATTGGAGTAACAAAAATATCGACAAAAGACTACCTTCCATAATGACAAGGCTACCATCCATTGGAGTAACAAAAATATCGACAACAGACTACCTTCCATAATTACAAGGCTCCCATCCATTGGAGTAACAAAAATATCGATAACATACTACCTTCCATAATGACAAGGCTACCATCCTTTGGAATAACAAAAATCTCGACAACATATTACCTTCCATAATGACAAGGCTACCATCTATTGAAGTAACAAAAATATCGACAATAGACTACCTTCCATAATGACAAGGCTCCCATCCATTGGAGTAACGAAAATATCAATAACAAACTACCTTCCATAATGACAAGGCTACCATCCTTTGGAATAACAAAAATCTCGACAAAAAACTCCTTCCATAGTGACAAGGCTACCATCCATTGGAGTAACAAAAATCTCAAAAACAAACTACCTTCCATAATGACAAGGCTACCATCCATTGGCGTAACAAAAATCTCAACAACAGACAACCTTCCATAATGATAATGCTACCATCCATTGGAGTAACAAAAATCTCGACAATAGACTACCTTCCATAATGACAAGGATACCATCCATTGGAGTAACAAAAATCTGAGCAACAGACTACCTTCCATAGTGACAAGGCTACCATCCATTGGAGTGACAGAAATCACAATGACAGACTACCTTCCATAATGACAAGGCTAGCATCCATTGGAGTAACAAAAATCTCGACAACAGACTACCTTCCATAATAACAAGGCTACCATCCATTGGAGTAACAAAAATCTCGTCAACAAACTACCTTCCATAATGACAAGGCTACCACGAATTGGAGTAACAAAAATATCTATAATAGACTATGTTCCATAATGACAAGGCTACCATCCATTATAGTAACCAAAATATCGACAACAGACTACCTTCCATAATGACAAGGCTACCATCCAATAGAGTAACAAAAATATCGACAATAGACTACCTTCCATAATGACAATGCTACCATCCATTGGAGTAACAAAAATATGAACAACAGACTAGCTTCCATAGTTAAAAGGCTACAATCCATTGGAGTGACAGAAATCACAACGATAGACTACCTTCTTTAAGGACAAGGCAAAAATCCATTGGAGTAACAAAAATCTCGACAATAGACTACCTTCCATAATGACAAGGCTACCATTCATTGGAATAACAAAAATCTAGACAACAGACTACCTTCCATAATGACAAGGCCACTATGCATTGGAGTAACAAAGATATCGACAACAGACTACCTTCCATAATGATAATGCTACCATCCATTGGAGTAACAAAAATCTCGACAATAGACTACCTTCGATAATGACAAGGCTACCATCCATTAGAGTAACAAAAATATCGACAATAGACAACCTTCCACAATGACAAGGCTACCATCCATTGGAGTAACAAAAATATCGACAATAGACTACCTTCCATAATGACAAGGCTAGCATCCATTGGAGTAACAAAAATCTCGACAACAGACTACCTTCCATAATAACAAGGCCACCATCCATTGAAGTAACAAAAATCTCGACAACATACTACCTTCCATAATGACAAGGCTCCCATCCACTGGAGTAATAAAAATATCAACAACAGACTACCTTCCATAATGACAAGGCTACCATCCTTTGGAATAACAAAAATCTCGACATAAAACTACCTTCCATAATGATAAGGCTACCATCCATTGGAGTAACAAAAATATGAACAACAAACTACCTTCCATAGTGACAAGGCTACCATCCATTGGAGTAACAAAAATCTCGAAAACATACTACCAGGCATAATGACAAGGCTAGCATCCATTGGAGTAACAAAAATCTCGACAACAGACTACCTTCCATAATGACAAGGCTACCATCCATTGGAGTAACAAAAATCTCGACAACAGACAACCTTCCATAATGACAAGGCTACCATCCATTGGAGTTAAAAAAATCTTGAAAACATACTACCTTCCATAATGACAAGGCTACCATCCATTGGAGTAACAAAGATATCGACAACAGACAACCTTCCATAATGATAATGCTACCATCCATTAGAGTAACAAAAATCTCGACAATAGACTACCTTCCATAATGACAAGGCTACCATCCATTAGAGTAACAAAAATACAAGCAACAAACTACCTTCCATAGTGACAAGGCTACCATCCATTGGAGTTACAGAAATCACAATGAAAGACTACCTTCCATAATGACAAGGCTAGCATCCATTGGAGTAACAAAAATCTCGACAACAGACTACCTTCCATAATGACAAGGCTACCATCCATTGAAGTAAAAAATATCTCGACAATAGACTACCTTCCATAATGACAAGGCTACCATCCATTGGAGTAACACAAATATGAACAACAGACTACCTTCCATAGTGACAAGGCTTCCATCCATTGGAGTTAAAAAAATCTCGAAAACATACAACCTTCCATAATGACAAGGCTACCATCCATTGGAGTAACACAAATATGAACAACAGACTACCTTCCATAGTGACAAGGCTTCCATCCATTGGAGTTAAAAAAATCTCGAAAACATACTACCTTCCATAATGACAAGGCTACCATCCATTGGAGTAACAAAAATCTCGACAACAGACAACCTTCCATAACGATAATGCTACCATCCATTGGAGTAACAAAAATATCGAAAATAGACTACCTTCCATAATGACAAGGCTACCATCTATTAGAGTAACAAAAATACGAGCAAGAGACTACCTTCCATAGTGACAAGGCTACCATCCATTGGAGTGACAGATATCACAACGACATACTACCTTCCATATTGACAAGGCTAGCATCCATTGGAGTAACAAAAATCTCGACAACAGACTACCTTCCATAATGACAAGGCTACCATATATTGGAGTAACAAAAATCTCGACAACAGACTACCTTCCATAATGACAAGGCTACCATCCATTGGAGTAACAACAATATCGACAACAAACTACCTTCCATAATGACAAGGCTACCATCCTTTGGAATAACAAAAATCTCGACAACATACTACCTTCCATAATGACAAGGCTACCATCTATTGAAGTAACAAAAATATCGACAATAGACTACCTTCCATAATGACAAGGCTCCCATCCATTGGAGTAACGAAAATATCAATAACAAACTACCTTCCATAATGACAAGGCTACCATCCTTTGGAATAACAAAAATCTCGACAAAAAACTACCTTCCATAGTGACAAGGCTACCATCCATTGGAGTAACAAAAATCTCAAAAACAAACTACCTTCCATAATGACAAGGCTACCATCCATTGGAGTAACAAAAATCTCAACAAAAGACAACCTTCCATAATGATAATGCTACCATCCATTGGGGTAACAAAAATCTCGACAATAGACTACCTTCCATAATGACAAGGCTACCATCCATTGGAGTAACGAAAATCTGAGCAACAGACTACCTTCCATAGTGACAAGGCTACCATCCATTGGAGTGACAGAAATCACAATGACAGACTACCTTCCATAATGACAAGGCTAGCATCCATTGGAGTAACAAAAATCTCGACAACAGACAACCTTCCATAATGACAAGGCTACCATCCATTGGAGTAACAAAAATATCGACAATAGACTACCTTCCATAATGACAAGGCTACCATCCTTTGGAATAACAAAAATCTCGAGAAAAAACTACCTTCCATAATGACAAGGCTACCATCCATTGGAGTAACACAAATATGAACAACAGACTACCTTCCATAGTGACAAGGCTTCCATCCATTGGAGTTAAAAAAATCTCGAAAACATACTACCTTCGATAATGACAAGGCTACCATCCATTGGAGTAACAAAAATATCGACAATACACTACCTTCCATAATGACAAGGCTACCATCTATTAGAGTAACAAAAATACGAGCAACAGACTACCTTCCATAGTGACAAGGCTACCATCCATTGGAGTAACGAAATATGAGCAACATACTATCTTCCATAGTGACAAGGCTACCATCCATTGGAGTAACAAAAATATCGACAACAGACTACCTTCCATAATGACAAGGCTACCATATTTTGGAATAACAAAAATCTCGACAAAAAAATACCTTCCTTAATGACAAGGTTACCATCCATTGGAGTAACAAAAATATGAACAACAGACTACCTTCCATAGTGACAAGGCTACCATCCATTGGAGTAATAAAAATCTCGAAAACAGACAACCTTCCATAATGACAAGGCTACCATCCATTGGAGTAACAAAAATCTCGACAACAGACAACCTTCCATAATGATAATGCTACCATCCATTGGAGTAACAAAAATCTCGACAATAGACTACCTTCCATAATGACAAGGCTACCATCATTTGGAATAACAAAAATCTCGACAAAGAACTACCTTCCATAAGGACAAGGCTACCATCCATTGGAGTAACAAAAATATCGAAAACAAACTACCTTCCATAATTACAAGGCTCCCATCCATTGGAGTAACAAAAATATCGATAATAGACTACCTTCCATAATGACAAGGCTACCATCCTTTGGAATAACAAAAATCTCGACAACATACTACGTTCCATAATTAGAAGGCTACCATCTATTGAAGTAACAAAAATATCGACAATAGACTACCTTCCATAATGACAAGGCTCCCATCCATTGGAGTAACGAAAATATCGATAACATACTACCTTCCATAATGACAAGGCTGCCATCCTTTGGAATAACAAAAATCTCGACAAAAAACTACCTTCCATAATGACAAGGCTACCATCCATTGGAGTAACACAAATATGAACAACAGACTACCTTCCATAGTGACAAGGCTCCCATCCATTGGAGTAACAACAATATCGACAATAGACTACCTTCCATAATGACAAGGCTACCATCCTTTGGAATATCAAAAATCTCGACAAAAAACTACCTTCCATAATGACAAGGCTACCATCCATTGGAGTAACAAAAATATGAACAACAGACTACCTTCCATAGTGACAAGGCTTCCATCCATTGGAGTTAAAAAAATCTCGAAAATATACTACCTTCGATAATGACAAGGCTACCATCCATTGGAGTAACAAAAATATCGACAATAGACTACCTTCCATAATGACAAGGCTACCATCTATTAGAGTAACAAAAATACGAGCAACAGACTACCTTCCATAGTGACAAGGCTACCATCCATTGGAGTAACGAAATATGAGCAACATACTATCTTCCATAGTGACAAGGCTACCATCCATTGGAGTAACAAAAATATCTACAACAGACTACCTTCCATAATGACAAGGCTACCATATTTTGGAATAACAAAAATCTCGACAAAAAAATACCTTCCTTAATGACAAGGTTACCATCCATTGGAGTAACAAAAATATGAACAACAGACTACCTTCCATAGTGACAAGGCTACCATCCATTGGAGTAATAAAAATCTCGAAAACAGACAACCTTCCATAATGACAAGGCTACCATCCATTGGAGTAACAAAAATCTCGACAACAGACAACCTTCCATAATGATAATGCTACCATCCATTGGAGTAACAAAAATCTCGACAATAGACTACCTTCCATAATGACAAGGCTACCATCATTTGGAATAACAAAAATCTCGACAAAGAACTACCTTCCATAAGGACAAGGCTACCATCCATTGGAGTAACAAAAATATCGAAAACAAACTACCTTCCATAATTACAAGGCTCCCATCCATTGGAGTAACAAAAATATCGATAATAGACTACCTTCCATAATGACAAGGCTACCATCCTTTGGAATAACAAAAATCTCGACAACATACTACCTTCCATAATTAGAAGGCTACCATCTATTGAAGTAACAAAAATATCGACAATAGACTACCTTCCATAATGACAAGGCTCCCATCCATTGGAGTAACGAAAATATCGATAACATACTACCTTCCATAATGACAAGGCTGCCATCCTTTGGAATAACAAAAATCTCGTCAAAAAACTACCTTCCATAATGACATGGCTACCATCCATTGGAGTAACAAAAATATGAACAACAGACTACCTTCAATAGTCACAAGGCTACCATCAATTGGAGTAACAAAAATCTCGAAAACAGACTACCTTCTATAATGACAAGGCTACCATCCATTGGAGTAACAAAAATCTTGACAACAGACAACCTTCCATAATGATAATGCTACCATCCATTGGAGTAACAAAAATCTCAACAATAGACTACCTTCCATAATGACAAGGCTACCATCCATTGGAGTAACGAAAATATGAGCAACAGACTACCTTCCATTGTGACAAGGCTACCATCCATTGGAGTGACAGAAATCACAATGACAGACTACCTTCCATAATGACAAGGCTAGCATCCATTGGAGTAACAAAAATCTTGACAACAGACTACCTTCCATATTAACAAGGCTACCATCCATTGGAGTAACAAAAATCTCGTCAACAAACTACCTTCCATAATGACAAGGCTACCATGAATTGGAGTAACAAAAATATCTATAATAGACTATGTTCCATAATGACAAGGCTACCATCCATTATAGTAACCAAAATATCGACAACAGAATACCTTCCATAATGACAAGGCTACCATCCATTAGAGTAACAAAAATCTCGACAATAGACAACCTTCCAGAATGACAAGGCTACCAACCATTGGAGTAACAAAAATATCGACAATAGACTACGTTCCATAATGACAAGGCTACCATCCTTTGGAATAACAAAAATCTCGACAAAAAACTACCTTCCATAATGACAAGGCTACCATCCATTGGAGTAACACAAATATGAACAACAGACTACCTTCCATAGTGACAAGGCTACCATCCATTGGAGTTAAAAAAATCTCGAAAACATACTACCTTCCATAATGACAAGGCTACCATCCATTGGAGTAACAAAAATCTTGACAATAGACAACCTTCCATAATGATAATGCTAAAATCCATTGGAGTAACAAAAATCTCGACAATAGACTACCTTCCATAATGACAAGGTTACCATCCATTAGAGTAACAAAAATACGAGCAACAGACTACCTTCCATAGTAACAAGGCTACCATCCATTGTAGTGACAGATATCACAACGACATACTACCTTCCATAATGACAAGGCTAGCATCCATTGGAGTAACAAAAATCTCGACAACAGACTACCTTCCATAATGACAAGGCTACCATATATTGGAGTAACAAAAATCTCGACAACAGACTACCTTCCATAATGACAAGGCTACCATCCATTGGAGTAACAAAAATATCGACAACCGACTACCTTCCATAATGACAAGGCTACCATCCTTTGGAATAACAAAAATCTCGACAAAGAACTACCTTCCATAAGGACAAGGCTACCATCCATTGGAGTAACAAAAATATCGACAACACACTACCTTCCATAATTACAAGGCTCCCATCCATTGGAGTAACAAAAATATCGATAACAGACTACCTTGCATATTGACAAGGATACCATCCTTTGGAATAACAAAAATCTCGACAACATACTACCTTCCATAATGACAAGGCTACCATCCATTGAAGTAACAAAAATATCGACAATAGACTACCTTCCATAATGACAAGGCTCCCATCCATTGGAGTAACGAAAATATCGATAACAAACTACCTTCCATAATGACAAGGCTACCATCCTTTGGAATAACAAAAATCTCGACAAAAAACTACCTTCCATAATAACAAGGCTACCATCCATTGGAGTAACAAAAATATGAACAACAGACTACCTTCAATAGTCACAAGGTTACCATCCATTGGAGTAACAAAAATCTCGAAAACAGACTACCTTCTATAATGACAAGGCTACCATCCATTGGAGTAACAAAAACCTCGACAACAGACAACCTTCCATAATGATAATGCTACCATCCATTGGAGTAACAAAAATCTCGACAATAGACTACCTTCCATAATGACAAGGCTACCATCCATTGGAGTAACGAAAATATGAGAAACAGACTACCTTCCATAGTGACAAGGCTACCATCCACTGGAGTGACAGAAATCACAATGACAGACTACCTTCCATAATGACAAGGCTAGCATCCATTGGAGTAACAAAAATCTCGACAATAGACTACCTTCCATAATAACAAGGCTACCATCCATTGGAGTAACAAAAATCTCGTCTACAAACTACCTTCCATAATGACAAGGCTACCATGAATTTGAGTAACAAAAATATCCATAAAAGACTATGTTCCATAATGACAAGGCTATCGTCAATTATAGTAACCAAAATATCGACAACAGAATACCTTCCATAATGACAAGGCTACCATCCATTAGAGTAACCAAAATAATGGCAATAGACAACCTTCCATAATGACAAGGCTACCATCCATTGGAGTAACAAAAATATCGACAATAGACTACCTTCCATAATGACAATCCTACCATCCATTGGAGTAACAAAAATATGAACAACAGACTAGCTTCCATAGTTAAAAGGCTACAATCCATTGGAGTGACAGAAATCACAACGATAGACTACCTTCCCTAATGACAAGGCAAAAATCCATTGGAGTAACAAAAATCTCGACAATAGACTACCTTCCATAATGACAAGGCTACCATTCATTGGAATAACAAAAATCTAGACAACAAACTACCTTCCATAATGACAAGGCTACTATGCATTGGAGTAACAAAGATATCGACAACAGACTACCTTCCATAATGATAATGCTACCATCCATTGGAGTAACAAAAATCTCGACAATAGACTACCTTCGATAATGACAAGGCTACCATCCATTAGAGTAACAAAAATATCGACAACAGACAACCTTCCATAATGACAAGGATACCATCCATTGGAGTAACAAAAATATCGACAATAGACTACCTTCCATAATGACAAGACTAGCATCCATTGGAGTAACAAAAATCTCGACAACATACTACCTTCCATAATGACAAGGCTCCCATCCATTGGATTAATAAAAATATCAACAACAGACTACCTTCCATAATGACAAGGCTACACTCCTTTGGAATAACAAAAATCTCAACATAAAACTACCTTCCATAATGATAAGGCTACCATCCATTGGAGTAACAAAAATATGAACAACAAACTACCTTCCATAGTGACAAGGCTACCATCCATTGGAGTAACAAAAATCTCGAAAACATACTACCTTGCATAATGACAAGGCTACCATCCATTGGAGTAACAAAAATCTCGACAACAGACTACCTTCCACAATGACAAGGCTACCATCCATTGGAGTAACAAAAATCTCGACAACAGACTACCTTCCATAATGACAAGGCTACCATCCATTGGAGTAACAAAAATATCGACAACAGACTACCTTCCATAATGACAAGGCTACCATCCTTTGGAATAACAAAAATCTCGACAAAGAAATACCTTCCTTAATGACAAGGCTACCATTCATTGGAGTAACAAAAATATGAACAACAGACTACCTTCCATAGTGACAAGGCTACCATCCATTGGAGTAATAAAAATCTCGAAAACAGACAACCTTCCATAATGACAAGGCTACCATCCATTGGAGTAACAAAAATCTCGACAACAGACAACCTTCCATAATGATAATGCTACCATCCATTGGAGTAACAAAAATCTCGACAATAGACTACCTTCCATAATGACAAGTCTACCATCCTTTAGAATAACAAAAATCTCGACAAAGAACTACCTTCCATAAGGACAAGGCTACCATCCATTGGAGTAACAAAAATATCGACAACAGACTACCTTCCATAATTACAAGGCTCCCATCCATTGGAGTAACAAAAATATCGATAACAGACTACCTTCCATAATGACAAGGCTACCTTCCTTTGGAATAACAAAAATCTCGACAACATACTACCTTCCATAATGACAAGGCTACCATCTATTGAAGTAACAAAAATATCGACAATAGACTACCTTCCATAATGACAAGGCTCCCATCCATTGGAGTAACGAAAATATCGATAACAAACTACCTTCCATAATGACAAGGCTACCATCCTTCGGAATAACAAAAATCTCGACAAAAAACTATCTTCCATAATGACAAGGCTACCATCCATTGGAGTAACAAAAATATGAACAACAAACTACCTTCAATAGTCACAAGGCTACCATCCATTGGAGTAACAAAAATCTCGAAAACAGACTACCTTCCATAATGACAAGGCTACCATCCATTGGAGTAACAAAAATCTCGACAACAGACAACTTTCCATAATGATAATGCTACCATCCATTGGAGTAACAAAAATCTCGACAATGGACTACCTTCCATAATGACAAGGCTACCATCCATTGGAGTAACGAAAATATGAGCAACATACTACCTTCCATAGTGACAAGGCTACCATCCATTGGAGTGACAGAAATCACAATGACATACTACCTTCCATAATGACAAGGCTAGCATCCATTGGAGTAACAAAAATCTCGACAACAGTCTACCTTCCATAATAACAAGGCTACCTTCTATTGGAGTAACAAAAATCTCGTTAGCAAACTACCTTCCATAATGACAAGGCTACCATGAATTGGAGTAACAAAAATATCTATAATAGACTATGTTCCATAATGACAAGGCTACCATCCATTATAGTAACCAAAATATCGACAACATAATACCTTCCATAATGACAAGGCTACCATCCATTAGAGTAAAAAAAATCTCGACAATAGACAACCTTCCATAATGACAAGGCTACCATCCATTGGAGTAACAAAAATATCGACAATAGACTACCTTCCATAATGACAAGGCTACCATCCTTTTGAATAACAAAAATCTCGACAAAAAACTACCTTCCATAATGACAAGGCTACCATCCATTGGAGTAACACAAATATGAACAACAAACTACCTTCCATAGTGACAAGGCTACCATCCATTGGAGTAACAAAAATCTCGACAACAGACAACCTTCCATAATGATAATGCTACCATCCATTGGAGTAACAAAAATCTCGACAATAGACTACCTTCCATAATGACAAGGCTACCATCCATTAGAGTAACAAAAATACGAGCAACTGACTACCTTCCATAGTGACAAGGCTACCATCCATTGGAGTGACAGATATCACAACGACAGACTACCTTCCATAATGACAAGGCTAGCATCCATTGGAGTAACAAAAATCTCGACAATAGACTACCTTCCATAATGACAAGGCTACCATATATTGGAGTAACAAAAATCTCGACAACAGACTACCTTCCATAATGACAAGGCTACCATCCATTGGAGTAACAAAAATATCGACAACAGACTACCTTCCATAATGACAAGGCTACCATCCTTTGGAATAACAAAAATCTCGACAAAGAAATACCTTCCATAAGGACAAGGCTACCATCCATTGTAGTAACAAAAATATCGACAACAAACTACCTTCCATAATTACAAGGCTCCCATCCATTGGAGTAACAAAAATATCGATAACAGACTACCTTCCATATTGACAAGGCTACCATCCTTTGGAATAAAAAAAATCTCGACAACATACTACCTTCCATAATGACAAGGCTACCATCCATTGAAGTAACAAAAATATCGACAATAGACTACCTTCCTTAATGACAAGGCTCCCATCCATTGGAGTAACGAAAATATCGATAACAAACTACCTTCCATAATGACAAGGCTACCATCCTTTGGAATAACAAAAAACTCGACAAAAAAATACCTTCCATAATGACAAGGCTACCATCCATTGGAGTAACAAAAATATGAACAACAGACTACCTTCAATAGTCACAAGGCTACCATCCATTGGAGTAACAAAAATCTCGAAAACAGACTACCTTCCATAATGACAAGGCTACCATCCATTGGAGTAACAAAAATCTCGACAACAGACAACCTTCCATAATGATAATGCTACCATCCATTGGAGTAACAAAAATCTCGACAATAGACTACCTTCCATAATGACAAGGCTACCATCCATTGGAGTAACGAAAATATGAGCAACAGACTACCTTCCATAGTGACAAGGCTACCATCCATTGGAGTGACAGAAATCACAATGACAGACTACCTTCCATAATGACAAGGCTAGCATCCATTGGAGTAACAAAAATCTTGACAACAGACTACCTTCCATAATAACAAGGCTACCATCCATTGGAGTAACAAAAATCTCGTCAACAAACTACCTTCCATAATGACAAGGCTACCATGAATTGGAGTAACAAAAATATCTATAATAGACTATGTTCCATAATGATAAGGCTACCATCCATTATAGTAACCAAAATATCGACAACAGAATACCTTCCATAATGACAAGGCTACCATCCATTAGAGTAACAAAAATATCGACAATAGACAACCTTCCATAATGACAAGGCTACCATCCATTGGAGTAACAAAAATATCGAAAATAGACTACCTTCCATAATGACAATGCTACCATCCATTGGAGTAACAAAAATATGAACAACAGACTAGCTTCCATAGTTAAAAGGCTACAATCCATTGGAGTGACAGAAATCACAACGATAGACTACCTTCCCTAATGACAAGGCAAAAATCCATTGGATAATGACAAGGCTACCATTCATTGGAATAACAAAAATCTAGACAACAGACTACCTTCCATAATGACAAGGCTACTATGCATTGGAGTAACAAAGATATCGACAATAGACTACCTTCCATAATGATAATGCTACCATCCATTGGAGTAACAAAAATCTCGACAATAGACTACCTTCGATAATGACAAGGCTACCATCCATTAGAGTAACAAAAATATCGACAACAGACAACCTTCCATAATGACAAGGCTACCATCCATTGGAGTAACAAAAATATCGACAATAGACTACCTTCCATAATGACAAGGCTAGCATCCATTGGAGTAACAAAAATCTCGACAACAGACTACCTTCCATAATGACAAGGCTACCATCCATTGAAGTAACAAAAATCTCGACAACATACTACCTTCCATAATGACAAGGCTCCCATCCATTGGAGTAATAAAAATATCAACAACAATCTACCTTCCATAATGACAAGGCTACCATCCTTTGGAATAACAAAAATATCGACATAAAACTACCTTCCATAATGATAAGGCTACCATCCATTGGAGTAACAAAAATATGAACAACAAACTACCTTCCATAGTGACAAGGCTACCATCCATTGGAGTAACAAAAATCTCAAAAACATACTACCTTGCATAATGACAAGGCTAGCATCCATTGGAGTAACAAAAATCTCGACAACAGACTACCTTCCATAATGACAAGGCTAGCATCCATTGGAGTAACAAAAATCTCGACAACAGATTACCTTCCATAATGACAAGGCTACCATCCATTGGAGTAACAAAAATATCGACAACAGACTACCTTCCATAATGATAATGCTACCATCCATTGGAGTAACAAAAATCTCGACAATAGACTACCTTCCATAATGACAAGGCTACCATCCATTGGAGTAACAAAAATATGAGCAACAGACTACCTTCCATAGTGACAAGGCTACCATCCATTGGGGTGACAGAAATCACAATGACAGACTACCTTCCATAATGACAAGGCTACCATCCATTGGAGTAACAAAAATCTCGACAACAGACTACCTTCCATAATGACAAGGCTACCATCCATTGGAGTAACAAAAATCTCGACAACAGACTACCTTCCATAATGACAAGGCTACCATGCATTGGAGTAACAAAAATATCTATAATAGACTATGTTCCATAATGACAAGGCTACCATCCATTATAGTAACCAAAATATCGACAACAGAATACCTTCCATAATGACAAGGCTACCATCCACTAGAGTAACAAAAATCTCGACAATAGACAACCTTCCATAATGCCAAGGCTACCATCCATTGGAGTAACAAAAATATCGATAATAGACTACCTTCCATAATGACAAGGCTACCATCCATTGGAGTAACAAAAATCTCGACAACAGACTACCTTCCATAATGACAAGGCTACCATCCATTGGAGTAACAAAAATCTCGAAAACAAACTACCTTCCATAATGACAAGGCTAGCATCCATTGGAGTAAGAAAAATCTCGACAACAGACTACCTTCCATAATGACAAGGCTACCATCCGTTGGAATAACAAAAATCTCGACAACAAACTACCTTCCATAATGACAACGATACCATCCATTAGAGTAACAAAAACATCGACAACAGACTATGTTCCATAATGACAAGGCTATAATCCATTGTAATAAAAAAAATCTCGACAATAGACTACCATCCATAATGACAATGATACCATCCATTGGAGTAACAAAAATCTCGACAATAGACTACCTTCCATAATGACTAGGATACCATCCATTGGAGTAACAAAAATATCGAAAATAGACTACCTTCCATAATGACAAGGCTACCATCTATTAGAGTAACAAAAATCTCGACAATAGACAATTTTACAAATGACAAGGCTACCATCCATTGGAATAACAAAAATCTCGACAATAGACTACCTTCCATAATGACAAGGCTACCATCCATTGGAGTAACAAAAATATGAGCAACAGACTACCTTCCATAGTGACAAGGCTACCATCCATTGGAGTGACATAATTCACAATGACAGACTACCTTCCATAATGACAAGGCTACCATCCATTGGAGTAACAAAAATCTCGACAACAGACTACCTTCCATAATGACAAGGCTACCATCCATTGGAGTAACAAAAATCTCGACAACAGACTACCTTCCATAATGACAAGGCTACCATGCATTGGAGTAACAAAAATATCTATAATAGACTATGTTCCATAATGACAAGGCTACCATCCATTATAGTAACCAAAATATCGACAACATAATACCTTCCATAATGACAAGGCTACCATCCATTAGAGTAACAAAAATCTCGACAATAGACAACCTTCCATAATGCCAAGGCTACCATCCATTGGAGTAACAAAAATATCGACAATAGACTACCTTCCATAATGACAAGGCTACCATCCATTGGAGTAACAAAAATCTCTACAACAGACTACCTTCCATAATGACAAGGCTACCATCCATTGGAGTAACAAAAATCTCGAAAACAAACTACCTTCCATAATGACAAGGCTAGCATCCATTGGAGTAAGAAAAATCTTGACAACAGACTACCTTCCATAATGACAAGGCTACCATCCGTTGGAATAACAAAAATCTCGACAACAAACTACCTTCCATAATGACAACGATACCATCCATTAGAGTAACAAAAACATCGACAACAGACTATGTTCCATAATGACAAGGCTACAATCCATTGTAATAACAAAAATCTCAACAATAGACTACCATCCAAAATGACAATGATACCATCCATTGGAGTAACAAAAATCTCGACAATAGACTACCTTCCATAATGACAAGGCTACCATCCATTGGAGTAACAAAAATATCGAAAACAGAATACCTTCCATAATGACAAGGCTACCATCTATTAGAGTAACAAAAATCTCGACAATAGACAATTTTACAAATGACAAGGCTACCATCCATTGGAATAACAAAAATCTCGACAATAGACTACCTTCCATAATGACAAGGCTACCATCCATTGGAGTAACAAAAATATGAGCAACAGACTACCTTCCATAGTGACAAGGCTACCATCCATTGGAGTGACAGAAATCACAACGACAAACTACCTTCCATAATGACAAGGCTAGCATCCATTGGAGTAACAAAATTCTCGATAACAGACTACCTTCCATAATGACAAGGCAACCATCCATTGGAGTAACAAAAATATCTATAATAGACTATGTTCCATAATGAGAAGGCTAGCATCCATTGGAGTAACAAAAATCTCGACAACATACTACCTTCCATAATGACAAGGCTACCATC
The DNA here is from genome assembly GCA_948472305.1 of Vicia faba. Lineage (NCBI taxonomy): Eukaryota > Viridiplantae > Streptophyta > Magnoliopsida > Fabales > Fabaceae > Vicia > Vicia faba. The sequence goes on along the minus strand of OX451739.1, from coordinate 557,986,687 downwards.
CATTAGAGTAACAAAAATCTCGAAAATAGACTACCTTCCATAATGACAAGGCTACCATCCATTGGAGTAACAAAAATCTCGACAACAGACAACCTTCCATAATGATAATGCTACCATCCGTTGGAGTAACAAAAATCTCGACAATCGACTACCTTCCATACTGACAAGGCTACCATCCATTGGAGTAACAAAAATATGAACAATATACTACCTTCCATATTGACAAGCCTACTATCCATTGGAGTGGCTCAAATCACAACGACATACTACCTTCCATAATAACAAGGCTAGCATCCATTGGAGTAAAAAAAATATCAACAACAGACTACCTTGCATAATGACAAGGCTACCATTCATTGGAATTAGAAAAATCTAGACAACAAACTACCTTCCATAATGACAAGGCTACTATGCATTAGAGTAACAAAGATATCGACAATAGACTACCTTCCATAATGATAATGCTACCATCCATTGGAGTAAAAAAATCTCGATAATAGACTACCTTCGATAATGACAAGGCTACCATCCATTAGATTAACAAAAATCTCGACAACAGACAACCTTCCATAATGACAAGGCTACCATCCATTAGAGTAACAAAGATATCGACAACAGACTACCTTCCATAATGATAATGCTACCATCCATTGGAGTAACAAAAATCTCGACAATAGACTACCTTCGATAATGACAAGGCTACCATCCATTAGAGTAACAAAAATATCGACAACAGACAACCTTCCATAATGACAAGGCTACCATCCATTGGAGTAACAAAAATATCGACAATAGACTACCTTCCATAATGACAAGGCTAGCATCCATTGGAGTAACAAAAATCTCGACAACAGACTACCTTCCATAATGACAAGGCTACCATCCATTGAAGTAACAAAAATCTCGACAACATACTACCTTCCATAATGACAAGGCTCCCATCCATTGGAGTAATAAAAATATCAACAACAGTCTACCTTCCATAATGACAAGGCTACCATCCTTTGGAATAACAAAAATATCGACATAAAACTACCTTCCATAATGATAAGGCTACCATCCATTGGAGTAACAAAAATATGAACAACAAACTACCTTCCATAGTGACAAGGCTACCATCCATTGGAGTAACAAAAATCTCAAAAACATACTAACTTGCATAATGACAAGGCTAGCATCCATTGGAGTAACAAAAATCTCGACAACAGACTACCTTCCATAATGACAAGGCTACCATCCATTGGAGTAACAAAAATCTCGACAACAGATTACCTTCCATAATGACAAGGCTACCATCCATTGGAGTAACAAAAATATCGACAACAGACTACCTTCCATAATGATAATGCTACCATCCATTGGAGTAACAAAAATCTCGACAATAGACTACCTTCCATAATGACAAGGCTACCATCCATTGGAGTAACAAAAATATGAGCAACAGACTACCTTCCATAGTGACAAGGCTACCATCCATTGGGGTGACAGAAATCACAATGACAGACTACCTTCCATAATGACAAGGCTACCATCCATTGGAGTAACAAAAATCTCGACAACAGACTACCTTCCATAATGACAAGGCTACCATCCATTGGAGTAACAAAAATCTCGACAACAGACTACCTTCCATAATGACAAGGCTACCATGCATTGGAGTAACAAAAATATCTATAATAGACTATGTTCCATAATGACAAGGCTACCATCCATTATAGTAACCAAAATATCGACAACAGAATACCTTCCATAATGACAAGGCTACCATCCACTAGAGTAACAAAAATCTCGACAATAGACAACCTTCCATAATGCCAAGGCTACCATCCATTGGAGTAACAAAAATATCGATAATAGACTACCTTCCATAATGACAAGGCTACCATCCATTGGAGTAACAAAAATCTCGACAACAGACTACCTTCCATAATGACAAGGCTACCATCCATTGGAGTAACAAAAATCTCGAAAACAAACTACCTTCCATAATGACAAGGCTAGCATCCATTGGAGTAAGAAAAATCTCGACAACAGACTACCTTCCATAATGACAAGGCTACCATCCGTTGGAATAACAAAAATCTCGACAACAAACTACCTTCCATAATGACAACGATACCATCCATTAGAGTAACAAAAACACCGACAACAGACTATGTTCCATAATGACAAGGCTATAATCCATTGTAATAAAAAAAATCTCGACAATAGACTACCATCCATAATGACAATGATACCATCCATTGGAGTAACAAAAATCTCGACAATAGACTACCTTCCATAATGACTAGGATACCATCCATTGGAGTAACAAAAATATCGAAAATAGACTACCTTCCATAATGACAAGGCTACCATCTATTAGAGTAACAAAAATCTCGACAATAGACAATTTTACAAATGACAAGGCTACCATCCATTGGAATAACAAAAATCTCGACAATAGACTACCTTCCATAATGACAAGGCTACCATCCATTGGAGTAACAAAAATATGAGCAACAGACTACCTTCCATAGTGACAAGGCTACCATCCATTGGAGTGACATAAATCACAATGACAGACTACCTTCCATAATGACAAGGCTACCATCCATTGGAGTAACAAAAATCTCGACAACAGACTACCTTCCATAATGACAAGGCTACCATCCATTGGAGTAACAAAAATCTCAACAACAGACTACCTTCCATAATGACAAGGCTACCATGCATTGGAGTAACAAAAATATCTATAATAGACTATGTTCCATAATGACAAGGCTACCATCCATTATAGTAACCAAAATATCGACAACATAATACCTTCCATAATGACAAGGCTACCATCCATTAGAGTAACAAAAATCTCGACAATAGACAACCTTCCATAATGCCAAGGCTACCATCCATTGGAGTAACAAAAATATCGACAATAGACTACCTTCCATAATGACAAGGCTACCATCCATTGGAGTAACAAAAATCTCTACAACAGACTACCTTCCATAATGACAAGGCTACCATCCATTGGAGTAACAAAAATCTCGAAAACAAACTACCTTCCATAATGACAAGGCTAGCATCCATTGGAGTAAGAAAAATCTTGACAACAGACTACCTTCCATAATGACAAGGCTACCATCCGTTGGAATAACAAAAATCTCGACAACAAACTACCTTCCATAATGACAACGATACCATCCATTAGAGTAACAAAAACATCGACAACAGACTATGTTCCATAATGACAAGGCTACAATCCATTGTAATAACAAAAATCTCAACAATAGACTACCATCCAAAATGACAATGATACCATCCATTGGAGTAACAAAAATCTCGACAATAGACTACCTTCCATAATGACAAGGCTACCATCCATTGGAGTAACAAAAATATCGAAAACAGAATACCTTCCATAATGACAAGGCTACCATCTATTAGAGTAACAAAAATCTCGACAATAGACAATTTTACAAATGACAAGGCTACCATCCATTGGAATAACAAAAATCTCGACAATAGACTACCTTCCATAATGACAAGGCTACCATCCATTGGAGTAACAAAAATATGAGCAACAGACTACCTTCCATAGTGACAAGGCTACCATCCATTGGAGTGACAGAAATCACAACGACAAACTACCTTCCATAATGACAAGGCTAGCATCCATTGGAGTAACAAAATTCTCGATAACAGACTACCTTCCATAATGACAAGGCAACCATCCATTGGAGTAACAAAAATATCTATAATAGACTATGTTCCATAATGAGAAGGCTAGCATCCATTGGAGTAACAAAAATCTCGACAACATACTACCTTCCATAATGACAAGGCTACCATCCATTAGAGTAACAAAAATCTCGAAAATAGACTACCTTCCATAATGACAAGGCTACCATCCATTGGAGTAACAAAAATCTCGACAACAGACAACCTTCCATAATGATAATGCTACCATCCGTTGGAGTAACAAAAATCTCGACAATCAACTACCTTCCATACTGACAAGGCTACCATCCATTGGAGTAACAAAAATATGAACAATAGACTACCTTCCATATTGACAAGCCTACTATCCATTGGAGTGGCTCAAATCACAACGACATACTACCTTCCATAATAACAAGGCTAGCATCCATTGGAGTAAAAAAAATATCAACAACAGACTACCTTGCATAATGACAAGGCTACCATTCATTGGAATTAGAAAAATCTAGACAACAAACTACCTTCCATAATGACAAGGCTACTATGCATTGGAGTAACAAAGATATCGACAATAGACTACCTTCCATAATGATAATGCTACCATCCATTGGAGTAAAAAAATCTCGATAATAGACTACCTTCGATAATGACAAGGCTACCATCCATTAGAGTAACAAAAATCTCGACAACAGACAACCTTCCATAATGACAAGGCTACCATCCATTGGAGTAACAAAAATCTCGACAATAGACTACCTTCCATAATGACAAGGCTACCATCCATTGGAGTAACAAAAATATGAACAACATAAAACCTTCCATAGTGACAAGGCTACCATCCATTGGAGTGACATAAATCACAATGACAGACTACCTTCCATAATGACAAGGCTAGCATCCATTGGAGTAACAAAAATCTCGACAACAAACTACCTTCCATAATGACAAGGCTACCATCCATTGAATTAACAAAAATCTTGACAACGGACTACCTTTTATAATGACAAGGCTCCCATCAATTGGAGTAACAAAAATATCGACAACAGACTACCTTCCTGAATGACAAGGCTACCATCCTTTGGAATAACAAAAATCTCGACAAAAAACTACCTTCCATGATGACAAGGCTACCATCCATTGGAGTAACAAAAATCTCGAAAACAGACTACCTTCCATAATGACAAGGCTACCATCCATTGCATTAACAAAAATCTCGACAACAGACATCCTTCCATAATGATAATGCTACCATCCATTGGAGTAACAAAAATCTCGACAATAGACTACCTTGCATAATGCAAGGCTACCATCCATTGGAGTAACAAAAATATGAGCAACAGACTACCTTCCATAGTGACAAGGCTACCATCCAATGGAGTGACAGAAATCACAACGAAATACTACCTTCCATAATGACAAGGCTAGCATCCATTGGAGTAACAAAAATCTCGACAACATACTACCTTCCATAATGACAAGGCTACCATCCATTAGAGTAACAAAAATCTCGAAAATAGACTACCTTCCATAATGACAAGGCTAGCATCCATTGGAGTAACAAAAATCTCGACAACAAACTACCTTCCATAATGACAAGGCTACCATCCATTGAATTAACAAAAATCTTTACAACGGACTACCTTTTATAATGACAAGGCTCCCATCAATTGGAGTAACAAAAATATCGACAACAGACTACCTTCCTGAATGACAAGGCTACCATCCTTTGGAATAACAAAAATCTCGACAAAAAACTACCTTCCATGATGACAAGGCTACCATCCATTGGAGTAACAAAAATCTCGAAAACAGACTACCTTCCATAATGACAAGGCTACCATCCATTGCATTAACAAAAATCTCGACAACAGACATCCTTCCATAATGATAATGCTACCATCCATTGGAGTAACAAAAATCTCGACAATAGACTACCTTGCATAATGCAAGGCTACCATCCATTGGAGTAACAAAAATATGAGCAACAGACTACCTTCCATAGTGACAAGGCTACCATCCAATGGAGTGACAGAAATCACAACGAAATACTACCTTCCATAATGACAAGGCTAGCATCCATTGGAGTAACAAAAATCTCGACAACATACTACCTTCCATAATGACAAGGCTACCATCCATTAGAGTAACAAAAATCTCGAAAATAGACTACCTTCCATAATGACAAGGCTACCATCCATTGGAGTAACAAAAATCTCGACAACAGACAACCTTCCATAATGATAATGCTACCATCCGTTAGAGTAACAAAAATCTCGACAATAGACTAACTTCCATAATGACAAGGCTACCATCCATTGGATCAACAAAAATATGAACAATAGACTACCTTCCATAGTGACAAGGCTACCATCCATTGGAGTGACAGAAATCACAACGACAGACTACCTTCCAGAATGACAAGGCTAGCATCCATTGGAGTAACAAAAATCTCGACAACAAACTATCTTCCATAATGATAAGGCTACCATCCATTGGAGTAACAAAAATCTCGAAAACAGACTACCTTCCATAATGACAAGGCTAGCATCCATTGGAGTAAGAAAAATCTTGACAACAGACTACCTTCCATAATGACAAGGCTACCATCCGTTGGAATAACAAAAATCTCGACAACAAACTACCTTCCATAATGACAACGATACCATCCATTAGAGTAACAAAAACATCGACAACAGACTATGTTCCATAATGACAAGGCTACAATCCATTGTAATAACAAAAATCTCAACAATAGACTACCATCCAAAATGACAATGATACCATCCATTGGAGTAACAAAAATATCGAAAACAGAATACCTTCCATAATGACAAGGCTACCATCTATTAGAGTAACAAAAATCTCGACAATAGACAATTTTACAAATGACAAGGCTACCATCCATTGGAATAACAAAAATCTCGACAATAGACTACCTTCCATAATGACAAGGCTACCATCCATTGGAGTAACAAAAATATGAGCAACAGACTACCTTCCATAGTGACAAGGCTACCATCCATTGGAGTGACAGAAATCACAACGACAAACTACCTTCCATAATGACAAGGCTAGCATCCATTGGAGTAACAAAATTCTCGATAACAGACTACCTTCCATAATGACAAGGCAACCATCCATTGGAGTAACAAAAATATCTATAATAGACTATGTTCCATAATGAGAAGGCTAGCATCCATTGGAGTAACAAAAATCTCGACAACATACTACCTTCCATAATGACAAGGCTACCATCCATTAGAGTAACAAAAATCTCGAAAATAGACTACCTTCCATAATGACAAGGCTACCATCCATTGGAGTAACAAAAATCTCGACAACAGACAACCTTCCATAATGATAATGCTACCATCCGTTGGAGTAACAAAAATCTCGACAATCGACTACCTTCCATACTGACAAGGCTACCATCCATTGGAGTAACAAAAATATGAACAATAGACTACCTTCCATATTGACAAGCCTACTATCCATTGGAGTGGCTCAAATCACAACGACATACTACCTTCCATAATAACAAGGCTAGCATCCATTGGAGTAAAAAAAATATCAACAACAGACTACCTTGCATAATGACAAGGCTACCATTCATTGGAATTAGAAAAATCTAGACAACAAACTACCTTCCATAATGACAAGGCTACTATGCATTGGAGTAACAAAGATATCGACAATAGACTACCTTCCATAATGATAATGCTACCATCCATTGGAGTAAAAAAATCTCGATAATAGACTACCTTCGATAATGACAAGGCTACCATCCATTAGAGTAACAAAAATCTCGACAACAGACAACCTTCCATAATGACAAGGCTACCATCCATTGGAGTAACAAAAATCTCGACAATAGACTACCTTCCATAATGACAAGGCTACCATCCATTGGAGTAACAAAAATATGAACAACATAAAACCTTCCATAGTGACAAGGCTACCATCCATTGGAGTGACATAAATCACAATGACAGACTACCTTCCATAATGACAAGGCTAGCATCCATTGGAGTAACAAAAATCTCGACAACAAACTACCTTCCATAATGACAAGGCTACCATCCATTGAATTAACAAAAATCTTGACAACGGACTACCTTTTATAATGACAAGGCTCCCATCAATTGGAGTAACAAAAATATCGACAACAGACTACCTTCCTGAATGACAAGGCTACCATCCTTTGGAATAACAAAAATCTCGACAAAAAACTACCTTCCATGATGACAAGGCTACCATCCATTGGAGTAACAAAAATCTCGAAAACAGACTACCTTCCATAATGACAAGGCTACCATCCATTGCATTAACAAAAATCTCGACAACAGACATCCTTCCATAATGATAATGCTACCATCCATTGGAGTAACAAAAATCTCGACAATAGACTACCTTGCATAATGCAAGGCTACCATCCATTGGAGTAACAAAAATATGAGCAACAGACTACCTTCCATAGTGACAAGGCTACCATCCAATGGAGTGACAGAAATCACAACGAAATACTACCTTCCATAATGACAAGGCTAGCATCCATTGGAGTAACAAAAATCTCGACAACATACTACCTTCCATAATGACAAGGCTACCATCCATTAGAGTAACAAAAATCTCGAAAATAGACTACCTTCCATAATGACAAGGCTAGCATCCATTGGAGTAACAAAAATCTCGACAACAAACTACCTTCCATAATGACAAGGCTACCATCCATTGAATTAACAAAAATCTTGACAACGGACTACCTTTTATAATGACAAGGCTCCCATCAATTGGAGTAACAAAAATATCGACAACAGACTACCTTCCTGAATGACAAGGCTACCATCCTTTGGAATAACAAAAATCTCGACAAAAAACTACCTTCCATGATGACAAGGCTACCATCCATTGGATTAACAAAAATCTCGAAAACAGACTACCTTCCATAATGACAAGGCTACCATCCATTGCATTAACAAAAATCTCGACAACAGACATCCTTCCATAATGATAATGCTACCATCCATTGGAGTAACAAAAATCTCGACAATAGACTACCTTGCATAATGCAAGGCTACCATCCATTGGAGTAACAAAAATATGAGCAACAGACTACCTTCCATAGTGACAAGGCTACCATCCAATGGAGTGACAGAAATCACAACGAAATACTACCTTCCATAATGACAAGGCTAGCATCCATTGGAGTAACAAAAATCTCGACAACATACTACCTTCCATAATGACAAGGCTACCATCCATTAGAGTAACAAAAATCTCGAAAATAGACTACCTTCCATAATGACAAGGCTACCATCCATTGGAGTAACAAAAATCTCGACAACAGACAACCTTCCATAATGATAATGCTACCATCCGTTAGAGTAACAAAAATCTCGACAATAGACTAACTTCCATAATGACAAGGCTACCATCCATTGGATCAACAAAAATATGAACAATAGACTACCTTCCATAGTGACAAGGCTACCATCCATTGGAGTGACAGAAATCACAACGACAGACTACCTTCCAGAATGACAAGGCTAGCATCCATTGGAGTAACAAAAATCTCGACAACAAACTATCTTCCATAATGATAAGGCTACCATCCATTGGAGTAACAAAAATCTCGACAACAGACTACCTTCCATAATGACAAGGCTACCATCCATTGGAGTAACAAAAATATCGACAACAGACTACCTTCCATAATGACAAGGCTACCATCCTTTGGAATAACAAAAATCTCGACAAAAAACTACCTTCCATAATGAAAATGCTACCATCCATTGGAGTAAAAAAAATATGAACAACAGACTACCTTCCATAGTGACAAGGCTACCATCCATTGGAGTAACAAAAATATCGAAAACAAACTACCTTCCATAATGACAAGGCTACCATCCATTGGAGTAACAAAAATCACAACGAAATACTACCTTCCATAATGATAAGGCTAGCATCCATTGGAGTAACAAAAATCTCGACAACATACTACCTTCCATAATGACAAGGCTACTATCCATTAGAGTAACAAAAATCTCGAAAATAGACTACCTTCCATAATGACAAGGCTACCATCCATTTGAGTAACAAAAATCTCGACAACAGACAACCTTCCATAATGATAATGCTACCATCCATTGGAGTAACAAAAATCTCGACAATAGACTACCTTCCATACTGACAAGGCTACCATCCATTGGAGTAACAAAAATATGAACAATAGACTACCTTCCATAGTTACAAGGCTACTATCCATTGGAGTGACACAAATCACAACGACATAATACCTTCCATAATGACAAGGCTAGCATCCATTGGAGTAACAAAAATATCGACAACAGACTACCTTGCATAAAGACAAGGCTACCATTCATTGGAATAACAAAAATCTAGGCAATAGACTACCTTCCATAATGACAAGGCTACTATGCATTGGAGTAACAAAGATATCGACAACATACTACCTTCCATAATGATAATGTTACCATCCATTGGAGTAAAAAAAATCTCGATAATAGACTACCTTCGATAATGACAAGGTTACCATCCATTAGAGTAACAAAAATCTCAACAACAGACAACCTTCCATAATGACAAGGCTACCATCCATTGGAGTAACAAAAATCTCGACAATAGACTACCTTCCATAATGACAAGGCTACCATCCATTGGAGTAACAAAAATATGAACAACATAATACCTTCCATAGTGACAAGGCTACCATCCATTGGAGTGACATAAATCACAATGATAGACTACCTACCATGATGACAAGGCTAGCGTCCGTTGGAGTAACAAAAATGTCGACAAAAAACTACCTTCCATAATGACAAGGCTACCATCCATTGAAGTAACAAAAATCTCGACAACAGAATACCTTCCATAATGACAAGGCTCCCATCCATTGGAGTAAAAAAAATATCGACAACAGACTACCTTCCAGAATGACAAGGCTACAATCCTTTGGAATAACAAAAATCTCCACAAAAAACTACCTTCCTTAATGACAAGGCTACCATCCATTGAAGTAACAAAAATATGAACAACAGACTACCTTCCTTAGTGACAAGGCTACCATCCATTGGAGTAACGAAAATCTCGAAAACAGACTACCTTCCATAATGACAAGGCTACCATCCATTGGAGTAAAAAAAATCTCGACAACAGATAACCTTCCATAATGACAAGGCTACCATCCATTGGAGTAACAAAAATCTCGACAAAAAACTACCTTCCATAATGACAAGGCTACGATCCATTGGAGTAACAAAAATATGAACAACAGACTACCTTCCACAGTGACAAGGCTACCATCCATTGGAGTAACAAAAATCTCGAAAACAGACTACCTTCCATAATGAAAAGGCTACCATCCATTAGAGTAAAAAAAATATGAACAACAGACTACCTTCCATAATGACAAGGCTACCATCCATTGGAGTAACAAAAATCTCGACAACAGACAACCTTCCATAATGATAATGCTACCATCCGTTAGAGTAACAAAAATATCGACAATAGACTAACTTCCATAATGACAAGGCTACCATCCATTGGAGTTACAAAAATATGAACAATAGACTACCTTCCATAGTGACAAGGCTACCATCCATTGGAGTGACCGAAATCACAACGATAGACTACCTTCCAGAATGACAAGGCTAACATCCATTGGAGTAACAAAAATCTCGACAACAAACTACCTTCCATAATGACAAGGCTACCATCCATTGGAGTAACAAAAATCTCGACAACAGACTACCTTCCATAATGACAAGGCTACCATTCATTGGAGTAACAAAAATATCGACAACATACTACCTTCCTTAATGACAAGGCTACCATCCTTTAGAATAACAAAAATTTCGACAAAAAACTACCTTCCATAATGACAATGCTACCATCCGTTGGAGTAACAAAAATATGAACAACATACTACATTCATAGTGACAAGGCTACCATCCATTGGAGTAACAAAAATCTCGAAAACAGACTACCTTCCATAATGACAAGGCTACCATCCATTGGAGTAACAAAAATCTCGGCAAAAAACTACCTTCCATAATGACAAGGCTACGATCCATTGGAGTAACAAAAATATGAACAACAGACTACCTTCAATAGTGACAAGGCTCCCATCCATTGGAGTAACAAAAATATCGACAACAGACTACCTTCCAGAATGACAAGGCTACCATCCTTTGGAATAACAAAAATCTCCAGAAAAAACTACCTTCCTTAATGACAAGGCTACCATCCATTGGAGTAACAAAAATATGACCAACAGACTAACTTCCTTAGTGACAAGGCTACCATCCATTGGAGTAACAAAAATCACAAAAACAGACTACCTTCCATAATGACAAGGCTACCATCCATAGGAGTAAAAAAAATCCTGACAACAGATAACCTTCCATAATGACAAGGCTACCATCCATTGGAGTAACAAAAATCTCGACAAAAAACTACCTTCCATAATGACAAGGCTACGATCCATTGGAGTAACAAAAATATGAACAACAGACTACCTTCCATAGTGACAAGGCTATCATCCATTGGAGTACCAAAATCTCGAAAATAGACTACCTTCCATAATGAAAAGGCTACCATCCATTGGAGTAACAAAAATATGAACAACAGACTACCTTCCATAGTGACAAGGCTACCGTCCATTGGAGTAACAAAAATCTCGACAACAGACAACCTTCCTTAATGATAATGCTACCATCCGTTAGAGTAACAAAAATATCGACAATAGACTATCTTCCATAATGACAAGGCTACCATCCATTGGAGTAACAAAAATATGAACAATAGACTACCTTCCATAGTGACAAGACTACCATCCATTGGAGTGACAGAAATCACAACGATAGACTACCTTCCAGAATGACAAGGCTAACATCCATTGGAGTAACAAAAATCTCGACAACAAACTACCTTCCATAATGACAAGGCTACCATCCATTGGAGTAACAAAAATCTCGACAACAGACTACCTTCCATAATGACAAGGCTACCATTCATTGGAGTAACAAAAATATCGACAACAGACTACCTTCCATAATGACAAGGTTACCATCCTTTAGAATAACAAAAATTTCGACAAAAAACTACCTGCCATGATGACAATGCTACCATTCGTTGGAGTAACAAAAATATGAACAACAGACTACATTCATAGTGACAAGGCTACCATCCATTGGAGTAACAAAAATCTCGAAAATAGACTACCTTCCATAATGACAAGGCTACCATCCATTGGAGTAACAAAAATCTCGGCAAAAAACTACCTTCCATAATGAAAAGGCTACGATCCATTGGAGTAACAAAAATATGAACAACAGACTACCTTCCATAGTGACAAGGCTCCCATCCATTGGAGTAACAAAAATATCAACAACAGACTACCTTCCAGAATGACAAGGCTACCATCCTTTGGAATAACAAAAATCTCCACAAAAAACTACCTTCCTTAATGACAAGGCTACCATCCATTGGAGTAACAAAAATATGAACAACAAACTACCTTCCATAGTGACAAGGCTACCATCCATTGGAGTAACAAAAATCTCGAAAATAGACTACCTTCCATAATGACAAGGCTACCATCCATAGGAGTAAAAAAAATCCCGACAACAGATAACCTTCCATAATGACAAGGCTACCATCCATTGGAGTAACAAAAATCTCGACAAAAAACTACCTTCCATAATGACAAGGCTACGATCCATTAGAGTAACAAAAATATGAACAACAGACTACCTTCCATAGTGACAAGGCTATCATCCATTGGAGTACCAAAATCTCGAAAACAGACTACCTTCCATAATGAAAAGGCTACCATCCATTGGAGTAACAAAAATATGAACAACAGACTACCTTCCATAGTGACAAGGCTACCGTCCAATGGAGTGACATAAATCACAACGAAATAATACCTTCCATAATAACTAGGCTAGCATCCATTGGAGTAACAAAAATCTCGACAACATACTACCTTCCATAATGACAAGGCTACCATCCATTAGAGTAACAAAAATCTCGAAAACAGATTACCTTCCATAATGACAAGGCTACCATCCATTGGAGTAACAAAAATCTCGACAACAGACAACCTTCCATAATGATAATGCTACCATCCGTTAGAGTAACAAAAATCTCGACAATAGACTAACTTCCATAATGACAAGGCTACCATCCATTGGAGTAACAAAAATATGAACAATAGACTACCTTCCATAGTGACAAGGCCACCATCCATTGGAGTGACAGAAATCACAACGATAGACTACCTTCCAGAATGACAAGGCTAGCATCCATTGGAGTAACAAAAATCTCGACAACAAACTACCTTCAATAATGAAAAGGCTACCATCCATTGGTGTAACAAAAATCTCGACAACAGACTACCTTCCATAATGACAAGGCTACCATTCATTGGAGTAACAAAAATATCGACAACAGACTACCTTCCATAATGACAAGGCTACCATCCTTTAGAATAAAAAAAATTTAGACAAAAAACTACCTTCCATAATGACAATGCTACCATCCATTGGAGTAACAAAAATATGAACAACAGACTACATTCATAGTGACAAGGCTACCATCCATTGGAGTAACAAAAATCTCGAAAACAGACTACCTTCCATAATGACAAGGCTACCATCCATTGGAGTAACAAAAATCTCGACAACAGATAACCTTCCATAATGACAAGGCTACCATCCATTGGAGTAACAAAAATCTCGGCAAAAAACTACCTTCCATAATGACAAGGCTACGATCCATTGGGGTAACAAAAATATGAACAACAGACTACCTTCCATAGTGACAAGGCTACCATCCATTGGAGTAACAAAAATCTCGAAAACAGACTACCGTCCATAATGACAAGGCTACCATCAATTGCAGTAAAAAAAATATGAACAACAGACTACCTTCCATAGTGACAAGGCTACCATCCAATGGAGTGACATAAATCACAACGAAATACTACCTTCCATAATGACAAGGCTAGCATCCATTGGAGTAACAAAAATATCGACAACATACTACCTTCCATAATGACAAGGCTACCATCCATTGAAGTAACAAAAATCTCGACAACGGACTACCTTCCATAATAACAAGGCTCCCATCCATTGGAGTAACAAAAATATCGACAACAGACTACCTTCCAGAATGACAAGGCTACCATCCTTTGGAATAACAAAAATCTCGACAAATAACTACCTTCCTTAATGACAAGGCTACCATCCATTGGAGTAACAAAAATATGAACACAGACTACCTTCCATAGTGACAAGGCTACCATCCATTGGAGTAACAAAAATCTCGAAAACATACTACCTTCCATAATGACAAGGCTACCATCCATTGGAGTAACAAAAATCACAACGAAATACTACCTTCCATAATGACAAGGCTAGCATCCATTAGAGTAACAAAAATATCGACAACATACTACCTTCCATAATGACAAGGCTACCATCCATTAGAGTAACAAAAATCTCGAAAATAGACTACCTTCCATAATGACAAGGCTACCATCCATAGGAGTAACAAAAATCTCGACAACAGACAACCTTCCATAATGATAAAGCTACCATCCGTTGGAGTCACAAAAATCTCGATAATAGACTACCTTCCATACTGACAAGGCTACCATCCATTGGAGTAACAAAAATATGAACAATAGACTACCTTCCATAGTGACAAGGCTATTATCCATTGGAGTGACACAAATCATAATGACATACTACCTTCCATAATGACAAGGCTAGCATCCATTGGAGTAACAAAAATATCGACAATAGACTACCTTGCATAATGACAAGGCTACCATTCATTGGAATAACAAAAATCTAGACAACAGACTACCTTCCATAATGACAAGGATACTATGCATTGGAGTAACAAAGATATCGACAATAGACTACCTTCCATAATGATAATGCTACCATCCATTGGAGTAAAAAAATATCTATAATAGACTACCTTCGATAATGACAAGGCTACCATCCATTAGAGTAACAAAAATCTCGACAACAGACAACCTTCCATAATGACAAGGCTACAATCCATTGGAGTAACAAAAATCTCGACAATAGACTACCTTCCATAATGACAAGGCTACCATCCATTGGAGTAACAAAAATATGATCAACATAATACCTTCCATTGTGACAAGGCTACCATCCATTGGAGTGACATAAATCGCAATGACAGACTACCTTCCATAATGACAGGGCTAGCATCCATTGGAGTAACAAAAATCTCGACAACAAACTACCTTCCATAATGACAAGGCTACCATCCATTGAAGTAACAAAAATCTCGACAACAGACTACCTTCCATAATGACAAGGCTCCCATCCATTGGAGTAACAAAAATATCGACAACAGACTACCTTCCAGAATGACAAAGCTACCATCCTTTGGAATAACAAAAATCTCGACAAAAAACTACCTTCCTTAATGACAAAGCTACCATCCATTGGAGTAACAAAAATATGAACAACAGACTACCTTCCATAGTGACAAGGCTACCATCCATTGGAGTAACAAAAATCTCGAAAACATACTAACTTCCATAATGACAAGGCTACCATCCATTGGAGTAACAAATATCACAACGAAATACTACCTTCCATAATGACAAGGCTTGCATCCATTGGAGTAACAAAAATCTCGACAACAAACTACCTTCCATAATGACAAGGCTACCATCCATTGAAGTAACAAAAATCTCGACAACAGACTACCTTCCATAATAACAAGGCTCCCATCCATTGGAGTAACAAAAATATCAACAACAAACTACCTTCCAGAATGACAAGGCTACCATCCTTTGGAATAACAAAAATCTCGACAAAAAACTACCTTCCTTAATGATAATGCTACCATCCATTGGAGTAACAAAAATATGAACAACAGACTACCTTCCATAGTGACAAGGCTACCATCAATTGGAGTAAAAAAAATCTCGAAAACATACTACCTTCCATAATGACAAGGCTACCATCCATTGGAGTAACAAAAATCACAACGAAATACTACCTTCCATAATGACAAGGCTAGCATCCATTGGAGTAACAAAAATATCGACAACATACTACCTTCCATAATGACAAGGCTACCATCCATTGGAGTAACAAAAATCTCGAAAATAGACTACCTTCCATAATGACAAGGCTACCATCCATAGGAGTAACAAAAATCTCGACAACAGACAACCTTCCATAATGATAAAGCTATCATCCGTTGGAGTAACAAAAATCTCGACAATAGACTACCTTCCATACTGACAAGGCTACCATTCATTGGAGTAACAAAAATATGAACAATAGACTACCTTCCATAGTGACAAGGCTACTATCCATTGGAGTGACGCAAATCACAACGACATACTACCTTCCATAATGACAAGGCTAGCATCCATTGGAGTAACAAAAATATCGACAACAGACTACTTGTATAATGACAAGGCTACCATTCATAAGAATAACAAAAATTTAGACAACAGACTACCTTCCATAATGACAAGGCTACTATGCATTGGAGTAACAAAGATATCGACAACAGACTACCTTCCATAATGATAATGCTACCTTCCATTGGAGTAAAATAAATCTCGATAATAGACTACCTTCGATAATGACAAGGCTACCATCCATTAGAGTAACAAAAATCTCGACAACAGACAACCTTCCATAATGACAAGGCTACCATCCATTGGAGTAACAAAAATCTCGACAATAGACTACCTTCATAATGACAAGGCTACCATCCATTGGAGTAACAAAAATATGATAAACATAATACCTTCCATAGTGACAAGGCTACAATCCATTGGAGTGACATAAATCGCAATGACAGACTACCTTCCATAATGACAAGGCTAGCATCCATTGGAGTAACAAAAATCTCGACAACAAACTACCTTCCATAATGACAAGGCTAACATCCATTGAAGTAACAAAAATCTCGACAATAGACTACCTTCCATAATTACAAGGCTCCCATCCATTGGAGTAACAAAAATATGGACAACAGACTACCTCCCAGAATGACAAGGCTACCATCCTTTGGAATAACAAAAATCTCGACAAAAAAATATCTTCCTTAATGACAAGGCTACCATCCATTAGAGTAACAAAAATATGAACAACAGACTTCCTTCCATAGTGACAAGGCTACCATTCCATTGGAGTAACAAAAATCTTGAAAACATACTACCTTCCATAATGACAAGGCTACCATCCATTGGAGTAACAAAAATCACAACGAAATACTACCTTCCATAGTGACAAGGCTACCATCCATTTGAGTGACATAAATCGCAATGACAGACTACCTTCCATAATCACAAGGCTAGCATCCATTGGAGTAACAAAAATCTCGACAACAAACTACCTTCCATAATGACAAGGCTACCATCCATTGAAGTAACAAAAATCTCGACAATAAACTACCTTCCATAATTACAAGGCTCCCATCCATTGGAGTAAGAAAAATATCGACAATAGACTACCTTCCATAATGACAAGGCTACCATCCATTGGAGTAACAAAAATATGATCAACATAATACCTTCCATAGTGACAAGGCTACCATCCATTGGAGTGACATAAATCGCAATGACAGACTACCTTCCATAATGACAAGGCTAGCATCCATTGGAGTAACAAAAATCTCGACAACAAACTACCTTCCATAATGACAAGGCTACCATCCATTGAAGTAACAAAAATCTCGACAACAGACTACCTTCCATAATGACAAGGCTCCCATTCATTGGAGTAACAAAAATATCGACAACAGACTACCTTCCAGAATGACAAGGCTACCATCCTTTGGAATAACAAAAATCTCGACAAAAAACTACCTTCCTTAATGACAAGGCTACCATCCATTGGAGTGACAAAAATATTAACAACGGACTACCTTCCATAGTGACAAGGCTACCATCCATTGGAGTAAAAAAAATCTCAAAAACATACTACCTTCCATAATGACAAGGCTACCATCCATTGGAGTAACAAAAATCACAACGAAATACTACCTTCCATAATGACAAGGCTAGCATCCATTGGAGTAACAAAAATATCGACAACATACTACCTTCCATAATGACAAGGCTACCATCCATTAGAGTAACAAAAATCTCGAAAATAGACTACCTTCCATAATGACAAGGCCACCATCCATAGGAGTAACAAAAATCTCGACAACAGACAACCTTCCATAATGATAAAGCTACCATCCGTTGGAGTAACAAAAATCTCGACAATAGACTACCTTCCATACTGACAAGGCTACCATCCATTGGAGTAACAAAACTATGAACAATAGACTACCTTCCATAGTGACAAGGCTACTATCCATTGGAGTGACACAAATCACAACGACATACTACCTTCCATAATGACAAGGCTAGCATCCATTGGAGTAACAAAAATAATGACAAGGCTACCATTCATAAGAATAACAAAAATTTAGACAACAGACTACCTTCCATAATGACAAGGCTACTATGCATTGGAGTAACAAAGATATCGATAACAGACTACCTTCCATAATGATAATTCTACCATCCATTGGAGTAAAAAAAATCTCGATAATAGACTACCTTCGATAATGACAAGGCTACCATCCATTAGAGTAACAAAAATCTGGACAATAGACAACCTTCCATAATGACAAGGCTACCATCCATTGGAGTAACAAAAATCTCGACAATAGACTACATTCATAATGACAAGGCTACCATCCATTGGAGTAACAAAAATATGATGAACATAATACCTTCCATAGTGACAAGGCTACAATCCATTGGAGTGACATAAATCGCAATGACAGACTACCTTCCATAATGACAAGGCTAGCATCCATTGGAGTAACAAAAATCTCGACAACAAACTACCTTCCATAATGACAAGGCTACCATCCATTGAAGTAACAAAAATCTCGACAATAGACTACCTTCCATAATTACAAGGCTCTTATCCATTGGAGTAACAAAAATATCGACAACAGACTACCTTCCAGAATTACAAGGCTACCATCCTTTGGAATAACAAAAATCTCGACGAAAAACTAACTTCCTTAATGACAAGGCTACCATCCATTGGAGTAACAAAAATATGAACAACAGACTTCCTTCCATAGTGACAAGGCTACCATCCATTGGAGTAACAAAAATCTTGAAAACATACTACCTTCCATAATGACAAGGCTACCATCCATTGGAGTAACAAAAATCACAACGAAATACTACCTTCCATAATGACAAGGCTAGCATCCATTGGAGTAACAAAAATATGATCAACATAATACCTTCCATAGTGACAAAGCTACCATCCATTGGAGTGACATAAATCGCAATGACAGACTACCTTCCATAATGACAAGGCTAGCATCCATTGGAGTAACAAAAATCTCGACAACAAACTACCTTCCATAATGACAAGGCTACCATCCATTGAAGTAACAAAAATCTCGACAATAGACTACTTTCCATAATTACAAGGCTCCAATCCATTGGAGTAAGAAAAATATCGAAAACAGACTACCTTCCAGAATGACAAGGCTACCATCCTTTGGAATAACAAATATCTCGACAAAAAACTACCTTTCTTAATGACAAGGCTACCATCCATTGGAGTAACAAAAATATGAACAACATACTACCTTTCATAGTGACAAGGCTACCATCCATTGCAGTAACAAAAATCTTGAAAACATACTACCTTCCATAATGACAAGGCTACCATCCATTGGAGTAAAAAAAATCACAACGAAATACTACCTTCCATAATGACAAAGATAGCATCCATTGGAGTAACAAAAATCTCGACAACATACTACCTTCCATAATGACAAGGCTACAATCCATTAGAGTAACAAAAATCTCGAAAATAGACTACCTTCCATAATGACAAGGCTACCATCCATAGGAGTAACAAAAATCTCGACAACAGACAAGCTTCCATAATGATAAAGCTACCATCCGTTGGAGTAACAAAAATCTCGACAATAGACTACCTTCCATACTGACAAGGCTACCATCCATTGGAGTAACAAAAATATGAACAATAGACTACCTTCCATAGTGACAAGGCTACTATCCATTGGAGTGACACAAATCACAACGACATACTACCTTCCATAATGACAAGGCTAGCATCCATTGGAGTGATAAAAATATCGACAACAGACTACCTTGCATAATGACAAGGCTACGATTCATAGGAATAACAAAAATCTAGACAACAGACTACCTTCCATAATGACAAGGCTACTATGCATTGGAGTAACAAAGATATCGACAACAGACTACCTTCAATAATGATAATTCTACCATCCATTTGAGTAAAAAAATTCTCGATAATAGACTACCTTCGATAATGACAAGGCTACCATCCATTAGAGTAACAAAAATCTCGACAACAGACAACCTTCCATAATGACAAGGCTATCATCCATTGGAGTAAAAAAAATCTCGACAATAGACTACCTTCATAATGACAAGGCTACCATCCATTGGAGTAACAAAAAAATGATCAACATAATACCTTCCATAGTGACAAGGCTACAATCCATTGGAGTGACATAAATCGCAATGACAGACTACCTTCCATAATGACAAGGCTACCATCCATTGGAGTAACAAAAATCTCGAGAACAAACTACCTTCCATAATGACAAGGCTACCATCCATTGAAGTAACAACAATCTCGACAATAGACTACCTTCCATAATTACAAGGCTCTTATCCATTGGAGTAACAAAAATATCGACAACAGACTACCTTCCAGAATTACAAGGCTACCATCCTTTGGAATAACAAAAATCTCGACGAAAAACTAACTTCCTTAATGACAAGGCTACCATCCATTGGAGTAACAAAAATATGAACAACAGACTTCCTTCCATAGTGACAAGGCTACCATCCATTGGAGTAACAAAAATCTTGAAAACATACTACCTTCCATAATGACAAGGCTACCATCCATTGGAGTAACAAAAATCACAACGAAATACTACCTTCCATAATGACAAGGCTAGCATCCATTGGAGTAACAAAAATATGATCAACATAATACCTTCCATAGTGACAAAGCTACCATCCATTGGAGTGACATAAATCGCAATGACAGACTACCTTCCATAATGACAAGGCTAGCATCCATTGGAGTAACAAAAATCTCGACAACAAACTACCTTCCATAATGACAAGGCTACCATCCATTGAAGTAACAAAAATCTCGACAATAGACTACTTTCCATAATTACAAGGCTCCAATCCATTGGAGTAAGAAAAATATCGAAAACAGACTACCTTCCAGAATGACAAGGCTACCATCCTTTGGAATAACAAATATCTCGACAAAAAACTACCTTCCTTAATGACAAGGCTACCATCCATTGGAGTAACAAAAATATGAACAACATACTACCTTCCATAGTGACAAGGCTACCATCCATTGCAGTAACAAAAATCTTGAAAACATACTACCTTCCATAATGACAAGGCTACCATCCATTGGAGTAAAAAAAATCACAACGAAATACTACCTTCCATAATGACAAAGATAGCATCCATTAGAGTAACAAAAATCTCGACAACATACTACCTTCCATAATGACAAGGCTACAATCCATTAGAGTAACAAAAATCTCGAAAATAGACTACCTTCCATAATGACAAGGCTACCATCCATAGGAGTAACAAAAATCTCGACAACAGACAAGCTTCCATAATGATAAAGCTACCATCCGTTGGAGTAACAAAAATCTCGACAATAGACTACCTTCCATACTGACAAGGCTACCATCCATTGGAGTAACAAAAATATGAACAATAGACTACCTTCCATAGTGACAAGGCTACTATCCATTGGAGTGACACAAATCACAACGACATACTACCTTCCATAATGACAAGGCTAGCATCCATTGGAGTGATAAAAATATCGACAACAGACTACCTTGCATAATGACAAGGCTACCATTCATAGGAATAACAAAAATCTAGACAACAGACTACCTTCCATAATGACAAGGCTACTATGCATTGGAGTAACAAAGATATCGACAACAGACTACCTTCAATAATGATAATGCTACCACCCATTTGAGTAAAAAAATTCTCGATAATAGACTACCTTCGATAATGACAAGGCTACCATCCATTAGAGTAACAAAAATCTCGACAACAGACAACCTTCCATAATGACAAGGCTATCATCCATTGGAGTAAAAAAAATCTCGACAATAGACTACCTTCATAATGACAAGGCTACCATCCATTGGAGTAACAAAAAAATGATCAACATAATACCTTCCATAGTGACAAGGCTACAATCCATTGGAGTGACATAAATCGCAATGACAGACTACCTTCCATAATGACAAGGCTACCATCCATTGGAGTAACAAAAATCTCGAGAACAAACTACCTTCCATAATGACAAGGCTACCATCCATTGAAGTAACAACAATCTCGACAATAGACTACCTTCCATAATTATAAGGCTCCCATCCATTGGAGTAAGAAAAATATCGAAAACAGACTACCTTCCAGAATGACAAGGCTACCATCCTTTGGAATAACAAAAATCTCGACAAAAAACTAACTTCCTTAATGACAAGGCTGCCATCCATTGGAGTAACAAAAATCTCGACAACAAACTACCTTCCATAATGACAAGGCTACCATCCATTGAAGTAACAAAAATCTCGACAATAGACTACCTTCCATAATTACAAGGCTCCCATCCATTGGAGTAAGAAAAATATCGACAACAGACTACCTTCCAGAATGACAAGGCTACCATCCTTTGGAATAACAAAAATCTAGAAAAAAAACTACCTTCCTTAATGACAAGGCTACCATCCATTGGAGTAACAAAAATATTAACAACAGACTACCTTCCATAGTGACAAGGCTACCATCCATTGGAGTAAAAAAAATCTCGAAAACATATTACCTTCCATAATGACAAGGCTACCATCCATTGAAGTGACAAAAATCTCGACAATAGACTACCTTCCATAATTACAAGGCTCCCATCCATTGGAGTAAGAAAAATATCGACAACAGACTACCTTCCAGAATGACAAGGCTACCATCCTTTGGAATAACAAAAATCTCGACAAAAAACTACCTTCCTTAATGAAAAGGCTACCATCCATTGGAGTAACAAAAATATGAACAACAGACTACCTTCCATAGTGACAAGGCTACCATCCATTGGAGTAACAAAAATCTCGAAAACATACTACCTTCCATAATGACAAGGCTACCATCCATTGGAGTAACAAAAATCACAACAAAATACTACCTTCCATAAGCACAAGGCTAGCATCCATTGGAGTAACAAAAATCTCGACAACATACTACCTTCCATAATGACAAGGCTACAATCCATTAGAGTAACAAAAATCTCGAAAATAGACTACCTTCCATAATGACAAGGCTACCATCCATAGAAGTAACAAAAATCTCGACAACAGACAACCTTCCATAATGATAAAGCTACCATTCGTTGGAGTAACAAAAATCTCGACAATAGACTACCTTCCATACTGACAAGGCTACCATCCATTGGAGTAACAAAAATATGAACAATAGACTACCTTCCATAGTGACAAGGCTACTATCCATTGGAGTGACACAAATCACAACGACATACTACCTTCCATAATGACAAGGCTAGCATCCATTGGAGTAACAAAAATATCGACAATAGACTACCTTGCATAATGACAAGGCTACCATTCATTGGAATAACAAAAATCTAGACAACATACTACCTTACATAATGACAAGGATACTATGCATTGGAGTAAAAAAGATATCGACAATAGACTACCTTCCATAATGACAAGGCTACCATCCATTAGAGTAACAAAAATCTCGACAACGGACTACCTTCTATAATGACAACGCTCCCATCCATTGGAGTAACAAAAATATCGACAACAGACTACCTTCCAGAATGACAAGGCTACCATCCTTTGGAATAACAAAAATCTAGACAAAAAACTACCTTCCTTAATGACAAGGCTACCATCCATTGGAGTAATAAAAATATGAACAAGAGACTACCTTCCATAGTGACAAGGCTACCATCCATTGGAGTAACAAAAATCTCGAAAACAGACTACCTTCCATAATGACAAGGCTACCACCCATTGGAGTAACAAAAATCTCGACAATAGATAACCTTCCATAATGATAATGCTACCATCCATTGGAGTAACAAAAATCTCGACAATAAACTACCTTCTATAATGCAAGGCTACCATCCATTGGAGTAACAAAAATCTCGACAACAGACTACCTTCCATAATGACAAGTCTCCCATCCATTGGAGTAACAAAAATATCGACAATAAACTACCTTCCATAATGACAAGGGTACCATCCTTTGGAATAACAAAAATGTCGACAAAAAACTACCTTCCATAATGACAAGGCTACCATCCATTGGAGTAACAAAAATATGAACAACAGACTACCTTCCACAATGACAAGGCTACCATCCATTGTAGTAACCAAAATATCGACAACTAAATACCTTCCATAATGACAAGGCTACCATCCATTACAGTAACAAAAATATCGACAATAGACAACCTTCCATAATGACAAGGCTACCATCCATTGGAGTAACAAAAATATCGATAATAGACTACCTTCCATAATGACAAGGCTACCATCCATTGGAATAACAAAAATATGAACAACAGACTAGCTTTCATAGTTACAAGGCTACAATCCATTGGAGTGACAGAAATCACAACGATAGACTACCTTCCTAATGACAAGGCTAGCATCCATTGGAGTAACAAAAATCTCTACAACAGACTACCTTCCATAATGACAAGGCTACCATCCATTGAAGTAACAAAAATCTCGACGATGGACTACCTTCCATAATGACAAGGATACAATCCATTGGAGTAACAAAAATATCGATAACAGACTACCTTCCATAATGACAAGGCTACCATCCATTGGAATAACCAAAATCTTGACAAAAAACTACCTTCCATAATGACAACTATACCATCCATTGGAGTAACAAAAACACCGACAACAAACTACGTTCCATAATGACAAGGCTACCATCCATTAGAGTAAATAAAATCTTGACAACAGACAACCTTCCATAATGATAATGCTACCATCCATTGGAGTAACAAAGCTATCGACAATAGACTACCTTCCATAATGACAAGGCTACCATCCATTGGAGTAACAAAAATATGAGAAACAGACTACCTTCCATAGTGAAAAGGCTACCATCCATTGGAGTGACAGAAATTACAACAACAGACTACCTTCCAGAATGACAAGGCTAGCATCCATTGGAGTAATAAAAATCTCGACAACAGACTACCTTCCATAATGACAAGGATACCATCCATTGGAGTAACAAAAATCTCGACAACAGACTACCTTCCATAATGACAAGGCTACCATGCATTGGAGTAACAAAAATATCTATAATAGACTATGTTCCACAATGACAAGGCTACCATCCATTGTAGTAACCAAAATATCGACAACAGAATACCTTCCATAATGACAAGGCTACCATCCATTAGAGTAACAAAAATATCGACAACAGACAACCTTCCATAATGACAAGGCTACCATCCATTGGAGTAACAAAAATATCGACAATAGACTACCTTCCATAATGACAAGGCTACCATCCATTGGAGTAACAAAAATATGAACAACAGACCAGCTTCCATAGTTACAAGGCTACAATCCATGGGAGTTACAGAAATCACAACGATAGACTACCTTCCCTAATGACAAGGCTAGCATCCATTGGAGTAACAAAAATCTCTACAACAAACTACCTTCCATAATGACAAGGCTACCATCCATTGAAGTAAAAATAATCTCTACAATGGACTACCTTCCATAATGACAAGGCTAGCATCCGTTAGAGTAACAAAAATATCGACAATAGACTACCTTCCATAATGACAAGGCTACCATCCATTGGAATAACAAAAATCTCGACAACAAACTACCTTCCATAATGACAATGATACCATCCATTGGAGTAACAAAAACATCGACAACAGACTACGTTCCATAATGACAAGGCTACAATCCATTGGAATAACAAAAATCTCGACAATAGACTACAATCCATAATGACAAAGATACCATCCATTGGAGTAACAAAACTGTCGACAACAGACTACCTTCCATAATGACAAGGCTACCATCCATTGGAGTAACAAAAATCTCGAAAATAGACTACCTTCCGTAATGACAAGGTTACCATCTATTAGAGTAACAAAAAACTCGACAATAGACAATCTTCTATAATGACAAGGCTACCATTCATTGGAGTAACAAAAATATCGACAATAGACTACCTTCCATAATGACAAAGATACCATCCATTGGAGTAACAAAACCATCGACCACACAATACCTTCCATAATGACAAGGCTACCATCCATTGGAGTAACAAAAATCTCGAAAACAGAATACCTTTCATAATGATAAGGCTAGCATCTATTAGAGTAACAAAAATCTCGATAATAGACAATCTTCCATAATGACAAGGCTACCATCCATTAGAGTAACAAAAATCTCGACAATAGACTACCTTCCATAATGACAAGGCTACCATCCATTGAAGTAACAAAAATATGAACAACATACTACCTTCCATAATGACAAGGCTACCATCCATTGGAGTGACAGAAATCACAACGACATACTACCTTCTATAATGATAAGGCTAGCATCCATTGTAGTAACAAAAATATCGACAACAGACTACCTTCCATAATGACAAGGCTACCATTCATTGGCATAACAAAAATCTAGACAACAAACTACCTTCCATAATGAAAAGGCTATTATGCATTGGAGTAACAAAGATATCGACAATAGACTACCTTCTATAATGATAATGATACCATCCATTGGAGTAACAAAAATATCGATAATAGACTACATTCCATAATGACAAGGCTACCATCCATTGGAGTAACAAAAATATGAACAACAAACTAGCTTCCACAGTTACAAGGCTACAATCGATTGGAGTGACAGAAATCACAACGATAGACTACCTTCCCTAATGACAAGGCTAGCATCCATTGGAGTAATAAAAATCTCTACAACAAACTACCTTCCATAATGACAAGGCTACCATCCATTATAGTAACCAAAATATCGACAACAGAATACCTTCCATAATGACAAGGCTACCATCCATTAGAGTAACAAAAATATCGATAATAGACAACCTTCCATAATGACAAGGCT
Organism: Vicia faba; assembly: GCA_948472305.1. NCBI lineage: Eukaryota > Viridiplantae > Streptophyta > Magnoliopsida > Fabales > Fabaceae > Vicia > Vicia faba. The sequence goes on along the minus strand of OX451739.1, from coordinate 557,958,655 downwards.
ACCATCCATTGGAGTAACAAAAATATCGACAATAGACTACCTTCCATAATGACAAGGCTATCATCCATTGGAGTAACAAAAATATGAACAATAGACCAGCTTCCATAGTTACAAGGCTACAATCCATGGGAGTTACAGAAATCACAACGATAGACTACCTTCCCTAATGACAAGGCTAGCATCCATTGGAGTAACAAAAATCTCTACAACAAACTACCTTCCCTAATGACAAGGCTAGCATCCATTGGAGTAAAAAAAAATCTCTACAACGGACTTCCTTCCATAATGACAAGGCTAGCATCCGTTAGAGTAACAAAAATATCGACAACAGACTACCTTCCATAATGACAAGGCTACCATCTATTGGAATAACAAAAATCTCGACAACAAATTACCTTCCATAATGACAATGATACCAACCATTGGAGTAACAAAAACATCGACAACAGACTACGTTCCATAATGACAAGGCTACAATCCATTGGAATAACAAAAATCTCGACAATAGACTACCATCCATAATGACAAAGATACCATCCATTGGAGTAACAAAACTGTCGACAATAGAATACCTTCTATAATGACAAGGCTACCATCCATTGGAGTAACAAAAATCTCGAAAATAGACTACCTTCCTTAATGACAAGGTTACCATCTATTAGAGTAACAAAAATCTCGACAATAGACAATCTTCCATAATTACAAGGCTACCATCCATTGGAGTAACAAAAATCTCGACAATAGAATACCTTCCATAATGACAAAGATACCATCCATTGGAGTAACAAAACCGTCGACCACACAATACCTTCCATAATGACAAGGCTACCATCCATTGGAGTAACAAAATCTCGAAAGCAGAGTACCTTCCATAATGATAAGGCTAGCATCTATTAGAGTAACAAAAATCTCGATAATAGACAATCTTCCATAATGACAAGGCTACCATCCATTAGAGTAACAAAAATCTCGACAATAGACTACCTTCCATAACGAAAAGGCTACCATCCATTGAAGTAACAAAAATATGAACAACAGACTACCTTCCATAGTGACAAGGCTACCATCCATTGGAGTGACAAAAATATCGACAATAGACTACCTTCCATAATGTCAAGGGTACCATTCATTGGCATAACAAAAATCTAGACAACAAACTACCTTCCATAATGAAAAGGCTATTATGCATTGGAGTAACAAAGATATCGACAATAGACTACCTTCCATAATGATAATGTTACCCTCCATTGGAGTAACAAAAATCTCTACAATAGACTACCTTCCATAATGACAAGGCTACCATCGATTGGAGTAACAAAATTCTTGACAACAGACTACCATACACAATGACAACGATACCATCCATTGGAGTAACAAAAATCTCGACAACAGACTACCTTCCATAATGACAAGGCTACAATCCATTAGAGTAACAAAGATATCGACAACATACTACCTTCCATAATGACAAGGCTACCATCCATTGGAGTAACAAAATTATCGACAACAAACTACCTTCCATAATGATAATGCTACCATAAATTGGAGTAACAAAAATCTCGACAAAAGACTACCTTCCATAATGAAAAGGATACCATGCATCGGAGTAACAAAAATATCTACAAGAGACTATGTTACATAATGACAAGGCTACTATCCATTGTAGTAACCAAAATCTCGACAATAGACTACCTTCCATAATGACAAGGCTACCATCCATTGGAGTAACAAAAATATGAACAACAGACTACCTTCCATAGTGACAAGGCTACCATCAATTGGAATGACATAAATCACAATGACAGACTACCTTCCATAATGACAAGGCTAACATCAATTGGAGTAATAAAAATATGAGCAACAAACTACCTTCCATAGTGACAAGGCTACCATCCATTGGAGTGACAGAAATCACAACGACAGACTACCTTCTAGAATGACAAGGCTAGCATCCATTGGAGTAAAAAAAATTACGACAACAGACTACCTTCCATAATGACAAGGCTACCATCCATTGGAGTAAGAAAAATCTCGACAACAAACTACCTTCCATAATGACAAGGCTACCATGCATTGGAGTAACAAAAATATCTATAATAGATTATGTTCCACAATGACAAGGCTACCATCCATTGTAGTAACCAAAATATCGACAACAGAATACCTTCCATAATGACAAGGCTACCATCCATTATAGTAACAAAAATATCGACAATAGACAACCATCCTTGATGACAAGGCTACCATCCATTGGAGTAACAAAAATCTCGGCAATAGACAACCTTCCATAATGACAAGGCTACCATCCATTGGAGTAACAAAAATATCGATAATAGACTACATTCCATAATGACAAGGCTACCATCCATTGGAGTAACAAAAATATGAACAACAGACTAGCTTCCATAGTTACAAGGCTACAGTCGATTGGAGTGACAGAAATCACAACGATAGACTACCTTCCATAATGACAAGGCTAGCATCCATTGGAGTAACAAAAATCTCTACAACAAACTACCTTCCATAATGACAAGGCTACCATCCATTGAAGTAACAAAAATCTCGACAATGGACTACCTTCCATAATGACAAGGCTACCATCCATTAGAGTAACAAAAATATCGACAATAAACTACCTTCCATAATGACAAGGCTACCATCCATTGGAATAACAAAAATCTCAACAAAAACTACCTTCCATAATGACAATGATACCATCCATTAGAGTAACAAAAACACCAACAACAGACTAAGTTCCATATTGACAAGGCTAGAATCCATTGAAATAACAAAAATCTCGACAATAGACTACCATCCATAATGACGAAGATACCATCCATTGGAGTAACAAAACTATCGACAACTGACTACCTTCCATAATGACAAGGCTACCATCCATTGGAGTAACAAAAATCTCGAAAACAGACTACCTTCCATAATGACAAGGCTACCATCTATTAGAGTAACAAAAATCTCGACAATAGACAATCTTCCATAATGACAAGGCTACCATCCATTGGAGTAAACAATTTTATGACAATAGACTACCTTCCATAACGACAAGGCTACCATTCTTTGGAATAACAAAAATCTCGACAACAAACTACCTTCCATAATGACAAGGCTACCATCCATTGGAGTAAAAATAATATGAACCACAGACTACCTTCCATAGTGACAAGGCTACCATCCATTGGAGTAATAAAAATCTAGAAAACAGACTACCTTCCATAATGACAAGGCTGTCATCCATTGGAGTAAATAAAATCTCGACAACAGACAACCTTCCATAATGATAATGCTACCATCCATTGGAGTAACAAAAATCTCGACAATAGACTACCTTCCATAATGACAAGGCTACCATCCATTGGAGTAACAAAAATATGAACAACAGACTACCTTCCATAGTGACAAGGCTACCATCCATTGGAGTGACAGAAATCACAACGACATACTACCTTCTATAATTATAAGGCTAGCATCCATTGTAGTAACAAAAATATCGACAACAGACTACCTTCCATAATGTCAAGGCTACCATTCATTGGCATAACAAAAATCTAGACAACAAACTACCTTCCATAATGAAAAGGCTATTATGCATTGGAGTATTAAAGATATCAACAATAGACTACCTTCCATAATGATAATGTTACCATCCATTGGAGTAACAAAAATCTCGACAATAGACTACCTTCCATAATGACAAGGCTACCATCGATTGGAGTAACTAAATTCTTGACAACAGACTACCATCCACAATGACAATGATACCATCCATTGGAGTAACAAAAATCTCGACAACAGACTACCTTCCATAATGACAAGGCTACAATCCATTGGAGTAACAAAGATATCGACAACATACTACTTTCGAAAATGACAAGGCTACCATCCATTGGAGTAACAAAAATATCGACAACAAACTACCTTCTATAATGATAATGCTACCATCCATTGGAGTAACAAAAATATCAACAACGAACTACCTTCCATAATGACAAGGCTACCATCCATTGGAGTAAATAAAATCTCGACAACAGACAACCTTCCATAATGATAATGCTACCATCCATTGGAGTAACAAAAATCTCGACAATAGACTACCTTCCATAATGACATGGCTACCATCCATTGGAGTAACAATAATATGAACCACAGACTACCTTCCATAGTGACAAGGCTACCATCCATTGGAGTAATAAAAATCTAGAAAACAGACTACCTTCCATAATGACAAGGCTGTCATCCATTGGAGTAAATAAAATCTCGACAACAGACAACCTTCCATAATGATAATGCTACCATCCATTGGAGTAACAAAAATCTCAACAATAGACTATCTTCCATAATGACAAGGCTACCATCCATTGGAGTAACAAAAATATGAACAACAGACTACCTTCCATAGTGACAAGGCTACCATCCATTGGAGTGACAGAAATCACAACGACATACTACCTTCTATAATTATAAGGCTAGCATACATTGTAGTAACAAAAATATCGACAACAGACTACCTTCCATAATGTCAAGGCTACCATTCATTGGCATAAAAAAAATCTAGACAACAAACTACCTTCCATAATGAAAAGGCTATTATGCATTGGAGTATTAAAGATATCAACAATAGACTACCTTCCATAATGATAATGTTACCATCCATTGGAGTAAAAAAAATCTCGACAATAGACTACCTTCCATAATGACAAGGCTACCATCGATTGGAGTAACAAAATTCTTGACAACAGACTACCATCCACAATGACAACGATACCATCCATTGGAGTAATAAAAATCTTGACAACAGACTACCTTCCATAATGACAAGGCTACAATCCATTGGAGTAACAAAGATATCGACAACATACTACTTTCGAAAATGACAAGACTACCATCCATTGGAGTAACAAAAATATCGACAACAAACTACCTTCCATAATGACAAGGCTACCATCCATTGGAGTAACAAAAATATGAGCAACATACTACCTTCCATAGTGACAAGGCTACCATCCATTGGAGTGACAGAAATCACAACGACAGAATACCTTCTAGAATGAAAAGGCTAGCATCCATTGGAGTAACAAAAATCTCGACAACAGACTACCTTCCATAATGACAAGGCTACCATCCATTGGAGTAACAAAAATATCAACAACAAACTACCTTCCATAATGACAAGGCTACCATGCATTGGAGTAACAAAAATATCTATAATAGACTATGTTCCATAATGACAAGGCTACCATCCATTGTAGTAACCAAAATATCGACAACAGAATACCTTCCATAATGACAAGGCTACCATCTGTTATAGTAACAAAAATATCGACAATAGACAACCTTCCATGATGACAAGGCTACCATCCATTGGAGTAACAAAAATCTCGACAATAGACAACCTTCCATAATGACAAGGCTACCATCCATTGGAGTAACAAAAATATCGATAATAGACTACATTCCATAATGACAAGGCTACCATCCATTGGAGTAACAAAAATATGAACAACAGACTAGCTTCCATAGTTACAAGGCTAAAATCGATTGGAGTGACAGAAATCACAACGATAGACTACCTTCCCTAATGACAAGGCTAGCATCCATTGGAGTAACAAAAATCTCTACAACAAACTACATTCCATAATGACAAGGCTACCATCCATTGAAGTAACAAAAATCTCAACAACGAACTACCTTCCATAATGACAAGGCTACCATCCATTGGGGTAACAAAAATATCAACAACAGACTACCTTCCATAATGACAAGGCTACCATCCATTGGAATAACAAAAATCTCGATAATAGACATTCTTCCATAATGACAAGGCTACCATCCATTGGAGTAACAAAAATCTCGACAATAGACTACCATCCATAATGACAAAGATACCATCCATTGGAGTAACAAAACTACCGACAACAGACTACCTTCCATAATGACAAGGCAACCATCCATTGGAGTAACAAAAATCTCGAAAACAGACTACCTTCCATAATGATAAGGCTACCATCTATTAGAGTAACAAAAATCTCGAAAATAGACAATCTTCCATAATGACAAGGCTACCATCCATTAGAGTAACAAAAATATCGACAATAGACTACCTTCCATAATGACAAGGCTACCATCCATTGGAATAAAAAAAATCTCGACAAAAACTACCTTCCATAATGACAATGATACCATCCATTAGAGTAACAAAAACACCGACAACAGACTAAGTTCCATATTGACAAGGCTAGAATCCATTGGAATACAAAAATCTCGACAATAGACTACCATCCATAATGACAAAGATACCATCCATTGGAGTAACAAAACTATCGACGACAGACTACCTTCCATAATGACAAGGCTACCATCCATTGGAGTAACAAAAATCTCGAAAACAAACTACCTTCCATAATGACAAGGCTACCATCTATTAGAGTAACAAAAATCTCGACAATAGACAATCTTTCATAATGACAAGGCTACCATCCATTGGAGTAACAAAATTCTCGACAATAGACTACCTTCCATAATGACAAGGCTACCATCCTTTGGAATAACAAAAATCTCGACAACCAACTACCTACCATAATGACAAGGCTACCATCCATTGGAGTAACAATAATATGAACCACAAACTACCTTCCATAGTGACAAGGCTACCATCCATTGGAGTAATAAAAATATAGAAAACAGACTACCTTCCATAATGACAAGGCTACCATCCATTGGAGTAAATAAAATCTCGACAACAGACAACCTTCCATAATGATAATGCTACCATCCATTGGAGTAACAAAAATCTCGACAATAGACTACCTTCCATAATGACAAGGCTACCATCCATTGGAGTAACAAAAATATGAACAACAGACTACCTTCCATTGTGACAAGGCTACCATTCATTGGAGTGACAGAAATCACAACGACAGATTACCTTCAAGAATGACAAGGCTAGCATCCATTGGAGTAACAATAATCTCGACAACAGACTACCTTCCGTAATGACAAGGCTACCATCCATTGGAGTACCAAAAATCTCGACAACAAACTACCTTCCATAATGACAAGGCTACAATCCATTGGAGTAACAAAGATATCGACAACATACTACCTTGCATAATGACAAGGCTACCATCCATTGGAGTACCAAAAAAATAGACAACAAACTACCTTCCATCATGATAATGTTACCATCGATTGGAGTAACAAAATTCTTGACAAAAGACTACCTTCCATAATGAAAAGGATACCATGCATTGGAGTAACAAAAATATCTACAAGAGACTATGTTCCATAATGACAAGGCTACTATCCATTGTAGTAACCAAAATCTCGACAATAGACTACCTTCCATAATGACAAGGCTACAATCCATTGGAGTAACAAAAATATGAACAACAGACTACCTTCCATAGTGACAAGGCTACCATCCATTGGAGTGACATAAATCACAATGACAGACTACCTTCCATAATGACAAGGCTACCATCCATTGGAGTAACAAAAATATGAGCAAGAGACTATGTTCCATAATGACAAGGCTATTATCCATTGTAGTAACCAAAATCTCGACAATAGACTACCTTCCATAATGACAAGGCTACCATCCATTGGAGTAACAAAAATATGAACAACAGACTACCTTCTATAGTGACAAGGCTACCATCCATTGGAGTGACATAAATCACAATGACAGACTACCTTCCATAATGACAAGGCTATCATCCATTGGAGTAACAAAAATATGAGCAACATACTACCTTCCATAATGACAAGGCTACCATCCATTGGAGTGACAGAAATCACAAAGACAGACTACCCTCTAGAATGACAAGGCTAGCATCCATTGGAGTAACAAAAATCTCAACAACAGACTACCTTTCATAATGACAAGGCTACCATCCATTGGAGTAACAAAAATCTCGACAACAAACTACCTTCCATAATGACAAGGCTACCATGCATTGGAGTAACAAAAATATCTATAATAGACTATGTTCCACAATGACAAGGCTACCATCCATTGTAGTAACCAAAATATCGACAACAGAATACCTTCCATAATGACAAGGCTACCATCTGTTATAGTAACAAAAATATCGACAATAGACAACCTTCCATGATGACAAGGCTACCATCCATTGGAGTAACAAAAATCTCGACAATAGACAACCTTCCATAATGACAAGGCTACCATCCATTGGAGTAACAAAAATATCGATAATAGACTACATTCCATAATGACAAGGCTACCATCCATTGTAGTAACAAAAATATGAACAACAGACTAGCTTCCATAGTTACAAGGCTACAATCGATTGGAGTGACAGAAATCACAATGACAGACTACCTTCCCTAATGACAAGGCTAGCATCCATTGGAGTAACAAAAATCTCTACAAACAACTACGTTCCATAATGACAAGGCTACCATCCATTGAAGTAACAAAAATCTCAACAACGAACTACCTTCCATAATGACAAGGCTACCATCCATTGGGGTAACAAAAATATCGACAACAGACTACCTTCCATAATGACAAGGCTACCATCCATTGGAATAACAAAAATCTCCACAACAAACTACCTTCTATAATGATAATGATACCATCCATTGGAGTAACAAAAACATCGACAACAGACTATGTTCCATTATGACAAGGCTACAATCCATTGGAATAACAAAAATCTCGACAATAGACTACCATCTATAATGACAAAGATACCATCCATTGGAGTAACTAAACCGTCGACAACACAGTACCTTCCATAATGACAAGGCTACCATCCATTGGAGTAACAAAAATCTTGAAAATAGACTACCTTCCATAATGATAAGGCTACCATCTATTAGAGTAACAAAAATCTCGATAATAGACATTCTTCCATAATGACAAGGCTACCATCCATTGGAGTAACAAAAATCTCGACAATAGACTACCATCCATAATGACAAAGATACCTTCCATTGGAGTAACAAAACTATCGACAACAGACTACCTTCCATAATGACAAGGCTACCATCCATTGGAGTAACAAAAATCTCGAAAACAGACTACCTTCCATAATGATAAGGCTACCATCTATTAGAGTAACAAAAATCTCGACAATAGACAATCTTCCATAATGACAAGGCTACCATCCATTGGAGTAACAAAATTCTCGACAATAGACTACCTTCCATAATGACAAGGCTACCATCCATTGGAGTAACAATAATATGAACCACAGACTACCTTCCATAGTGACAAGGCTACCATCCATTGGAGTAATAAAAATATAGAAAACAGACTACCTTCCATAATGACAAGGTTACCATCCATTGGAGTAAATAAAATCTCGACAACAAACAACCTTCCATAATGATAATGCTACCATCCATTGGAGTAACAAAAATATCGACAATAGACTACCTTCCATAATGACAAGGCTACCATCCATTGGAGTAACAAAAATATGAACAACAGACTACCTTCCATAGTGACAAGGCTACCATCCATTGGAGTGACAGAAATCACAACGACAGATTACCTTCAAGAATGACAAGGCTAGCATCCATTGGAGTAACAAAAATCTCGACAACAGACTACCTTCCGTAATGACAAGGCTACCATCCATTGGAGTAACAAAAATCTCGACAACAGACTACCTTCCATAATGACAAGGATACAATCCATTGGAGTAACAAAGATATCGACAACATACTACCTTGCATAATGACAAGGCTACCATCCATTGGAGTAACAAAAATATCGACAACAAACTACCTTCCATCATGATAATGCTACCATCGATTGGAGTAACAAAATTCTCGACAAAAGACTACCTTCCATAATGAAAAGGATACCATGCATTAGAGTAACAAAAATATCTACAAGAGACTATGTTCCATAATGACAAGGCTACTATCCATTGTAGTAACCAAAATCTCGACAATAGACTACCTTCCATAATGACAAGGCTATCATCCATTGGAGTAACAAAAATATGAACAACAGACTACCTTCCATGGTGACAAGGCTACCATCCATTGGAGTGACATAAATCACAATGACAGACTACCTTCCATAATGACAAGGCTACCATCCATTATAGTAACAAAAATATCGACAATAGACAACCTTCCATGATGACAAGGCTACCATCCATTGGAGTAACAAAAATCTCGACAATAGACAACCTTCCACAATGACAAGGCTACCATCCATTGGAGTAACAAAAATATCGATAATAGACTACCTTCCCTAATGACAAGGCTAGCATCCATTGGAGTAACAAAAATCTCTACAACAAACTACCTTCCATAATGACATGGCTACCATCCATAGAAGTAACAAAAATCTCGACAATGGACTACCTTCCATAATGACAAGGCTATCATCCATTGGGGTAATTAAATATCGACAACAGACTACCTTCCATAATGCAAGGCTACCATCCATTGGAATAACAAAAATCTCGACAACAAACTACCTTCTATAATGACAATGATACCATCCATTTTAGTAACAAAAACATCGACAACAGACTACGTTCCATAATGGCAAGGCTATAATCCATTGGAATAACAAAAATCTCGACAATAGACTACCATCCATAATGACAAAGATACCATCCATTGGAGTAACAAAACCGTCGACAACACACTACCTTCCATAATGACAAGGCTACCATCCATTGGAGTAACAAAAATCTTGAAAAAAGACTACCTTCCATAATAATAAGGCTACCATCTATTAGAGTAACAAAAATCTCGATAAAAGACAATCTTCCATAATGACAAGGCTACAATCCATTGGAGTAACAAAAATCTCGACAATAGACTACCTTCCTTAATGACAAAGATACCATCCATTGGAGTAACAAAACCATCGACCACATAATACCTTCCATAATGACAAGGCTACCATCCATTGGAGTAACAAAAATCTCGAAAACAGACTACCTTCCATAATGATAAGGCTAGCATCTATTAGAGTAACAAAAATTTCGATAATAGACAATCTTCCATAATGACAAGGCTACCATCCATTAGAGTAACAAAAATATCGACAATAGACTACCTTCCATAATGACAAGGCTACCATCCATTGGAATAACAAAAATCTCGACAAAAACTACCTTCCATAATGACAATGATACCATCCATTAGAGTAACAAAAACACCGACAACAGACTAAGTTCCATATTGACAAGGCTAGAATCCATTGGAATAACAAAAATCTCGACAATAGACTACCATCCATAATGACAAAGATACCATCCATTGGAGTAACAAAACTATCGACAACAAACTACCTTCCATAATGACAAGGCTACCATCCATTGGAGTAACAAAAATCTCGAAAACAGACTACCTTCCATAATGACAAGGCTACCATCTATTAGAGTAACAAAAATCTCGACAATAGACAATCTTCCATAATGACAAGGCTACCATCCGTTAGAGTAACAAAAATCTCGACAATAGACTAACTTCCATAATGACAAGTCTACCATCCATTGGAGTAACAAAAATATGAACAACAGATTAGCTTCCATAGTTACAAGGCTACAATCGATTGGAGTGACAGAAATCACAATGATAGACTTCCTTCCCTAATGACTAGGCTAGGATCCATTGGAGTAACAAAAATCTCTACAACAAACTACCTTCCATAATGACATGGCTACCATCCATTGAAGTAACAAAAATCTCGTCAACGGACTACCTTCCATAATGACAAGGCTACCATCCATTGGGGTAACAAAAATATCGACAATAGACTACCTTCCATAATGACAAGGCTACCATCCATTGGAATGACAAAAATCTTTACAACAAACTACCTTCTATAATGACAATGATACCATCCATTGGAGTAACAAAAACATCGACAATAAACTATGTTCCATAATGACAAGGCTAAAATCCATTGGAATAACAAAAATCTCGACAATAGACTACCATCCATAATGACAAAGATACCATCCATTAGAGTAACAAAACCGTCGACAACACACTACCTTCCACAATGACAAGGCTACCATCCATTGGAGTAACAAAAATCTTGAAAACAGACTACCTTCCATAATGATAAGGCTACCATCTATTAGAGTAACAAAAATCTCGATAATAGACAATCTTCCATAATGACAAGGCTACCGTCCATTGGAGTAACAAAAATCTCGACAATAGACTACCTTCCATAATAACAAGGCTACCATCCATTGAAGTAACAAAAATTTGAACAACAGACTAACTTCCATAGTGATAAGGCTACCATCCATTGGAGTGACAAAAATCTCAATGACATACTACCTTCTATAATGATAAGGCTAGCATCCATTGTAGTAACAAAAATATCGACAACAGACTACCTTCCATAATGACAAGGCTACCATTCATTGGCATAACAAAAATCTAGACAACAAACTACCTTCCATATTGACAAAGCTATTATGCATTGGAGTAACAAAGATATCGACAATAGAATACCTTCCATAATGATAATGTTACCATCCATTGGAGTAACAAAAATCTCGACAATAGACTACCTTCCATAATGACAAGGCTACCATCCATTGGAGTAACAAAATTCTTGACAACAGACTACCGTCCACAATGACAATGATACCATCCATTGGTGTAACAAAAATCTCGACAACAGACTACCTTCCATAATGACAAGGAGACAATCCATTGGAGTAACAAAATTCTTGACAACAGACTACCATCCACAATGACAACGATACAATCCATTGGTGTAACAAAAATCTCGACAACAGACAACCTTCCATAATGACAAGGCTACCATGCATTGGAGTATCAAAAATATCTATAATAGATTATGTTCCATAATGACAAGGCTACCATCCATTGTAGTAACCAAAATATCAACAACATAATACCTTCCATAATGACAAGGCTACCATCCATTAGAGTAACAAAAATCTCGACAATAGACAAACTTCCATAATGACAAGGCTACCATCCATTGGAGTAACAAAAATATCGATAATAGACTACCTTCCATAATGACAAGGCTAGCATCCATTGGAGTGACATAAATCACAATGACAGAGTACCTTCCATAATGACAAGGCTAGCATCAATTGGAGTAACAAAAATATCGACAACAGACTACCTTCCATAATGACAAGGCTACAATCCATTGGAGTAACAAAGATATTGAAAACATACTACCTTCCATAATGACAAGGCTACCATCCATTGGAGTAACAAAAATCTCGACAATAGACTACCTTCCATAATGACAAGGCTACCATCCATTGGAGTAACAAAGATATCAGCAACAAACTACCTTCCATAATGACAAGGCTACCATCCTTTGGAATAACAAAAATGTCGACAACAAGCTACCTTCCATAGTGACAAGGCTACCATCCATTGGAGTAACAAAAATCTCGAAAACAGACTACCTTCAATAATGACAAGGCTACCATCCATTGGAGTAACAAAAATCTCGACAACAGACAGCCTTTCATAATGACAAGGCTAGTATCCATTGTAGTAACAAAAATCTCAAAAATAGGCTACCTTCCATAATGACAAGGCTACCATCCATTGGAGTGACAGAAATCACAACGACAGACTACCTTCCAGAATGACAAGGCTAGCATTCATTGGAGTAACAAAAATCTCGACAATAGACTACCTTCCATAATGACAACGCTACCATCCATTGGAGCAACAAAAATCTTGACAACAGACTACCTTTCATAATGACAAGGCTACCATGCATTCGAGTAACAAAAATATCTAAAATAGACAACCTTCAATAGTGACAAGGCTACCATCCATTGGAGTGACCAAAATATCGACAACAGAATACCTTCCATAATGACAAGGCTACCATCCATTAGAGTAACAAGAATCTCGACAACAGATAACCTTCCATAATGACAAGGCTACCATTCATTGGAGTAACAAAAATCTCGACAATAGACTACCTTCCATAATAACAAGGCTACTATTCATTGAAGTAACAAAAATCTCGACAATAGACTACCTTCCATAATGACAAGGTTACCATCTATTAGAGTAACAAAAATCTCGACAATAGACAATCTACCATAATGACAAAGCTACCATCCATTGGAGTAACAAAAATCTCGACAATAGACTACCTTCCATAATGACAAGGCTACCATCCTTTGGAATAACAAAAATCTCGACAACAAACTACCTTCCATAATGACTAGGCTACCATCAATTTGAGTAACAAAAATATGAACAACAGACTACCTTCCATAGTGACAAGGCTACCATCCATTGGAGTAACAAAAATCTCGAAAACAGATTACCTTCCATAATGACAAGGCTACCATCCATTAAAGTATCAAAAATGTCGACAACAGACAACCTTCCATAATGATAATGCTACCATCCATTGGAGTAACAAAAATCTCGACAATAGACTACATTCCATAATGACAAGGCTATAATCTATTGGAGTAACAAAAATATGAGCAACAGACTACCTTCCATAGTGACAAGGCTACCATCCATTGAAGTGACAAAAATCACAACGACAAACTACCTTCCAGAATGACAAGGCTACCATCCAATGGAGTAACAAAAATCTCGACAACAAACTACCTTCCATAATGACAAGGCTACCATCCATTGGAGTAACAAAAATCTCGACAACAGACTACCTTCCATAATGACAAGGCTACCATGCATTGGAGTAACAAAAATATCTATAATAGATTATGTTCCATAATGACAAGGCTACCATCCATTGTAGTAACCAAAATATCAACAACAAAATACCCTCCATAATGACAAGGCTACCATCCATTAGAGTAACAAAAATCTCGACAATAGACAACCTTCCATAATGACAAGGCTACCATCCGTTGGAGTAACAAAAATATCGATAATAGACTACCTTCCATAATGCCAAGGCTACCATCCATTGAAGTAACAAAAATATCAAACAACAGACTAGCTTCCATAATTACAAGGCTACAATCCATTGTATTTATAGAAATCACAACGATAGACTACCTTCCCTAATGACAAGGCTAGCATCCATTGGAGTAACAAAAATCTCTACAACAAACTACCTTCCATAATGACAAGGCTACCATCCATTGAAGTAACAAAAATCTTGATAACGGACTACCTTCCATAATGACAAGGCTACCATCAATTGGATTTACAAAAATATCGACAATAGACTACCTTCCATAATGACAAGGCTACCATCCATTGGAATAACAAAAATCTCGACAATAGACTACCTTTTATAATGACAACGATACCATCCATTGGAGTAACAAAAACATCGACAACAGACTATGTTCCATAATGACAAGGCTACAATCCATTGGAGTAACAAAAATCTCGACAATAGACTACCATCCATAATGACAAAAGATACCATCCATTAGAGTAACAAAAATCTCGACAACGGAAAACCTTCCATAATGCCAAGGCTAGCATCCATTGGAGTAACAAAAATCTCGACAACAGACTACCTTCCATAATGACAAGGCTACCATGCATTGGAGTAACAAAAATATCTATAATAGATTATGTTCCATAATGACAAGGCTACCATCCATTGTAGTAACCAAAATATCGACAACAGAATACCCTCCATAATGACAAGGCTACCATCCATTAGAGTAACAAAAATCTCGACAATAGACAACCTTCCATAATGACAAGGCTACCATCCATTGGAGTAATAAAAATATCGATAATACACTACCTTCAATAATGACAAGGCTACCATCCATTGGAGTAACAAAAATATGAACAACAGACTAGCTTCCATAGTTACAAGGCTACAATCCATTGGAGTGACAGAAATCACAATGATAGACTACCTTCCCTAATGACAAGGCTAGCATCCATTGGAGTAACAAAAATGTCTACAACAAACTACCTTCCATAATGACAAGGCTACAATCCATTGAAGTAACAAAAATCTTGACAACGGACTACCTTCCATAATGACAAGGCTACCATCCATTGGAGTAACAAAAATATCGACAATAGACTACCTTCCATAATGACATGGCTACCATCCATTGGAATAACAAAAATCTCGACAACAAACTACCTTCTATAATGACAACGATACCATCCATTGGAGTAACAAAAACATCGACAACAGACTATGTTCCATAATGGCAAGGCTACAATCCATTGGAATAACAAAAATCTCGACAATAGACTACCATGCATAATGACAAAGATACCATCCATTAGAGTAACAAAAATCTCGACAACGGACAACCTTTCATAATGACAAGGCTACCATCCATTGGAGTAACAAAAATCTCGACAATACACTACCTTCCATAATGACAAGGCTACCATCCATTGGAGTAACAAAAATATCAACGACAAACTACCTTCCATAATGACAAGGCTACCATCCTTTGGAATAACAAAAATCTCGACAACAAACTTCCTTCCATACTTACAAGGCTACCATCCATTGTAGTAACAAAAATATGAACAACAGACTACCTTCCATAGTGACAAGGATACCATCCATTGGAGTAACAAAAATCTCAAAAACAGACTACCTTCCATAATGACAAGGCTACCATCCATTGGAGTAACAAAAATCTCGACAACAGACAACCTTCAATAATGACAAGGCTAGTATCCATTGTAGTAACAAAAATCTCGAAAATAGACTACCTTCCATAATGACAAGGCTACCATTCATTGGAGTAACAAAAATATGAGCAACCGACTATCTTCCATAGTGACATGGCTACCATCCATTGGAGTGACAAAAATCACAACGACAGACTACCTTCCAGAATGACAAGGCTAGCATTCATTGGAGTAACAAAAATCTCGACAACAGACTACCTTCCATAATGACAACACTACCATCCATTGGAGCAACAAAAATCTTGACAATAGACTACCTTTCATAATGACAAGGCTACAATGCATTGGAGTAACAAAAATATCTACAACAGACAACCTTCAATAGTGACAAGGCTACCATCCATTGGAGTGACCAAAATATCGACAACACAATACCTTCCATAATGACAAGTCTACCATCCATTAGAGTAACAAGAATCTCGACAACAGACAACCTTCCATAATGACAAGGCTACCATTCATTGGAGTAACAAAAATCTCGACAATAGACTACCTTCCATAATAACAAGGCTACCATTCATTGGAGTAACAAAAATCTCGACAATAGACTACCTTCCATAATGACAAGGTTACCATCTATTAGAGTAACAAAAATCTCGACAATAGACTACCTTCCATAATGACAAGGCTACCATCCTTTGGAATAACAAAAATCTCGACAACAGATTACCTTCCATAATGACAAGGCTACCATCAATTTGAGAAACAAAAATATGAACAACAGAATACCTTCCATAGTGACAAGGCTACCATCCATTGGAGTAACAAAAATCTCGAAAACATATTACCTTCCATAATGACAAGGCTACCATCCATTGGAGTAACAAAAATATCGATAATAGACTACCTTCCATAATGACAAGGCTAGCATCCATTGGAGTGACATAAATCACAATGACAGAGTACCTTCCATAATGACAAGGCTAGCATCAATTGGAGTAACAAAAATATCGACAACAGACTACCTTCCATAATGACAAGGCTACAATCCATTGGAGTAACAAAGATATTGAAAACATACTACCTTCCATAATGACAAGGCTACCATCCATTGGAGTAACAAAAATCTCGACAATAGACTACCTTCCATAATGACAAGGCTACCATCCATTGGAGTAACAAAGATATCAGCAACAAACTACCTTCCATAATGACAAGGCTACCATCCTTTGGAATAACAAAAATGTCGACAACAAGCTACCTTCCATAGTGACAAGGCTACCATCCATTGGAGTAACAAAAATCTCGAAAACAGACTACCTTCAATAATGACAAGGCTACCATCCATTGGAGTAACAAAAATCTCGACAACAGACAGCCTTTCATAATGACAAGGCTAGTATCCATTGTAGTAACAAAAATCTCAAAAATAGGCTACCTTCCATAATGACAAGGCTACCATCCATTGGAGTGACAGAAATCACAACGACAGACTACCTTCCAGAATGACAAGGCTAGCATTCATTGGAGTAACAAAAATCTCGACAATAGACTACCTTCCATAATGACAACGCTACCATCCATTGGAGCAACAAAAATCTTGACAACAGACTACCTTTCATAATGACAAGGCTACCATGCATTCGAGTAACAAAAATATCTAAAATAGACAACCTTCAATAGTGACAAGGCTACCATCCATTGGAGTGACCAAAATATCGACAACAGAATACCTTCCATAATGACAAGGCTACCATCCATTAGAGTAACAAGAATCTCGACAACAGATAACCTTCCATAATGACAAGGCTACCATTCATTGGAGTAACAAAAATCTCGACAATAGACTACCTTCCATAATAACAAGGCTACTATTCATTGAAGTAACAAAAATCTCGACAATAGACTACCTTCCATAATGACAAGGTTACCATCTATTAGAGTAACAAAAATCTCGACAATAGACAATCTACCATAATGACAAACCTACCATCCATTGGAGTAACAAAAATCTCGACAATAGACTACCTTCCATAATGACAAGGCTACCATCCTTTGGAATAACAAAAATCTCGACAACAAACTACCTTCCATAATGACTAGGCTACCATCAATTTGAGTAACAAAAATATGAACAACAGACTACCTTCCATAGTGACAAGGCTACCATCCATTGGAGTAACAAAAATCTCGAAAACAGATTACCTTCCATAATGACAAGGCTACCATCCATTAAAGTATCAAAAATGTCGACAACAGACAACCTTCCATAATGATAATGCTACCATCCATTGGAGTAACAAAAATCTCGACAATAGACTACATTCCATAATGACAAGGCTATAATCTATTGGAGTAACAAAAATATGAGCAACAGACTACCTTCCATAGTGACAAGGCTACCATCCATTGGAGTGACAAAAATCACAACGACAAACTACCTTCCAGAATGACAAGGCTACCATCCAATGGAGTAACAAAAATCTCGACAACAAACTACCTTCCATAATGACAAGGCTACCATCCATTGGAGTAACAAAAATCTCGACAACAGACTACCTTCCATAATGACAAGGCTACCATGCATTGGAGTAACAAAAATATCTATAATAGATTATGTTCCATAATGACAAGGCTACCATCCATTGTAGTAACCAAAATATCAACAACAGAATACCCTCCATAATGACAAGGCTACCATCCATTAGAGTAACAAAAATCTCGACAATAGACAACCTTCCATAATGACAAGGCTACCATCCGTTGGAGTAACAAAAATATCGATAATAGACTACCTTCCATAATGCCAAGGCTACCATCCATTGAAGTAACAAAAATATCAAACAACAGACTAGCTTCCATAATTACAAGGCTACAATCCATTGTATTTATAGAAATCACAACGATAGACTACCTTCCCTAATGACAAGGCTAGCATCCATTGGAGTAACAAAAATCTCTACAACAAACTACCTTCCATAATGACAAGGCTACCATCCATTGAAGTAACAAAAATCTTGATAACGGACTACCTTCCATAATGACAAGGCTACCATCAATTGGATTTACAAAAATATCGACAATAGACTACCTTCCATAATGACAAGGCTACCATCCATTGGAATAACAAAAATCTCGACAATAGACTACCTTTTATAATGACAACGATACCATCCATTGGAGTAACAAAAACATCGACAACAGACTATGTTCCATAATGACAAGGCTACAATCCATTGGAGTAACAAAAATCTCGACAATAGACTACCATCCATAATGACAAAAGATACCATCCATTAGAGTAACAAAAATCTCGACAACGGAAAACCTTCCATAATGCCAAGGCTAGCATCCATTGGAGTAACAAAAATCTCGACAACAGACTACCTTCCATAATGACAAGGCTACCATGCATTGGAGTAACAAAAATATCTATAATAGATTATGTTCCATAATGACAAGGCTACCATCCATTGTAGTAACCAAAATATCGACAACAGAATACCCTCCATAATGACAAGGCTACCATCCATTAGAGTAACAAAAATCTCGACAATAGACAACCTTCCATAATGACAAGGCTACCATCCATTGGAGTAATAAAAATATCGATAATACACTACCTTCAATAATGACAAGGCTACCATCCATTGGAGTAACAAAAATATGAACAACAGACTAGCTTCCATAGTTACAAGGCTACAATCCATTGGAGTGACAGAAATCACAATGATAGACTACCTTCCCTAATGACAAGGCTAGCATCCATTGGAGTAACAAAAATGTCTACAACAAACTACCTTCCATAATGACAAGGCTACAATCCATTGAAGTAACAAAAATCTTGACAACGGACTACCTTCCATAATGACAAGGCTACCATCCATTGGAGTAACAAAAATATCGACAATAGACTACCTTCCATAATGACATGGCTACCATCCATTGGAATAACAAAAATCTCGACAACAAACTACCTTCTATAATGACAACGATACCATCCATTGGAGTAACAAAAACATCGACAACAGACTATGTTCCATAATGGCAAGGCTACAATCCATTGGAATAACAAAAATCTCGACAATAGACTACCATGCATAATGACAAAGATACCATCCATTAGAGTAACAAAAATCTCGACAACGGACAACCTTTCATAATGACAAGGCTACCATCCATTGGAGTAACAAAAATCTCGACAATACACTACCTTCCATAATGACAAGGCTACCATCCATTGGAGTAACAAAAATATCAACGACAAACTACCTTCCATAATGACAAGGCTACCATCCTTTGGAATAACAAAAATCTCGACAACAAACTTCCTTCCATACTTACAAGGCTACCATCCATTGTAGTAACAAAAATATGAACAACAGACTACCTTCCATAGTGACAAGGATACCATCCATTGGAGTAACAAAAATCTCAAAAACAGACTACCTTCCATAATGACAAGGCTACCATCCATTGGAGTAACAAAAATCTCGACAACAGACAACCTTCAATAATGACAAGGCTAGTATCCATTGTAGTAACAAAAATCTCGAAAATAGACTACCTTCCATAATGACAAGGCTACCATTCATTGGAGTAACAAAAATATGAGCAACCGACTATCTTCCATAGTGACATGGCTACCATCCATTGGAGTGACAAAAATCACAACGACAGACTACCTTCCAGAATGACAAGGCTAGCATTCATTGGAGTAACAAAAATCTCGACAACAGACTACCTTCCATAATGACAACACTACCATCCATTGGAGCAACAAAAATCTTGACAATAGACTACCTTTCATAATGACAAGGCTACAATGCATTGGAGTAACAAAAATATCTACAACAGACAACCTTCAATAGTGACAAGGCTACCATCCATTGGAGTGACCAAAATATCGACAACACAATACCTTCCATAATGACAAGTCTACCATCCATTAGAGTAACAAGAATCTCGACAACAGACAACCTTCCATAATGACAAGGCTACCATTCATTGGAGTAACAAAAATCTCGACAATAGGCTACCTTCCATAATAACAAGGCTACCATTCATTGGAGTAACAAAAATCTCGACAATAGACTACCTTCCATAATGACAAGGTTACCATCTATTAGAGTAACAAAAATCTCGACAATAGACTACCTTCCATAATGACAAGGCTACCATCCTTTGGAATAACAAAAATCTCGACAACAGATTACCTTCCATAATGACAAGGCTACCATCAATTTGAGAAACAAAAATATGAACAACAGAATACCTTCCATAGTGACAAGGCTACCATCCATTGGAGTAACAAAAATCTCGAAAACATATTACCTTCCATAATGACAAGGCTACCATCCATTGGAGTAACAAAAATCTCGACAATAGACTACCTTCCATAATGACAAGGCTACCATCTATTGGAGTAACAAAAAT
The DNA here is from genome assembly GCA_948472305.1 of Vicia faba. Taxonomy (NCBI): domain Eukaryota; kingdom Viridiplantae; phylum Streptophyta; class Magnoliopsida; order Fabales; family Fabaceae; genus Vicia; species Vicia faba. The sequence goes on along the minus strand of OX451739.1, from coordinate 557,936,626 downwards.
AGGAGCAACAGACTACCTTCCATAGTGACAAGGCTACCATCCATTGGAGTGACAGAAATCACAACGACGAACTACCTTCCAAAATGACAAGGCTAGCATCCATTGGAGTAACAAAAATCTCGACACCAAACTACCTTCCATAATGACAAGGCTACCATCCATTGGAGTAACAAAAATCTCGACAATAGGCTACCTTCCATAATGACAAGGCTACCACGCATTGGAGTAACAAAAATATCTATAATAGATTATGTTCTATAATTACAAGGCTACCATCCATTGTAGTAACCAAAATATTGACAACAGAATACCCTCCATAATGACAAGGCTACCATCCATTAGAGTAACAAAAATCTCGACAATAGACAACCTTCCATAATGACAAGGCTACCATCCATTGGAGTAACAAAAATATTGATAATAGACTACCTTCGATAATGACAAGGCTACAATCCATTGGAGTAACAAAAATATGAACAACAGACTAGCTTCCATAGTTACAAGGCTACAATTAATTAGAGTGACAGAAATCAGAATGATAGACTACCTTCCCTAATGACAAGGCTAGCATCCATTGTAGTAACAAAAATCTCTACAACAAACTACCTTCCATAATGACAAGGCTACCATCCATTGAAGTAACAAAAATCTTGACAACAGACTACCTTCCATAATGACAAGGCTATCGTCCATTGGAGTAACATAAATATCGACAACAGACTACCTTCCATAATGACAAGGCTACCATTCATTCGAATAACAAAAATCTCGACAACAAACTACCTTCTATAATGACAACGATACCATCCATTGGAGTAACAAAAACATCGACAACAGACTATGTTCCATAATGACAAGGCTACAATCCATTGGAATAACAAAAATCTCGACAATAGTCTACCATCCATAATGACAAAGATACCATCCATTGGAGTAACAAAACCGTCGACAACACACTACCTTCCATAATGAAAAGGCTACCATCCATTGGAGTAACAAAAATCTCGAAAAGAAAATACCTTCCATAATGATAAGGCTACCATCTATTAGAGTAACAAAAATCTCGATAATAGACAATCTTCTATAATGACAAGGCTACCATCCATTGGAGTAACAAAAATCTCGACAATAGACTACCTTCCATAATGACAAGGCTACCATGCATTGAAGTAACAAAAATATGAACAACAGACAACCTTCCATAGTGACAAGGCTACCATCCATTGGAGTGACAGAAATCACAACGACATACTACCTTCTATAATGATAAGGCTAGCATCCATTGTAGTAACAAAAATATCGACAATAGAAACCCTTCCATAATGACAAGGCTATTATGCATTGGAGTAACAAAGATATCGACAATAGACTACCTTCCATAATGATAATGTTACCATCCATTGGAGTAACAAAAATCTCGACAATAGACTACCTTCCATAATGACAAGGCTACCATCCATTTGAGTAACAAAGATATCGACAACATACTACCTTCCATAATGACAAGGCTACCATCCATTGGAGTAACAAAAATATCGACAAGAGACTACCTTCCATAATCATAATGCTACCATCAATTGGAGTAACAAAAATCTCGACAAAAGACTACCTTCCATAATGAAAAGGATACCATGCATTGGAGTAACAAAAATATCTACAAGAGACTATGTTCCATAATGACAAGGCTACTATCCATTGTAGTAACTAAAATCTCGACAATAGACTACCTTCCATAATGACAAGTCTACCATCCATTGGAGTTACAAAAATATGAACAACAGACTACCTTCCATAGTTGCAAGGATACCATCCATTGGAGTGACATAAATCACAATGACAGACTACCTTCCATAATGACAAGGCTAGCATCCATTGGAGTAACAAAAATATCGACAATAGACTACCTTCCATAATGACAAGGTTACAATCCATTGGAGTAACAAAAATATCGAAAATAGAGAACCTTCTATAATAAGAAGGCTACCATCCATTAGAGTAACAAAAATCTCGACAACAGACAACCTTCCATAATAACAAGGCTACCATCCATTGGAGTAACAAAAATCTCGACAACAAACAACCTTCCATAATGACAAGGCTTTCATCCATTGAAGTAACAAAAATCTCGACAACAAACTACCTTCCATAATGACAAGGCTCCCATCCATTAGAGTAACAAAAATATCAACAACAAACTACCTTCCATAATGACAAGGCTACCATCCTTTGGAATAACAAAAATCTCGACAACAAACTACCTTCCATAATGACAAGGCTACCATCCATTGTAGTAACAAAAATATGAACAACAGACTACCTTCCATAGTGACAAGGCTACCATCCATTGGAGTAACAAAAATCTCGAAAACAGAATACCTTCCATAATGACAAGGCTACCATCCATTGGAGTAACAAAAATCTGGACAACAGACAACCTTCCATAATGACAAGGCTAGTATCCATTGTAGTAACAAAAATCTCGACAATAGACTACCTTCCATAATGACAAGGCTACCATCCATTAGAGTAACAAAAATATGTGCAACCGACTATCTTCCATAGTGACAAGGCTACCATCCATTGGAGTGACAGAAATCACAACGACAGACTACCTTCCAGAATGACAAGGATAGCATTCATTGGAGTAACAAAAATCTCGACAACATACTACCTTCCATAATGACAATGCTACCATCCATTGGAGCAACAAAAATCTTGACAACAGACTACCTTTCATAATGACAAGGCTACCTTGCATTGGAGTAACAAAAATATCTACAATAGACTACCTTCAATAGTGACAAGGCTACCATCCATTGGAGTGACCAAAATATCGACAACATAATACCTTCCATAATGACAAGGCTACCATTCATTGGAGTAACAAAAATGTCGACAATAGACTACCTTCCATAATGACAAGGCTACCATCCATTGGAGTAACAAAAATATGAACAACAAAATACCTTCCATAGTGACAAGGCTACCCTCCATTGGAGTGACATAAATCACAACGACAGACTACCTTCCATAATGACAAGGCTAGCATCCATTGGAGTAACAAAAATCTCGATAACAAACTACCTTCCATAATGACAAGGCTACCATCCATTGAAGTAACAAAAATCTCGACAACAAACTACCTTCCATAATGACAAGGCTCCCATCCATTGGAGTAACAAAAATATGAACAAGAGAATACCTTCCATAGTGACAAGGCTAGCATCCATTGGAGTGACATAAATTACAATGACAGATTACCTTCCATAATGAAAAGGCTATCATCCATTGGAGTAACAAAAATCTCGAAAATAAACTACCTTCCATAATGACAAGGCTACTATCCATTGAAGTAACAAAAATCTCGACAACCGACTACCTTACATAATGACATGGCTCCCATCCATTAGAGTAACAAAAATATCGACAACAAACTACCTTCCATAATGACAAGGCTACCATCCTTTGGAATAACAAAAATCTCGACAACAAACTACCTTTCATAATGACAAGGCTACCATCCATTGTAGTAACAAAAATATGAACAACAGACTACCTTCCATAGTGACAAGGCTACCATCCATTGGAGTGACATAAATCACAATGACAGACTACCTTCCATAATGACAAGGCTAGCATCCATTGAAGTAACAAAAATCTCGAAAACAGACTACCTTCCATAATGACAAGGTTCTCATCCATTTGAGTAACAAAAATATCGACAACAAACTACCTTCCATAATGACAAGGCTACCATCCTTTGGAATAACAAAAATCTCGACAAAAAACTACCTTCCATAATGACAAGGCTACCATCCATTGTAGTAACAAAAATATGAACAACAAACTACCTTCCATAGTGACAAGGATACCATCCATTGGAGTAACAAAAATCTCGAAAACAGACTACCTTCCATAATGACAAGGCTACCATCCATTGGAGTAACAAAAATCTTGACAACAGACAACCTTCCATAATGACAAGGCTATTATCCACTGTAGTAACAAAAATCTCGACAATAGACTACCTTCCATAATGACAAGGCTACCATCCATTGGAGTAACAAAAATATGAGCAACCGACTATCTTCCATAGTGACAAGGCTACCATCCATTGGAGTGACAGAAATCACAACGACAGACAACCTTCCAGAATGACAATGCTAGCATTCATTGGAGTAACAAAAATATCGACAATAGACTACCTTCCATAATGACAAAGCTACCATCCATTGGAGCAACAAAAATCTTGACAATAGACTACCTTTCATAATGACAAGGCAACCATGCATTGGAGTAACAAAAATATCTACAATAGACTACCTTCAATATTGACAAGGCTACCATCCATTGGAGTGACCAAAATTTCGACAACAAAATACCTTCCATAATGACAAGGCTACCCTCCATTAGAGTAACAAAAATCTCGACAAGAGACAACCTTCCATAATGACAAGGCTACCATTCACTAGAGTAACAAAAATCTCGACAATAGACTACCTTCCATAATGACAAGGCTACCATCCATTGGAGTAACAAAAATATGAACAACATAATACCTTCCATAGTGACAAGGCTACCCTCCATTGGAGTGACATAAATCACAACGACAGACTACCTTCCATAATGACAAGGCTAGCATCCATTGGAGTAACAAAAATCTCGACAACAAACTACCTTCCATAATGACAAGGCTACCATCCATTATTGTAACAAAAATCTCGACAACATAATACCTTCCATAATGACAAGGCTCCCATCCATTGGAGTAACAAAAATATGAACAAGAGAATACCTTCCATAGTGACAAGGCTAGCATCCATTAGAGTGACATAAATTACAACGACAGATTACCTTCCATAATGACAAGGCTATCATCCATTGGAGTAACAAAAATCTCGAAAATAAACTACCTTCCATAATGGCAAGGCTACTATCCATTGAAGTAACAAAAATCTCGACAACAGACTACCTTCCATAATGACAACGCTACCATCCTTTGGAATAACAAAAATCTCGACAACAAACTACCTTTCATAATGACAAGGCTACCATCCATTGTAGTAACTAAAATATGAACAATAGACTACCTTCCATAGTGACAAGGCTACCATCCATTGGAGTGACATAAATCACAATGACAGACTACCTTCCATAATGACAAGGCTAGCATCCATTGAAGTAACAAAAATCTCGAAAATAGACTACCTTCCATAATGACAAGGCTCCCATCCATTTGAGTAACAAAAATATCGACAACAAACTACCTTCCATAATGACAAGACTACCTTCCATAATGACAAGGCTACCATCCATTGGAGTAACAAAAATATGAGCAACCGACTATCTTCCATAGTGACAAGGCTACCATCCATTGGAGTGACATAAATCAGAACGACACACTACCTTCCAGAATGACAAGGCTAGCATTCATTGGAGTAAAAAAAATCTCGACAACAGACGACCTTCCATAATGACAACGCTACCATCCATTGGAGCAACAAAAATCTTGACAACAGACTACCTTTCATAATGACAAGGCTAACACACATTGGAGTAACAAAAATATCTACAATAGACTACCTTCCATAGTGACAAGGCTACCATCCATTGAAGTGACCAAAATATCGACAATAGAATACCTTCCATAATGACAAGGCTACCATCCATTAGAGTAACAAAAATCTCGACAACAGATAACCTTCCATAATGACAAGGCTACCATTCATTGGAGTAACAAAAATCTCGACAATAGACTACCTTCCATAATGACAAGGCTACCATCCATTGGAGTAACAAAAATATGAACAACAGAATACCTTCCATAGTGACAAGGCTACCATCCATTGGAGTGACAAAAATCACAACGACAGACTACCTTCCATAATGACAAGGCTAGCATTCATTAGAGTAACAAAAATCTCGACAACAAACTACCTTCTATAATGACAAGGCTACAATCCATTGAAGTTACAAAAATCTCGACAACATACTACCTTCCATAATGAAAAGGCTCCCATCCATTGGATTAACAAAAATATCGACAACAAACTACCTTCCATAATGACAAGGCTACCATCCTTTGGAATAACAAAAATCTCGACAACAGACGACCTTCCATAATGACAAGGCTACCATGCATTGGAGTAACAAAAATATCTACAATAAACTATGTTCCATAATGACAAGGCTACCATCCATTGTAGTAACCAAAATATCGACAATAGAATTCCTTCCATAATGACAACGCTACCATCCATTAGAGTAACAAAAATCTCGACAACAGAATACCTTCCATAATGACAAGGCTACCATCCATTGTAGTAACAAAAATATGAACAACAAACTATCTTGCATAGTGACAAGGCTACCATCAATTGGAGTAACAAAAATCTCGACAACAGACAACCTACCATAATTACAAGGCTACTATCCATTGTAGTAACAAAAATCTCGACAATAGACTACCCTCCATAATGACAAGGCTACCATCCATTGGAGTAACAAAAATATGAGAAATCGACTATCTTCCATAGTGACAAGGCTACCATCCATTGGAGTGACATAAAGCACAACGACACACTACCTTCCAGAATGACAAGGCTAGCATTTATTGGAGTAACAAAAATCTCGACAATAGACGACCTTCCATAATGACAACGCTACCATCCATTGGAGCAACAAAAACCTTGACAAAAGACTACCTTTCATAATGACAAGGCTACCATGCATTGGAGTAACAAAAATATCTACAATAGACTATCTTCCATAATGACAAGGCTACAACCATTGGAGTGACCAAAATATCGACAACAGAATACCTTCCATAATGACAAGGCTACCATCCATTAGAGTAACAAAAATCTCGACAACATACAACCTTCCATAATGACAAGGCTACCATTCATTAAAGTAACAAAAATATCGACAATAGACTACCTTCTATAATGACAAGGCTACCATCCATTGGAGTAACAAAAATATGAACAACATAATACCTTCCATAGTGACAAGGCTACCATCCATTGGAGTGACATAAATCACAATGACAGACTACCTTCCATAATGACAAGGCTAGCATCCATTGGAGTAACAAAATTCTCAACAACAAACTACCTTCCATAATGACAAGGCTACCATCCATTGAAGTAACAAAAATCTCGACAACAGACTACCTTCCATAATGATAAGGCTCCCATCCATTGGAGTAACAAAAATATCGACAATAGACTACCTTCCATAATGACAAGGCTACCATCCTTTGGAATAACAAAAATCTCGAAAACAAACTACCTTCCATAATGACAAGGCTACCATCCATTGGAGTAACAAAAATATGAACAATAGACTACCTTCCATAGTGACAAGGCTACTATCCTTTGGAGTAACAAAAATATCAAAAACAGACTACCTTCCATAATGACAAGGCTACAACCCATTGGATTAACAAAAATCTCGACAACAGACAACCTTCCATATTGATAATGCTACCATCCATTGGAGTAACAAAAATCTCAACAATAGACTACCTTCCATAATGACAAGGCTACCATCCATTGGATTAACAAAAATATGAGCAACAGACTACCTTCCATAGTGACAAGGCTACCATCCATTGGAGTGACAGAAATCACAACGACAGACTACCTTCCAGAATGACAAGGCTAGCATTCATTGGAGTAACAAAAATGTCGTCAACAGACTACCTTCCATAATGACAAGGCTACCATCCATTAGAGTAACAAAAATCTCGACAACAGACTACCTTCCCTAATGACAAGGCTACCATGCATTGGAGTAACAAAAATATCTTCAATAGACTATGTTCCATAATGACAAGGCTACCATCCATTGGAGTAACAAAAATATGAACAACATAATACCTTCCATAGTGACAAGGCTACCCTCCATTGGAGTGACATAAATCACAACGACAGACTACCTTCTATAATGACAAGGCTACAATCCATTGAAGTTACAAAAATCTCGACAACAAACTACCTTCCATAATGAAAAGGCTCCCATCCATTGGATTAACAAAAATATCGACAACAAACTACCTTCCATAATGACAAGGCTACCATCCTTTGGAATAACAAAAATCTCGACAACAGACGACCTTCCATAATGACAAGGCTACCATGCATTGGAGTAACAAAAATATCTACAATAAACTATGTTCCATAATGACAAGGCTACCATCCATTGTAGTAACCAAAATATCGACAATAGAATTCCTTCCATAATGACAACGCTACCATCCATTAGAGTAACAAAAATCTCGACAACAGAATACCTTCCATAATGACAAGGCTACCATCCATTGTAGTAACAAAAATATGAACAACAAACTATCTTGCATAGTGACAAGGCTACCATCAATTGGAGTAACAAAAATCTCGACAACAGACAACCTACCATAATTACAAGGCTACTATCCATTGTAGTAACAAAAATCTCGACAATAGACTACCCTCCATAATGACAAGGCTACCATCCATTGGAGTAACAAAAATATGAGAAATCGACTATCTTCCATAGTGACAAGGCTACCATCCATTGGAGTGACATAAAGCACAACGACACACTACCTTCCAGAATGACAAGGCTAGCATTTATTGGAGTAACAAAAATCTCGACAATAGACGACCTTCCATAATGACAACGCTACCATCCATTGGAGCAACAAAAACCTTGACAAAAGACTACCTTTCATAATGACAAGGCTACCATGCATTGGAGTAACAAAAATATCTACAATAGACTATCTTCCATAATGACAAGGCTACAACCATTGGAGTGACCAAAATATCGACAACAGAATACCTTCCATAATGACAAGGCTACCATCCATTAGAGTAACAAAAATCTCGACAACATACAACCTTCCATAATGACAAGGCTACCATTCATTAAAGTAACAAAAATATCGACAATAGACTACCTTCTATAATGACAAGGCTACCATCCATTGGAGTAACAAAAATATGAACAACATAATACCTTCCATAGTGACAAGGCTACCATCCATTGGAGTGACATAAATCACAATGACAGACTACCTTCCATAATGACAAGGCTAGCATCCATTGGAGTAACAAAATTCTCAACAACAAACTACCTTCCATAATGACAAGGCTACCATCCATTGAAGTAACAAAAATCTCGACAACAGACTACCTTCCATAATGATAAGGCTCCCATCCATTGGAGTAACAAAAATATCGACAATAGACTACCTTCCATAATGACAAGGCTACCATCCTTTGGAATAACAAAAATCTCGAAAACAAACTACCTTCCATAATGACAAGGCTACCATCCATTGGAGTAACAAAAATATGAACAATAGACTACCTTCCATAGTGACAAGGCTACTATCCTTTGGAGTAACAAAAATATCAAAAACAGACTACCTTCCATAATGACAAGGCTACAACCCATTGGATTAACAAAAATCTCGACAACAGACAACCTTCCATATTGATAATGCTACCATCCATTGGAGTAACAAAAATCTCAACAATAGACTACCTTCCATAATGACAAGGCTACCATCCATTGGATTAACAAAAATATGAGCAACAGACTACCTTCCATAGTGACAAGGCTACCATCCATTGGAGTGACAGAAATCACAACGACAGACTACCTTCCAGAATGACAAGGCTAGCATTCATTGGAGTAACAAAAATGTCGTCAACAGACTACCTTCCATAATGACAAGGCTACCATCCATTAGAGTAACAAAAATCTCGACAACAGACTACCTTCCCTAATGACAAGGCTACCATGCATTGGAGTAACAAAAATATCTTCAATAGACTATGTTCCATAATGACAAGGCTACCATCCATTGGAGTAACATAAATATGAACAACATAATACCTTCCATAGTGACAAGGCTACCCTCCATTGGAGTGACATAAATCACAACGACAGACTACCTTCCATAATGACAAGGCTAGCATCCATTGGAGTAACAAAAATCTCGACAACAAACTACCTTCCATAATGACAAGGCTACCATCCATTATTGTAACAAAAATCTCGACAACATAATACCTTCCATAATGACAAGGCTCCCATCCATTGGAGTAACAAAAATATGAACAAGAGAATACCTTCCATAGTGACAAGGCTAGCATCCATTAGAGTGACATAAATTACAACGACAGATTACCTTCCATAATGACAAGGCTATCATCCATTGGAGTAACAAAAATCTCGAAAATAAACTACCTTCCATAATGGCAAGGCTACTATCCATTGAAGTAACAAAAATCTCGACAACAGACTACCTTCCATAATGACAACGCTACCATCCTTTGGAATAACAAAAATCTCGACAACAAACTACCTTTCATAATGACAAGGCTACCATCCATTGTAGTAACTAAAATATGAACAATAGACTACCTTCCATAGTGACAAGGCTACCATCCATTGGAGTGACATAAATCACAATGACAGACTACCTTCCATAATGACAAGGCTAGCATCCATTGAAGTAACAAAAATCTCGAAAACAGACTACCTTCCATAATGACAAGGCTCCCATCCATTTGAGTAACAAAAATATCGACAACAAACTACCTTCCATAATGACAAGACTACCTTCCATATTGACAAGGCTACCATCCATTGGAGTAACAAAAATATGAGCAACCGACTATCTTCCATAGTGACAAGGCTACCATCCATTGGAGTGACATAAATCAGAACGACACAGTACCTTCCAGAATGACAAGGCTAGCATTCATTGGAGTAAAAAAAATCTCGACAACAGACGACCTTCCATAATTACAACGCTACCATCCATTGGAGCAACAAAAATCTTGACAACAGACTACCTTTCATAATGACAAGGCTAACACACATTGGAGTAACAAAAATATCTACAATAGACTACCTTCCATAGTGACAAGGCTACCATCCATTGAAGTGACCAAAATATCGACAATAGAATACCTTCCATAATGACAAGGCTACCATCCATTAGAGTAACAAAAATCTCGACAACAGATAACCTTCCATAATGACAAGGCTACCATTCATTGGAGTAACAAAAATCTCGACAATAGACTACCTTCCATAATGACAAGGCTACCATCCATTGGAGTAACAAAAATATGAACAACAGAATACCTTCCATAGTGACAAGACTAGCATCCATTAGAGTGACATAAATCACAACGACATACTACCTTCCATAATGACAAGGCTATCATTCATTGGACTAACAAAAATCTCGAAAACAAACTATCTTCCATAATGACAATGCTACCATCCATTGAAGTAACAAAAATCTCGACAACAGACTACCTTCCATAATGAAAAGGCTCCCATCCATTGGATTAACAAAAATATCGACAACAAACTACCTTCCATAATGACAAGGCTACCATCCTTTGGAATAACAAAAATCTCGACAACAGACGACCTTCCATAATGACAAGGCTACCATGCATTGGAGTAACAAAAATATCTACAATAAACTATGTTCCATAATGACAAGGCTACCATCCATTGTAGTAACCAAAATATCGACAATAGAATTCCTTCCATAATGACAATGCTACCATCCATTAGAGTAACAAAAATCTCGACAACAGAATACCTTCCATAATGACAAGGCTACCATCCATTGTAGTAACAAAAATATGAACAACAAACTATCTTGCATAGTGACAAGGCTACCATCAATTGGAGTAACAAAAATCTCGACAACAGACAACCTACCATAATTACAAGGCTACTATCCATTGTAGTAACAAAAATCTCGACAATAGACTACCCTCCATAATGACAAGGCTACCATCCATTGGAGTAACAAAAATATGAGAAATCGACTATCTTCCATAGTGACAAGGCTACCATCCATTGGAGTGACATAAAGCACAACGACACACTACCTTCCAGAATGACAAGGCTAGCATTTATTGGAGTAACAAAAATCTCGACAATAGACGACCTTCCATAATGACAACGCTACCATCCATTGGAGCAACAAAAACCTTGACAAAAGACTACCTTTCATAATGACAAGGCTACCATGCATTGGAGTAACAAAAATATCTACAATAGACTATCTTCCATAATGACAAGGCTACAACCATTGGAGTGACCAAAATATCGACAACAGAATACCTTCCATAATGACAAGGCTACCATCCATTAGAGTAACAAAAATCTCGACAACATACAACCTTCCATAATGACAAGGCTACCATTCATTAAAGTAACAAAAATATCGACAATAGACTACCTTCTATAATGACAAGGCTACCATCCATTGGAGTAACAAAAATATGAACAACATAATACCTTCCATAGTGACAAGGCTACCATCCATTGGAGTGACATAAATCACAATGACAGACTACCTTCCATAATGACAAGGCTAGCATCCATTGGAGTAACAAAATTCTCAACAACAAACTACCTTCCATAATGACAAGGCTACCATCCATTGAAGTAACAAAAATCTCGACAACAGACTACCTTCCATAATGATAAGGCTCCCATCCATTGGAGTAACAAAAATATCGACAATAGACTACCTTCCATAATGACAAGGCTACCATCCTTTGGAATAACAAAAATCTCGAAAACAAACTACCTTCCATAATGACAAGGCTACCATCCATTGGAGTAACAAAAATATGAACAATAGACTACCTTCCATAGTGACAAGGCTACTATCCTTTGGAGTAACAAAAATATCAAAAACAGACTACCTTCCATAATGACAAGGCTACAACCCATTGGATTAACAAAAATCTCGACAACAGACAACCTTCCATATTGATAATGCTACCATCCATTGGAGTAACAAAAATCTCAACAATAGACTACCTTCCATAATGACAAGGCTACCATCCATTGGATTAACAAAAATATGAGCAACAGACTACCTTCCATAGTGACAAGGCTACCATCCATTGGAGTGACAGAAATCACAACGACAGACTACCTTCCAGAATGACAAGGCTAGCATTCATTGGAGTAACAAAAATGTCGTCAACAGACTACCTTCCATAATGACAAGGCTACCATCCATTAGAGTAACAAAAATCTCGACAACAGACTACCTTCCCTAATGACAAGGCTACCATGCATTGGAGTAACAAAAATATCTTCAATAGACTATGTTCCATAATGACAAGGCTACCATCCATTGTAGTAACCAAAATATCGACAACAGAATACCTTCCATAATGACAAGGCTACCATCCATTAGAGTAACAAAATTCTCGACAACAGATAACCTTCCATAATGACAAGGCTACCATTCATTGGAGTAACAAAAATCTCGCCAATAGACTACCTTCCATAATGACAAGGCTACCATCCATTGGAGTAACAAAAATATGAACAACAGAATACCTTCCATAGTGACAAGGCTACCATCCATTGGAGTGACATAAATCACAACGACAGACTACCTTCCATAATGACAAGGCTAGCATCCATTAGAGTAACAAAAATCTCGAAAACAAACTATCTTCCATAATGACAATGCTACCATCCATGGAAGTAACAAAAATCTCGACAACAAACTACCTTCCATAATGACAAGGCTCCCATCCATTGGATTAACAAAAATATCGACAACAAACTGCCTTCCATAATGACAAGGCTACCATCCTTTGGAATAACAAAAATCTCGACAACAAACTACCTTCCATAATGACAAGGCTACCATGCATTGGAGTAACAAAAATATCTACAATAGACTATGTTCCATAATGACAAGGCTACCATCCATTGAAGTAACCAAAATATCGACAATAGAATACCTTCCATAATAACAAGGCTACCATCCATTAGAGTAACAAAAATCTCGACAACAGAATACCTTCCATAATGACAAGGCTACCATCCATTGTAGTAACAAAAATATGAATAACAAACTATCTTGCATAGTGACAAGACTACCATCCATTCGAGTAACAAAAATCTCGAAAACATACTACCTTCCATAATGACAAGGCTACCATCAATTGGAGTAACAAAAATCTCGACAACAGACAACCTTCCATAATTACAAGGCTACTATCCATTGTAGTAACAAAAATCTCGACAATAGACTACCTTCCATAATGACAAGGCTACCATCCATTGGAGTAACAAAAATATGAGAAATCGACTATCTTCCATAGTGACAAGGCTACCATCCATTGGAGTGACATAAAGCACAATGACACACTACCTTCCAGAATGACAAGGCTAGCATTCATTAGAGTAACAAAAATCTCGACAATAAACGACCTTGAATAATGACAACGCTACCATCCATTGGAGCAACAAAAACCTTGACAACAGACTACCTTTCATAATGACAAGGCTACCATGCATTGGAGTAACAAAAATATCTACAATAGACTATCTTCCATAATGACAAGGCTACCATCCATTGGAGTGACCAAAATATCGACAACAGAATACCTTCCATAATGACAAGGCTACCATCCATTAGAGTAACAAAAATCTTGACAACATACAACCTTCCATAATGACAAGGCTACCATTCATTGGAGTAACAAAAATATCGACAATAGACTACCTTCCATAATGACAAGGCTACCATCCATTGGAGTAACAAAAATATGAACAACATAATACCTTCCATAGTGACAAGGCTACCATCCATTGGAGTGACATAAATCACAATGACAGACTACCTTCCATAATGACAAGGCTAGCGTCCATTGGAGTAACAAAATTCTCAACAACAAACTACCTTCCATAATGACAAGGCTACCATCCATTGAAGTAACAAAAATCTCGACAACAGACTACCTTCCATAATGATAAGGCTCCCATCCATTGGAGTAACAAAAATATGAACAATAGACTACCTTCCATAGTGACAAGGCTACCATCCATTGGAGTAACAAAAATCTCAAAAACAGACTACCTTCCATAATGACAAGGCTACCACCCATTGGAGTAACAAAAATCTTGACAACAGACAACCTTCCATAATGATAATGCTACCATCCATTGGAGTAACAAAAATCTCAACAATAGACTACCTTCCATAATGACAAGGCTACCATCCATTGGATTAACAAAAATATGAGCAACAGACTACCTTCCATAGTGACAAGGCTAACATCCATTGGAGTGACAGAAATCACAATGACAGACTACCTTCCAGAATGACAAGGCTAGCATTCATTGGAGTAACAAAAATCTCGTCAACAGACTACCTTCCATAATTACAAGGCTACCATCCATTAGAGTAACAAAAATCTCGACAACAGACTACCTTCCCTAATTACAAGGCTACCATGCATTGGAGTAACAAAAATATCTACAATAGACTATGTTCCATAATCACAAGGCTACCATCCATTGTAGTAACCAAAATATCGACAACATAATACCTTCCATAATGACAAGGCTACCATCCATTAGAGTAACAAAAATCTCGACAATAGACAACCTTCCATAATGATAATGCTAACATCCATTGGAATAACAAAAATATGAACAACAGACTACCTTCCATAATGACAAGGCTACCATCCATTGGAGTAACAAAAATCTCGACAATAAACTACATTCCATAATGACAAGGCTACCATCCATTGGAGTAACAAAAATATGAACAATAGACTAGCTTCCATAGTTACAAGGCTACAATCCATTAGAGTGACAGAAATCACAATGATAGACTACCTTCCCTAAAGACAAGGCTAGCATCCAGTGGAGTAACAAAAATCTCTACAACAAAATACCTTCCATAATGACAAGGCTACCATCCATTGAAGTAATAAAAATCTCGACAGTGGACTACCTTCCATAATGACAAGGCTACCATCCATTGGAGTAACAAAAATATCAACAACAGACTACCTTCCATAATGACAAGTCTACCATCCATTGGAATAAAAAAAATCTCGATAACAAACTACTTTCCATAATGACAACGATACCATCGATTGGAGTAACAAAAACATTGACAACAGACTATGTTACATAATGACAAGGCTACAATCTATTGGAATAAAAAAAATCTCGACAACAAACTACTTTCCATAATGACAAAGATACCATCCATTGGAGTAACAAAAATCTCGACAACAGACTATATTCCATAATGACAAGGCTAGCATCCATTGGAGTAACAAAAATCTCGAAAACAAACTACCATCCACAATGACAATGATACCATCCATTGGAGTAACAAAAATCTCGACAACAGACTACCTTCCATAATGGCAAGGCTACATTCCATTGGAGTAACAAAGATATCGACGACATACTACCTTCCATAATGACAAGGCTACCATCCATTGATGTAACAAAAATATCGACAACAGACTACCTTCCATAATGATAATGCTACCATCCATTGGAGTATCAAAAATCTCGACAACAGACTACCTTCCATAATGAAAAGGATACCATGCATTGGAGTAACAAAAATATCTAGAAGAGACTATGTTCCATAATGACAAGGCTACTATCCATTGTAGTAACCAAAATCTCGACAATAGACTACCTTCCATAATGACAAGGCTACCATCCATTGGAGTAACAAAAATCTCGAAAACAGACTACCTTCCATAATGACAAGGCTACCATCCATTGGAGTAACAAAAATATCAAAAACAGACGACCTTCCATAATGATAATGCTACCATCCATTGGAGTAACAAAAATCTCGACAATAGACTACCTTCCATAATGACAAGGCTACCATCCATTGGATTAACAAAAAGATGAGCAACAGACTACCTTCCATAGTGACAAGGCTACCATCCATTGGAGTGACAGAAATCACAAGGACAGACTACCTTCCAGGATGACAAGGCTAGTATTCATTGGAGTAACAAAAATCTCGACAACAGACTACCTTCCATAATGACAAGGCTACCATCCATTGGAGTAACAAAAATCTCGACAACACATTACCTTCCATAATGACAAGGCTACCATGCATTGGAGTAACAAAAATATCTACAATAGACTATGTTCCATAATGACAAGGCTACCATCCATTGTAGTAACCAAAATATCGACAACAGAATACCTTCCATAATAACAATGCTACCATCCATTAGAGTAACAAAAATCTCGACAATAGACAACCTTCCATAATGATAATGCTAACATCCATTGGAATAACAAAAATATGAACAACAGACTACCTTCCATAATGACAAGGCTACCATCCTTTGGAGTAACAAAAATCTCGACAATAGACTACCTTCCATAATGACAAGGCTACCATCCATTGGAGTAACAAAAATATGAATAATAGACTAGCTTCCATAGTTACAAGGCTACAATCCATTAGAGTGACAGAAATCACAATGATAGACTACCTTGCTTAATGACAAGGCTAGCATCCATTGGAGTACCAAAAATCTCTATAACAAACTACCTTCCATAATGACAAGGCTACCATCGATTGAAGTAACAAAAATCTCGACAGCGGCCTACCTTCCATAATGACAAGGCTACCATCCATTGGAGTAACAAAAATATCAACAACAGACTACCTTCCATAATGAGAAGGCTACCATCCATTGGAATAACAAAAATCTCGACAACAAACTACTTTCCATAATGACAACGATACCATCGATTGGAGTAACAAAAACATCGACAACAGACTATGTTCCATAATGAAAAGGCTACAATCCATTGGATAACAAAAATCTCGACAACAAACTACTTTCTATAATGACAATGATACCATCCATTGGAGTAACAAAAATCTCGACAACAGACTACATTCCATAATGACAAGGCTAGCATCCATTGAAGTCACAAAAATCTCGAAAACAGACTACCATCCATAATGACAACGATACCATCCATTGGAGTAACAAAAATCTCGACAATAGACTACCTTATATAATGGCATGGCTACAATCCATTTGAGTAACAAAGATATCGACAACATACTACCTTCCATAATGACAAGGCTACCATCCATTTGAGTAACAAAAATATCGACAACAGACTACCTTCCATAATGATAATGCTACCATCCATTGGAGTAACAAAAATCTCGACAACAGACTTCCTTCCATAATGAAAAGGATACCATGCATTGGAGTAACAAAAATATCTACAAGAGACTATGTTCCATAATGACAAGGCTACTATCCATTGTAGTAACCAAAATCTCGACAATAGACTACCTTCCATAATGACAAGGCTACCATCCATTGGAGTAACAAAAATCTCGAAAACAGACTACCTTCCATAATGATAAGGATACCATCCATTGGAGTAACAAAAATCTCGACAACAGACAACCTTCCATAATGATAATGCTACCATCCATTGGAGTAACAAAATTCTCGACAATAGACTACCTTCCATAATGACAAGGCTACCATCCATTGGATTAACAAAAATATGAGCAACAGACTACCTTCCATAGTGACAAGGCTACCATCCATTGGAGTGACAGAAATCTCGAGAGCGGACTACCTTCCATAATGACAAGGCTAGCATCCGTTGGAGTAACAAAAATATCGACAACAGACTAACTTCCATAATGACAAGGCTACCTACCATTGGAATAACAAAAATCTCGACAACAAACTACTTTCCATAATGACAACGATACCATCGATTGGAGTAACAAAAACATCGACAACATACTATGTTCCATAATGACAAGGCTACAATCCATTGGAATAACAAAAATATTGACAACAAACTACTTTCCATAATGACAAGGTTACCATCCATTGGAGTAACAAAAATATGAACAATAGACTAGCTTCTATACTTACAAGGCTACAATCCATTGGAGTGACATAAATCACAATGATAGACTACCTTCCCTAATGACAAGGCTAGCATCCATTGGAGTAACAAAAATCTCTACAACAAACAACCTTCCATAATGATAAGGCTACCATCCATTGAAGTAACAAAAATCTCGACAGCGGACTACCTTCAATAATGACAAGGCTACCATCTATTGGAGTAACAAAAATATCGATAATAGACTACATTCCATAATGATAAGGCTACCATCCATTGGAATAACAAAAATCACGACAAAAAACTACTTTCCATAATGACAACGATACCATTGATTGGAGTAACAAAAACATCCACAACAGACTATGTTCCATAATGACAAGGCTACAATCCATTGGAATAACAAAAATCTCGACAACAAACTACTTTCCATAATGACAACGATACCATCCAGTGGAGTAACAAAAATCTCGACAACAGACTACATTCCATAATGACAAGGCTAGCATCCAATGGAGTAACAAAATTCTCCAAAACAGACTACCATCCACAATGACAACGATACCATCCATTGGAGTAACAAAAATCTCGACAACAGACTACCTTCCATAATGACAAGGCTACAATCCATTGGAGTAACAAAGATATCCACAACATACTACCTTCCATAATGACAAGGCTACAATCCATTGGAGTAACAAAAATATCGACAACAGACTACCTTACATAATGATAATGCTACCATCCATTGGAGTAACAAAAATCTCGACAACAGACTACCTTACATAATGAAAAGGATACCATGCATTGGAGTAACAAAAATATCTACAAGAGACTATGTTCCATAATGACAAGGCTACTATCAATTTAAGTAACCAAAATCTCTACAATAGACTACCTTCCACAATGACAAGGCTACCCTCCATTGGAGTAACAAAAATATGAACAACATACTACCTTCCATAGTGACAAGGCTACGATCCATTGGTGTGACATAAATCACAACGACAGACTACCTTCCATAATGACAAGGCTAGCATCCATTGGAGTAACAAAAATATCGACAACAAACTACCTTCCATAATGACAAGGCTACAATCCATTAGAGTAACAAAGATATCGAAAACAGACTACCTTCCATAATTACAAGGCTAGCATCCATTGGAGTAATAAAAATATCTACAACAAACTACCTTCCATAATAACAAGGCTACCATCCATTGGAGTAACAAAAATATGAACAAGAGAATACCTTCCATAGTGACAAGGCTAGCATCCATTGGAGTGACATAAATCACAACAACAGACTACCTTCCATAATGACAAGGCTACCATCCATTGAAGTAACAAAAATATAGACAACAGACTACCTTCCATAATGACAACGCTCCCATCCATTGGAGTAACAAAAATATCAACAATAAACTACCTTCCATAATGACAAGGCTACCATCCTTTTGAATAACAAAAATATCGACAACAAACTACCTTCCATAATGACAAGGCAACCATCCAATGGAGTAACAAAAATATCTACAATAGACTATGTTCCATAATGACAAGGCTACCATCAATTGTAGTAACCAAAATATCGACAACAGAATACCCTCCATAATGACAAGGCTACCATCCATTAGAGTAACAAAAATCTCGACAATAGACAACCTTCCATAATGATAATGCTAACATTCATTGGAATAACAAAAATCTCGACAATAGACTACCTTCCATAATGACAAGGCTACCATCCATTGGAGTAACAAAAATATGAACAACAGACTACCTTCCTTAATAACAAGGCTACCATCCATTGAAGTAACCAAAATGTCTATAATAGACTACCTTCCATAATGATAAGGCTACCATCCATTGTAGTAACAAAAATATGAACAATAGACTAGCTTCCAAACTTACAAGGCTACAATCCGTTGGAGTGACAGAAATCACAATGATAGACTACCTTCCCTAATGACAAGGCTAGAATCCATTAGAGTAACAAAAATCTCTACAACAAAATACCTTTCATAATGACAAGGCTACCATCTATTGAAATAACAAAAATCTCGACAAAAAACAACTTTCCATAATGACAACGATACCATCGATTGGAGTAACAAAAACATCGACAACATACTATGTTCCATTATGACAAGGCTAGAATCCATTGGAATAACAAAAAACTCGACAACAAACTACTTTCCATAATGACAACGATACCATCCATTGGAGTAACAAAAATCTCCACAACAGACTACATTCCATAATGACAAGGCTACCATCCATTGGAGTAACAAAAATATGAACAATAGACTAGCTTCCATACTTACAAGGCTACAATCCATTGGAGTGACAGAAATCACAATGATAGACTACCTTCCCTAATGACAAGGCTAGCATCCACTAGAGTAACAAAAATATCTACAACAAACTACCTTCCATAATGACAAGGCTACCATCCATTGGAGTAACAAAAATCTCGACAGCGGACTACCTTCAATAATGAAAAGGCTACCATCTATTGGAGTAACAAAAATATCGACAACAGACTACCTTCCATAATGACAAAGCTACCATCCATTGGAATAACAAAAATCTCGACAACAAACTACTTTCCATAATGACAACGATACCATCGATTGGAGTAACAAAAACATCGACAACAGACTATGTTCCATAATGACAAGGCTACCATCCATTGAAGTAACAAAAATATAGACAACAGACTACCTTCCATAATGACAACGCTCCCATCCATTGGAGTAACAAAAATATCAACAATAAACTACCTTCCATAATGACAAGGCTACCATCCTTTTGAATAACAAAAATCTCGACAACAAACTACCTTCCATATTGACAAGGCTACCATCCATTGGAGTAACAAAAATATCTACAATAGACTATGTTCCATAATGACAAGGCTACCATCCATTGTAGTAACCAAAATATCGACAACAGAATACCCTCCATAATGACAAGGCTACCATCCATTAGAGTAACAAAAATCTCGACAATAGACTACCTTCCATAATGACAAGGCTACCATCCATTGGAGTAACAAAAATATGAACAACAGACTACCTTCCATAATGGCAAGGCTACCATCCATTGGAGTAACCAAAATCTCTACAATAGACTACCTTCCATAATGAGAAGGCTACCATCCATTGGAGTAACAAAAATATCGATAACAGACTACCTTCCACAATGACAACGCTACTGTAGCGGTAAAAATCGGAGATCAAGGTATTAATTAACTTGACTCACAAAAGCAAGAGTCGCCACCGCGCTATATTGTTTCCAAGGGAAAAGGGAAAAGAGCGAAATAAAACCCTAAAATATGAAATGTAAAATAATACTTAAAAGTAATAAAAATACAATGTGTTTTTGAAAGAGATCGAGAGTTCGGGGGTTGGTTATACAATGGGAAGGTATTAGCACCCAATGCATCTGCGGTACTCCGGAGGAACCTTTTGAAATATCTGTTTTTTTGGTTAAAATTGTTTGTTTGATTAAAATGGTTCGTTTGGCTAAAAATCGGTGTTGGATGAGATTTTGAAGATACGACGACCTTGTGTCGAAGTTTTGACTTAAAGGTGTGAGTTTGAAAATGGGGTCTTTTGGGAAAATTATCTTAGGTTTAACAAAATAGTAAACAAACAAAAGATGAATGAGGGTATTCGCATGATTGGATGAGATGTGTTTGATGACGTGAAGTCAACTGAGTTGAAACATTTCCCTTGGAATTAATCATAAGTGGGTAGATCTAATATTCGAGTAAGAAATCGTAAATAATTAAAATCCACGAGAAACGAACAAGGTAGATAACAAGATAAATTATAAGAAACTAAATGTATGGAAAAAGAAGAATCATGAATAAAAGAAAAGTGGAAAAAAAATTATCTAAACAAATTTGAAATTCTAAGGTTACTAAGTAAACTTGACTTAAATTCTAAAGTGTCTAACTAAATAAAATTTTGAAGTTATTAACTAAATTACAACTCTAAAGTTACTAACAAAAATTCGAAAGTTATTAAATTAAATCTAAAATAAATTAACACTCTAATATTACTGAATTAGGTCTAAACTAAATTAATTCTAACGTTGCTAAATTACATCTAAACTAGTTTAAGTATAAACTAAATTCATTATAAAATTACTAAGTTAATCTAAACTATATTAATAATAAAATTACTAACTTAAATCAAAACTAAATTAATTCTAAATTAAAGATTAAAATTCTAAGATTAAATTAACATTCTAAAGTTATCAAAATGTATCTAAACTAATTGGAAGTTCTAAAGTTATAAAATAGATCTAAAAAAATTAAAAATTTTAAGTTATCAAAATATACCTAAACTAATTAAAGGTTCTAACATTAGTAATTTATATCTAATTAAATTAAAATTCTAAAATTATTAATTATGATTCTAAGTATTCTAAAGTTATAAAATACATCTAAACTAAAAAAAATTCTAAATTAATACTAAACTAAATCTAGATATAAGATTTATTAATATGTTTTTTATAATTTTTTTTTTAAAAGCACAAACAGTAAAGCAACATGTGAGGGTTGTGCCTTCTCCCGTTGCTTCTCCATCTTTCTTTCTATCAATTTTAGCCAATAACTTAGTAACACATGGCATATTCTTATAGGAAAAAAAGAGTGACAAAATACTTGAAGATTGAAGGAGGAAAAACAAACAGATTTACTCAGCTCTTTCTTCTCCAGCCGTGCTCCTTCCTCAACCTTTCTTTTGCCCATTTTTTATTGCTCAACTTTAACATCTCCAAACATCGATGGAGACTGACGACGGTGGAATTGGCATGATGGCCGGATCTGGGAATGATGGGGACGCGATCGGCTGTAGCTGGTAAGGTGATGTTGCATCTGTAGTTTTGCGCGTGGTGGTGGATAGTGGCTGAGTCGGTGTTGATCTGAAGTTACAGTGGAAGGAGGAATGGTTGGGTGTTGTCGTGACGGTTGAGCGTGAATCATGGAGGTTTCCCGGAGAGTAGCGGCAAGTTGCGATTGATGTGTTGTTGCGTGCGGAGAAGTTGTGTCATTGATTAGAGGTGGACTCGCGAGAACGGAAGGTGGTGGTTGGCGAAGATTGATGGTTAGCAAGTTGTTGGGCTAGGCGTTTTGTTATGATAGAGAAGAACGGTAATGGCGGTAAGAGGTTGAGAGCGTTCTTTTGACAGAGAGTGAAGTTCTGTGACCGGAAGTGGGTTTCGGTGCTTGGAACTGTTGTTGTGCATTTGCATTTGGAACTATTGTTGTGATGGAAATCGGTGAGTTGTTGATGGTGTTCGGTGAGTGAAGCATAAAGTTTATAGGATGTCACTGAAACATTTTTTTCAAAGGTGAGTTGAAAGAATTTGAAATAATTTTTTTGATAATGAATTTGTTTCTCTGTATTCTTGTGTGTGATGCCTACTTCCTTTTTTACTGAAGTGAATTCTTGATTTATAGAAGAAGAATGATGAAATTTGGGAGAAAGGTTGGTGAAATTCGAACAGATTTAGTGTCTAGACATAAACCTTTCTTTATGCAATTTTGATTTAACCATCTTTATGCAATTATTGGACTGATGTGGTGCATATTTAGATAGTTTGACAGTAAGGTTTTGGAGCAGGTTGGGATCTGATTTTGCAGGGCAATAGTGCAGTTTTTTGGAGTGTTGTGTTTGTTTTATGGCTGCAAGGATTGTGGACAAGGAAAGGTCATAATTTGACTGTTTTTTTGGCACTTATGCAGGGGACTAGAAATTGGGCAGCTTTGGTACAAGGCAAAGGTTGGAAGCAAATTGAGTACGGAGTGAGATTCCAAGACATAAGGGCGTGAAAAATAATTGTATCATGAAGATAACAAGAAGTTGGATTTTTTCGTTGACTTTCGAAACTTAGGAATTTCATGTAACACTTTGTATTTGAATCTTGTAATGAGCTTGAAAATATTGAAGAAACAAGGCTTTTCTCTAATTTTCACTTTGAAATTCCAAGCATTCTCTTTGATTTTATAATGAACAATGAATTCTGATACTTGTATCTTGAAGCTAGAATAACGATTAATGTCTTTGAAAACTTGAATTAACTTGAATTTAATGACATTTCATGGGCAAATCTTCAATTCATGGTAACTCGCAATACAAGCCCATAGTACTTGAGAGAACAATAATGCCTTGAGAACTTTGGTAAAAAATCCAACTTTAATCCAATAATCAATAATGCTCGAACACAAGTGACTTGAATTATAAGCAAAGGTTAATCAATGAATTTTGCATCTCAAACTCTTGATCCATGAGTGATCTCAACATAAGAATCAATGTCTTGAGGAAATGACTATGGCATGAATTGAAACTAAAGGTTAAGAACGATTCTAAGTCAAGAAATGACCTATAATGATTCAATAACTTTCAAGGTCTTCTAAGCACAATTTTCCCTCAATCCTTGAAGAAAACTTGTAGATGACATCATTTGTGACAGTGTGCAAAAATAACCGTCTCAAAATGTAGAAAATTGAGGAAGTTACAACCTTCTGAACTTGATCTTGGAAAAGTTTACTTTTGGTTAAAGTTTTTTGAATCAACTTGCAAACTTTATCCTTCCTTAAATTACAAGACATATTGATGCACACGTGAACCAGTGATGATGAAATTTTTATTGTGCTTTTGATATTATAGTCCAAGCTTATATGAAGTAGCCTTTGAGAATCGGTTATTCGCCATTTTTAACACTTGATGGATCCAAAAACCTAACTGAGGCACAACGCCTAATGCTCTTGATTCAAACCTATCTTTTTAATGAAACCAAAGAAACATGAACATACACCTTTGTATGCGATTAGAAATTAGTGATACATAGGCTAAAAATGTTCAAAACACTCGACAATCTTCGCATAGTCAAAGCTCGAAGGTGAGAGGTTAAAACCGACCGTATTTCGTGACCTTGACTTATCTTTAAAAATGCAAAAATAAAAATGGGATCTTAGGTCAAAAATTGGGGTACAACAGCTGCCCCTATTTAAGTTTCTTCTATCTGGAGATATGAAGATTGGGATCTTCATTTCGACGAGATTGAAGGGACTTAAATATAGAATACACAATTTTTGGCCTTAAGATACCGCGATTATGTTCATGATATGATATGA
Organism: Vicia faba; assembly: GCA_948472305.1. Lineage (NCBI taxonomy): Eukaryota > Viridiplantae > Streptophyta > Magnoliopsida > Fabales > Fabaceae > Vicia > Vicia faba. The sequence goes on along the minus strand of OX451739.1, from coordinate 557,910,729 downwards.
ATGTAATGCTCTGAATTTTATGGGGAATGACGCCATATGAGACAGACTATGCTGGAGAAACCAAGCACATTATACAATAATCCCACAGAGGAAGAGGTTGTAACTCCACTGGGGAAACGGATTCATAGACTTAAAACGAGAGACTCTTGAATGATTTACATCAGTATTGAAACTGGAAAATGTAATGATTTACATCAGTACTGTGACTGGAAAAGGAAATGATGGACATCAGTACTGAGACTGGAAAAGGTAATGATTTACATCAGTAATGTGACTGGAAAAGCATATGATCGACATCAGTATTGTGACTAGAAAATCATATGATTGACATCAGTACTGTGACTGGAAAAGGAAATGATGGACATCAGTACTGAGACTGGAAAATGATTGACATCAGCACTGTGGCTGGAAAACAAAATGATTGACATCAGCACTGTGGCTGGAGATAAACATCTCTGATTTCTGAATTTTACCAAGAACGGTAACACATTTCTTCTCTGACCAAGATATCGCTTGAAAAGGATAAAATAACAAACTTCCCCACGGGACTTTTCCGAAGGGATGCCATTTGCTGAGTAGACATTATTGTTGGGGATACACAAGCTGCTCAAATAAAGAGGCCGCCACATGCTTCCTTTCAAAGGTGTCAATAACATACAAGCTGCTCATGAAGAGACCGCCACTTGCTGTCTTCAAAGAATATTAAAGCACACAAGCTGCTCATGAAGAGTCCGCCACTTGTTGCCAAAAATCCACAAGCTGCTCATAAAGAAGCTGCCACTTGCCGTCTTCAAAGAATATTAAAGCACACAAGCTGCTCATGAAGAGTCTGCCACTTGTTGCCAAAAACCCACAAGCTGCTCATGAAGAAGCTGTCACTTGTTGTCTTCAAAGGAACAATAACACACAAGTTGCTCAAATAGATAAGCTGCCACTTGCTGTCTTCAAAAAATACTAACGTACAAGCTGCTCATGAAGAAGCTGCCACTTGCCGTTTTCAAAAAAAGTGTTGATAACATACAAGTTGTCCATGAAGAGACTGCCGCTTGCTGTCTTCTTTAAAAGTGTTGATAACATACAAGTTGTCCATGAAGAGACTGTCGCTTGCTATCTTCTTTAAAAGTGTTGATAACATACAAGTTGTCCATGAAGAGACTGCCGCTTGTTGTTTTCTTTTCAAAATTACCAATAACACACAAGTTGCTCATGAAGAGACCGCCGCTTATTGTTTTCAAAGGTGACAATAACAAACAAGTTGCTCATGAAGAGACTGTCGCTTGCTGTTTCTTTCAAGGTATCAATAACATACAAGTTGCTCATGAAGAGACCGCCGCTTGATGTTTTTCAAGAGAAAAATAACACACAAGTTGCTCATGAAGAGACCGCTGCTTGATGTTTGTCAAGAGTATCCACAAGTTGCCTCATGAAGAGACTGCCGCTTGCTGTTTTTCAAGGTATCAATAACATACAAGTTGTCCATGAAGAGACTGTCGCTTGCTGTTTTCTCAAAGATACCCATAAAATATCATGAAGATATTGCTGGAGGTGAGAATCGATAATTTCATCGAGGATGGACAAACTACTCATGAAGAGACCGCCATTTGTCATAAAGAAATTCAGATATAATCAAACTGCTCAAATAAAGAGTCAGTCGCTTGTTGTCATGTCGATATTCTAGAAGAAGGTTGTGATAACACTGCTGGGGAATAAAGTTCATCTTCAATGGGGAACCATGAGTAAATCCTTCTTGAGGAGACCAAGTATTTACATTGCAAAATAAATGCACTTTCCATCTAGGTTTCACAGCCTAGAGATATTCACAGGGTATCGTTCACAAGAGACACAGCTCAATCCAGGAATAAACTGGAGAGAAAACAGTCAGACAAGACTCCATCCAATGAGGAAATACTCAAATGGGGATTTATCCTATCCAGAGATGGAAAAGGAAAGCTAAAGCAAGATTCTTCCACGAGAGTTAACTCAGTGGGGAATTAGAAAGAAGGCACACTTTATGCTTAAGTTGACACTCTATTTGGAAAGATCAAATATGCTATTTGAATAGACATAACCAAGGTATACGTACTCAAAGACATCAACAAATACAACTGTGCGTGCATGACGCAAGTGTGAACGAATAAATGAGTGCTATGTATGTGCTGACAAAACAAATAGACAAGATAAACTGGAGATGATAAGACATCATAGCACAACCCAACACTCGGCTAATCTCAACAGGATGGTAACATTACTGGAGATAAAAACAAAAGCCATCATGGGAGCAAAGTCCTTTTACAAGGCTTAAATATCTCTGGAGAGGAAGATATTTTCAGGTAGAAAACCCAAAGTCCAGTCTTCTATTGCAAACAATCCATTGAAAGGATAACAACACAAACAAAGTTTTAGCTGGAAAGAAGTCTTGCTTAGTTGGAGATACTGGGAACACCACCCTCTGATAATGTATGAAAAACATATCTTGACAAATCTGGATTGCCCCTGGGATTAATTTTGGATGCCCCAAGTTTACTGCTGATAAGCTGCATGTTGCACAACAATTCTTGCGAATAACTTCACTTCTAAAATTCCCCAAGCTATAGGGTTGAAGAGGAATTTACAAAAGACCTGGCATCCACCATGCTCTGGTGTCTTCAAACTCTTAGAGAGATTCGTCAAATCTCGACGTGATTGCCCCGAATTGAGTGTAGTTGGCACAACAAAGTCTTCAAATTTTTCCCCAAAAGAGTAAACAAGTCGGGAAAGCATTAACTGGGAGAAGCAACATGTTCGTGCTTACGGTCTTCAGGTGACATGCCCCTGGATATGATTTTTTTCTTGAAATGATTCGCCAATTACTCAACATAGTTTCAGGCCTTAAAAGAATAAACTCATCACTGGTGCTTATGTGAGCTTCCTTGATATCAAACAAATGTTTTGCAGTTAGAAAAAGTTTACAATGAGAATGAAAATTCTAATGCAACAGTTATGTAAGTCTTGGAGATTTTGAAAAGATATCGCACAAATTTTGCGAGTTAGAGCACCATTAATTTTTGTATAGCAAAAGCATATGATACCAACATAACTATTTAGAACATTCACGGGAGTCAGGAACACTATCTCATTGAAGTATGATTTCAAAATAACCTTGCTTCAATTAGGACTTTTGAAGGTTGTAATGTGGTCTTGTTCGTGGTTTTAGGAAAAAAATATTTAAGGCTCAAAATATTTGGTGCCCACCCATTCTTCATGATGTTCTCCAACCCTATGTTCAGTTAATTCAACATGAGTGTTCATCTCTCAAAAGGATTTTGTGACGGTCAAGGAAACGACGAGGCTTTCGGAGTAGAAACCACCCTCATGTCTTCGTGTTTGTAGTCACCAATTTGCTCTTTGCTGAGGACTTTTCTTTGTAGTCCTTTCTTTGCAATTTTTATTTTCCCTAATTTTTGCCTGAACTAATTATTTTGAATTGATAGTCCAACGGGATGCCTTAATTTTGCCTAAGTCACACGTTTTCATGTTTTTTGACTTAGCAGGCTTTTTTTTTCTCGATTTTTGACTTTTTGAACAAAATGTGTGACATTAGCTTGTATTTGCTTGTTGAGAAGATTGTGATTGCCTCGTTTCTTGATGAATGAGGGATAACATTATGATTCCACATCCTCTAGCTTCATTATACATGTAAGATAGCCCTCGTAGTCTCTCTTCAAAAAACATCTTCCTTATGAATTTTGAACACTCAGTCAGATTAACTAAAACTACCCTGCCCCAGGTTAAAATTCAAGGTTTTTTCGTATAGAAAAGAAACTTCTGCTTCAAAGGCTCAAAAGGGGTTAGCAAGGGATTATCTTCCTTATATCTCCGGTGTTTAGGAATTTGAAACAATGCCTGTACATCATCAGCAAGATTTTATCCAAAAGCAAACAACTAGAGATTTTGTGTTCTTTAGATCATCATCCTCCCTTCAATCTCTGCCTAGGCAAGAGAATGAGCAACAATTTGGTATCATAGTGCAAAAGCAATTTAAAATTTTAAAACAAACATGAGTGAAACGAATGAATTTCTTCAAGACAAACATACTCATTGTATTAAGATAATCATTCAGATGCAAACAAGTTCTTACATGCAAACAATGTTTTGATAAACAAGAAAAATTACAAAAAGCAGAAATAAGTTAATAATCTAGGAAGGCTTTCCATCTGGACTTGAATTACCGAAAACATCATTCAAAACTCAAAGTGACCATCAATCGTGTTTACTCTTCGGCCCGTGGTTGATTTGAACTTCAAAACCAACGTCCTTGAATGACAAGATACCACTTCTGACCAACTTCTGAACCTCAATCTTCAAAGCAAAGCAACCCTCCAAGTCATGCCCAGGAGCACCTTGATGAAAGGTACAAGCCAAATCAACTTTGTAGTACCAATGTATCTTCTCGGGAACCTTCGGTGGAGGTCGGGTCTGAACCAAATTCCTCTGCATCACGATAGGGAACAACTCTGTATAGGTAATTGGAATTGGATCAAACTGGGTTTTCCTCTAATTAGGAACTTGCTGATTTTGTTGATGAATAGGAGAAACATGATGATTCTGACAATGATTATTTCTTCTTCAGGTTCTCTTCTTGGAAAAGTTGTTATCAAACTTCTTCACACCATTAGTTGAGCTACCATCTTCATATGAACATCGCTTTCCGACATCTCCTTCTAGACGCACTCCCATATTCACCTTGTCAGGAAAGTCATTAGGTGCATTAACCATCACCTTCTCATGAGAGAATGGTTTTAGAGTTTCAGTGAATACTTTTATCATCGCTTCCTCCCTCCTAGAAGGATTGACTTAGGCGGCAACCAGAATTTCAACCAAACCAGTTAAGCGCTCCACACTAGCTTTCAAAATACTCATCTCTCTACGGAGTTCAGAAACCTCTTGCTTGATATTCTCCATTGTCCTCTTAGCGCGAGTGTCGTACTAGTGAGACAAAAGGAAAAATAAGACTTGGAAAAAGAACTTTCAAAGTGAAACAAAAAACGTAGGATGATGTATGATATGCAAAAGAGAGTTTTTATTTGATTTTCAAGGAACTCAAAATATTAAGTTGTAAACATCAAAGTATGAAGATAGGAGATGAATTTTAAATTGGCTCCAAACATTGATCAAGTTAGCATCAAGATCAATCATCCATTTTGGTGGATTAGGGTTTTCGCCCTATCAACACCCAAGATCCATTGAGCTTGACGAAACTTGTGATGTTTACAAAGAAAGACCTCTAAATTCCTTCAAAGTCAAGTGAAAAGGGTTTTATGGATGCATGAATGCATGGATATGCAACAACCACAAGCAAGGTCACAAATAAAGTTGAAAGGTTCAACGTCACGAGCATGGAGTCAAAGGTAAAGAACATCCCCAAGGTATGTACTAACGGTTTAATCACACCTGTAGAACAAGGTTCTAAGAGTTCCCAGAGTCTACATTCCTCCTTCGGATATTACCAACGTCTTGATTACTCAATAATCAGCAATATTCTTAAGAGAAACTCATCCGAGTGTAGCATCACGTAACAATTACTTCCGGATTACTCCGTTATAATCTCCGCGCTACACCTAAAAGGCCAAGATGGGTTAGGGTTCTACAGTTCCCAGCTTCTCTGGCTCCCAAGTCGAAAATAATAATGTCTTCCCGATAACTTGGTAAACAAATATTATGTTCAAAAGGGCCTTCCACTGAGTGGGGGATCTCATGCCTCCTTCTTCGGGATTACTCCCTCAAAGTTAACATGACTATACTGCCTGTCCTATTCCTAAGTGTAACTTAGTCCGTGTATAGGACTTGTCCTTTGTAAATATTATCAACACCCAAATAATCATAATATATACATATAATCAAACAATCAAATAATGATAAAACAGATAAAACAAATTAGGCTTAACCCACTTAGGGATGGACCAGCAAGAGGTCAATCTGTCCCCAGCAGAGTCGCCAATTCTGTAGCGGTGAAAATCGGAGATCAAGCTATTAATTAACTTGACTCACAAAAACAAAAGTCGCCACCGCGCTTTATTATTTCCAAGGGAAAAGGGAAAAGAGTGAAATAAAACCCTAAAATATGCAATGTAAAATAATACTTAAAAGTAATAAAAATACAATGTGTTTTTGAAAGAGATCGAGAGTTCGGGGGTTGGTTATACAATGGGAAGGTATTAGCACCCAATGCGTCTGCGGTACTCCACAGGAACCTTTAGAAATATCTGTTTTTTTGGTTAAAATTGTTTGTTTGATTAAAATGGTTCGTTTGGCTAAAAATCGGTATTGGATGAGATTTTGAAGATACGACGACCTCGTGTCGAAGTTTTGACTTAAAGGTGTGAGTTTGAAAATGGGGTCTTTTGGGAAAATTATCTTAGGTTTAACAAAATAGTAAACAAACAAAAGATGAATGAGGGTATTCGCATGATTGGATGAGATGTGTTTGATGACGTGAAGTCAACTGAGTTGAAACATTTCCCTTGGAATTAATCATAAGTGGGTAGATCTAATATTCGAGTAAGAAATCGTAAATAATTAAAATCCACGAGAAACGAACAAGGTAGATAACAAGATAAATTATAAGAAACTAAATGTATGGAAAAAGAAGAATCATGAATAAAAGAAAAGTGGAAAAAAAATTATCTAAACAAATTTGAAATTCTAAGGTTACTAAGTAAACTTGACTTAAATTCTAAAGTGTCTAACTAAATAAAATTTTGAAGTTATTAACTAAATTACAACTCTAAAGTTACTAACAAAAATTCGAAAGTTATTAAATTAAATCTAAAATAAATTAACACTCTAATATTACTGAATTAGGTCTAAACTAAATTAATTCTAACGTTGCTAAATTACATCTAAACTAGTTTAAGTATAAACTAAATTCATTATAAAATTACTAAGTTAATCTAAACTATATTAATAATAAAATTACTAACTTAAATCAAAACTAAATTAATTCTAAATTAAAGATTAAAATTCTAAGATTAAATTAACATTCTAAAGTTATCAAAATGTATCTAAACTAATTGGAAGTTCTAAAGTTATAAAATAGATCTAAACAAATTAAAATTTTTAAGTTATCAAAATATACCTAAACTAATTAAAGGTTCTAACATTACTAATTTATATCTAATTAAATTAAAATTCTAAAATTATTAATTATGATTCTAAGTATTCTAAAGTTATAAAATACATCTAAACTAAAAAAAATTCTAAATTAATACTAAACTAAATCTAGATATAAGATTTATTAATATGTTTTTTATATTTTTATTTAAAAGCACAAACAGTAAAGCAACATGTGAGGGTTGTGCCTTCTCCCGTTGCTTCTCCATCTTTCTTTCTATCAATTTTAGCCAATAACTTAGTGACACATGGCATATTCTTATAGGAAAAAAAGAGTGACAAAATACTTGAAGATTGAAGGAGGAAAAACAAACAGATTTACTCAGCTCTTTCTTCTCCATTGGAGTAACAAAAATATGAACAACAGACTACCTTCCATAGTGATAAGGCTACCATCCATTGGAGTGACATAAATCAAAACGACAGACTACCTTCCACAATGACAAGGCTAGCATCCATTGGAGTAACAAAAATCTCTACAACAGACTACCTTCGATAATGACAAGGCTACCATCCTTTGGAATAACAAAAATCTCGACAACAAACTACCTTCCATAATGACAAGGCTACCATCCATTGTAGTAACAAAAATATGAACAATAGACAACCTTCCATAGTGACAAGGCTACCATCCATTGGAGTAAGAAAAATGTAGAAAACAGACTACCTTCCATAATGACAAGGCTCCCATCCATTGGAGTAACAAAAATCTCGACAACAGACTACCTTCCATAATGACAAGGCTACCATGCATTGGAGTAACAAAAATATCTACAATAGACTACCTTCCATAATGACAAGGCTACCATCCGTTGTAGTAACCAAAATATCGACAACAAAATACCTTCCATAATGACAAGGCTACCATCCATTGGAGTAAGAAAAATCTCGACAATAGACTACTTTCCATAATGACAAGGCTACTATCCATTGGATTAACAAAAAAATAAGCAACAGACTACCTTCCATAGTGACAAGGCTACCATCCATTGGAGTGACAGAAATCACAACGATAGACTACCTTCCAGAATGACAAGGCTAGCATTCATTGGAGTAACAAAAATATCGACAATAGACTACCTTCCATAATGACAAGGCTACCATCCATTGGAGTAACAAAAATCTCGACAACAGACTACCTTCCATAATGATAAGGCTACCATGCATTGGAGTAACAAAAATATCTACAATAGACTATGTTCCATAATGACAAGGCTACCATCCATTGTAGTAACCAAAATATCGACAACACAATACCTTCCATAATGACAAGGCTACCATCCATTAGAGTAACAAAAATCTCGACAATAGACAACCTTCCATAATGACAAGGCTACCATTCATTGGAGTAACAAAAATCTAGACAATAGACTACCTTCCATAATGACAAGGGTACCATCCATTGGAGTAACAAAAATCTCGACAACAAACTACCTTCCATAATGAGAAGGTTCCCATCCATTGGAGTAAAAAAAATATCGACAACAGACTACCTTCCATAATGACAAGGCTAGCATCATTTGGAATAACAAAAATCTCGACAACAAACTACCTTCCATAATGACAAGGCTATCATCCATTGGAGTAACAAAAATATGAACAACAGACTACCTTCCATAGTGAAAAGGCTACCATCCATTGGAGTAACAAAAATCTCGAAAACAGACTACCTTCTATAATGACAAGGCTACCATCCATTGAAGTTACAAAAATCTCAACAACAGACAACCTTCCATATTGATAATGCTAGCATCCATTGGAGTAACAAAAATCTCGACAATAGACTACCTTCCATAATGACAAGGCTACCATCCATTGGATTAACAAAAATATGAGTAACAAACTACCTTCCATAGTGACAAGGCTACCATCCATTGGAGTGACAAAAATCACAAAACAGACTACCTTCCAGAATGACAAGGCTAGCATTCATTGGAGTAACAAAAACCTCGACAACAGACTACCTTCCATAATGACAAGGCTACCATCCATTGGAGTAACAAAAAGATCGACAACAAACTACCTTCCATAATGATAATGCTACCAACCATTGGAGTAACAAAAATCTTGACAATAGACTACCTTCCATAATGACAAGGCTAGCATTCATTGGAGTAACAAAAATCTTGACAACATACGACCTTCTATAATGACAATGCTACCATCCATTGGAGCAACAAAAACCTTGACAACAGACTACCTTTCATAATGACAAGGCTACCATCCATTGGAGTAACAAAAATATGAACAACAGAATACCTTCCATAGTGACAAGGCTACCATCCATTGGAGTGACATAAATCACAACGACAGACTACCTTCCATAATGAAAAGGCTAGCATCCAGTGGAGTAACAAAAATCTCGACAACAAACTACCTTCCATAATGAGAAGGGTACCATCCATTGGAGTAACAAAAATCACAGCGACAGACTACCTTCCATAATGACAAGGCTCCCATCCATTGGAGTAACAAAAATTTCGACAACAGACTACCTTCCATAATGACAAGGCTACCATCCTTTGGAATGACAAAAATATCGACAACAAACTACCTTACATAATGACAAGGCTACCATCCATTGGAGTAATAAAAATATGAACAACAGACTACCTTCCATAGTGACAAGGCTACCATCCATTGGAGTAACAAAAATCTCGAAAACAGACTACCTTTCATAATGACAAGGCTACCATCTATTGGAGTAACAAAAATATCGACAACAGACTACCTTCCATAATAATAATGCTACCATCCAATGGAGTAACAAAAATCTTGACAAGAGACTACCTTCCATAATGAAAAGGATACCATGCATTGGAGTAACAAAAATATCTAAAAGAGACTATGTTCCATAATGACAAGGCTACTATCCATTGTAGTAACCAAAATCTCGACAATAGACTACCTTCCATAATGACAAGGCTACCATCCATTGGAGTAACAAAAATATGAACAACAGACTACCTTCCATAGTGATGAGGCTACCATCCATTGGAGTGACATAAATCAAAACGACAGACTACCTTCCACAATGACAAGGCTAGCATCCATTGGAGTAACAAAAATCTCTACAACAGACTACCTTCGATAATGACAAGGCTACCATCCTTTGGAATAACAAAAATCTCGACAACAAACTACCTTCCATAATGACAAGGCTACCATCCATTGTAGTAACAAAAATATGAACAATAGACAACCTTCCATAGTGACAAGGCTACCATCCATTGGAGTAAGAAAAATGTAGAAAACAGACTACCTTCCATAATGACAAGGCTCCCATCAATTGGAGTAACAAAAATCTCGACAACAGACTACCTTCCATAATGACAAGGCTACCATGCATTGGAGTAACAAAAATATCTACAATAGACTATGTTCCATAATGACAAGGCTACCATCCGTTGTAGTAACCAAAATATCGACAACAAAATACCTTCCATAATGACAAGGCTACCATCCATTGGAGTAAGAAAAATCTCGACAATAGACTACTTTCCATAATGACAAGGCTACTATCCATTGGATTAACAAAAAAATAAGCAACAGACTACCTTCCATAGTGACAAGGCTACCATCCATTGGAGTGACAGAAATCACAACGATAGACTACCTTCCAGAATGACAAGGCTAGCATTCATTGGAGTAACAAAAATATCGACAATAGACTACCTTCCATAATGACAAGGCTACCATCCATTGGAGTAACAAAAATCTAGACAACAGACTACCTTCCATAATGATAAGGCTACCATGCATTGGAGTAACAAAAATATCTACAATAGACTATGTTCCATAATGACAAGGCTACCATCCATTGTAGTAACCAAAATATCGACAACACAATACCTTCCATAATGACAAGGCTACCATCCCTTAGAGTAACAAAAATCTCGACAATAGACATCCTTCCATAATGATAATGCTAACATCCATTGGAATAAAAAAAATCTCGACAATAGACTACCTTCCATAATGACAAGGCTACCATCCGTTGGAGTAACAAAAATATGAACAACAGACTACCTTCCATAATGACAAGGCTACCTTCCATTGGAGTAAAAAAAATCTCGACAATAGACTACCTTCCATAATGACAAGGCTACCATCCATTTGAGTAACAAAAATATGAACAATAGACTAGCTTCCATAGTTACAAGGCTACAATCCATTGGAGTGACAGAAATCACAACGATAGACTACCTTCCAGAATGACAAGGCTAGCATTCATTGGAGTAACAAAAATCTCGACAATAGACTACCTTCCATAATGACAACGCTACCATCCATTGGAGAAACAAAAATCATGACAACAGACTACCTTTCATAATAACAAGGCTACCCTGCATTGGAGTAACAAAAATATCTACGATAGACTACCTTCCGTAGTGACAAGGCTACCATCCATTGGAGTTACTAAAATATTAACAACATAATACCTTCCATAATGACAAGGCTACCATCCATTAGAGTAACAAAAATCTCGACAATAGACAACCTTCCATAATGACAAGGCTACCATTCATTGGAGTAACAAAAATCTAGACAATAGACTACCTTCCATAATGACAAGGGTACCATCCATTGGAGTAACAAAAATCTCGACAACAAACTACCTTCCATAATGAGAAGGTTCCCATCCATTGGAGTAAAAAAAATATCGACAACAGACTACCTTCCATAATGACAAGGCTAGCATCATTTGGAATAACAAAAATCTCGACAACAAACTACCTTCCATAATGACAAGGCTATCATCCATTGGAGTAACAAAAATATGAACAACAGACTACCTTCCATAGTGAAAAGGCTACCATCCATTGGAGTAACAAAAATCTCGAAAATAGACTACCTTCTATAATGACAAGGCTACCATCCATTGAAGTTACAAAAATCTCGACAACAGAAAACCTTCCATATTGATAATGCTAGCATCCATTGGAGTAACAAAAATCTCGACAATAGACTACCTTCCATAATGACAAGGCTACCATCCATTGGATTAACAAAAATATGAGTAACAGACTACCTTCCATAGTGACAAGGCTACCATCCATTGGAGTGACAAAAATCACAAAACAGACTACCTTCCAGAATGACAAGGCTAGCATTCATTGGAGTAACAAAAACCTCGACAACAGACTACCTTCCATAATTACAAGGCTACCATCCATTGGAGTAACAAAAAGATCGACAACAAACTACCTTCCATAATGATAATGCTACCAACCATTGGAGTAACAAAAATCTTGACAATAGACTACCTTCCATAATGACAAGGCTAGCATTCATTGGAGTAACAAAAATCTTGACAACATACGACCTTCTATAATGACAATGCTACCATCCATTGGAGCAACAAAAACCTTGACAACAGACTACCTTTCATAATGACAAGGCTACCATCCATTGGAGTAACAAAAATATGAACAACATAATACCTTCCATAGTGACAAGGCTACCATCCATTGGAGTGACATAGATCACAATGACAGACTACCTTCCATAATGAAAAGGCTAGCATCTAGTGGAGTAACAAAAATCTCGACAACAAACTACCTTCCATAATGACAAGGGTACCATCCATTGGAGTAACAAAAATCACAACGACAGACTACCTTCCATAATGACAAGGCTCCCATCCATTGGAGTAACAAAAATATCGACAACAGACTACCTTCCATAATGCTAAGGCTACCATCCTTTGGAATGACAAAAATCTCGACAACAAACAACCTTCCATAATGACAAGGCTACCATCCATTGGAGTAATAAAAATATGAACAACAGACTACCTTCCATAGTGACAAGGCTACCATCCATTGGAGTAACACAAATCTCGAAAACAGACTACCTTTCATAATGACAAGGCTACCATCTATTGGGGTAACAAAAATATCGACAACAGACTACCTTCCATAATGGCAAGGCTTCTATCCATTGTAGTAACCAAAATCTCGACAATAGACTACCTTCCATAATGACAAGGCTACCATGCATTGGAGTAACAAAAATATGAACAACAGACTACCTTCCATAGTGATAAGGCTACCATCCATTGGAGTGACATAAATCAAAACGACAGACTACCTTACACAATGACAAGGCTAGCATCCATTGGAGTAACAAAAATCTCGACAACAGACTACCTTCGATAATGACAAGGCTACCATCCTTTGGAATAACAAAAATCTCGACAACAAACTACCTTCCATAATGACAAGGCTACCTTCCATTGTAGTAACAAAAATATGAACAATAGACAACCTTCCATAGTGACAAGGCTACCATCCATTGGAGTAAGAAAAATGTAGAAAACAGACTACCTTCCATAATGAGAAGGCTCCCATCCATTGGAGTAACAAAAATCTTGACAACAAACTACCTTCCATAATGACAAGGCTACCATGCATTGGAGTAACAAAAATATCTACAATAGACTATGTTCCATAATGACAAGGCTACCATCCATTGTAGTAACTAAAATATCGACAACAAAATACCTTCCATAATGACAAGGCTACCATCCATTGGAGTAACAAAAATCTCGACAATAGACTACCTTCCATAATGACAAGGCTATTATCCATTGGATTAACAAAAAAATAAGCAACAAACTACCTTCCATAGTGACAAGGCTACCATCCATTGGAGTGACAGAAATCACAACGATAGACTACCTTCCAGAATGACAAGGCTAGCATTCATTGGAGTAACAAAAATCTCGACAATAGACTACCTTCCATAATGACAAGGCTACCATCCATTGGAGTAACAAAAATCTCGACAACAGACTACCTTCCATAATGATAAGGCTACCATGCATTGGAGTAACAAAAATATCTACAATAGACTATGTTCCATATTGACATGGCTACCATCCATTGTAGTAACCAAAATATCGACAACACAATACCTTCCATAATGACAAGGCTACCATCCATTAGAGTAACAAAAATCTCAACAATAGAAAGCCTTCCATAATGATAATGCTAACATCCATTGGAATAACAAAAATCTCGACAATAGACTACTTTCCATAATGACAAGGCTACCATCCGTTGGAGTAACAAAAATATGAACAAACGACAACCTTCCATAATGACAAGGCTACCTTCCATTGGAATAACAAAAATCTCGACAATAGACTACCTTCCATAATGACAAGGCTACGATCCATTTGAGTAACAAAAATATGAACAATAGACTATCTTCCATTGTTACAAGGCTACAATCCATTGGAGTGACAGAAATCACAATGATAGACTACCTTCCAGAATGACAAGGCTACCATCCATTGGAGTAAGAAAAATGTCGAAAACAGACTATCTTCCATAATGACAAGGCTCCCATCCATTGGAGTAACAAAAATCTCAACAATAGACTACCTTCCATAATGACAAGGCTACCATGCATTGGAGTAACAAAAATATCTACAATAGACTATGTTCCATAGTGACAAGGCTACCATCCATTGTAGTGACCAAAATATCAACAACATAATACCTTCCATAATGACAAGGCTACCATCCATTAGAGTAACAAAAATCCCGACAATAGACAACCTTCCATAATGATAAGGCTACCATCAATTGGAGTAACAAAAATCAAGACAATAGAATACCTTCCATAATGACAAGGGTACCATCCATTGGAGTAACAAAAATCACAACGACAGACTACCTTCCATAATGACAAGGCTCCCATCCATTGGAGTAACAAAAATATCGACAACAGACTACCTTCCATAATGACAAGGCTACCTTCCTTTGGAATGACAAAAATCTCGACAACAAACTACCTTCCATAATGACAAGGCTACCTTCCATTGGAGTAACAAAAATATGAACAACAGACTACCTTCCATAGTGACAAGGCTACCATCCATTGGAGTAACAAAAATCTCGACAATAGACTACCATCTATAATGACAAGGCTATGATCCATTTGAGTAACAAAAATATGAACAATAGACTAGCTTCAATAAATACAAGGCTACAATCCATTGGAGTGACAGAAATCACAACGATAGACTACCTTTCAGAATGACAAGGCTACCATCCATTGGAGTAAGAAAAATGTCGAAAACAAACTACCTTCCATAATGACAAAGCTCCCATACATTGGAGTAACAAAAATCTCGACAACAGACTACCTTCCATAATGACAAGGCTACCATGCATTGGAGTAACAAAAATATCTACAATAGACTATGTTCCATAGTGACAAGGCTACCATCCATTGTAGTGACAAAAATATCAACAACATAATACCTTCCATAATGACAAGGCTACCATCCATTAGAGTAACAAAAATCCCGACAATAGACAACCTTCCATAATGACAAGGCTACCATCCATTGGAGTAATAAAAATCTAGACAATAGACTACCTTCCACAATGACAAGGGTACCATCCATTGGAGTAACAAAAATCACAACGACATACTACCTTCCATAATGACAAGGCTCCCAGCCATTGGAGTAACAAAAATATCGACAATAGACTACCATCCATAATAACAAGGCTACGATCCATTTGAGTAACAAAAATATGAACAATAGACTAGCTTCCATAGTTACAAGGCTACAATCCATTGGAGTGACAAAAATCACAACGATAGACTCCCTTTCAGAATGACAAGGCTACCATCCATTGGAGTAAGAAAAATGTTGAAAATAGACTACCTTCCATAATGACAAGGCTCCCATCCATTGGAGTTACAAAAATCTCGACAACAGACTACCTTCCATAATGATAATGCTACCATACATTGGGGTAACAAAAATCTCGACAAGAGACTACCTTCCATAATGAAAAGGATACCATGCATTGGAGTAACAAAAATATCTACAAGAGACTATGTTCCATAATGACAAGGCTACTATCCATTGTAGTAACCAAAATACGACAATAGACTACCTTCCATAATGACAAGGCTACCATCCATTGGATTAACAAAAAAATGAGCAACAGACTACCTTCCATAGTGACAAGGCTAACATCCATTGGAGTGACACAAATCACAACGATAGACTACCTTCCAGAATGACAAGGCTAACATTCATTGGAGTAACAAAAATATCGACAACAGATTACCTTCCATAATGACAAGGCTACCATCATTTGGAATGACAAAAATCTCGACAACAAACTACCTTCCATAATGACAAGGCTACCATCCATTGGAGTAATAGAAATATGAACAACAGACTACCTTCCATAGTGACAAGGCTAACATCCATTAGAGTAACAAAAATCTCGAAAACAGACTACCTTTCATAATGACAAGGCTACCATCTATTGGAGTAACAAAAATATCGACAACAGACTACCTTCCATAATAATAATGCTACCATCCATTGGAGTAACAAAAATCTCGACAAGAGACTACCTTCCATAATGAAAAGGATACCATGCATTGGAGTAACAAAAATATCTACAAGAGACTATGTTCCATAATGACAAGGCTACTATCCATTGTAGTAACCAAAATCTCGACAATAGACTACCTTCCATAATGACAAGGCTACCATCCATTGGAGTAACAAAAATATGAACAATAGACTACCTTCCATAGTGATAAGGCTACCATCCATTGGAGTGTCATAAATCAAAACGACAGACTACCTTCCACAATGACAAGGCTAGCATCCATTGGAGTAACAAAAATATCGACAACAGACTACCTTCGATAATGACAAGGCTACCATCCTTTGGAATAACAAAAATCTCGACAACAAACTACCTTCCATAATGACAAGGCTACCATCCATTGTAGTAACAAAAATATGAACAATAGACAACCTTCCATAGTGACAAGGCTACCATCCATTGGAGTAAGAAAAATGTAGAAAACAGACTACCTTCCATAATGACAAGGCTCCCATCCATTGGAGTAACAAAAATCTCGACAACAGACTACCTTCAATAATGACAAGGCTACCATGCATTGGAGTAACAAAAATATCTACAATAGTCTATGTTCCATAATGACAAGGCTACCATCCATTGTAGTAACCAAAATATCGACAACAAAATACCTTCCGTAATGACAAGGCTACCATCCATTGGAGTAACAAAAATCTCGACAATAGACTACCTTCCAAAAATATGAACAAGATAATACCTTCCATAGTGATAAGGCTAGCATCCATTGGAGTGACATAAATCACAATGACAGACTACCTTCCATAAGGACAAGGCTATCATCCATTGGAGTAACAAAAATCTCGATAACAAACTACCTTCCATATTGACATGGCTACCATCCATTGAAGTAACAAAAATCTCGACAACAGACTACCTTCCATAATGACAACGCTCCCATCCATTGGAGTAACAAAAATCTCTACAACAAACTACCTTCCATAATGACAAGGCTACCATATATTGGAGTAACAAAAATCTTGACAGCGGACTACCTTCCATAATAACAAGGCTACCATCCATTGGAGAAACAAAAATATCGACAATAGACTACCTTCCATAATGATAAGGATACCATCCATTGGAATAACAAAAATCTAGACAAAAAACTACATTCCATAATGACAACGATACCATCGATTGGAGTAACAAAAACATCGACAACATACTACGTTCCATAATGACAAGGCTACAATCCATTGAAGTAACAAGGATATCGAAAACATACTACCTTCCATAATGACATGGCTAGCATCCATTGGAGTAACAAAAATCTAGAAAACAAACTACCTTCGATAATGACAAGGCTACCATCCATTAGAGTAACCAAAATCTCGACAACAGACAACCTTCCATAATGACAAGGCTACCATCAATTGGAGTAACAAAAATCTCGACAATAGACAACCTTCCATAATGACAAGGCTACCATCCATTGGAGTAACAAAAATGTGAACAGGAGAATACCTTCCATAGTGACAAGGCTAGCATCCATTGGAGTGACATAAATCACAATGACAGACTACCTTCCATAATGACAAGGCTATCATCCATTGGAGTAACAAAAATCTCGACAACAAACTACCTTCCATAATGACAAGGCTACCATCCATTGAAGTAACAAAAATCTCTACAACAGACTACCTTCCATAATGACAACGATACCATCGATTGGAGTAACAAAAACATCGACAACATACTACGTTCCATAATGACAAGGCTACAATCCATTGGAGTAACAAGGATATCGAAAACATACTACCTTCCATAATGACATGGCTAGCATCCGTTGGAGTAATAAAAATATCGACAACAACTACCTTCCATAATAACAAGGCTACCACCCCTTAGAGTAACAAAAATCTAGAAAATAGACTACCTTCGATAATGACAAGGCTACCATCCATTAGATTAACAAAAATCTCGACAACAGACAACCTTCCATAATGACAAGGCTACCATCAATTGGAGTAACAAAAATCTCGACAATAGACTACCTTCCATAATGACAAGGCTACCATCCATTGGAGTAACAAAAATATGAACAAGAGAATACCTTCCATAGTGACAAGGCTACCATCCATTGGAGTGACATAAATCACAATGACAGACTACTTTCCATAATGAGAAGGCTATCATCCATTGGAGTAACAAAAATCTCGACAACAAACTACCTTCCATAATGACAAGGCTACCATCCATTGAAGTAACAAAAATCTCTACAACAAACTACCTTCCATAATGACAAGGCTACCATCCATTGAAGTCACAGAAATCACAACGACAGACTACCTTCCATAATGACAAGGAAAGCATCCATTGGAGTAACAAAAATATCGACAACATACTACCTTCCATAATGACAAGGCTACCATTCATTGGAATAACAAAAATCTTGACAACATACTACCCTCCATAATGACAAGGCTACCATCCATTGGAGTAACAAAAACATCGACAACAGACTACGTTCCATAATGACAAGGCTACCATCCATTGGAGTAACAATATTCTCAACAAGAGACTACCTTCCATAATGAAAAGGCTACAATACATTGGAGTAACAAAGATATCGACAACAGACTACCTTTCATAATGATAATGCTACCATCCATTGGAGTAAAAAAATCTCGACAACAAACTACCTTCCATAATGACAAGGCTACCATGTATTAGAGTAACAAAAATATCTACAATAGACTATGTTCCATAACGACAAGGCTACCATCCATTGTAGTAACCAAAATCTCGACAATAGACTAGCTTTTATAATGACAAGGCTACCATCCATTTGAGTAACAAAAAAATGAACAACAGACTACCTTTGATAGTGACAAGGCTACCATCCATAGTGACGTAATTCACAATGAAAAACTACCTTCCATAATGACAAGGCAAGCATCCATTGGAGTAACAAAAATCTTGAAAACAGACTACCTTCCATAATGACAAGGCTACCATCCATTATAGTAACAAAAATATCGACAACAGACAACCTTCTATAATGATAATTCTACAATCCATTGGAGTAACAAAAATCTCGACAATAGACTACCTTCCATAATGACAAGGATACCATCCATTGGAGTAACAAAAATATGAACAACAGACTACCTTCCATAGTGACAAGGCTACCATCCATTGGAGTAACAAAAATCTCAACAATAGACTACCTTCCATAATGACAAGGCTACCATCCATTGGAGTAACAAAAATATGAACAACAAACTACCTTCCATTGTGACAAGGCTACCATCCATTGGAGTGACAGAAATCACAATGACAGACTACCTTCCATAATGACAAGGAAAGCATCCATTGGAGTAACAAAAATGTCGATAACATACTACCTTCCATAATGACAAGGCTACCATCCATTGGAATAACAAAAATCTCGACAACACACTACCTTCCATAATGACAAGGCTACCATCCATTGGAGTAAGAAAAACATCCACAACAGACTATGTTCCATAATGAGAAGGCTACCATCCATTGGAGTAACAAAATTGTCGACAACAGACTACCATCCACAATGACAATGATACCATCCGTTGGAGTAACAAAAATCACGACAACAGACTACCTTCCATAATGAAAAGGCTACAATCCCTTGGAGTAACAAAGATATCGACAACATAATACCTTCCATAATGACAAGGCTACCATCCATTGGAGTAACTAAAATATCGACAACAGACTACCTTTCATAATGATAATGCTACCATCCATTGGAGTAAAAAAATATCGACAACAGACTACCTTCCATAATGATAAGGCTACCATGCATTAGAGTAACAAAAATATCTACAATAGACTATGTTCCATAACAACAAGGCTAACATCCATTGTAGTAACCAAAATCTAGACAATAGACTAGCTTTTATAATGACAAGGCTACCATCCATTTGAGTAAAAAAAAATTGAACAACAGACTACCTTCGATAGTGACAACGCTACCATCCATTGGAGTGACGTAAATCACAACGACAGACTACCTTCCATAATGAGAAGGCAAACATCCATTGGAGTAACAAAAATGTCGACAACAGATTACCTTCCATAATGACAAGGCTACCATCCCTTGGAGTAACAAATATCTTGAAAACAGACTACCTTCCATAATGACAAGGCTACCATCCATTGGAGTAACAAAAATCTCGACAACGGACTACCTTCCATAATGACAAGGCTACAATCCATTGGAGTAACAAGGATATCGAAAACATACTACCTTCCATAATGACAAGGCTAGCATCCATTGGAGTAATAAAAATATCGACAACAAACTACCTTCCATAATAACAAGGCTACCATCCATTAGACTAACAAAATCTCGAAAATACACTACCTTCGATAATGACAAGGCTACCATCCATTAGAGTAACAAAAATCTCGACAACAGACAACCTTCCATAATGACAAGGCTACCATCCATTGGAATGACAAAAATCTCGACAATAGACTACCTTCCATAATGTCAAGGCTACCATCCATTGGATTAACAAAAATATGAACAAGAGAATACCTTCCATAGTGACAAGGCTAGCATGCATTGGAGTAACAAAAATCTCGACAACAAACTACCTTCCATAATGACAAGGCTACCATCCATTGAAGTAACAAAAATCTCGACAACAGACTACCTTCCATAATATCAACGCTCTCATCCATTGGAGTAATAAAAATATTGACAACAAACTACTTTCCATAATGACAAGGCTACCATTGTTTGGAATAACAAAAATCTCGACAACAAACTACTTTCCATAATGACAACGATACCATCGATTGGAGTAACAAAAACATCGACAACAGACTACGTTCCATAATGACAAGGATATAATCCATTGGAATAAGAAAAATATCGACAATAGACTACCATCCATAATGACAACGATACCATCCATCGGAGTAACAAAAATCTCGACAATAGACTACATTCCATAATGACAAGGCTACCATCCATTGGAGTAACAAAAATCTTGAAAACAGACTACCTTCCATAATGACAAGGTTACCATCCATTAAAGTAACAAAAATCTCGACAATAGACAACCTTCAATAATGACAAGGCTACCATCCATTGGAGTAACAAAAATCTCGACAATAGACTACCTTCCAAAATGACAAGGCTACCATCCATTGGAGTAACAAAAATATGAACAACAGACTACCTTCCATTTTGACAAGGCTACCATCCATTGAAGTGACAGAAATCACAACGACAGACTACCTTCCATAATGACAAGGAAAGCATCCATTGGAGTAACAAAAATATCAACAACATACTACCTTCCATAATGACAAGGCTACCATCCATTGGAATAACAAAAATCTTGACAACAGACTGCCTTCCATAATGACAAGGCTAGCATCCATTGGAGTAATAAAAATATCGACAACAAACTACCTTCCATAATAACAAGGCTACCATCCATTAGACTAACAAAATCTCGAAAATAGACTACCTTCGATAATGACAATGCTACCATCCATTAGAGTAACAAAAATCTCAACAACAGACAACCTTCCATACTGACAAGGCTACCATCCATTGGAGTGACAAAAATCTCGACTATAGACTACCTTCCATAATAACAAGGCTACCATCCATTGGAGTAACAAAAATTTGAACAAGAGAATACCTTCCATAGTGACAAGGCTAGCATCCATTGGAGTGACATAAATCACAACGACAGACTACCTTCCATAATGACAAGGCTATCATCCATTGGAGTAACAAAAATCTCGACAACAAACTACCTTCAATAATGACAAGGCTACCATCCATTGCAGTAACAAAATTCTCGACAACAGACTACCTTCCATAATGTCAACGCTCCCATCCATTGGAGTAATAAAAATATCGACAACAAACTACTTTCCATAATGACAAGGCTACCATCGTTTGGAATAACAAAAATCACGACAACAAACTACTTTCCATAATGACAATGATACCATCGATTGGAGTAACAAAAGCATCGACAACAGACTACGTTCCATAATGAGAAGGATACAATCCATTGGAATAACAAAAATCTCGACAATAGACTACCATCCATAATGACAATGATACCATCCATCGGAGTAACAAAAATCTCGACATTAGACTACATTCCATAGTGACAAGGCTACGATCCATTGGAGTAACAAAAATCTTGAAAACAGACTACCTTCCATAATGACAAGGTTACCATCCATTAGAGTAACAAAAATCTCGACAATAGACAACCTTCAATAATGACAAGGCTACCATCCATTGGAGTAACAAAAATCTCGACAATAGACTACCTTCCATAATGACAAGGCTACCATCCATTGGAGTAACAAAAATATGAACAACAGACTACCTTCCATTTTGACAAGACTACCATCCATTGAAGTGACAGAAATCACAATGACAGAGTACCTTCCATAATGACAAGGAAAGCATCCATTGGAGTAACAAAAATAACGACAACATACTACCTTCCATAATGACAAGGCTACCATCCATTGGAATAACAAAAATCTTGACAACAGACTACCTTCCATAATGACAAGGCTACCATCCATTGGAGTAATAAAAACATCGACAACAGACTACGTTCCATAATGACAAGGCTACCATCCATTGGAATAACAAAATTCTCGACAACAGACTACCATCCATAATGACAATGATACCATCCATTGGAGTAACAAAAATCACGACAACAAACAACCTTCCATAAAGAAAAGGCTACAATACATTGGAGTAACAAAGATATCGACAACAAACTACCTTTCATAATGATAATGCTACCATCCATTGGAGTAAAAAAATCTCGACAACAGACTACCTTCCATAATGACAAGGCTACCATGTATTAGAGTAACAAAAATATCTACAATAGACTATGTTCCATAACGACAAGGCTACCATCCATTGTAGTAACCAAAATGTCGACAATAGACTAGCTTTTATAATGACAAGGCTACCATCCATTTGAGTAACAAAAAAAATGAACAACAGACTACCTTTGATAGTGACAAGGCTACCATCCATTGGAGTGACGTAAATCACAACGACAGACTACCTTCCATAATGACAAGGCAAGCATCCATTGGAGTAACAAAAATCTTGAAAATAGACTACCTTCCATAATGACAAGGCTACCATCCATTGTAGTAACAAAAATCTCGACAACAGACAACCTTCCATAATGATAATTCTACCGTCCATTGGAGTAACAAAAATCTTGACAATAGACTACCTTCCATAATGACAAGGCTACCATCCATTGGAGTAACAAAAATATGAACAACAGACTACCTTCTATAGTGACAAGGCTACCATCCATTGAAGTGACATAAATCACAACGACAGACTACCTTCCATAATGACAAGGCTAGCATCCATTGGAGTAACAAAAATCTCGACAATAGACTACCTTCCATAATGACAAGGCTACCATTCATTGGAGTAACAAAAATATAAACAATAGACTAGCTTCCATAATTACAAGGCTACAATCCATTGGAGTGACAAAAATCACAATGATAGACTACCTTCCCTAATGACAAGGCTAGCATCCATTGGATTAACAAAAATCTCTACAACAAACTACCTTCCATAATGACAAGGCTACCATCCATTGGAGTAACAAAAATCTCGACAGCGGACTACCTTTCATAATGACAAGGCTACCATCCATTGGAGTAACAAAAATATCGACAACAGACTACCTTCCATAATGACAAGGCTACCATCCATTGGAATAACAAAAATCTCGACAATAGACTACTTTCCATAATGACAACGATACCATCGATTGGAGTAACAAAAACATCGACAACAGACTACATTCCATAATGACAAGGCTATAATCCATTGGAATAACAAAAATCTCGACAATAGACTACCATCCATAATGACAATGATACCATCCATTGGAGTAACAAAAATCTCGACAATAGACTACATTCCATAATGACAAGGCTACCATCCATTGGAGTAACAAAAATCTTGAAAACAGACTACCTTCCATAATGACAAGGCTACCATCCATTAGAGTAACAAAAATCTCGACAATAGACAACCTTCAATAATGACAAGGCTACCGTCCATTGGAGTAACAATAATCTCGACAATAGACTACCTTCCATAATGACAAGGCTACCATCTATTGGAGTAACAAAAATATGAATAACAGACTACCTTCCATAGTGACAAGGCTACCATCCATTGGAGTGACAAAAATCACAACGACGAACTACCTTCCATAATGACAAGGAAAGCATCCATTGGAGTAACAAAAATCTCGACAACATACTAGCTTGCATAATGACAAGGCTACCATCCATTGGAATAACAAAAATCTCGACAACAGACTACCTTCCATAATGACAAGGCTACCATCCATTGTAGTAACCAAAATATCGACAAAAAAATACCTTCCATAATGACAAGGCTACCATCCATTAGAGTAACAAAAATCTCGACAATAGGCAACCTTCCATAATGATAATGCTACCATCCATTGGAGTAACAAAAATCTCGACAATAGACTACCTTCCATAATGACAAGGCTGCCATCCATTCGAGTAACAAAAATATGAACAACAAACTACCTTCCATAATGACAAGGCCACCATCCATTGGAGTAACAAAAATCTCGACAATAGACTACCTTCCATAATGACAAGGCTACCATCCATTGGAGTAACAAAAATATGAACAATACACTAGCTTCCATAGTTACAAGGCTACAATCCATTGGAGTGACAGAAATCACAACGATAGACTACCTTCCCTAATGACAAGGCTAGCATCCATTGGAGTAACAAAAATCTCTACAACAAACTACCTTCCATAATGACAAGGCTACCATCCATTGAAGTAACAAAAATCTCGACAACAGACTACCTTCCAGAATGACAAGGCTACCATCCATTGGAGTAACAAAAATATCGACAACAGACTACCTTCCATAATGACAAGGCTACCATCCATTGGAATAACAAAAATCTCTACAACAAACTATTTTCCATAATGACAACGATACCATCGATTGGAGTAACAAAAACATCGACAATAGAATATGTTCCATAATGACAAGGCTACAATCCATTGGAATAAAAAAAATCTTGACAACAAACCACTTTCCATAATGACAATGATACCATCCATTGGAGTAACAAAAATCTCGACAACAGACTACATTCCATAATGACAAGGCTAGCATCCATTGGAGTAACAAAAATCTCGAAAACAGACTACCATCCATAATGACAATGATACCATCCATTGGAGTAACAAAAATCTCGACAAAAGACTACCTTCCATAATGACAAAGCTACAATCGATTGGAGTAAAAAATATATCTACAACATACTACCTTCCAAAATGACAAGGCTACCATCCATTGGAGTAACAAAAATATCGACAACAGACTACCTTCCATAATGATAATGCTACCATCCATTGGAGTAAAAAAATATCGACAACAGACTACCTTCCATAATGAAAAGGATACCATGCATTGGAGTAACAAAAATATCTACAAGAGACTATGTTCCATAATGACAAGGCTACTATCCATTGTAGTAACCAAAATCTCGACAATAAACTACCTTCCATAATGACAAGGCTACCATCCATTGGAGTAACAAAAATATGAACAACAAACTACCTTCCATAGTGACAAGGCTACCATCCATTAGAGTGACATAAATCACAACGACAGACTACCTTCCATAATGACAAGGCTAGCATCCATTGGAGTAACAAAAATCTCGACAACAGACTACCTTCCATAATGACAAGGCTACAATCCATTGGAGTAACAAGGATATCGAAAACATACTACCTTCCATAATGACAAGGATAGCATCCATTGGAGTAATAAAAATATCGACAACAAACTACCTTCCATAATAACAAGGCTACCATCCATTAGAGTAACAAAAATCTCGAAAACAGACTACCTTCGATAATGACAAGGCTACCATCCATTAGAGTAACAAAAATCTCGACAATAGACAACCTTCCATAATGACAAGGCTACCATCCATTGGAGTAACAAAAATCTCGACAATAGACTACCTTCCATAATGACAAGGCTACCATCCATTGGAGTAACAAAAATATGAACAAGAGAATACCTTCCATAGTGATAAGGCTAGCATCCATTGGAGTAACATAAATCACAACGACAGACTACCTTCCACAATGACAAGGCTATCATCCATTGGAGTAACAAAAATCTCGACAATAAACTACTTTCCATAATGACAAGGCTACCATCCATTGAAGTAACAAAAATCTCGACAACAGACTACCTTCCATAATGACAACGTTCCCATCCTTTGGAGTAACAAAAATATCGACAACAAACTACCTTCCATAATGACAAGGCTACCATCCTTTGGAATAACAAAAATCTCGACAACAAACTACCTTCCATAATGACAAGGCTACCATCCATTGTAGTAACAAAAATATGAACAAAAGACTACCTTCCATATTGACAAGGCTACCATCCATTGGAGTAAAAAAAAATCTCAAAAACAGACTACCTTCCATAATGACAAGGCTACCATCCGTTGGAGTAACAAAAATCTCGACAACAGACTACCTTCCATAATGACAAGGCTACCATGCATTCGAGTAACAAAAATATCTACAATAGACTATGTTCCATAATAACAATGCTACAATCCATTGTAGTAACCAAAATATCGACAACAAAATACCTTCCATAATGACAAGGCTACCATCCATTAGAGTAACAAAAATCTCGACAATTGACAACCTTTCATAATGATAATGCTACCATCCATTGGAGTAACAACTATCTCGACAATAGACTACCTTCCATAATGACAAGGCTACCATCCATTCGAGTAACAAAAATATGAACAACAAACTACCTTCCATAATGACAAGGCTACCATCCATTGGAGTAACAAAAATCTCGACAATAGAATACCTTCCATAATGACAAGGCTACCATCCATTGGAGTAACAAAAATATGAACAATAGACTAGATTCATAGTTACAAGGCTACAATCCATTGGAGTTCCAAAAATCACAATGATAGACTACCTTCCCTAATGACAAGGCTAGCATCCATTGGAATAACAAAAATCTCTACAATAAACTACCTTCCATAATGAAAAGGCTACCATCCATTGGAGTAACAAAAATCACGACAGAGGACTACCTTCCATAATGACAAGGCTACCATCCATTGGAGTAACAAAAATATCGACAACAGACTACCTTCCATAATGACAAGGCTACCATCCATTGGAATAACAAAAATCTC
This sequence comes from Vicia faba, assembly GCA_948472305.1. Lineage (NCBI taxonomy): Eukaryota > Viridiplantae > Streptophyta > Magnoliopsida > Fabales > Fabaceae > Vicia > Vicia faba. The sequence continues at coordinate 557,882,851 of OX451739.1, read as the reverse complement.
GACAACAAACTACTTTCCATAATGACAACGATACCATCGATTGGAGTAACAAAAACATCGACAACAGACTACGTTCCATAATGACAAGGCTACAATCCATTGGAGTAACAAGGATATCGAAAACATACTACCTTCCATAATGACAAGGCTAGCATCCATTGGAGTAATAAAAATATTGATAACAACTACCTTCCATAATAACAAGGCTACCATCCATTAGAGTAACAAAAATCTCGAAAATAGACTACCTTCGATAATGACAAGGCTACCATCCATTAGAGTAACAAAAATCTCTACAACAGACAACCTTCCATAATGACAAGGCTACCATCCATTAGAGTAACAAAAATCTCGACAATAGACTACCTTCCATAATGACAAGGCTACCATCCATTGGAGTAACAAAAATATGAACAAGAGAATACCTTCCATTGTGACAAGGCTATCTTCCATAATGACAAGGCTACCATCCATTGGAGTAACAAAAATCTCGACAAGAGACTACATTCCATAATGACAATGCTCCCATGCATTGGAGTAACAAAAATATCGACAACAAACTACCTTCCATAATGACAAGGCTACCATCCTTTGGAATAACAAAAATCTCGACAACAAACTACCTTCCATAATGACAAGGCTACCATCCATTGTAGTAACAATAATATGAAAAAGAGACTACCTTCCATAGTGACAAGGCTACTATCCATTGGAGTAAGAAAAGACTCGAAAACAGACTACCTTCCATAATGACAAGGCTACCATCCATTGGAGTAACAAAAATCTCGACAACATACTACCTTCCATAATGACATGGCTACCACGCATTGGAGTAACAAAAATATCTACAATAGACTATGTTCCATAATGACAAGGCTACAATCCATTGTAGTAACCAAAATATCAACAACAAAATACCTTCCATAATGACAAGGCTACCATCCATTAGTGTAACAAAAATCTCGACAATAGACAACCTTCCATAATGATAATGCTACCATCCATTGGAGTAACAAAAATCTCGACAATAGACTACCTTCCATAATGACAAGGCTACCATCCATGCGAATAACAAAAATATGAACAACAAACTACCTTCCATAATGACAAGGCTACCATCCATTAGAGTAATAAAAATCTAGACAATAGAATACCTTCCATAATGACAAGGCAACCATCCATTGGAGTAACAAAAATATAAACAATAGACTAGCTTGATAGTTACAAGGCTACAATCCATTGGAGTGCCAAAAATCACAATGATAGACTACCTTCCCTAATGACAAGGCTAGCATCCATTAGAGTAACAAATATCTCTACAACAAACTACCTTCCATAATGACAAGGCTACCATCCATTGGAGTAACAAAAATCTCGACAGCAGACTACCTTCCATAATGACAAGGCTACCATCCATTGCAGTAACAAAAATATCAACAACAAACTACCTTCCATAATGACAAGGCTACCATCCATTGGAATAACAAAAATCTCGACAACAAACTGCTTTCCATAATGACAACGATACCATCTATTGGAGTAACAAAAACATCGATAACAGACTACATTCCATAATGACAAGGCTACAATCAATTGGAGTAACAAGGATATCGAAAACATACTACCTTCCATAATGACAAGGCTAGCATCCATTGGAGTAATAAAAATATCGATAACATCTACCTTCCATAATAACAAGGCTACCATCCATTAGAGTAACAAAAATCTCTAAAATAGACTACCTTCGATAATGACAAGGCTACCATCCATTAGAGTAACAAAAATCTCGACAACAGACAACCTTCCGTAATGACAAGGCTACCATCCATTGGAGTAAGAAAAATCTCGACAATAGACTACCTTCCATAATGACAAGGCTACCATCCATTGGAGTAACAAAAATATGAACAAGAGAATACCTTCCATAGTGACAAGGATAGCATCCATTGAAATGACATAAATTACAATGACAGACTACCTTCCATAATGACAAGGCTATCATCCATTGGAGTAACAAAAATCTCGACAACAAACTACCTTCTATAATGACAAGGATACCATCCATTGAAGTAACAAAAATCTCGACAAGAGACTACATTCCATAATGACAACGCTCCCATCCATTGGAGTAACAAAAATATCGACAACAAACTACCTTCCATAATGACAAGGCTGCCATCCTTTGGAATAACAAAAATCTCGACAACAAACTACCTTCCATAATGACAAGGCTACCATCCATTGTAGTAACAATAATATGAACAACAGACTACCTTCCATAGTGACAAAGCAACTATCCATTGGAGTAACAAAAATCTCGACAACATACTACCTTCCATAATGACAAGGCTACCATGCATTGGAGTAACAAAAATATCTACCATAGACTATGTTCCATAATGACAAGGCTACAATCCATTGTAGTTACCAAAACATAGACAACAAAATACCTTCCATAATGACAAGGCTACCATCCATTAGAGTAACAAAAATCTCGACAATAGACAACCTTCCATAATGATAATGCTACCATCCATTGGAGTAACAAAAATCTCGACAATAGACTACCTTCCATAATGACAAGGATACCATCCATTCGAGTAACAAAAATATAAACAACAAACTACCTTCAATAATGACAAGGCTACCATCCATTGGAGTAACAAAAATCTCGACAATAGACTACCTTCCATAATGACAAGGCTACCATCCATTCGAGTAACAAAAATATGAACAACAAACTACCTTCCATAATGACAAGGCTACCATCCATTGGAGTAACAAAAATCTCGACAATAGACTACCTTCCATAATGACGAGGTTACCATCCATTGGAGTAACAAAAATATGAACAATAGACTAGCTTCATAGTTACAAGGCTACAATCCATTAGAATGACAAAAATCACAATGATAGACTACCTTCCCTAATGACAAGGCTAGCATCCATTGGAGTAACAAAAAAAACTACAACAAACTACCTTCCATAATGACAAGGCTACCATAAATTGTAGTAACAAAAATATGAACAACAGACTACATTCCATAGTGACAAGGCTACCATCCATTGGAGTAAAAAAAAATCTCGTAAACAGACTACCTTCCATAATGACAAGGCTACCATCCATTGGAGTAACAAAAATCTCGACAAGAGACTACATTCCATAATGACAACGCTCCCATGCATTGGAGTAACAAAAATATCGACAACAAACTACCTTCCATAATGACAAGGCTACCATCCTTTGGAATAACAAAAATCTCTACAACAAACTACCTTCCATAATGACAAGGCTACCATCCAATGTAGTAACAATAATATGAAAAACAGACTACCTTCCATAGTGACAAGGCTACTATCCATTGGAGTAAGAAAAGACTCGAAAATAGACTACCTTCCATAATGACAAGGCTACCATCCATTGGAGTAATAAAAATCTCGACAACATACTACCTTCCATAATGACAAGGCTACCATGCATTGGAGTAACAAAAATATCTACAATAGACTATGTTCCATAATGACAAGGCTACAATCACTTGTAGTAACCAAAATATCAACAACAAAATACCTTCCATAATGACAAGGCTACCATCCATTAGTGTAACAAAAATCTCGACAATAGATAACCTTCCATAATGATAATGCTACCATCCATTGGAGTAACAAAAATCTCGACAATAGACTACCTTCCATAATGACAAGGCTACCATCCATTCGAATAACAAAAATATGAACAACAAACTACCTTCCATAATGACAAGGCTACCATCCATTAGAGTAATAAAAATCTAGACAATAGAATACCTTCCATAATGACAAGGCAACCATCCATTGGAGTAACAAAAATATAAACAATAGACTAGCTTGATAGTTACAAGGCTATAATCCATTGGAGTGCCAAAAATCACAATGATAGACTACCTTCCCTAATGACAAGGCTAGCATCCATTAGAGTAACAAATATCTCTACAACAAACTACCTTCCATAATGACAAGGCTACCATCCATTGGAGTAACAAAAATCTCGACAGCAGACTACCTTCCATAACGACAAGGCTACCATCCATTGGAGTAACAAAAATATCAACAACAAACTACCTTCCAAAATGACAAGGCTACCATCCATTGGAATAACAAAAATCTCGACAACAAACTGCTTTCCATAATGACAACGATACCATCTATTGGAGTAACAAAAACATCGACAACAGACTACGTTCCATAATGACAAGGCTACAATCAATTGGAGTAACAAGGATATCGAAAACATACTACCTTCCATAATGACAAGGCTAGCATCCATTGGAGTAATAAAAATATCGATAACATCTACCTTCCATAATAACAAGGCTACCATCCATTAGAGTAACAAAAATCTCTAAAATAGACTACCTTCGATAATGACAAGGCTACCATCCATTAGAGTAACAAAAATCTCGACAACAGACAACCTTCCGTAATGACAAGGCTACCATCCATTGGAATAAGAAAAATCTCGACAATAGACTACCTTCCATAATGACAAGGCTACCATCCATTGGAGTAACAAAAATATGAACAAGAGAATACCTTCCATAGTGACAAGGATAGCATCCATTGGAGTGACATAAATCACAATGACAGACTACCTTCCATAATGACAAGGCTATCATCCATTGGAGTAACAAAAATCTCGACAACAAACTACCTTCCATAATGACAAGGATACCATCCATTGAAGTAACAAAAATCTCGACAAGAGACTACATTCCATAATGACAACGCTCCCATCCATTGGAGTAACAAAAATATCGACAACAAACTACCTTCCATAATGACAAGGCTGCCATCCTTTGGAATAACAAAAATCTCGACAACATACTACCTTCCATAATGACAAGGCTACCATGCATTGGAGTAACAAAAATATCTACAATAGACTATGTCCCATAATGACAAGGCTACAATCCATTGTAGTAACCAAAATATAGACAACAAAATACCTTACATAATGACAAGGCTACCATCCATTAGTGTAACAAAAATCTCGACAATAGACAACCTTCCAAAATGATAATGCTACCATCCATTGGAGTAACAAAAATCTCGATAATAGGCTACCTTCCACAATGACAAGGCTACCATCCATTCGAGTAACAAAAATATGAACAATAATCTAGCTTCAGAGTTACAAGGCGACAATCCATTGGAGTGACAAAAATCACAATGATAGACTGCCTTCCCTAATGACAAGACTAGCATCCATTGGAGTAACAAAAATCTCTACAACAAACTACCTTCCATAATGACAAGGCTACCATCCATTGAAGTAACAAAAATCTCGACAGCAGACTACCTTCCATAATGACAAGGCTACCTTCCATTGGAGTAACAAAAATATCAACAACAGACTACCTTCCATAATGACAAGGCTACCATCCAGTGGAATAACAAAAATCTCGACAACAAACTACTTTACATAATCACAACGATACCATCGATTGGAATAACAAAAACATCGACAATAGACTACGTTCCATAATGACAAGGCTACAATCCATTGGAGTAACAAGGATATCGAAAACATACTACCTTCCATAATGATAAGCCTAGCATCCATTGGAGTAATAAAAATATCGACAACAACTACCTTCCATAATAACAAGGCTATCATCCATTAGAGAAACATAAATCTCGAAAACAGACTACCTTCGATAATGACAAGGCTACCATCCATTTGAGTAACAAAAATCTCGACAACAGACAACCTTCCATAACGACAAGGCTACCATCCATTGGAGTAACAAAAATCTCGACAATAGACTACCTTCCATAATGACAAGGCTACCATCCATTGGAGTAACAAAAATATGAACAAGAGAATACCTTCAATAGTGACAAGGCTACCATCCATTGTAGTAAAAAAAATATGAAGAACAGACTACCTTCCATAGTGACAAGGCTACCATCCATTGGAGTAAGAAAAATCTTGAAAACAGACTACCTTCCATAATGACAAGGCTACCATCCATTGGAGTAACAAAAATCTCAACAACATAATACCTTCCATAATGAAAAGGCTACCATGCATTGGAGTAACAAAAATATCTACAATAGACTATGTTCTATAATGACAAGGCTACAATCCATTGTAGTAACCAAAATATAGACAACAAAATACCTTACATAATGACAAGGCTACCATCCATTAGGGTAACAAAAATCTCGACAATAGACAACCTTCCAAAATGATAATGCTACCATCCATTGGAGTAACAAAAATCTCGACTATAGACTACCTTTCATAATGACAAGGCTACCATCCATTCGAATAACAAAAATCTTGACAACAAACTACTTTCCATAATGACAATGATACCATCGATTGGAGTAACAAAAACATCGACAACAAACTACGTTCCATAATGACAAGGCTACAATCCATTGGAATAACAAAAATCTCGACAATAGACTACCATCCATAATGACAACGATACCATCCATCGGAGTAACAAAAATCTCGACAATAGACTACATTCCATAATGACAAGGCTACCATCCATTAGAGTAACAAAAATCCATGAAACAGACTACCTGCCATGATGACAAGGTTACCATCCATTAGAGTAACAAAAATCTCGACAATAGACAACCTTCAATAATGACAAGGCTACCATCCATTGGAGTAACAAAAATCTCGACAATAGACTACCTTCCATAATGACAAGGCTACCATCCATTGGAGTAACAAAAATATGAACAACAGACTACCTTCCATTGTGACAAGGCTACCATCCATTGGAGTGACAGAAATCACAACGACAGACTACCTTCCATAATGACAAGGAAAGCATCCATTGGAGTAACACAAATCTCGATAACATACTACCTTCTATAATGACAAGGCTACCATCCATTGGAGTAACAAAAATCACGACAACAGACTACCTTCCATAATGAAAAGGCTACAATCCATTGGAGTAACAAAGATATCGACAACATAATACCTTCCATAATGACAAGGCTACCATCCATTGGAGTAACTAAAATATCGGCAACAGACTACCTTTCATAATGATAATGCTACGATCCATTTGAGTAAAAAAATCTCGACGACATACTACCTTCCATAATGACAAGGCTCCCATGCATTAGAATAACAAAAATATCTACAATAGACTATGTTCCATAACAACAAGGCTAACATCCATTGTAGTAACCAAAATCTCGACAATAGACTAGCTTTTATAATGACAAGGCTACCATCCATTTGAGTAAAAAAAAATGAACAACAGACTTCCTTCAATAGTGACAACTCTACCATCCATTGGAGTGACGTAAATCACAATGACAGACTACCTTCCATAATGACAAGGCAAGTATCCATTGGAGTAACAAAAATCTCGACAACAGATTTCCTTCCATAATGACAAGGCTACCATCCATTGGAGTAACAAAAATCTTGAAAACGACTACCTTCCATAATGACAAGGCTACCAACCATTGGAGTAACAAAAATCTCGACAACAGACAACCTTCCATAATGATAATTCTACCATCCATTGGAGTAACAAAAATCTCGACAATAGACTACCTTCCATAATGACAAGGCTAACATCCATTGGAGTAATAAAAATATGAACAACAGACTACCTTCCATAGTGACAAGCCTACCATCCATTGGAGTGACATAAATCACAACGACAGACTACCTTCCATAATGACAAGGCTAGCATCCATTGGAGTAACAAAAATATCGACAACAAACTAACTTCCATAATGAAAAGGCTACCATCCATTGAAGTAACAACAATCTCGACATAAGACTACCTTCCGTAATGACAAGGCTCCCATCCATTGGAGGAACAAAAATATCGACAACAAACTACCTTCCATAATGACAAGGCTACCTTCCATTGTAGTAACCAAATTCTCGACAGTAGACTACCTTTTATAATGATGAGGCTACCATCCATTGGAGTAACAAAATAATCAACAACAGACTACATTCAATAGTGACAAGGCTACCATCCATTGAAGTGACATAAATCACAACGACAGACTATCTTCCATAATGACAAGGCAAGCATCCATTGGAGTAACAAAAATCTCAACAATAGACTACCTTCCATAATGACAAGGCTACCATCCATTGGAGTAACAAAAATATAAACAATAGACTAGCTTCCATAATTACAAGGCTACAATCCATTGGAGTGACAAAAATCACAATGATAGACTACCTTCCCTAATGACAAGGCTAACATCCATTGGAGTAACAAAAATCTCTACAACAAACTACCTTCCATAATGACAAGGCTACCATCCATTGGAGTACCAAAAATCTCGAAAACATACTATTTTTCATAATGACAAGGATAACATCGATTGGAGTAACAAAAACATCGACAACATACTACGTTCCATAATGACAAGGCTACAATCCATTAGAATAACAAAAATCTCGACAATAGACTACCATCCATAATGACAATGATACCATCCATTAGAGTAATAAAAATATCGACAATAGACTACATTCCATAATGACAAGGCTACCATCTATTGGAGTAACAAAAATCTTGAAAACAAACTACCTTCAATAATAAGAAGGCTACCATCCATTAGAGTAACAAAAATCTCGACAATAGACAACCTTTAATAATGACAAGGCTACCATCCATTGGAGTAACAAAAATCTCGACAATAGACTACCTTCCATAATTACAAGGCTACCATCTATTGGAGTAACAAAAATATGAACAACAAACTACCTTCCATAGTGACAAGGCTACCATCCATTGGAGTGACAAAAATCACAACGATAAACTACCTTCCATAATGACAAGGAAAGCATCCATTGGAGTAAAAAAATCTCGACGACAGACTACCTTCCATAATGACAAGGCTACCATGCATTAGAATAACAAAAATATCTACAATAGACTATGTTCCATAACAACAAGGCTAACATCCATTGTAGTAACCAAAATCTCGACAATAGACTAGCTTTTATAATGACAAGGCTACCATCCATTTGAGTAAAAAAAATGAACAACAGACTACCTTCAATAGTGACAACTCTACCATCCATTGGAGTGACGTAAATCACAACGACACACTACCTTCCATAATGACAAGGCAAGTATTCCATTGGAGTAACAAAAATCTCGACAACAGATTTCCTTCCATAATGACAAGGCTACCATCCATTGGAGTAACAAAAATCTTGAAAACGACTACCTTCCATAATGACAAGGCTACCAACCATTGGAGTAACAAAAATCTCGACAACAGACAACCTTCCATAATGATAATTCTACCATCCATTGGAGTAACAAAAATCTCGACAATAGACTACCTTCCATAATGATAATGCTACCATCCATTGGAGTAACAAAAATCTTGATAATAGGCTACCTTCCATAATGACAAGGCTACCATCCATTCGAGTAACAAAAATATGAACAATAATCTAGCTTCATAGTTACAAGGCGACAATCCATTGGAGTGACAAAAATCACAATGATAGACTGCCTTCCCTAATGACAAGACTAGCATCCATTGGAGTAACAAAAATCTCTACAACAAACTACCTTCCATAATGACAAGGCTACCATCCATTGAAGTAACAAAAATCTCGACAGCAGACTACCTTCCATAATGACAAGGCTACCTTCCATTGGAGTAACAAAAATATCAACAACAGACTACCTTCCATAATGACAAGGCTACCATCCAGTGGAATAACAAAAATCTCGACAACAAACTACTTTACATAATCACAACGATACCATCGATTGGAATAACAAAAACATCGACAATAGACTACGTTCCATAATGACAAGGCTACAATCCATTGGAGTAACAAGGATATCGAAAACATACTACCTTCCATAATGATAAGCCTAGCATCCATTGGAGTAATAAAAATATCGACAACAACTACCTTCCATAATAACAAGGCTATCATCCATTAGAGAAACATAAATCTCGAAAACAGACTACCTTCGATAATGACAAGGCTACCATCCATTAGAGTAACAAAAATCTCGACAACAGACAACCTTCCATAACGACAAGGCTACCATCCATTGGAGTAACAAAAATCTCGACAATAGACTACCTTCCATAATGACAAGGCTACCATCCATTGGAGTTACAAAAATATGAATAAGAGAATACCTTCAATAGTGACAAGGCTACCATCCATTGTAGTAACAAAAATATGAACAACAGACTACCTTCCATAGTGACAAGGCTACCATCCATTGGAGTAAGAAAAATCTTGAAAACAGACTACCTTCCATAATGACAAGGCTACCATCCATCGGAGTAACAAAAATCTCAACAACATAATGCCTTCCATAATGACAAGGCTACCATGCATTGGAGTAACAAAAATATCTACAATAGACTATGTTCTATAATGACAAGGCTACAATCCATTGTAGTAACCAAAATATAGACAACAAAATACCTTACATAATGACAAGGCTACCATCCATTAGAGTAACAAAAATCTCGACAATAGACAACCTTCCAAAATGATAATGCTACCATCCATTGGAGTAACAAAAATCTCGACAATAGACTACCTTTCATAATGACAAGGCTACCATCCATTCGAATAACAAAAATCTTGACAACAAACTACTTTCCATAATGACAATGATACCATCGATTGGAGTAACAAAAACATCGACAACAAACTACGTTCCATAATGACAAGGCTACAATCCATTGGAATAACAAAAATCTCGACAATAGACAACCATCCATAATGACAACGATACCATCCATCGGAGTAACAAAAATCTCGACAATAGACTACATTCCATAATGACAAGGCTACCATCCATTCGAGTAACAAAAATCTATGAAACAGACTACCTGCCATGATGACAAGGTTACCATCCATTAGAGTAACAAAAATCTCGACAATAGACAACCTTCAATAATGACAAGGCTACCATCCATTGGAGTAACAAAAATCTCGACAATAGACTACCTTCCATAATGACAAGGCTACCATCCATTGGAGTAACAAAAATATGAACAACAGACTACCTTCCATTGTGACAAGGCTACCATCCATTGGAGTGACAGAAATCACAACGACAGACTACCTTCCATAATGACAAGGACAACATCCATTGGAGTAACACAAATCTCGATAACATACTACCTTCCATAATAACAAGGCTACCATCCATTGGAGTAACAAAAATCACGACAACATACTACCTTCCATAATGAAAAGGCTACAATCCATTGGAGTAACAAAGATATCGACAACATAATACCTTCCATAATGACAAGGCTACCATCCATTGGAGTAACTAAAATATCGACAACAGACTACCTTTCATAATGATAATGCTACCATCCATTGGAGTAAAAAAATCTCGACGACATACTACCTTCCATAATGACAAGGCTACCATGCATTAGAATAACAAAAATATCTACAATAGACTATGTTCCATAACAACAAGGCTAACATCCATTGTAGTAACCAAAATCTCGACAATAGACTAGCTTTTATAATGACAAGGCTACCATCCATTTGAGTAAAAAAAAATGAACAACAGACTACCTTCAATAGTGACAACTCTACCATCCATTGGAGTGACGTAAATCACAACGACAGACTACCTTACATAATGACAAGGCAAGTATCCATTGGAGTAACAAAAATCTCGACAACAGATTTCCTTCCATAATGACAAGGCTACCATCCATTGGAGTAACAAAAATCTTGAAAATGACTACCTTCCATAATGACAAGGCTACCAACCATTGGAGTAACAAAATTCTCGACAACAGACAACCTTCCATAATGATAATTCTACCATCCATTGGAGTAACAAAAATCTCGACAATAGACTACCTTCCATAATGACAAGGCTAACATCCATTGGAGTAATAAAAATATGAACAACAGACTACCTTCCATAGTGACAAGCCTACCATCCATTGGAGTGACATAAATCACAAGGACAGACTACCTTCCATAATGACAAGGCTAGCATCCATTGGAGTAACAAAAATATCGACAACAAACTAACTTCCATAATGAAAAGGCTACCATCCATTGAAGTAACAACAATCTCGACATAAGACTACCTTCCGTAATGACAAGGCTCCCATCCATTGGAGGAACAAAAATATCGACAACAAACTACCTTCCATAATGACAAGGCTACCTTCCATTGTAGTAACCAAATTCTCGACAGTAGACTACCTTTTATAATAATGAGGCTACCATCCATTGGAGTAACAAAATAATGAACAACAGACTACATTCAATAGTGACAAGGCTACCATCCACTGAAGTGACATAAATCACAACGACAGACTATCTTCCATAATGACAAGGCAAGCATCCATTGGAGTAACAAAAATCTCGACAATAGACTACCTTCCATAATGACAAGGCTACCATCCATTGGAGTAACAAAAATATAAACAATAGACTAGCTTCCATAATTACAAGGCTACAATCCATTGGAGTGACAAAAATCACAATGATAGACTACCTTCCCTAATGACAAGGCTAACATCCATTGGAGTAACAAAAATCTCTACAACAAACTACCTTCCATAATGACAAGGCTACCATCCATTGGAGTACCAAAAATCTCAAAAACATACTACTTTTCATAATGAGAAGGATAACATCGATTGGAGTAACAAAAACATCGACAACATACTACGTTCCATAATGACAAGGCTACAATCCATTGGAATAACAAAAATCTCGACAATAGACTACCATCCATAATGACAATGATACCATCCATTAGAGTAATAAAAATATCGACAATAGACTACATTCCATAATGACAAGGCTACCATCTATTGGAGTAACAAAAATCTTGAAAACAAACTACCTTCAATAATAAGAAGGCTACCATCCATTAGAGTAACAAAAATCTCAACAATAGACAACCTTTAATAATGACAAGGCTACCATCCATTGGAGTAACAAAAATCTCGACAATAGACTACCTTCCATAATGACAAGGCTACCATCTATTGGAGTAACAAAAATATGAACAACAAACTACCTTCCATAGTGACAAGGCTACCATCCATTGGAGTGACAAAAATCACAACGACAAACTACCTTCCATAATGACAAGGAAAGCATCCATTGGAGTAACAAAAATCTCGACAACATACTAGCTTGCATAATGACAAGGCTACCGTCCATTAGAATAACAAAAATCTCGACAACAGACTACCTTCCATAATGACAAGGCTACCATCCATTGGAGTAACAAAAACATCGACAACAGACTATGTTCCATAATGACAAGGCTACCATCCATTGGAGTAACAAAATTCTCGACAACAGACTACCATCAACAATGACAATGATACCATCCATTGGAGTAACAAAAATCACGACAACAGACTACCTTCCATAATGAAAAGGCTACAATCCATTGAAGTAACAAAGATATCGACAACACAATACCTTCCATAATGACAAGGCTACCATCCATTGGAGTAACAAAAATATCGACAACAGACTTCCTTTCATAATGATAATGCTACCATTCATTGGAGTAAAAAAATCTCGAAAACTGACTACCTTCCATAATGAAAAGGCTACCATGCATTGGAGTAACAAAAATATCTACAATAGACTATGTTCCATAACGACAAGGCTACCTTCCATTGTAGTAACCAAAATCTCGACAAAAGACTTTCTTTTATAATGACAAGGCTAACATCCATTTGAGTTACAAAAAAAATGAACAACGGACTACCTTCGATAGTGACAAGGCTACCATCCATTGGGGTGACGTAAATCACAACGACAGACTACCTTCCATAATGACAAGGCAAGCATCCATTGGAGTAACAAAAATCTCGACAACAAATTACCTTCCATAATGACAAGGCAACCATCCATTGGAGTAACAAAAATCTTGAAAACAAACTACCTTCCATAATGACAAGGCTACCATCCATTGGAGTAACAAAAATCATGACAATAAACAACCTTCCATAATGATAATTCTACCATCCATTGGGGTAACAAAAACCTCGACAATTGACTACCTTCCATAATGACAAGGCTACCATCCATTGGAGTAACAAAAATATGAACAACAGACTACCTTCCATAATGACAAGGCTACCATCCATTGGAGTGACAGAAATCACAACGACAGACTACCTTCCATAATTACAAGGCTACCATCCATTGAAGTAACAAAAATCTCGACAACAGACTACCTTCCGTAATGTCAAGGCTCCCATCCATTGGAGTAACAAAAATATCAACAACAAACTACCTTCCGTAATGACAAGGCTACCATCCATTGTAGTAACCAAATTCTCGACAATAGACTACCTTTTATAATGATGAGGCTACCATCCATTGGAGTAACAAAATAATGAACAACAGACTACCTTTGATAGTGACAAGGCTACCATCCATTGGAGTGACATAAATCACAACGACGAACTATCTTCCATAATGACAAGGCAAGCATCCATTGGAGTAACAAAAATCTCGACAATAGACTACCTTCCATAATGACAAGGCTACCATCCATTGGAGTAACAAAAATATAAACAATAGACTAGCTTCCATAGTTACATGGCTACAATCCATTGGACTGACAAAAATCACAATGATAGACTACCTTCCCTAATGACAAGGCTAGCATCCATTGGAGTAACAAAAATCTCTACAACAAACTACCTTCCATAAGGACAAGGCTACCATCCATTGGAGTAACAAAAATCTCGACAGTGGACTACCTTCCATAATGACAAGGCTACCATCCATTGGAGTAACAAAAATATCGACAACAGACTACCTTCCATAATGACAAGGCTACCATCCATTGGAATAACAAAAATCTCGACAACAAACTACTTTCCATAATGACAACGATACCATCGATTGGAGTAACAAAAACATCGACAACAGACTACGTTCCATAATGACAAGGCTACAATCCATTGGAATAACAAAAATCTCGACAATAGACTACCATCCATAATGACAATGATACCATCCATCGGAGTAACGAAAATCTCGTCAATAGACTACATTCCATAATTACAAGGCTACCATCCATTGGTGTAACAAAAATCTTGAAAACAGACTACCTTCCATAATGACAAGGTTACCATCCATTAGACTAACAAAAATCTCGACAATAGACAACCTTCAATAATGACAAGGCTACCATCCATTGGAGTAACAAAAATCTCGACAATAGACTACCTTCCATAATGACAAGGCTACCATCCATTGGAGTAAGAAAAATATGAACAATAGACTACCTTCCATTGTGACAAGGCTACCATCCATTGGAGTGACAGAAATCAAAACGACAGACTACCTTCCATAATGACAAGGAAATCATCCATTGGAGTAACAAAAATCTCGACAATATACTACGTTCCATAATGACAAGGCTACCATCCATTGGAATAACAAAAATCTCGACAACATACTACCTTCCATAATGACAATGATACCATCCATTGGAGTAACAAAAACATCGACAACAGACTACGTTCCATAATGACAAGGCTACCATCCATTGGAGTAACAAAATTCTCGAAAACAGAATACCATCCATAATGACAATGATACCATCCGTTGGAGTATGAAAAATCACGACAACAGACTACCTTCCATTGTGACAAGGCTACAATCCATTGGAGTAACAAAGATATCAACAACATAATACCTTCCATAATGACAAGGCTAGCATCCATTGGAGTAACAAAAATCTATACAACAAACTACCTTCCATAATGACAAGGCTACCATCCATTGGAGTAACAAAAATCTCGACAGTGGACTGCCTTCCATAATGACAAGGCTACCATCCATTGGAGTAACAAAAACATCGACAACAGACTACGTTCCATAATGACAAGGCTACCATCCATTGGAATAAGAAAAATCTCGACAATAGCCTACCATCCATAATGACAACGATACCATCCATCGGAGTAACAAAAATCCTGACAATAGACTACATTCCATAATGACAAGGCTACCATCCATTGGTGTAACAGAAATCTTGAAAACAGACTACCTTCCATAATGACAACGATACCATCCATCGGAGTAACAAAAATCCTGACAATAGACAACCTTCAATAATGACAAGGCTACCATCCATTGGAGTAACAAAAATCTCGACAATAGACGACCTTCCATAATGACAAGGCTACCATCCATTGGAGTAACAAAAATATGAGCAACAAACTACCTTCCATTGTGAGAAGGCTACCATCCATTGGAGTGACATAAATCACAACGACAGACTACCTTCCTTAATGACAAGGAAAGCATCCATTGGAGTAACAAAAATCTCGAAAATATACTACCTTCCATAATGACAAGGCTACCATCCATTGGAGTAACAAAAACATCGACAACATACTACGTTCCATAATGACAAGGCTACCATCCATTGGAGTAACAAAATTCTCGACAACAGAATACCATCCACAATGACAATGATACCATCCGTTGGAGTAAGAAATATCACGACATCAGACTACCTTCCATTGTGACAAGGCTACAATCCATTGGAGTAACAAAGATATCGACAACATAATACCTTCCATAATGACAAGGCTAGCATCAATTGGAGTAACAAAAATCTCTACAGCAAACTACCTTCCATAATGACAAGGCTACCATCCATTGGAGTAACAAAAATCTTGACAGCGGACTGGCTTCCATAATGACAAAGCTACCATCCATTAGAGTAACAAAAATATCGACAACAGACTACCTTCCATAATGACAAGGCTACCATCCATTGGAATAACAAAAATCTCGACAATAAACTACTTTCCATAATTACAATGATACCATCGATTGGAGTAACAAAAATCCTGACAATAGACTACATTCCATAATGACAAGGCTACCATCCATTGGTGTAACAGAAATCTTGAAAACAGACTACCTTCCATAATGACAACGATACCATCCATCGGAGTAACAAAAATCTTGAAAATAGACTACATTCCATAATGACAAGGCTACCATCCATTGGTGTAACAAAAATCTTGAAAACAGACTACCTTCCATAGTGACAAGGTTACCATCCATTAGAGTAACAAAAATCTGGACAATTGACAACCTTCAATAATGACAAGGCTACCATCAATTGGAGTAACAAAAATCTCGACAATAGACTACCTTCCATAATGACAAGGCTACCATCCATTGGAGTAACAAAAATATAAACAACAAACTACCTTCCATTGTGACAAGGCTACCATCCATTGGAGTGACAGAAATCACAACGACAAACTACCTTCCATAATGACAAGGAAAGCATCCATTGGAGTAACAAAAATCTCGACAATATACTACCTTCCATAATGACAAGGCTACCATCCTTTGGAATAAAAAAAATCTCGACAACAGACTACCTTCCATAATGACAAGGCTACCATCCATTGGAGTAACAAAAACATCGACAACAGACTACGTTCCATAATGACAAGGCTACCATCCATTGGAGTAACAAAATTCTCGACAACAGAATACCATCCAAAATGACAATGATACCATCCATTGGAGTAACAAAAATCATGACAACAGACTACCTTCCATTGTGACAAGGCTACAATCCATTGGAGTAACAAAGATATCGACAACATAATACCTTCCATAATGACAAAGCTAGCATCCATTGGAGTAACAAAAATCTCTACAACAAACTACCTTCAATAATGACAAGGCTACCATCAATTGGAGTAACAAAAATCTCGACAGCGGACTGCCTTCCATTATGACAAGGCTACCATCCATTGGAGTAACAAAAATATCGACAATAGACTACCTTCCATAATGACAAGGCTACAATCTATTGGAATAACAAAAATCTCGACAACAAACTACTTTCCATAATGACAACGATACCATCGATTGGAGTAACAAAAACATCGACAACAGACTACGTTCCATAATGACAAGGCTACAATCCATTGGAATAACAAAAATCTCGACAATAGACTACCATCCATAATGACAACGATACCATCCATCGGAGTAACAAAAATCTCGACAATAGACTACATTCCATAATGATAAGGCTACCATCCATTGGTGTAACAAAAATCTTGAAAACAGACTACCTTCCATAATGACAAGGTTACCATCCATTAGAGTAAGAAAAATCTCGACAATAGACAACCTTCAATAATGACAAGGCTACCATCCATTGAATTAACAAAAATCTAGACAATAGACTACCTTCCATAATGACAAGGCTACCATCCATTGGAGTAACAAAAATATGAACAACAGACTACCTTCCATTGTGACAAGGCTATCATCCATTGGAGTAACAAAAATCTCGACAATATACTTCCTTCCATAATGATAAGGCTACCATCCATTGGAATAACAAAAATCTCGACAACAGACTACCTTCCATAATGACAAGGCTACCATCCATTGGAGTAAAAAAACATCGACAACAGACTATGTTCCATAATGAAAAGGCTACCATCCATTGGAGTAACAAAATTCTAGACAACAAAATACCATCCACAATGACAATGATACCATCCATTGGAGTAACAAAAATCACGACAACAAACTACCTTCCAAAATGAAAAGGCTACAATCCATTGGAGTAACAAAGATATCGACAACATAATACCTTCCATAATGACAAGGCTAGCATCCATTGGAGTAACAAAAATCTCTACAACAAACTACCTTCCATAATGACAAGGATCCCATCCATTGGAGTAACAAAAATCTCGACAGCAGACTGCCTTCCATAATGACAAGGCTACCATCCATTGGAGTAAAAAAAATATCGACACCAGACTACCTTCCATAATGGCAAGGCTACCATCCATTGGACTAACAAAAATCTCGACAACAAAGTACTTTCCATAATGACAACGATACCATCGATTGGAGTAACAAAAACATCGACAACAGACTACGTTCCATAATGACAAGGCTAAAATCCATTGGAATAACAAAAATATCGACAATAGACTACCATCCATAATGAGAACGATACTATCCATCCGAGTAACAAAAATCTCGACAATAGACTACATTCCATAATGATAAGGCTACCATCCATTGGTGTAACAAAAATCTTGAAAACAGACTACCTTCCATAATGACAAGGTTACCATCCATTAGAGTAACAAAAATCTGGACAATTGACAACCTTCAATAATTACAAGGCTACCATCCATTGGAGTAACAAAAATATCGACAATAGACTACCTTCCATAATGACAAGGCTACCATCCATTGGAGTAACAAAAATATGAACAACAGACTACCTTCCATTGTGACATGGCTACCATCCATTGGAGTGACAGAAATCACAACGACAAACTACCTCCCATAATGAAAAGGAAAGCATCCATTGGAGTAACAAAAATCTCGACAATATACTACCTTCCATAATGACAAGGCTACCATCCATTGGAATAACAAAAATCTCGACAACAGACTACCTTCCATAATGACAAGGCTACCATCCGTTGGAGTAACAAAAACATCGACAACACACTACGTTCCATAATGACAAGGCTACCATCCATTGGAGTAACAAAAATATCGACAACAGACTACCTTCCATAATGACAAGGCTACCATCCATTGGAATAACAAAAATCTCGACAACAAACTACTTTCCATAATGACAAAGATACCATCGATTGGAGTAACAAAAACATCGACAACAGACTACTTTGCATAATTACAAGGCTACAATCCATTGGAATAACAAAAATCTCGACAATAGCCTACCATCCATAATGACAACGATACCATCCATCGGAGTAACAAAAATCTTGACAATAGACTACATTCCATAATGACAAGGCTACCATCCATCGGTGTAACAAAAATCTTGAAAACAGACTACCTTCCATAATGACAAGGTTACCATCCATTAGAGTAACAAAAATCTGGACAATAGACAACCTTCAATAATGACAAGGCTACCATCCATTGGAGTAACAAAAATCTCGACAATAGACTACCTTCCATAATGACAAGGCTACCATCCATTGGAGTAACAAAAATATGAACAACAGACTACCTTCCATTGTGAGAAGGCTACCATCCATTGGAGTGACAGAAATCACAACGACAGACTACCTTCCTTAATGACAAGGAAAGCATCCATTGGAGTAACAAAAATCTCGAAAATATACTACCTTCCATAATGACAAGGCTACCATCCATTGGAATAACAAAAATCTCGACAACAGACAACCTTCCATAATGAAAAGGCTACCATCCATTGGAGTAACAAAAACATCGACAACAGACTACGTTCCATAATGACAAGGCTACCATCCATTGGAGTAACAAAATTCTCGACAACAGAATACCATCCACAATGACAATGATACCATCCGTTTGAGTAAGAAATATCACGACAACAGACTACCTTCCATTGTGACAAGGCTACAATCCATTGGAGTAACAAAGATATTGACAACATAATACCTTCCATAATGACAAGGCTACCATCCATTGGAGTAACAAAAATCTCTACAACAAACTACCTTCCATAATGACAAGGCTACCATCTATTGGAGTAACAAAAATCTTGACAGCGGACTGGCTTCCATAATTAAAAGGCTACCATCCATTAGAGTAACAAAAATATCGACAACAGACTACCTTCCATAATGACAAGGCTACCATCCATTGGAATAACAAAAATCTCGACAATAAACTACTTTCCATAATTACAACGATACCATCGATTGGAGTAACAAAAACATCGACGACAGACTACGTTCCATAATTACAAGGCTATAATCCAATGGAATAACAAAAATCTCGACAATAGCCTACCATCCATAATGACAATGATACCATCCATCGGAGTAACAAAAATCTTGACAATAGACTACATTCCATAATGACAAGGCTACCATCCATTGGTGTAACAAAAATCTTGAAAACAGACTACCTTCCATAATGACAAGGTTACCATCCATTAGAGTAACAAAAATATGGACAATTGACAACCTTCAATAATTACAAGGCTACCATCCATTGGAGTAACAAAAATCTCGACAATAGACTACCTTCCATAATGACAAGGCTACCATCCATTGGAGTAACAAAAATATGAACAACAGACTACCTTCCATTGTGAGAAGGCTACCATCCATTGGAGTGACAGAAATCACAACGACAGACTACCTTCCTTAATGACAAGGAAAGCATCCATTGGAGTAACAAAAATCTCGAAAATATACTACCTTCCATAATGACAAGGCTACCATCCATTGGAATAACAAAAATCTCGACAACAGACAACCTTCCATAATGAAAAGGCTACCATCCATTGGAGTAACAAAAACATCGACAACAGACTACGTTCCATAATGACAAGGCTACCATCCATTGGAGTAACAAAATTCTCGACAACAGAATACCATCCACAATGACAATGATACCATCCGTTGGAGTAAGAAATATCACGACAACAGACTACCTTCCATTGTGACAAGGCTACAATCCATTGGAGTAACAAAGATATCGACAACATAATACCTTCCATAATGACAAGGCTACCATCCATTGGAGTAACAAAAATCTCTACAACAAACTACCTTCCATAATGACAAGGCTACCATCCATTGGAGTAACAAAAATCTTGACAGCGGACTGGCTTCCATAATGACAAGGCTACCATCCATTAGAGTAACAAAAATATCGACAACAGACTACCTTCCATAATGACAAGGCTACCATCCATTGGAATAACAAAAATCTCGACAATAAACTACTTTCCATAATTACAACGATACCATCGATTGGAGTAACAAAAACATCAACAACAGACTACGTTCCATAATTACAAGGCTATAATCCATTGGAATAACAAAAATCTCGACAATAGCCTACCATCCATAATGACAATGATACCATCCATCGGAGTAACAAAAATCTTGACAATAGACTACATTCCATAATGACAAGGCTACCATCCATTGGTGTAACAAAAATCTTGAAAACAGACTACCTTCCATAATGACAAGGTTACGTTCCATTAGAGTAACAAAAATCTGGACAATTGACAACCTTCAATAATGACAAGGCTACCATCAATTGGAGTAACAAAAATCTCGACAATAGACTACCTTCCATAATGACAAGGCTACCATCCATTGGAGTAACAAAAATATGAACAACAAACTACCTTCCATTGTGACAAGGCTACCATCCATTGGAGTGACAGAAATCACAACGACAAACTACCTTCCATAATGACAAGGAAAGCATCCATTGGAGTAACAAAAATCTCGACAATATACTACCTTCCATAATGACAAGGCTACCATCCTTTGGAATAACAAAAATCTCGACAACACCCTACCTTCCATAATGACAAGGATACCATCCATTGGAGTAACAAAAACATCGACAACAGACTACGTTCCATAATGACAAGGCTACCATCCATTGGAGTAACAAAAATCTCGACAACAGAATACCATCCATAATGACAATGATACCATCCATTGGAGTAACAAAAATCACGACAACAGACTACCTTCCATTGTGACAAGGCTACAATCCATTGGAGTAACAAAGATATCGACAACATAATACCTTCCATAATGACAAAGCTAGCATCCATTGGAGTAACAAAAATCTCTACAACAAACTACCTTCAATAATGACAAGGCTACCATCAATTGGAGTAAAAAAAATCTCGACAGCGGACTGCCTTCCATAATGACAAGGCTACCATCCATTGGAGTAACAAAAATATCGACAACAGACTACCTTCCATAATGACAAGGCTACCATCCATTGGAATAACAAAAATCTCGACAACAAACTACTTTCCATAATGACAACGATACCATCGATTGGAGTAACAAAAACATCGACAACAGACTAAGTTCCATAATGACAAGGCTACAATCCATAGGAATAACAAAAATCTCGACAATAGACTACCATCCATAATGACAACGATACCATCCATCGGAGTAACAAAAATCTCGACAATAGACTACATTCCATAATGATAAGGCTACCATCCATTGGTGTAACAAAAATCTTGAAAACAGACTACCTTCCATAATGACAAGGTTACCATCCATTAGAGTAAGAAAAATCTCGACAATAGACAACCTTCAATAATGACAAGGCTACCATCCATTGAATTAACAAAAATCTAGACAATAGACTACCTTCCATAATGACAAGGCTACCATCCATTGGAGTAACAAAAATATGAACAACATACTACCTTCCATTGTGACAAGGCTACCATCCATTGGAGTGACAGAAATCACTACGACAGACTACCTTCCATAATGACAAGGAAAGCATCCATTGGAGTAACAAAAATCTCGACAATATACTTCCTTCCATAATGATAAGGCTACCATCCATTGGAATAACAAAAATCTCGACAACAGACTACCTTCCATAATGACAAGGCTACCATCCATTGGAGTAAAAAAACATCGACAACAGACTATGTTCCATAATGAAAAGGCTACCATCCATTAGAGTAACAAAATTCTCGACAACAGAATACCATCCACAATGACAATGATACCATCCATTGGAGTAACAAAAATCACGACAACAAACTACCTTCCAAAATGAAAAGGCTACAATCCATTGGAGTAACAAAGATATCGACAACATAATACCTTCCATAATGACAAGGCTAGCATCCATTGGAGTAACAAAAATCTCTACAACAAACTACCTTCCATAATGACAAGGATACCATCCATTGGAGTAACAAAAATCTCGACAGCAGACTGCCTTCCATAATGACAAGGCTACCATCCATTGGAGTAAAAAAAATATCGACACCAGACTACCTTCCATAATGGCAAGGCTACCATCCATTGGACTATCAAAAATCTCGACAACAAAGTACTTTCCATAATGACAACGATACCATCGATTGGAGTAACAAAAACATCGACAACAGACTACGTTCCATAATGACAAGGCTAAAATCCATTGGAATAACAAAAATATCGACAATAGACTACCATCCATAATGAGAACCATACTATCCATCGGAGTAACAAAAATCTCGACAATAGACTACCTTCCATAATGACAAGGTTACCATCCATTAGAGTAACAAAAATCTCGACAATAGACAACCTTCAATAATGACAAGGCTAGCATCCATTGGAGTAACATAAATCTCGACAATAGACTATCTTCCATAATGACAAGGCTACCATCCATTGGAGTAACAAAAATATGAACAACAAACTACCTTCTATAATGACAATGATATCATCCATTGGAGTAACAAAAATCACGACAACAGACTAACTTCCATAATGACAAGGAAAGCATCCATTGGAGTAACAAAAATCTCGACAATATACTACCTTCCATAATGACAAGGCTACCATCCATTGGAATAACAAAAATCTCGACAAAAGACTACCTTCCATAATGACAAGGCTACCATCCATTGGAGTAACAAAAATCTCGACAATAAACTACCTTCCATAATGACAAGGCTACCATCCATTGGAGTAACAAAAATATAAACAATAGACTAGCTTCCATAGTTACAAGGCTACAATCCATTGGAGTGACAAAAATCACAATGATAGACTACCTTCCCTAATGACATGGTAGCATCCATTGGAGTAACAAAAATCTCTACAACAAACTACCGTCCATAATTACAAGGCTACCATCCATTGGAGTAACAAAAATATCGACAGCGAACTACCTTCCATAATGACATGGCTACCATCCATTGGAGTAACAAAAATATCGACAACAGACTACCTTCCATAATGACAAGGCTAGCATCGATTGGAGTAACAAAAACATCGACAACAGACTACGTTCCATAATGATAAGGCTACGATCCATTGGAATAACAAACATCTCGACAATAGACTACCCTCCATAATGAAAAGGCTACCATCCATTGGAGTAACAAAATTCTCGATAACAGAATACCATCCACAATGACAATGATACCATCCATTGGAGTAACAAAAATCACGACAACAGACTACCTTCCATAATGAAAAGGCTACAATCTATTGGAGTAACAAAGATATCGACAACATAATACCTTCCATAATGACAAGGCTACCATCCATTGGAATGACAAAAATATCGACAACAGACTACCTTTCATAATGATAATGCTACCATCCATTGGAGTAAAAAAATCTCGACAACAGACTACCTTCCATAATGACAAGGCTACCATGCATTAGAGTAAGAAAAATATCTACAATAGACTATGTTCCATAACGACAAGGCTATCATCCATTGTAGTAACCAAAATCTCGACAATAGACTAACTTTTATAATGACAAGGCTACCATCCATTTGAGTAACAAAAAAAATGAACAACATACTACCTTCGATAGTGACAAGGCTACCATCCATTGAAGTGACGTAAATCACAACGATAGACTACCTTCCATAATGACAAGGCAAGCATCCATTGGAGTAACAAAAATCTCGACAACAGATTACCTTCCATAATGACAACACTATCATCCATTGGAGTAACAAAATACTTGAAAACAGACTACCTTCCATAATGACAAGGCTACAATCCATTGGAGTAACAAAAATCTCGACAAAAGACAACCTTCCATAATGATAATTCTACCATCCATTGGAGTAACAAAAATCTCGACAATAGACTACCCTCCATAATGACAAGGCTACCATCCATTGGAGTAACAAACACATGAACAACGGACTACCTTCCATAGTGACAAGGCTACCATCCATTGGAGTGACATAAATCACAACGACAGACTACCTTCCATAATGAAAAGGCTAGCATCCATTGGAGTAACAAAAATCTCGACAACAAACTAACTTCCATAATGACAAGGCTACCAGCCATTGAAGTAACAAAAATCTCGACAACAAACTACCTTCCATAATGACAAGGCTAGCATCCATTGGAGTAACAAAAATCTCTACAACAAACTACCTTCCATAATGACAAGGATACCATCAATTGGAGTAACAAAAATCTCGACAGCAGACTGCCTTCCATAATGACAAGGCTACCATCCATTGGAGTAAAAAAAATATCGACACCAGACTACCTTCCATAATGGCAAGGCTACCATCCATTGGACTATCAAAAATCTCGACAACAAAGTACTTTCCATAATGACAACGATACCATCGATTGGAGTAACAAAAACATCGACAACAGACTACGTTCCATAATGACAAGGCTAAAATCCATTGGAATAACAAAAATATCGACAATAGACTACCATCCATAATGAGAACGATACTATCCATCGGAGTAACAAAAATCTCGACAATAGACTACCTTCCATAATGACAAGGTTACCATCCATTAGAGTAACAAAAATCTCGACAATAGACAACCTTCAATAATGACAAGGCTAGCATCCATTGGAGTAACAAAAATCTCGACAATAGACTATCTTCCATAATGACAAGGCTACCATCCATTGGAGTAACAAAAATATGAACAACAAACTACCTTCTATAATGACAATGATATCATCCATTGGAGTAACAAAAATCACGACAACAGACTAACTTCCATAATGACAAGGAAAGCATCCATTGGAGTAACAAAAATCTCGACAATATACTACCTTCCATAATGACAAGGCTACCATCCATTGGAATAACAAAAATCTCGACAAAAGACTACCTTCCATAATGACAAGGCTACCATCCATTGGAGTAACAAAAATCTCGACAATAAACTACCTTCCATAATGACAAGGCTACCATCCATTGGAGTAACAAAAATATAAACAATAGACTAGCTTCCATAGTTACAAGGCTACAATCCATTGGAGTGACAAAAATCACAATGATAGACTACCTTCCCTAATGACATGGCTAGCATCCATTGGAGTAACAAAAATCTCTACAACAAACTACCGTCCATAATTACAAGGCTACCATCCATTGGAGTAACAAAAATATCGACAGCGAACTACCTTCCATAATGACATGGCTACCATCCATTGGAGTAACAAAAATATCGACAACAGACTACCTTCCATAATGACAAGGCTAGCATCGATTGGAGTAACAAAAACATCGACAACAGACTACGTTCCATAATGATAAGGCTACGATCCATTGGAATAACAAACATCTCGACAATAGACTACCCTCCATAATGACAAGGCTACCATCCATTGGAGTAACAAAATTCTCGATAACAGAATACCATCCACAATGACAATGATACCATCCATTGGAGTAACAAAAATCACGACAACAGACTACCTTCCATAATGAAAAGGCTACAATCTATTGGAGTAACAAAGATATCGACAACATAATACCTTCCATAATGACAAGGCTACCATCCATTGGAATGACAAAAATATCGACAACAGACTACCTTTCATAATGATAATGCTACCATCCATTGGAGTAAAAAAATCTCGACAACAGACTACCTTCCATAATGACAAGGCTACCATGCATTAGAGTAAGAAAAATATCTACAATAGACTATGTTCCATAACGACAAGGCTATCATCCATTGTAGTAACCAAAATCTCGACAATAGACTAACTTTTATAATGACAAGGCTACCATCCATTTGAGTAACAAAAAAAATGA
Organism: Vicia faba; assembly: GCA_948472305.1. Taxonomy (NCBI): domain Eukaryota; kingdom Viridiplantae; phylum Streptophyta; class Magnoliopsida; order Fabales; family Fabaceae; genus Vicia; species Vicia faba. The sequence continues at coordinate 557,855,238 of OX451739.1, read as the reverse complement.
ACAACATACTACCTTCGATAGTGACAAGGCTACCATCCATTGGAGTGACGTAAATCACAACGATAGACTACCTTCCATAATGACAAGGCAAGCATCCATTGGAGTAACAAAAATCTCGACAACAGATTACCTTCCATAATGACAACACTATCATCCATTGGAGTAACAAAATACTTGAAAACAGACTACCTTCCATAATGACAAGGCTACAATCCATTGGAGTAACAAAAATCTCGACAAAAGACAACCTTCCATAATGATAATTCTACCATCCATTGGAGTAACAAAAATCTCGACAATAGACTACCCTCCATAATGACAAGGCTACCATCCATTGGAGTAACAAACACATGAACAACGGACTACCTTCCATAGTGACAAGGCTACCATCCATTGGAGTGACATAAATCACAACGACAGACTACCTTCCATAATGAAAAGGCTAGCATCCATTGGAGTAACAAAAATCTCGACAACAAACTAACTTCCATAATGACAAGGCTACCAGCCATTGAAGTAACAAAAATCTCGACAACAAACTACCTTCCATAATGACAAGGCTACCATCCATTGGAGTAATAAAAATCTCGACAATAGACTACCTTCCAGAATGACAAGGCTACCATCCATTGGAGTGACATAAATCACAACGACAGACTACCTTCCATAATGACAAGGAAAGCATCCATTGGAGTAGCAAAAATATCGACAACATACTACCTTGCATAATGACAAGGCTACCATCCATTGGAATAACAAAAATCTCGACAACAGACTACCTTCCATAATGATAAGGCTACCATCCATTGGAGTAACGAAAACATCGACAACAGACTATGTTCCATAATGACAAGGCTACCATCCATTGGAGTAACAAAGATATCGAAAACATATTACCTTCCATAATGACAAGGCTACCATTCATTGGAATAACAAAAATATCGACAACAGACTACCTTTCATAATTATAATGCTACCATCCATTGGAGTAAAAAAATCTTGACAACAAACTACCTTCCATAATGACAAGGCTACCATGCATTGGAGTATCAAAAATATCTACAATAGACTATGTTCCATAACGACAAGGCTACCATCCATTGTAGTAACCAATATCTCGACAATAGACTAGCTTTTATAATGACAAGGCTACCATCCATTTGAGTAACAAAAAAATGAACAACAGACTACCTTCGATAGTGACAAGGCTACCATCCATTGGAGTGACGTAAATCACAACGACATACTACCTTCCATAATGACAAACCTACCATCCATTGGAGTAACAAAAATCTCGACAATAGACTACCTTTTATAATGACAAGGCTACCATCCATTAGAGTAACAAAAATCTCGACAACAGACAACCTTCCATAATGATAATGCTACCATCCATTGGAGTAACAAAAATCTCGACAATAGACTACCTTCCATAATGACAAGGCTACCATCCATTGGAGTAACAAAAATATTAACAACAGACTACCTTCCAGAGTTAAAAGGCTACCATCCATTGGAGTGACATAAATCACAATGACAAACTACCTTCCATGATGACAAGGCTATCATCCATTGGAGTACCAAAAATCTCGACAACAAACTACCTTCCATAATGACAAGGCTACCATCCATTGAAGTAACAAAAATCTCGACAACATACTACCTTCAATAATGACAAGGCTCCCATCCATTGGAGTAACAAAAATATCGATAACAAACTACCTTCAATAATGACAAGGCTATTATACATTGGAATAACAAAAATCTCGACAATAGACTACCTTCCATAATGACAAGGCTACCATCCATTGGAGTAACAAAAATATGAACAACAGACTACCTTCCATAGTGACAAGGCTACCATACATTGGAGTACCAGAAATCATAATGACATACTACCTTCCATAATGACAAGGCTAGCATCCATTGGACTAACAAAAATCTCGATAACAAACTACCTTCCATAATGACAAGGCTACCATCCATTGGAATAACAAATATCTTGACAACAGACTACCATCCATAATGACAAGGCTACCATCCATTGGAGTAACAAAAATCTTGAAAACAGACTACCTTCCATAATGACAAGGCTACCATCCATTAGAGTAAAGAAAATCTCGACAATAGACAACCTTCCATAATGACAAACATACCATCCATTGGAGTAACAAAAATCTCGACAATAGACTACCTTTTATAATGACAAGGCTACCATCCATTGGAGTTACAAAAATACGAACAACAAACTACCTTCCATAGTGACAAGGCTACCATCCATTAGAGTGAAATAAATCACAATGACAGACTATCTTCCATAATGACAAGGCAAGCATCCATTGGAGTAACAAAAATCTCGACAACAGATTACCTTCCTTAGTGACAAGGCTACCATCCATTGGAGTAACAAAAATCTTGAAAACAGACTACCTTTCATAATGACAAGGCTACCATCCATTGGAGTAACAAAAATCTCGACAACAGACAACCTTCCATAATGATATTGCTACCATCTATTTGAGTTAAAAAAATCTCGACAATAGACTACCTTCCACAATGACAAGGCTACCATCCATTGGAGTAACAAAAATATGAACAACAGACTACCTTCCATAGTGAAAAGGCTACCATCCATTGGAGTGACATAAATCACAACGACAGACTACCTTCCATGATGACAAGGCTACCATCCATTGAAGTAACAAAAATCTCGACAACAGACTACCTTCCATAATGACAAGTCTCCCATCCATTGGAGTAACAAAAATATCGACAACAAACTACCTTCCATAATGACAAGGCTCCCATCCATTGGAGTAACAAAAATATCGACAACAAACTACCTTCCATAATGACAAGGCAACTATCCATTGCAATAACAAAAATCTCGACAATAGTCTACCTTCCATAATGACAAGGCTACCATCCATTGGAGTAACAAAAATATGAACAACAGACTACCTTCCATAGTGAAAAGGCTACCATCCATTGGAGTGACATAAATCACAACGACAAACTACCTTCCATGATGACAAGGCTACCATCAATTGGAGTAACATAAATCTCGACAACAAAATACCTTCCATAATAAAGGCTACCATCCATTGGAATAACAAATATCTCGACAATAGACTACCATCCATAATGACAAGGCTACCATCCATTGGAGTAACAAAAATCTTGAAAACAGACTACCTTCCATAATGACAAGGCTACCATCCATTAGGGTATCAAAAATCTCGACAATAGACAACCTTCCATAATGACAAACCTACCATCCATTGGAGTAACAAAAATATCGACAATAGACTACCTTTTATAATGACAAGGCTACCATCCATTGGAGTTACAAAAACATGAACAACAAACTACCTTCCATAGTGACAAGGCTACCATCCATTGGAGTGACAGAAATCACAACGACAGACTATCTTCCATAATGACAAGGCAAGCATCCATTGGAGTAACAAAAATCTCGACAACAGATTACATTCCATAGTGACAAGACTACCATCCATTGGAGTAACAATAATCTTGAAAACAGACTACCTTCCATAATGACAAGGCTACCATCCATTGGAGTAACAAAAATATGAACAATAGACTACCTTCCTTAGTGACAAGGCTACCTTCCATTGGAGTACCAGAAATCATAACGACATACTACCTTCCATAATGACAAGGCTAGCATCCATTGGACTAACAAAAATCTCGATAACAAACTACCTTCCATAATAAAGGCTACCATCCATTGGAATAACAAATATCTTGACAATAGACTACCATCCATAATGACAAGGCTACCATCCATTGGAGTAACAAAAATCTTGATAACAGACTACCTTACATAATGACAAGGCTATCATCCATTAGAGTAACAAAAATCTCGACAATAGAAAACTTTCCATAATGACAAACCTACCATCCATTGGAGTAACAAAAATCTCGACAATAGACTACCTTTTATAATGACAAGGCTACCATCCATTGGAGTTACAAAAATACGAACAACAAACTACCTTCCATAGTGACAAGGCTACCATCCATTAGAGTGACATAAATCACAATGACAAACTATCTTCCATAATGACAAGGCAAGCATCCATTGGAGTAACAAAAATCTCGACAACAAATTACCTTCCATAGTGACGAGGCTACCATCCATTGGAGTAACAAAAATCTTGAAAACAGACTACCTTCCATAATGACAAGGCTACCATCCATTGGAGTAACAAAAATCTCGACAATAGACAACCTTCCATAATGATATTGCTACCATCCATTTGAGTAAAAAAAATCTCGACAATAGACTACCTTCCACAATGACAAGGTTACCATCCATTGGAGTAACAAAAATATGAACAACAGACTACCTTCCATAGTGAAAAGGCTACCATCCATTGTAGTGACATAAATCACAACGACAGACTACCTTCCATGATGGCAAGGCTACCATCCATTGAAGTAACAAAAATCTCGACAACAGACTACCTTCCATAATGACAAGGCTCCCATCTATTGGAGTAACAAAAATATTGACATCAAACTACCTTCCATAATGACAAGGCAACTATCCATTGCAATAACAAAAGTCTCGACAATAGACTACCTTCCACAATGACAAGGCTACCATCCATTGGAGTAACAAAAATATGAACAACAGACTACCTTCCATAGTGAAAAGGCTACCATCCATTGGAGTGACATAAATCACAACGACAAACTACCTTCCATGATGACAAGGCTACCTTCCATTGGAGTAACATAAATATCGACAACAAAATACCTTCCATAATAAAGGCTACCATCCATTGTTATAACAAATATCTCGACAACAGACTACCATCCATAATGACAAGGCTACCATCCATTGGAGTAACAAAAATCTTGAAAACAGAATACCTTCCATAATGACAAGGCTACCATCCATTAGAATATCAAAAATCTCGACAATAGACAACCTTCCATAATGACAAACCTACCATCCATTGGAGTAACAAAAATCTCGACAATAGACTACCTTTTATAATGACAAGGCTACCATCCATTGGAGTTACAAAAACATGAACAACAAACTACCTTCCATAGTGACAAGGCTACCATCCATTGGAGTGACAGAAATCACAACGACAGACTATCTTCCATAATGACAAGGCAAGCATCCATTGGAGTAACAAAAATCTCGACAACAGATTACCTTCCATAGTGACTAGGCTACCATCCATTGGAGTAACAAAAATCTTGAAAACAGACTACCTTCCATAATGACAAGGCTACCATCCATTGGAGTTAAAAAAATCTCGACAATAGACAACCTTCCATAATGACAAGGCTACCATCCATTGGAGTAACAAAAATATGAACAACAGACTACCTTCCATAGTGAAAAGGCTACCATCAATTGGAGTGACATAAATCACAACGACAGACTACCTTCCATGATGACAAGGCTACCATCCATTGGAGAAAAAAAATCTCGACAACAAACAACCTTCTATAATGACAAGGCTACCATCCATTGAAGTAACAAAAATCTCGACAACAGACTACTTTCCATAATGACAAGGCTCCCATCCATTGGACTAACAAAAATCTCGATAACAAACTACCTTCCATAATAAAGGCTACCATCCATTGGAATAACAAATATCTCGACAACAGACTACCATCCATAATGACAAGGCTACCATCCATTGGAGTAACAAAAATCTTGAAAACAGACTACCTTCCATAATGACAATACTACCATCCATTAGAGTAACAAAAATTTCGACAATAGAAAACCTTCCATAATGACAAACCTACCATCCATTGGAGTAACAAAAATCTCGATAACAGACTACCTTCAATAATGACAAGGCTACCATCCATTGAAGTAACAAAAATCTCGAAAACAGGCTACCTTCCATAATGACAAGGCTACCATCTATTAGAGTAACAAAAAGCACGACAATAGACAATCTTCAAAAATGACAAGGCTACCATCCATTGGAGTAACAAAATTATCGACAATAGACTACCTTCCATAATGACAAGGCTACCATCCATTGGAGTAACAAAAATATGAACAACGGACTACCTTCCATAGTTGCAAGGCTACCATCCATTGGAGTGATAGAAATCACAATGACATACTACCTTCCATAATGAGAAGGCTAGCATCCATTGGAGTAACAAAAATCTTGACAACAAACTACCTTTCTTAATGAGAAGGCTACCATCCATTGGAATAACAAAAATCTAGACAACAGACTAACTTCCGTAATGACAAGGCAACTATCAAATGGAATAACAAAAATCTCGACAATAGACTACCATCCATAATGACAATGATACCATCCATTGGAGTAACAAAAATCTAGACAACAGACTACCTTCAATAATGTCAAGGCTACCATCCATTGGAGTAATAAGAATCTCGAAAACATACTACCTTCGATAATGACAAGGCTACCATCTATTAGAGTAACAAAAATCTCGACAATAGACAATCTTCCATAATTACAAGGCTACCATCCATTGGAGTAACAAAAATATCGACAATATAATACCTTCCATAATGACAAGGCTACCATCCATTGGAGTAACAAAAATATGAACAACAGACTACCTTCCATAGTGACAAGGCTACCATCCATTGGAGTGATAGAAATCACAACGACATACTACCTTCCATAATGAGAAGGCTAGCATCCATTGGAGTAACAAAAATCTCAACAAAAGACTACCTTTCATAATGACAAGGCTACCATCCATTGGAATAACAAAAATCTAGACAACAGACTAACTTCCACAATGACAAGGCTACCATTAATTGGAATAACAAAAATCTAGACAACATACTACCTTCCATAATGACAAGGCTACAATGCATTGGAGTAACAAAGATATCGACAACAGACTACCTTCCATAATGATAATGCTACCATCCATTGGAGTGACAAAAATCTCAACAATAGACTACCTTCCATAATGACAAGGCTACCATCCATTGGATTAACAAAAATATGAACAATAAAACTGCCTTTTATGGTGACAAGGCTACCATCCATTGGAGTGACAGAAATCACAACGACAAACTACCTTCCATAATGACAAGGCTAGCATTCATTGGACTAACAAAAATCTCGATAACAAACTACCTTGCATAATGAAAAGGCTACCATCCATTGGAATAACAAAAATCTCGACAACAGACTACCATCCATAATGACAACGATACCATCCATTGGAGTAACAAAAATCTCCACAATAGACTACCTTCCATAATGACAAGGCTACCATCCATTGGAGTAACAAAAATCTTGAAAACAGACTACCTTCCATAATGACAAGGATACCATCCATTAGAGTAACAAAAATCTCGACAATAGACAACCTTCCAAAATGACAAGGCTACCATCCATTGGAGTAACAAAAATCTCGACAATAGACTACCTTTCATAATGACAAGGATACCATCCATTGAAGTAACAAAAATATGAACAACAGACTACCTTCCATAGTGAAAAGGCTACCATCCATTGGAGTAACAAAAACATCTTCAACAGACTATGTTCCATAATGACAAGGCTATAATCCATTGGAATAACAAAAATCTCGACAACAGACTACCAACCATAATGATAACTATACCATCCATTGGAGTAACAAAAATCTCGACAACATACTACCTTCCATATTGACAAGGCTACCATCCATTGGAGTAACAAATATCTTGACAATGGACAACCTTCCATAATGATAATGCTATCATCCATTGGAGTGACAGAAATCACAACGATAGACTACCTTCCCTAATGACAAGTCTAGCATCCATTGGAGTAACAAAAATCTCTACAACTAACTACCTTCCATAATGACAAGGCTACCATCCATTGAAGTAACAAAAATCTCGACAACGGACTACCTTCCATAATGACAAGGCTACCATCCATTGGAATAAAAAAATTCTCGATAACAAACTACAATCCATAATGACAACGATACCATCCATTCGAGTAACAAAAACATCGACAACAAACTACGTTCCATTATGACCAGGCTACAATCCATTGGAATAACGAAAATCACAACAATAGACTACCATCCATAATGACAATGATACCATCCATTGGAGTAACAAAAATATCGATAACAAACTACCTTCAATAATGACAAGGCTACCATCCATTGAAGTAATAAAAATCTCGAAAACAGACTACCTTCCATAATGACAAGGCTACCATCTATTAGAGTAACAAAAAGCTCGACAATAGACAATCTTCCATAATGACAAGGCTACCATCCATTGGAGTAATAAAAATATCGACAATAGACTACCTTCCATAATGACAAGGCTACCATCCATTGTAGTAATAAAAATATGAACAATAGACTACCTTCCATAGTTACAAGGCTAGCATCCATTGGAGTGATAGAAAATCACAACGACATACTACCTTCCATAATGAGAAGGCTAGCATCCATTGGAGTAACAAAAATCTTGACAACGGACTACCTTTCATAATGAGAAGCCTACCATCCATTAGAATAACAAAAATCTAGACAATAGACTAACTTCCATAATGAAAAGGCTATTATCCATTGGAATAACAAAAATCTCAACAATAGACTACCATCCATAATGACAATGATACCATCCATTGGAGTAACAAAAATCTCGACAACAGACTACCTTCAATAAGGCAAGCCTACCATCCATTGGAGTAACAAAAATCTCGAAAATAGACTACCTTCCACAATGACAAGGCTACCATCTATTAGAGTAACAAAAATCTCGACAATTGACAATCTTCCATAATGACAATGCTACCATCCATTGGAGTAACAAAAATATCCATAATAGACTACCTTCCATAATGACAAGGCTACCATCCATTAGAGTGACAAAAATATGAACAACAGACTACCTTTCATTGTGACAAGGCTACCATCCATTGGAGTGATAGAAATCACAACGACATACTACCTTCCATAATGAGAAGGCTAGCATCCATTGGACTAACAAAAATCTCGACAAAAGACTTCCTTTCATAATGACAATGCTACCATCCATTGGAATAACAAAATTCTAGACAACAGACTAACTTCCACAATGACAAGGCTACCATTCATTGGAATAACAAAAATCTAGACAACAGACTACCTTCCATAATGACAAGGCTACAATGCATTGGAGTAACAAAGATATCAAAAATAGACTACCTTCCATAATGATAATGCTACCATCCATTGGAGTAACAAAAATCTCGACAATATACTACCTTCCATAATGACAAGGCTACCATCCATTGGATTAACAAAAATATGAACAACAGACTGCCTTTTATGGTGACAAGGCTACCATCCATTGGAGTGACAGAAATCACAACGACAAACTACCTTCCATAATGAGAAGGCTAGCATCCATTGGACTAACAAAAATCTCGAGAACAAACTACCTTCCATAATGAAAAGGCTACCATCCATTGGAATAACAAAAATCTCGACAACAGACTACCATCCATAATGACAACGATACCATCCATTGGAGTAACAAAAATCTCCACAACAGACTACCTTCCATAATGACAAGGCTGCCATCCATTGGAGTAACAAAAATCTTGAAAACAGACTACCTTCCATAATGACAAGGATACCATCCATTAGAGTAACAAAAATCTCGACAATAGACAACCTTCCATAATGACAAGGCTACCATCCATTGGAGTAACAAAAATCTCGACAATAGACTACCTTTCATAATGACAAGGATACCATCCATTGAAGTAACAAAAATCTTGAAAACAGACTACCTTCCATAGTGAAAAGGCTACCATCCATTGGAGTAACAAAAATCTCGACAATAGACAACCTTCCATAATGACAAGGCTACCATCCATTGGAGTAACAAAAATCTCGACAACAGACTACCTTCCATAATGACAAGGATACCATCCATTGAAGTAACAAAAATATGAACAACAGACTACCTTCCATAGTGAAAAGGCTACCATCCATTGGAGTAACAAAAACATCTTCAACAGACTATGTTCCATAATGACAAGGCTATAATCCATTGGAATAACAAAAATCTCGACAACAGACTACCAACCATAATGACAACTATACCATCCATTGGAGTAACAAAAATCTCGTAAACAGACTACCTTCCATAATGACAAGGCTACCATCCATTGGAGTAACAAATATCTTGACAATGGACAACCTTCCATAATGATAATGCTATCATCCATTGGAGTGACAGAAATCACAATGATAGACTACCTTCCCTAATGACAAGGCTAGCATCCATTGGAGTAACAAAAATCTCTACAACTAACTACCTTCCATAATGACAAGGCTACCATCCATTGAAGTAACAAAAATCTCGACAACGGACTACCTTCCATAATGACAAGGCTACCATCCATTGGAATAACAAAAATCTCGACAATAGACTACCTTCCTTAATGACAAGGCTACCATCCATTGGAGTAACAAAAATATGAACAACAAACTACCTTCCATAGTGACAAGGCTACCATCCATTGGAGTTCCAGAAATCACAACGACATACTACCTTCCATGATGAAAAGGCTACCATCCATTGGAGTAAAAAAAATCTCGACAACAAACAACCTTCCATAATGACAAGGCTCCCATCCATTGAAGTAACAAAAATCTCGACAACAGACTACTTTCCATAATGACAAGGCTCCCATCCATTGGAGTAACAAAAATATGAACAACAAACTACCTTCCATAGTGACAAGGATACCATCCATTGGAGTGCCAGAAATCACAACGACATACTACCTTCCATAATGACAAGGCTAGCATCCATTGGACTAACAAAAATCTCGATAACAAACTACCTTCCATAATAAAGGCTACCATCCATTGGAATAACAAATATCTCGACAATAGACTACCATCCATAATGACAAGGCTACCATCCATTGGAGTAACAAAAATCTTGAAAACAAACTACCTTCCATAATGACAATACTACCATCCATTAGAGTAACAAAAATTTCGACAATAGAAAACCTTCCATAATGATAAACCTACCATCCATTGGAGTAACAAAAATCTCGATAACAAACTACCTTCAATAATGACAAGGCTACCATCCATTGAAGTAACAAAAATCTCGAAAACAGGCTACCTTCCATAATGACAAGGCTACCATCTATTAGAGTAACAAAAAGCACGACAATAGACAATCTTCAATAATGACAAGGCTACCATCCATTGGAGTAACAAAATTATCGACAATAGACTATCTTCCATAATGACAAGGCTACCATCCATTGGAGTAACAAAAATCTTGACAACAAACTTCCTTTCTTAATGAGAAGGCTACCATCCATTGGAATAACAAAAATCTAGACAACAGACTAACTTCCATAATGACAAGGCAACTATCAAATGGAATAACAAAAATCTCGACAATAGACTACCATCCATAATGAGAATGATACCATCCATTGGAGTAACAAAAATCTAGACAACAGACTACCTTCAATAAGGCAAGGCTACCATCCATTGGAGTAACAAGAATCTCGAAAACAGACTACCTTCCACAATGACAAGGCTACCATCTATTAGAGTAACAAAAATCTCGACAATAGACAATCTTCCATAATGACAAGGCTACCATCCATTGGAGTAACAAAAATATCCATAATAGACTACCTTCCATAATGACAAGGCTACCATCCATTAGAGTGACAAAAATATGAACAACAGGCTACCTTTCATTGTGACAAGGCTACCATCCATTGGAGTGATAGAAATCACAACGACATACTACCTTCCATAATGAGAAGGCTAGCATCCATTGGACTAACAAAAATCTCGACAAAAGACTTCCTTTCATAATGACAAGGCTACCATCCATTGGAATAACAATTCTAGACAACCGAATAACTTCCACAATGACAAGGCTATCATTAATTGGAATAACAAAAATCTAGACAACAGACTACCTTCCATAATGACAAGGCTACAATGCATTGGAGTAACAAAGATATCGAAAACAGACTACCTTCCATAATGATAATGCTACCATCCATTGGAGTAACAAAAATCTCAACAATAGACTACCTTCCATAATGACAAGGCTACCATCCATTGGATTAACAAAAATAAGAACAACAAACTGCCTTTTATGGTGACAAGGCTACCATCCATTGGAGTGACAAAAATCACAACGACAAACTACCTTCCATAATGACAAGGCTAGCATCCATTGGACTAACAAAAATCTCGATAACAAACTACCTTCCATAATGAAAAGGCTACCATCCATTGGAATAACAAAAATCTCGACAACAGACTACCATCCATAATGACAACGATACCATCCATTGGAGTGACAGAAATAACAATGATAGACTACCTTCCCTAATGAAAAGGCTAGCATCCATTGGAGTAACAAAAATCTCTACAACACACAACCTTCCATAATGACAAGGCTACCATCCATTGAAGTAACAAAAATCTCGACAGCGGACTGCCTTCCATAATGACAAGGCTACCATCCATTGGAGTAACAAAAATATCGACAACAGACTACCTTCCATAATGACAAGGCTATTATCCATTGGAATAACAAAAATCTCGACAACAAACTACTTTCCATAATGACCATGATACCATCAATTGGAGTACCGAAAACATTAACAACAGACTAGGTTCCATAATGACAAGGCTACAATACATTAGAATAACAAAAATCACGACAATTGACTACCATCCATAATGACAATGATACCATCCATTGGAGTAACAAAAATCTCGACAACGTACTACATTCCATAAAGACAAGGCTACCATCCATTGGAATGACCAAAATATCGACAACAGAATACCTTCCATAATGACAAGGCTACCATCCATTAGAGTAACAATAATATTGACAATAGACTAACTTCCATAATGACAAGGCTACCATCCATTGGAGTAACAAAAATATGAACAACAAAATACCTTCCAAAGTGAGAAGGCTACCATCCATTGGAGTGACATAAATCACAACGACAGACTACCTTCCATAATGACAAGGCTAGTATCCATTGGAGTAACAAAAATATCGACAACAAACTACTTTTCATAATCACAAGGCTACCATCCATTGAAGTAACAAAAATGTTGACAACAGACTACCTTCCATAATGACAAGGCTCCCATCCATTGGAGTAACAAAAATATGAACAACAAACTACCTTCCATAGTGACAAGGCTACCATCCATTGGAGTGCCGGAAATCACAACGACATACTACCTTCCATAATGACAAGGCTAGCATCCATTGGACTAACAAAAATCTCGATAACAAACTACCTTCCATAATAAAGGCTACCATCCATTGGAATAACAAATATCTCGACAACAGACTACCATCCATAATGACAAGGCTACCATCCATTGGAGTAACAAAAATCTCGAAAACAGGCTACCTTCCATAATGACAAGGCTACCATCTATTAGAGTAACAAAAAGCACGACAATAGACAATCTTCAATAATGACAAGGCTACCATCCATTGGAGTAACAAAAATATCGACAATAGACTACCTTCCATAATGACAAGGCTAGCATCCGTTGGAGTAACAAAAATATGAACAACAGACTACCTTCCATAGTGGCAAGGCTACCATCCATTGGAGTGATAGAAATCACAACGATAGACTACCTTCCCTAATGACAAGGCTAGCATCCATTGGAGTAAATAAAATCTTGACAACTAACTACCTTTCTTAATGACAAGGCTACCATCCATTGAAGTAACAAAAATCTCGACAACGGACTACCTTCCATAATGACAAGGCTACCATCTATTGGAGTAACAAGAATCTCGAAAATAGACTACCTTCCATAATGACAAGGCTACCGTCCATTGGAGTAACAAAAATATCGACAATAGACAATCTTCCATAATGACAAGGCTACCATCCATTGGGGTAACTAAAATATCGACAATATAATACCTTCCATAATGACAAGGCTACCATCCATTGGAGTAACAAAAATATGAACAACAAACTACCTTCCATAGCGACAAGGCTACCATCCATTGGAGTGATAGAAATCACAACGACATACTACCTTCCATAATGAGAAGGCTAGCATCCATTGGAGTAACAAAAAACTCAACAAAAGAATACCTTTCATAATGACAAGGCTACCATCCATTGGAATAACAAAAATCTAGACAACAGACTAACTTCCACAATGACAAGGCTACCATTAATTGGAATAACCAAAATCTAGACAACAGACTACCTTCCATAATGACAAGGCTACAATGCATTGGAGTAACAAAGATATCGACATCAGACTACCTTCCATAATGATAATGCTACCATCCATTGGAGTAACAAAAATCTCAACAATAGACTACCTTCCATAATGACAAGGATACCATCCATTTGATTAACAAAAATATGAACAACAAACTACCTTTTATGGTGACAAGGCTACCATCCATTGGAGTGACAGAAATCACAACGACAAACTACTTTCCATAATGACAAGGCTAGCATCCATTGGACTAACAAAAATCTCGATAACAGACTACCTTCCATAATGAAAAGGCTACCATCCATTGGAATAACAAAAATCTCGACAACAGACTACCATCCATAATGACAACGATACCATCCATTGGAGTAACACAAATCTCCACAACAGACTACCTTCCATAATGACAAGGCTGCCATCCATTGGAGTAACAAAAATCTTGAAAACAGACTACCTTCCATAATGAGAAGGATACCATCCATTAGAGTAACAAAAATCTCGACAATAGACAACCTTCCATAATGACAAGGCTACCATCCATTGGAGTAACAAAAATCTCGACAACAGACTACCTTCTATAATGACAAGGATACCATCCATTGAAGTAACAAAAATATGAACAACAAACTACCTTCCATAGTGAAAAGGCTACCATCCATTGGAGTAACAAAAACATCTTCAACAGACTATGTTCCATAATGACAAGGCTATAAGCCATTGGAATAACAAAAATCTCGACAACACACTACCAACCATAATGACAACTATACCATCCATTGGAGTAACAAAAATCTCGACAACAGACTACCTTCCATAATGACAAGGCTACCATCCATTGGAGTAACAAATATCTTGACAATGGACAACCTTCCATAATGATAATGCTATCATCCATTGGAGTGACAGAAATCACAACGATAGACTACCTTCCCTAATGACAAGGCTAGCATCCATTGGAGTAACAAAAATCTTGACAACTAACTACCTTTCTTAATGACAAGGCTACCATCCTTTGAAGTAACAAAAATCTCGACAACGGATTACCTTCCATAATGACAACGCTACCATCCATTGGAGTAACAAGAATCTCGAAAATAGACTACCTTCCATAATGACAAGGCTACCATCCATTGGAGTAACAAAAATATCGACAATAGACAATCTTCCATAATGACAAGGCTACCATCCATTGGAGTAACTAAAATATCGACAATATAATACCTTCCATAATGACAAGGCTACCATCCGTTGGAGTAACAAAAATATGAACAACAAACTACCTTCCATAGCGACAAGGCTACCATCCATTGGAGTGATAGAAATCACAACGACATACTACCTTCCATAATGAGAAGGCTAGCATCCATTGGAGTAACAAAAAACTCAACAAAAGACTACCTTTCATAATGACAAGGCTACCATCCATTGGAATAACAAAAATCTAGACAACAGACTAACTTCCACAATGACAAGGCTACCATTAATTGGAATAACAAAAATCTAGACAACAGACTACCTTCCATAATGACAAGGCTACAATGCATTGGAGTAACAAAGATATCGACATCAGACTACCTTCCATAATGATAATGCTACCATCCATTGGAGTAACAAAAATCTCAACAATAGACTACCTTCCATAATGACAAGGATACCATCCATTGGATTAACAAAAATATGAACAACAAACTACCTTTTATGGTGACAAGGCTACCATCCATTGGAGTGACAGAAATCACAACGACAAACTACCTTCCATAATGACAAGGCTAGCATCCATTGGACTAACAAAAATCTCGATAACAGACTACCTTCCATAATGAAAAGGCTACCATCCATTGGAATAACAAAAATCTCGACAACAGACTACCATCCATAATGCAAACGATACCATCCATTGGAGTAACAAAAATCTCCACAACAGACTACCTTCCATAATGACAAGGCTGCCATCCATTGGAGTAACAAAAATCTTGAAAAACAGACTACCTTCCATAATGAGAAGGATACCATCCATTAGAGTAACAAAAAACTCGACAATAGACAACCTTCCATAATGACAAGGCTACCATCCATTGGAGTAACAAAAATCTCGACAACAAACTACCTTCCATAATTACAAGGATACCATCCATTGAAGTAACAAAAATATGAACAACAGACTACCTTCCATAGTGAAAAGGCTACCATCCATTGGAGTAACAAAAACATCTTCAACAGACTATGTTCCATAATGACAAGGCTATAATCCATTGGAATAACAAAAATCTCGACAACAGACTACCAACCATAATGACAACTATACCATCCATTGGAGTAACAAAAATCTCGACAACAGACTACCTTCCATAATGACATGGCTACCATCCATTGGAGTAACAAATATCTTGACAATGGACAACCTTCCATAATGATAATGCTATCATCCATTGGAGTGACAGAAATCACAACGATAGACTACCTTCCCTAATGACAAGGCTAGTATCCATTGGAGTAACAAAAATCTCTACAACTAACTACCTTCCATAATGACAAGGCTACCATCCATTGAAGTAACAAAAATCTCGACAACGGACTACCTTCCATAATGACAAGGCTACCATCCATTGGAATAACAAAATTCTCGATAACAAACTACCATCCATAATGACAACGATATCATCCATTCGAGTAACAAAAACATCGACAACAAACTACGTTCCATTATGACAAGGCTACAATCCATTGGAATAACGAAAATCTCGACAATAGACTACCATCCATAATGACAATGATACCATCCATTGGAGTAACAAAAATCTCGATAATAAACTACCTTCAATAATGACAAGGCTACAATCCATTGAAGTAATAAAAATCTCGAAAACAGACTACCTTCCATAATGAGAAGGCTAGCATCCATTGGAGTAACAAAAAGCTCGACAACAGACAATCTTCCATAATGACAAGGCTACCATCCATTGGAGTAATAAAAATATCCACAATAGACTAACTTCCACAATGACAAGGCTACCATTAATTGGAATAACAAAAATCTAGACAACAGACTACCTTCCATAATGACAAGGCTACAATGCATTGGAGTAACAAAGATATCGACATCAGACTACCTTCCATAATGATAATGCTACCATCCATTGGAGTAACAAAAATCTCAACAATAGACTACCTTCCATAATGACAAGGATACCATCCATTGGATTAACAAAAATATGAACAACAAACTACCTTTTATGGTGACAAGGCTACCATCCATTGGAGTGACAGAAATCACAACCACAAACTACCTTCCATAATGACAAGGCTAGTATCCATTGGACTAACAAAAATCTCGATAACAGACTACCTTCCATAATGAAAAGGCTACCATCCATTGGAATAACAAAAATCTCGACAACAGACTACCATCCATAATGACAACGATACCATCCATTGGAGTAACAAAAATCTCCACCACAGACTACCTTCCATAATGACAAGGCTGCCATCCATTGGAGTAACAAAAATCTTGAAAACAGACTACCTTCCATAATGAGAAGGATACCATCCATTAGAGTAACAAAAAACTCGACAATAGACAACCTTCCATAATGACAAGGCTATCATCCATTGGAGTAACAAAAATCTCGACAACAAACTACCTTCCATAATGACAAGGATACCATCCATTGAAGTAACAAAAATATGAACAACAGACTACCTTCCATAGTGAAAAGGCTACCATCCATTGGAGTAACAAAAACATCTTCAACAGACTATGTTCCATAATGACAAGGCTATAATCCATTGGAATAACAAAAATCTCGACAATAGACTACCAACCATAATGACAACTATACCATCCATTGGAGTAACAAAAATCTCGACAACAGACTACCTTCCATAATGACATGGCTACCATCCATTGGAGTAACAAATATCTTGACAATGGACAACCTTCCATAATGATAATGCTATCATCCATTGGAGTGACAGAAATCACAACGATAGACTACCTTCCCTAATGACAAGGCTAGTATCCATTGGAGTAACAAAAATCTCTACAACTAACTACCTTCCATAATGACAAGGCTACCATCCATTGAAGTAACAAAAATCTCGACAACGGACTACCTTCCATAATGACAAGGCTACCATCCATTGGAATAACAAAATTCTCGATAACAAACTACCATCCATAATGACAACGATATCATCCATTCGAGTAACAAAAACATCGACAACAAACTACGTTCCATTATGACAAGGCTACAATCCATTGGAATAACGAAAATCTCGACAATAGACTACCATCCATAATGACAATGATACCATCCATTGGAGTAACAAAAATCTCGATAATAAACTACCTTCAATAATGACAAGGCTACCATCCATTGAAGTAATAAAAATCTCGAAAACAGACTACCTTCCATAATGACAAGGCTACCATCTATTAGAGTAACAAAAAGCTCGACAACAGACAATCTTCCATAATGACAAGGCTACCATCCATTGGAGTAATAAAAATATCGACAATAGACTACCTTCCATAATGACAAGGCTACCATCCATTGTAGTATTAAAAATATGAACAATAGACTACCTTTTATAGTGACAAGGCTAGCATCCATTGGAGTGATAGAAATCACAATGACATACTACCTTCCATAATGAGAAGGCTAGCATCCATTGGAGTAACAAAAATCTTGACAACGGACTACCTTTCATAATGAGAAGGCTACCATCCATTGGAATAACAAAAATCTAGACAACAGACTAACTTCCATAATGAAAAGGCTATTATCCATTGGAATAACAAAAATCTCAACAATAGACTACCATCCATAATGACAATGATACCATCCATTGGAGTAACAAAAATCTCGACAACAGACTACCTTCAATAAGGTAAGGCTACCATCCATTGGAGTAACAAAAATCTCAAAAATAGACTACCTTCCACAATGACAAGGCTACCATCTATTAGAGTAACAAAAATCTCGACAATAGACAATCTTCCATAATGACAAGGCTACCATCCATTGGAGTAACAAAAATATCCACAATAGACTACCTTCCATAATGACAAGGCTACCATCCATTAAAGTGACAAAAATATGAACAACAGACTACCTTTCGTTGTGACAAGGCTACCATCCATTGGAGTGATAGAAATCACAACGACATACTACCTTCCATAATGAGAAGGCTAGCATCCATTGGACTAACAAAAATCTCGACAAAAGACTTCCTTTCATAATGACAAGGCTACCATCCATTGGAATAACAAAATTCTAGACAACAGACTAACTTCCACAATGACAAGGCTACCATTCATTGGAATAACAAAAATCTAGACAACAAACTACCTTCCATAATGACAAGGCTACAATGCATTGGAGTAACAAAGATATCGATAATAGACTACCTTCCATAATGATAATGCTACCATCCATTGGAGTAACAAAAATCACGACAATATACTACCTTCCATAATGACAAGGCTACCATCCATTGGATTAACAAAAATATGAACAACAAACTGCCTTTTATGGTGACAAGGCTACCATCCATTGGAGTGACAGAAATCACAACGACAAACTACCTTCCATAATGACAAGGCTAGCATCCATTGGACTAACAAAAATCTCGATAACAGACTACCTTCCATAATGAAAAGGCTACCATCCATTGGAATAACAAAAATCTCGACAACAGACTACCATCCATAATGACAATGATACCATCCATTGGAGTAACAAAAATCTCCACAACAGACTACCTTCCATAATGACAAGGCTGCCATCCATTGGAGTAACAAAAATCGTGAAAACAGACTACCTTCCATAATGACAAGGATACCATCCATCAGAGTAACAAAAATCTCGACAATAGACAACTTTCCATAATGACAAGGCTACCATCCATTGGAGTAACAAAAATCTCGACAACAGACTACCTTCCATAATGACAAGGATACCATCCATTGAAATAACAAAAATATGAACAACAGACTGCCTTCCATAGTGAAAAGGCTACCATCCATTGGAGTAACAAAAACATCTTCAACAGGCTATGTTCCATAATGACAAGGCTATAATCCATTGGAATAACAAAAATCTCGACAACAGACTACCAACCATAATGACAACTATACCATCCATTGGAGTAACAAAAATCTCGACAACAGACTACCTTCCATAATGACAAGGCTACCATCCATTGGAGTAACAAATATCTTGACAATGGACAACCTTCCATAATGATAATGCTATCATCCATTGGAGTGACAGAAATCACAACGATAGACTACCTTCCCTAATGACAAGGCTAGCATCCATTGGAGTAAAAAAAATCTCTACAACTAACTACCTTCCATAATGACAAGGCTACCATCCATTGAAGTAATAAAAATCTCGACAACGGACTACCTTCCATAATGACAAGGCTACCATCCATTGGAATAACAAAATTCTCGATAACAAACTACCATCCATAATGACAACGATATCATCCATTCGAGTAACAAAAACATCGACAACAAACTACGTTCCATTATAACAAGGCTACAATCCATTGGAATAACGAAAATCTCGACAATAGACTACCATCCATAATGACAATGATACCATCCATTGGAGTAACAAAAATCTCGATAACAAACTACCTTCAATAATGACAAGGCTACCATCCATTGAAGTAATAAAAATCTCGAAAAAAGACTACCTTCCATAATGACAAGGCTATCATCTATTAGAGTAACAAAAAGCTCGACAACAGACAATCTTCCATAATGACAAGGCTACCATCCATTGGAGTAATAAAAATATCGACAATAGACTACCTTCCATAATGACAAGGCTACCATCCATTGTAGTAATAAAAATATGAACAATAGACTACCTTCCATAGTGACAAGGCTAGCATCCATTGGAGTGATAGAAATCACAACGACATACTACCTTCCATATTGAGAAGGCTAGCATCCATTGGAGTAAGAAAAATCTTGACAACGGACTACCTTTCATAATGAGCAGGCTACCATCCATTGGAATAACAAAAATCTAGACAACAGACTAACTTCCATAATGACAAGGCTATTATCCATTGGAATAACAAAAATCTCAACAATAGACTACCATCCATAATGACAATGATACCATCCATTGGAGTAACAAAACTCTCGACAACAGACTACCTTCAATAAGGCAAGGCTACCATCCATTGGAGTAACAAAAATCTCGAAAATAGACTACCTTCCACAATGACAAGGCTACCATCTATTAGAGTAACAAAAATCTTGACAATAGACAATCTTCCATAATGACAAGGCTACCATCCATTGGAGTAACAAAAATATCCACAATAGACTACCTTCCATAATGACAAGGCTACCATCCATTAAAGTGACAAAAATATGAACAACAGACTACCTTTCATTGTGACAAGGCTACCATCCATTGGAGTGATAGAAATCACAACGACATACTACCTTCCATAATGAGAAGGCTAGCATCCATTGAACTAACAAAAATATCGACAAAAGACTTCCTTTCATAATGAAAAGGCTACCATCCATTGGAATAACAAAATTCTAGACAACAGACTAACTTCCACAATGACAAGGCTACCATTCATTGGAATAACAAAAATCTAGACAACAGACTACCTTCCATAATGACAAGGCTACAATGAATTGGAGTAACAAAGATATCGACAATAGACTACCTTCCATAATGATAATGCTACCATCCATTGGAGTAACAAAAATCTCGACAATATACTACCTTCCATAATGACAAGGCTACCATCCATTGGATTAACAAAAATATGAACAACAGGCTACCTTTTATAATAACAAGGCTTCCATCCATTGGAGTGACAGAAATCACAACGACAAACTACCTTCCATAATGACAAGGCTACCATCCATTGGAATAACAAAAATATGAACAATAGACTAGCTTTCATAGTTACAAGGCTACAATCCATTGGAGTGACAGAAATCACAATGATAGACTACCTTCCCTAATGAAAAGGCTAGCATCCATTGGAGTAACAAAAATCTCTACAACACACAACCTTCCATAATGACAAGGCTACCATCCATTGAAGTAACAAAAATCTCGACAGCGGACTACCTTCCATAATGACAAGGCTACCATCCATTGGAGTAACAAAAATATCGACAACAGACTACCTTCCATAATGACAAGGCTATTATCCATTGGAATAACAAAAATCTCGACAACAAACTACTTTCCATAATGACTATGATACCATCGATTGGAGTACCAAAAACATTAACAATAGACTACGTTCCATAATGACAAGGCTACAATACATTAGAATAACAAAAATCACGACAATAGACTACCATCCATAATGACAATGATACCATCCATTGGAGTAACAAAAATCTCGACAACAGAATACCTTCCATAATGACAAGGCTACCATCCATTAGAGTAACAAAAATCTCGACAACAGATAACCTTCTATAATGACAAGGCTACCATTCATTGGAGTAACAATAATATTGACAATAGACTAACTTCCATAATGACAAGGCTACCATCCATTGGAGTAACAAAAATATGAACAACAAAATACATTCCAAAGTGAAAAGGCTACCATCCATTGGAGTCTCAGAAATCACAATGACAAACTACTTCAATAATGACAAGGCTAGCAACCATTGGAGTACCAAAAATCTCGACAACAAACTACCTTCCATAATGAAAAGGCTACCATCCATTGGAATAACAAAAATCTCGACAACATACAACCTTCCATAATGTCAAGGCTATTATCCATTGGAATAACAAAAATCTCGACAACAAACTACTTTCCATAATGACTATGATACTATCGATTGGAGTACCAAAAACATTAACAATAGACTACGTTCCATAATGACAAGGCTACAATACATTAGAATAACAAAAATCACGACAATAGACTACCATCCATAATGACAATGATACCATCCATTGGAGTAACAAAAATCTCGACAACAGAATACCTTCCATAATGACAAGGCTACCATCCATTAGAGTAACAAAAATCTCGACAACAGATAACCTTCTATAATGACAAGGCTACCATTCATTGGAGTAACAATAATATTGACAATAGACTAACTTCCATAATGACAAGGCTACCATCCATTGGAGTAACAAAAATATGAACAACAAAATACATTCCAAAGTGAAAAGGCTACCATCCATTGGAGTCTCAGAAATCACAATGACAAACTACTTCAATAATGACAAGGCTAGCAACCATTGGAGTACCAAAAATCTCGACAACAAACTACCTTCCATAATGAAAAGGCTACCATCCATTGGAATAACAAAAATCTCGACAACATACAACCTTCCATAATGTCAAGGCTATTATCCATTGGAATAACAAAAATCTCGACAACAAACTACTTTCCATAATGACTATGATACTATCGATTGGAGTACCAAAAACATTAACAATAGACTACGTTCCATAATGACAAGGCTACAATACATTAGAATAACAAAAATCACGACAATAGACTACCATCCATAATGACAATGATACCATCCATTGGAGTAACAAAAATCTCGACAACAGAATACCTTCCATAATGACAAGGCTACCATCCATTAGAGTAACAAAAATCTCGACAACAGATAACCTTCTATAATGACAAGGCTACCATTCATTGGAGTAACAATAATATTGACAATAGACTAACTTCCAAAGTGAAAAGGCTACCATCCATTGGAGTCTCAGAAATCACATAATGACAAGGCTAGCAACCATTGGAGTACCATAATGACAAGGCTAGCAACCATTGGAGTACCAAAAATCTCGACAACAAACTACCTTCCATAATGAAAAGGCTACCATCCATTGGAATAACAAAAGTCTCGACAACATACAACCTTCCATAATGATAATGCTATCATCCATTGGAGTAACAAAATTCTTGAAAACTGACTACCTTCCATATTTACAAGGCTACCATCCATTGGAGTGACAGAAATCACAATGATAGACTACCTTCCCTAATGACAAGGCTACCATCCATTGGAGTAACAAAAATCTCGACAACGGACTACCTTCCATAATGATAAGACTACCATCGATTGAGGTAACAAAAATATGAACAACAAACTACCTTCTATAGTGAAAAGGATACCATCCATTGGAGTAACAAAAACATCGAAAAAAGACTACGTTCCATAATGACAAGGCTATAATCCATTGGAATAACAAAAATCTCAACAACAGACAACCATCCATAATGACAATGATAACATCCATTGGAGTAACAAAAATCTCGACATCAGACTACCTTCCATAATGACAAGGCTACCATCCATTGGAGTGCCAAATATATCGACAACAGACAACCTTCCATTATTATAATGCTATCATCCATTGGAGTAACAAAAATATGAACAAAAGACTAACTTCCATATTGACAAGGCTACCATCCATTGGAGTGACAAAAAGCACAACTATAGACTACCTTCCTTAATGACAAGGCTAGCATCCATTGGAGTAACAAAAATCTCAACAACAGACTACCTTCCATAATGACAAGGCTACCATCCATTGGAGTAACAAAAATATTGAAAACAGACTACCTTCCATAATGACAAGGCTACCATCAATTGGAGTAACAAAAATCTCGACAACAAAAAACCTTCCATAATAATAATGCTACCATCCATTGGAGTAACAAAAATCTCGACAATAGACTACCTTCCATAATAACAAGGCTACCATCCATTAGAGTAACAAAAATATGAACAACAAACTACCTTCCATATTGACAAGCCTATTATCCATTGGAGTGACAAAAATTACAAGGACATACTACCTCCCATAATGACAAGGCTAGCATCCATAGGACTAACAAAAATCTCGATAACAGACTACCTTCCATAATGAAAAGGCTACCATCCATTAGAATAACAAAAATCTCGACAAAAAACTACCATCCATAATGATAATGATACCATCCATTGGAGTAACAAAAATCTCGACAATAGACTACCTTCCATAATGACAAGGCTACCATCCATTGGATTAACAAAAATCTTGAAAACAGACTACCTTCCATAATGACAAGGCTACCATCCATTAGACTAACAAATATCTCGACAATAGACAACCTTCTATAATGACAACTCTACCATCCATTGAAGTAACAAAAATATGAACCACAGACTTCCTTCGATAGTGAAAAGGCTACCATCCATTGGAATAACAAAAATCTTGACAACAGACTACAATCCATAATGACAATGATATCATCCATTGGAGTATCAAAAATCTCGACAACAAAATACCTTTGCATAATGACAAGGCTGCCATCCATTGAAGTAACAAATATCTCGACAACAGACAACCTTCCATAATGATAATGCTATCATCCATTGGAGTAACAAAAAAATGATCAACAGACTAACTTCCATATTTACAAGGCTACCATCCATTGGAGTGACAGAAATCATAATGATACACTACCTTCCCTAATGACAAGGCTAGCATCCATTGGAGTAACAAAAATCTCTACAACAAACTACCTTCCATAATGACAAGGCTGCCATCCATTGGAGTAACAAAAATCTCGACAACGGACTACCTTCCATAATGACAAGGCTACCATCGATTGAAGTAACAAAAATATGAACAACAAACTACCTTCCATAGTGAAAAGGATACCATCCATTGGAGTACCAAAAACATCGACAAAAGACTACGTTCCATAATGACAAGGCTATAATCCATTGGAATAAAAAAAATCTCGACAACAGACTACCATCCATAATGACAATGATACCATCCATTGGAGTAACAAAAATCTCGACATCAGACTACCTTCCCTAATGACAAGGCTACCATCCATTGGAGTGCCAAATATATCGACAACAGACAACCTTCCATTATTATAATGCTATCATCCATTTGAGTAACAAAAATATGAACAAAAGACTAACTTCCATATTGACAAGGCTACCATCCATTGGAGTGACAGAAAGCACAACTATAGACTACCTTCCATAATGACAAGGCTAGCATCCATTGGAGTAACAAAAATATCGACAACAGACTAACTTCCATAATGACAAGGCTACCATCCATTGGAGTAACAAAAATCTTGAAAACAGACTACCTTCCATAATGACAAGGCTACCATCAATTGGAGTAACAAAAATCTCGACAACAGAAAACCTTCCATAATGATAATGCTACCATCCATTGGAGTAACAAAAATCTCGACAATAAACTACCTTCCATAATGACAAGGCTATTATCCATTGGAGTGACAAAAATATCGACAATAAACTACCTCCCGTAATGACAAGGCTAGCATCCATTGGACTAACAAAAATCTCGATAACAGACTACCTTCCATAATGAAAAGGATACCATCCATTAGAATAACAAAAATCTCGACAACAAACTACCATCCATAATGATAATGATACCATCCATTGGAGTAACAAAAATCTCGACAATAGACTACCTTCCATAAAGACAAGGCTACCATCCATTGGAGTAACAAAAATCTTGAAAACAGACTACCTTCCATAATGACAAGGCTACCATCCATTAGACAAACAAAAATCTCGACAATAGACAACCTTCCATAATGACAAGTCTACCATGCATTGGAGTAACAAAAATATCGACAACAGACTACCTTCCATAATGACAAGGCTACCATCCATTGAAGTAACAAAAATATGAACAACAGACTACCTTCCATTGTGAAATAGCTACCATCCATTGGAGTAACAAAAACATTGACAACGGACTACGTTCCATAATGACAAGGCTACCATCCATTGGAGTAACAAATATCTCGACAACAGACAACCTTCCATAATGATAATGCTATCATCCATTGGAGTAACAACAATATGAACAACATAATAACTTCCATATTTACAAGGCTACCATCCATTGGAGTGACCGAAATCACAATGATAGACTACCTTCCCTAATGACAAGGCTAGCATCCATTGGAGTAAGAAAAATCTCTACAACAAACTACCTTCCATAATGAAAAGGCTACCATCCATTGAAGTAACAAAAATATCGACAACGGACTACCTTCCATAATGACAAGGCTATAATCACATAGAATAACAAAAATCTCGACAATAGACTACCATCCATAATGACAATGATACCATCCATTGGAGTAACAAAAATCTCAATAACAGACTAACTTCAATAATGACAAGGCTACCATCCATTGAAGTAACAAAAATCTCGAAAATAGACTACCTTCCATAATGACAAGGCTACCATCTATTAGAGTAACAAAAATATTGACAATAGACAATCTTCCATAATGACAAGGCTACCATCCATTGGAGTAACAAAAATATCGACAGTAGACTACCTTCCATAATGACAAGGCTACCATCCATTGGAGTAACAAAAATATGAATAACAGACTACCTTCCATAATGACAAGGCTACCATACATTGGAGTGATAGAAATCACAACGACATACTACCTTCCATAATGAGAAGGCTAGCATCCATTGGAGTAGCAGAAATCTTGACAACAAACTACCTTCCATAATGACAAGGCTACAATCCATTGGAATAACAAAAATCTCGACAATAGACTACCATCCATAATGGCAATGATACCATCCATTGGAGTAACAAAAATCTCGATAACAGACTACCTTCAATAATGACAAGGCTACCATCCATTGGAGTAACAAAAATCTCGAAAACATACTACCTTCCCTAATGACAAGGCTACCATATATTAGAGTAACAAAAATATTGACAATAGACAATCTTCCATAATGACAAGGCTACCATCCATTGGAGTAACAAAAATATGAACAACAAACTACCTTCCATAGTGACAAGGCTACCATCCATTGGAGTGATAGAAATCACAACGACATACTACCTTCCATAATGAGAAGGCTAGCATCCATTGGAGTAGAAAAAATCTTGACAACAAACTACCTTTCATAATGAGAAGGCTACCATCCATTGGAATAACAAAAATCTAGACAACAGACTAACTTCCATAATGACAAGGCTACTATCCAATGGAATAACAAAAATCTTGACAATAGATTACCATCAATAAAGACAATGATACCATGCAATTGAGTAACAAAAATCTCAACAACAAACTACCTTCAATAATGACCAGGCTACCATCCATTGGAGTAACAAAAATCTCGAAAACAGACTACCTTCCATAATGATAAGGCTACCATCTATTAGAGTAACAAAAATCTCGACAATAGACAATCTTCCATAATGACAAAGCTACCACCCATTGGAGTAAAAAAAATATTGACAATAGACTAACTTCCATAATGACAAGGCTACCATCCATTGGAGGAACAAAAATATGAACAACAAACTACCTTCCATAGTGACAAGGCTACCATCCATTGGAGTGATAGAAATCACAATGACATACTACCTTCCATAATGAGAAGGCTAGCATCCATTGGAGTAACAAAAATCTCGACAAAAGACTACCTTTCATAATTGCAAGGCTACCATCCATTGGAATAACAAAAATCTAGACAACAGACTAACTTCCATAATGACAAGGCTACTATCCAATGGAATAACAAAAATCTTGACAATAGATTACCATCAATAAAGACAATGATACCATGCAATTGAGTAACAAAAATCTCAACAACAGACTACCTTCAATAATGACCAGGCTACCATCCATTGGAGTAACAAAAATCTCGAAAACAGACTACCTTCCATAATGATAAGGCTACCATCTATTAGAGTAACAAAAATCTCGACAATAGACAATCTTCCATAATGACAAAGCTACCATCCATTGGAGTAAAAAAAATATTGACAATAGACTAACTTCCATAATGACAAGGCTACCATCCATTGGAGGAACAAAAATATGAACAACAAACTACCTTCCATAGTGACAAGGCTACCATCCATTGGAGTGATAGAAATCACAACGACATACTACCTTCCATAATGAGAAGGCTAGCATCCATTGGAGTAACAAAAATCTCGACAAAAGACTACCTTTCATAATTGCAAGGCTACCATCCATTGGAATAACAAAAATATAGACAACAGACTAACTTCCACAATGACAAGGCTACCATTCATTGGAATAACAAAAATCTAGACAAGAGACAACCTTCCATAATGACAAGGCTACAATGCATTGGAGTAACAAAGATAACGACAACAAACTACCTTCCATAATGATAATGCTACCATCCATTGGAGTAACAAAAATCTCGACAATAAACTACCTTCCATAATGACAAGGCTAGCATCCATTGGATTAACAAAAATATGAACAACATACTACCTTTTATAGTTACAAGGCTACCATCCATTGGAGTGACAGAAATCACAACTACAAACTACCTTCCATAATGACAAGGCTAGCATCCATTGGACTAACAAAAATCTCGATAACAGACTACCTTCCATGATGAAAAGGCTACCATCCATTGGAATAACAAAAATCTCGACAATAGACTACCATCCATAATGATAACGATACCATCCATTGGAGTAACAAAAATCTCGACAACAGACTACCTTCCATAATGACAAGGCTACCATCCATTGGAGTAACAAAAATCTTGAAAACAGATTACCTTCCATAATGACAAGGCTACCATCCATTAGAGTAACAAAAATCTCGACAATAGACAACCTTGCATAATGACAAGGCTACCATCCATTGGAGTAACAAAAATCTCGACAACAGACTACCTTCCATAATGACAAGGATACCATCCATTGAAGTAACAAAAATATGAACAACAGACTACCTTCCATAGTAAAAAGTCTACCATCCATTGGAGTAAAAAAAACATCGACAACAGACTACATTCCATAATGACAAGGCTATAATCCATTGGAATAACAAAAATCTCGACAATAGACTACCATCCATAATGACAATGATACCATCCATTGGAGTAACAAAAATCTCGATAACAGATTACCTTCAATAATGACAAGGCTACCATCCATTGAAGTAACAAAAATCTCGAAAATAGACTACCTTCCATAATGACAAGGCTACCATCTAATAGAGTAACAATAATATTGACAATAGACAATCTTCCATAATGACAAGGCTACCATCCATTGGAGTAACAAAAATATCGACAGTAGACTACCTTCCATAATGACAAGGCTACCATCCATTGGAGTAACAAAAATATGAACAACAGACTACCTTCCATAGTGACAAGGCTACCATACATTGGAGTGATAGAAATCACAACGACATACTACCTTCCATAATGAGAAGGCTAGCATCCATTGGAGTAGTAGAAATCTTGACAACAGACAACCTTTCATAATGAGAAGGCTACCATCCATTGGAATAACAAAAATCTAGACAACAGACTAACTTCCATAATGACAAGGCTACAATCCATTGGAATAACAAAAATCTCGATAATAGACTACCATCCATAATGACAACGATACCATCCATTGGAGTAACAAAAATCTCGATAACAGACTACCTTCAATAATGACAAGGCTACCATCCATTGGAGTAACAAAAATCTCGAAAACATACTACCTTCCATAATGACAAGGATACCATTTATTAGAGTAACAAAAATATTGACAATAGACAATCTTCCATAATGACAAGGCTACCATCCATTGGAGTAACAAAAATATCGACAATAGACTACCTTCCACAATGACAAGCTAGCATCCATTGGAGTAACAAAAATATGAACAACAAACTACCTTCCATATTGACAAGGCTACCATCCATTGGAGTGATATAAATCACAACGACATACTACCTTCCATAATGAGAAGGCTAGCATCCATTGGAGTAGAAAAAATCTTGACAACAAACTACCTTTCATAATGAGAAGGCTACCATCCATTGGAATAACAAAAATCTAGACAACAGACTAACTTCCATAATGACAAGGCTACTATCCAATGTAATAACAAAAATCTTGACAATAGACTACCATCAATAAAGACAATGATACCATGCAATTGAGTAACAAAAATCTCAACAACAGACTACCTTCAATAATGACCAGGCTACCATCCATTGGAGTAATAAAAATCTCGAAAAGAGACTACCTTCCATAATGATAAGGCTACCATCTATTAGAGTAACAAAAATCTCGACAATAAACAATCTTCCATAATGACAAAGCTACCATCCATTGGAGTAAAAAAAATATTGACAATAGACTAACTTCCATAATGACAAGGCTACCATCCATTGGAGGAACAAAAATATGAACAACAAACTACCTTCCATAGTGACAAGGCTACCATCCATTGGAGTGATAGAAATCACAACGACATACTACCTTCCATAATGAGAAGGCTAGCATCCATTGGAGTAACAAAAATCTCGACAAAAGACTACCTTTCATAATTGCAAGGCTACCATCCATTGGAATAACAAAAATATAGACAACAGACTAACTTCCACAATGACAAGGCTACCATTCATTGGAATAACAAAAATCTAGACAAGAGACAACCTTCCATAATGACAAGGCTACAATGCATTGGAGTAACAAAGATAACGACAACAAACTACCTTCCATAATGATAATGCTACCATCCATTGGAGTAACAAAAATCTCGACAATAAACTACCTTCCATAATGACAAGGCTAGCATCCATTGGATTAACAAAAATATGAACAACATACTACCTTTTATAGTTACAAGGCTACCATCCATTGGAGTGACAGAAATCACAACTACAAACTACCTTCCATAATGACAAGGCTAGCATCCATTGGACTAACAAAAATCTCGATAACAGACTACCTTCCATGATGAAAAGGCTACCATCCATTGGAATAACAAAAATCTCGACAATAGACTACCATCCATAATGATAACGATACCATCCATTGGAGTAACAAAAATCTCGACAACAGACTACCTTCCATAATGACAAGGCTACCATCCATTGGAGTAACAAAAATCTTGAAAACAGATTACCTTCCATAATGACAAGGCTACCATCCATTAGAGTAACAAAAATCTCGACAATAGACAACCTTGCATAATGACAAGGCTACCATCCATTGGAGTAACAAAAATCTCGACAACAGACTACCTTCCATAATGACAAGGATACCATCCATTGAAGTAACAAAAATATGAACAACAGACTACCTTCCATAGTAAAAAGTCTACCATCCATTGGAATAACAAAAATCTAGACAACAGACTAACTTCCATAATGACAAGGCTACAATCCATTGGAATAACAAAAATCTCGACAATAGACTACCATCCATAATGACAATGATACCATCCATTGGAGTAACAAAAATCTCGATAACAGACTACCTTCAATAATGACAAGGCTACCATCCATTGGAGTAACAAAAATCTCGAAGACATACTACCTTCCATAATGACAAGGATACCATTTATTAGAGTAACAAAAATATTGACAATAGACAATCTTCCATAATGACAAGGCTACCATCCATTGGAGTAACAAAAATATCGACAATAGACTACCTTCCACAATGACAAGCTAGCATCCATTGGAGTAACAAAAATATGAACAACAGACTACCTTCCATAGTGACAAGGCTACCATACATTGGAGTGATAGAAATCACAACGACATACTACCTTCCATAATGAGAAGGCTAGCATCCATTGGAGTAGTAGAAATCTTGACAACAGACTACCTTTCATAATGAGAAGGCTACCATCCATTGGAATAACAAAAATCTAGACAACAGACTAACTTCCATAATGACAAGGCTACAATCCATTGGAATAACAAAAATCTCGACAATAGACTACCATCCATAATGACAATGATACCATCCATTGGAGTAACAAAAATCTCGATAACAGACTACCTTCAATAATGACAAGGCTACCATCCATTGGAGTAACAAAAATCTCGAAAACATACTACCTTCCATAATGACAAGGATACCATTTATTAGAGTAACAAAAATATTGACAATAGACAATCTTCCATAATGACAAGGCTACCATCCATTGGAGTAACAAAAATATCGACAATAGACTACCTTCCACAATGACAAGCTAGCATCCATTGGAGTAACAAAAATATGAACAACAAACTACCTTCCATATTGACAAGGCTACCATCCATTGGAGTGATATAAATCACAACGACATACTACCTTCCATAATGAGAAGGCTAGCATCCATTGGAGTAGAAAAAATCTTGACAACAAACTACCTTTCATAATGAGAAGGCTACCATCCATTGGAATAACAAAAATCTAGACAACAGACTAACTTCCATAATGACAAGGCTACTATCCAATGTAATAACAAAAATCTTGACAATAGACTACCATCAATAAAGACAATGATACCATGCAATTGAGTAACAAAAATCTCAACAACAGACTACCTTCAATAATGACCAGGCTACCATCCATTGGAGTAATAAAAATCTCGAAAAGAGACTACCTTCCATAATGATAAGGCTACCATCTATTAGAGTAACAAAAATCTTGACAATAGACAATCTTCCATAATGACAAAGCTACCATCCATTGGAGTAAAAAAAATATTGACAATAGACTACCTTCCATAATGACAAGGCTACAATCCATTGGAGTAACAAAAATATGAACAACAAACTACCTTCCATAGTGACAAGGCTACCATCCATTGGAGTGATAGAAATCGCAAGAACATACTACCTTCCATAATGAGAAGGCTGGCATCCATTGGAGTAACAAAAATCTCGACAAAAAAGAATACCTTTCATAATTGCAAGGCTACCATCCATTGGAATAACAAAAATCTAGACAACAGAGTAACTTCCACAATGACAAGGCTACCATTCATTGGAATAACAAAAATCTAGACAAGAGACTACCTTCCATAATGACAAGGCTACAATGCATTGGAGTAACAAAGATAACGACAACAAACTAACTTCCATAATGATAATGCTACCATCCATTGGAGTAACAAAAATCTCGACAATAAACTACCTTCCATAATGACAAGGCTATCATCCATTGGATTAACAAAAATATGAACAACATACTTCCCTTTATAGTTACAAGGCTACCATCCATTGGAGTGATAGTAATCACAACGACAAACTACCTTCCATAATGACAAGGCTAGCATCCATTGGACTAACAAAAATCTCGATAACAGACTACCTTCCATGATGAAAAGGCTACCATCCATTGGAATAACAAAAATCTCGACAACAGACTACCATCCATAATGATAATGATACCATCCATTGGAGTAACAAAAATCTCGACAACAGACTACCTTCCATAATGACAAGGCTACCATCCATTGGAGTAACAAAAATCTTGAAAACAGATTACCTTCCATAATGACAAGGCTACCATCCATTAGAGTAACAAAAATCTCGACAATAGACAACCTTGCATAATGACAAGGCTACCATCCATTGGAGTAACAAAAATCTCGACAACAGACTACCTTCCATAATGACAAGGATACCATCCATTGAAGTAACAAAAATATGAACAACAGACTACCTTCCATAGTGAAAAGTCTACCATCCATTGGAGTAACAAATATCTCGACAACAGACAACCTTCCATAATGATAATGCTATCATCCATTGGAGTGACAGAAATCAAAACGATAGACTACCTTCCATAATGACAAGGATACCATCCATTGAAGTAACAAAAATATGAACAACAGACTACCTTCCATAGTAAAAAGTCTACCATCCATTGGAGTAAAAAAAACATCGACAACAGACTACATTCCATAATGACAAGGCTATAATCCATTGGAATAACAAAAATCTCGACAATAGACTACCATCCATAATGACAATGATACCATCCATTGGAGTAACAAAAATCTCGATAACAGATTACCTTCAATAATGACAAGGCTACCATCCATTGAAGTAACAAAAATCTCGAAAATAGACTACCTTCCATAATGACAAGGCTACCATCTAATAGAGTAACAATAATATTGACAATAGACAATCTTCCATAATGACAAGGCTACCATCCATTGGAGTAACAAAAATATCGACAGTAGACTACCTTCCATAATGACAAGGCTACCATCCATTGGAGTAACAAAAATATGAACAACAGACTACCTTCCATAGTGACAAGGCTACCATACATTGGAGTGATAGAAATCACAACGACATACTACCTTCCATAATGAGAAGGCTAGCATCCATTGGAGTAGTAGAAATCTTGACAACAGACAACCTTTCATAATGAGAAGGCTACCATCCATTGGAATAACAAAAATCTAGACAACAGACTAACTTCCATAATGACAAGGCTACAATCCATTGGAATAACAAAAATCTCGATAATAGACTACCATCCATAATGACAACGATACCATCCATTGGAGTAACAAAAATCTCGATAACAGACTACCTTCAATAATGACAAGGCTACCATCCATTGGAGTAACAAAAATCTCGAAAACATACTACCTTCCATAATGACAAGGATACCATTTATTAGAGTAACAAAAATATTGACAATAGACAATCTTCCATAATGACAAGGCTACCATCCATTGGAGTAACAAAAATATCGACAATAGACTACCTTCCACAATGACAAGCTAGCATCCATTGGAGTAACAAAAATATGAACAACAAACTACCTTCCATATTGACAAGGCTACCATCCATTGGAGTGATATAAATCACAACGACATACTACCTTCCATAATGAGAAGGCTAGCATCCATTGGAGTAGAAAAAATCTTGACAACAAACTACCTTTCATAATGAGAAGGCTACCATCCATTGGAATAACAAAAATCTAGACAACAGACTAACTTCCATAATGACAAGGCTACTATCCAATGTAATAACAAAAATCTTGACAATAGACTACCATCAATAAAGACAATGATACCATGCAATTGAGTAACAAAAATCTCAACAACAGACTACCTTCAATAATGACCAGGCTACCATCCATTGGAGTAATAAAAATCTCGAAAAGAGACTACCTTCCATAATGATAAGGCTACCATCTATTAGAGTAACAAAAATCTCGACAATAAACAATCTTCCATAATGACAAAGCTACCATCCATTGGAGTAAAAAAAATATTGACAATAGACTAACTTCCATAATGACAAGGCTACCATCCATTGGAGGAACAAAAATATGAACAACAAACTACCTTCCATAGTGACAAGGCTACCATCCATTGGAGTGATAGAAATCACAACGACATACTACCTTCCATAATGAGAAGGCTAGCATCCATTGGAGTAACAAAAATCTCGACAAAAGACTACCTTTCATAATTGCAAGGCTACCATCCATTGGAATAACAAAAATATAGACAACAGACTAACTTCCACAATGACAAGGCTACCATTCATTGGAATAACAAAAATCTAGACAAGAGACAACCTTCCATAATGACAAGGCTACAATGCATTGGAGTAACAAAGATAACGACAACAAACTACCTTCCATAATGATAATGCTACCATCCATTGGAGTAACAAAAATCTCGACAATAAACTACCTTCCATAATGACAAGGCTAGCATCCATTGGATTAACAAAAATATGAACAACATACTACCTTTTATAGTTACAAGGCTACCATCCATTGGAGTGACAGAAATCACAACTACAAACTACCTTCCATAATGACAAGGCTAGCATCCATTGGACTAACAAAAATCTCGATAACAGACTACCTTCCATGATGAAAAGGCTACCATCCATTGGAATAACAAAAATCTCGACAATAGACTACCATCCATAATGATAACGATACCATCCATTGGAGTAACAAAAATCTCGACAACAGACTACCTTCCATAATGACAAGGCTACCATCCATTGGAGTAACAAAAATCTTGAAAACAGATTACCTTCCATAATGACAAGGCTACCATCCATTAGAGTAACAAAAATCTCGACAATAGACAACCTTGCATAATGACAAGGCTACCATCCATTGGAGTAACAAAAATCTCGACAACAGACTACCTTCCATAATGACAAGGATACCATCCATTGAAGTAACAAAAATATGAACAACAGACTACCTTCCATAGTAAAAAGTCTACCATCCATTGGAATAACAAAAATCTAGACAACAGACTAACTTCCATAATGACAAGGCTACAATCCATTGGAATAACAAAAATCTCGACAATAGACTACCATCCATAATGACAATGATACCATCCATTGGAGTAACAAAAATCTCGATAACAGACTACCTTCAATAATGACAAGGCTACCATCCATTGGAGTAACAAAAATCTCGAAAACATACTACCTTCCATAATGACAAGGATACCATTTATTAGAGTAACAAAAATATTGACAATAGACAATCTTCCATAATGACAAGGCTACCATCCATTGGAGTAACAAAAATATCGACAATAGACTACCTTCCACAATGACAAGCTAGCATCCATTGGAGTAACAAAAATATGAACAACAGACTACCTTCCATAGTGACAAGGCTACCATACATTGGAGTGATAGAAATCACAACGACATACTACCTTCCATAATGAGAAGGCTAGCATCCATTGGAGTAGTAGAAATCTTGACAACAGACTACCTTTCATAATGAGAAGGCTACCATCCATTGGAATAACAAAAATCTAGACAACAGACTAACTTCCATAATGACAAGGCTACAATCCATTGGAATAACAAAAATCTCGACAATAGACTACCATCCATAATGACAATGATACCATCCATTGGAGTAACAAAAATCTCGATAACAGACTACCTTCAATAATGACAAGGCTACCATCCATTGGAGTAACAAAAATCTCGAAAACATACTACCTTCCATAATGACAAGGATACCATTTATTAGAGTAACAAAAATATTGACAATAGACAATCTTCCATAATGACAAGGCTACCATCCATTGGAGTAACAAAAATATCGACAATAGACTACCTTCCACAATGACAAGCTAGCATCCATTGGAGTAACAAAAATATGAACAACAAACTACCTTCCATATTGACAAGGCTACCATCCATTGGAGTGATATAAATCACAACGACATACTACCTTCCATAATGAGAAGGCTAGCATCCATTGGAGTAGAAAAAATCTTGACAACAAACTACCTTTCATAATGAGAAGGCTACCATCCATTGGAATAACAAAAATCTAGACAACAGACTAACTTCCATAATGACAAGGCTACTATCCAATGTAATAACAAAAATCTTGACAATAGACTACCATCAATAAAGACAATGATACCATGCAATTGAGTAACAAAAATCTCAACAACAGACTACCTTCAATAATGACCAGGCTACCATCCATTGGAGTAATAAAAATCTCGAAAAGAGACTACCTTCCATAATGATAAGGCTACCATCTATTAGAGTAACAAAAATCTTGACAATAGACAATCTTCCATAATGACAAAGCTACCATCCATTGGAGTAAAAAAAATATTGACAATAGACTACCTTCCATAATGACAAGGCTACAATCCATTGGAGTAACAAAAATATGAACAACAAACTACCTTCCATAGTGACAAGGCTACCATCCATTGGAGTGATAGAAATCGCAAGAACATACTACCTTCCATAATGAGAAGGCTGGCATCCATTGGAGTAACAAAAATCTCGACAAAAAAGAATACCTTTCATAATTGCAAGGCTACCATCCATTGGAATAACAAAAATCTAGACAACAGAGTAACTTCCACAATGACAAGGCTACCATTCATTGGAATAACAAAAATCTAGACAAGAGACTACCTTCCATAATGACAAGGCTACAATGCATTGGAGTAACAAAGATAACGACAACAAACTAACTTCCATAATGATAATGCTACCATCCATTGGAGTAACAAAAATCTCGACAATAAACTACCTTCCATAATGACAAGGCTATCATCCATTGGATTAACAAAAATATGAACAACATACTTCCTTTTATAGTTACAAGGCTACCATCCATTGGAGTGATAGTAATCACAACGACAAACTACCTTCCATAATGACAAGGCTAGCATCCATTGGACTAACAAAAATCTCGATAACAGACTACCTTCCATGATGAAAAGGCTACCATCCATTGGAATAACAAAAATCTCGACAACAGACTACCATCCATAATGATAATGATACCATCCATTGGAGTAACAAAAATCTCGACAACAGACTACCTTCCATAATGACAAGGCTACCATCCATTGGAGTAACAAAAATCTTGAAAACAGATTACCTTCCATAATGACAAGGCTACCATCCATTAGAGTAACAAAAATCTCGACAATAGACAACCTTGCATAATGACAAGGCTACCATCCATTGGAGTAACAAAAATCTCGACAACAGACTACCTTCCATAATGACAAGGATACCATCCATTGAAGTAACAAAAATATGAACAACAGACTACCTTCCATAGTGAAAAGTCTACCATCCATTGGAGTAACAAATATCTCGACAACAGACAACCTTCCATAATGATAATGCTATCATCCATTGGAGTGACAGAAATCAAAACGATAGACTACCTTCCATAATGACAAGGATACCATCCATTGAAGTAACAAAAATATGAACAACAGACTACCTTCCATAGTAAAAAGTCTACCATCCATTGGAGTAACAAAAACATCGACAACAGACTACATTCCATAATGACAAGGCTATAATCCATTGGAATAACAAAAATCTCGACAATAGACTACCATCCATAATGACAATGATACCATCCATTGGAGTAACAAAAATCTCGATAACAGATTACCTTCAATAATGACAAGGCTACCATCCATTGAAGTAACAAAAATCTCGAAAACAGACTACCTTCCATAATGACAAGGCTACCATCTAATAGAGTAACAATAATATTGACAATAGACAATCTTCCATAATGACAAGGCTACCATCCATTGGAGTAACAAAAATATCGACAGTAGACTACTTTCCATAATGACAAGGCTACCATCCATTGGAGTAACAAAAATATGAACAACAGACTACCTTCCATAGTGACAAGGCTACCATACATTGGAGTGATAGAAATCACAACGACATACTACCTTCCATAATGAGAAGGCTAGCATCCATTGGAGTAGTAGAAATCTTGACAACAGACTACCTTTCATAATGAGAAGGCTACCATCCATTGGAATAACAAAAATCTAGACAACAGACTAACTTCCATAATGACAAGGCTACAATCCATTGGAATAACAAAAATCTCGACAATAGACTACCATCCATAATGACAATGATACCATCCATTGGAGTAACAAAAATCTCGATAACAGACTACCTTCAATAATGACAAGGCTACCATCCATTGGAGTAACAAAAATCTCGAAAACATACTACCTTCCATAATGACAAGGATACCATTTATTAGAGTAACAAAAATATTAACAATAGACAATCTTCCATAATGACAAGGCTACCATCCATTGGAGTAACAAAAATATCGACAATAGACTACCTTCCACAATGACAAGCTAGCATCCATTGGAGTAACAAAAATATGAACAACAAACTACCTTTCATATTGACAAGGCTACCATCCATTGGAGTGATATAAATCACAACGACATACTACCTTCCATAATGAGAAGGCTAGCATCCATTGGAGTAGAAAAAATCTTGACAACAAACTACCTTTCATAATGAGAAGGCTACCATCCATTGGAATAACAAAAATCTAGACAACAGACTAACTTCCATAATGACAAGGCTACTATCCAATGTAATAACAAAAATCTTGACAATAGACTACCATCAATAAAGACAATGATACCATGCAATTGAGTAACAAAAATCTCAACAACAGACTACCTTCAATAATGACCAGGCTACCATCCATTGGAGTAATAAAAATCTCGAAAAGAGACTACCTTCCATAATGATAAGGCTACCATCTATTAGAGTAACAAAAATCTTGACAATAGACAATCTTCCATAATGACAAAGCTACCATCCATTGGAGTAAAAAAAATATTGACAATAGACTACCTTCCATAATGACAAGGCTACAATCCATTGGAGTAACAAAAATATGAACAACAAACTACCTTCCATAGTGACAAGGCTACCATCCATTGGAGTGATAGAAATCACAAGAACATACTACCTTCCATAATGAGAAGGCTGGCATCCATTGGAGTAACAAAAATCTCGACAAAAAAGACTACCTTTCATAATTGCAAGGCTACCATCCATTGGAATAACAAAAATCTAGACAACAGAGTAACTTCCACAATGACAAGGCTACCATTCATTGGAATAACAAAAATCTAGACAAGAGACTACCTTCCATAATGACAAGGCTACAATGCATTGGAGTAACAAAGATAACGACAACAAACTACCTTCCATAATGATAATGCTACCATCCATTGGAGTAACAAAAATCTCGACAATAAACTACCTTCCATAATGACAAGGCTATCATCCATTGGATTAACAAAAATATGAACAACATACTTCCTTTTATAGTTACAAGGCTACCATCCATTGGAGTGATAGTAATCACAACGACAAACTACCTTCCATAATGACAAGGCTAGCATCCATTGGACTAACAAAAATCTCGATAACAGACTACCTTCCATGATGAAAAGGCTACCATCCATTGGAATAACAAAAATCTCGACAACAGACTACCATCCATAATGATAATGATACCATCCATTGGAGTAACAAAAATCTCGACAACAGACTACCTTCCATAATGACAAGGCTACCATCCATTGGAGTAACAAAAATCTTGAAAACAGATTACCTTCCATAATGACAAGGCTACCATCCATTAGAGTAACAAAAATCTCGACAATAGACAACCTTGCATAATGACAAGGCTACCATCCATTGGAGTAACAAAAATCTCGACAACAGACTACCTTCCATAATGACAAGGATACCATCCATTGAAGTAACAAAAATATGAACAACAGACTACCTTCCATAGTGAAAAGTCTACCATCCATTGGAGTAACAAATATCTCGACAACAGACAACCTTCCATAATGATAATGCTATCATCCATTGGAGTGACAGAAATCAAAACGATAGACTACCTTCCATAATGACAAGGATACCATCCATTGAAGTAACAAAAATATGAACAACAGACTACCTTCCATAGTAAAAAGTCTACCATCCATTGGAGTAACAAAAACATCGACAACAGACTACATTCCATAATGACAAGGCTATAATCCATTGGAATAACAAAAATCTCGACAATAGACTACCATCCATAATGACAATGATACCATCCATTGGAGTAACAAAAATCTCGATAACAGATTACCTTCAATAATGACAAGGCTACCATCCATTGAAGTAACAAAAATCTCGAAAACAGACTACCTTCCATAATGACAAGGCTACCATCTAATAGAGTAACAATAATATTGACAATAGACAATCTTCCATAATGACAAGGCTACCATCCATTGGAGTAACAAAAATATCGACAGTAGACTACCTTCCAAAATGACAAGGCTACCATCCATTGGAGTAACAAAAATATGAACAACAGACTACCTTCCATAGTGACAAGGCTACCATACATTGGAGTGATTGAAATCACAACGACATACTACCTTCCATAATGAGAAGGCTAGCATCCATTGGAGTAGTAGAAATCTTGACAACAGACTACCTTTCATAATGAGAAGGCTACCATCCATTGGAATAACAAAAATCTAGACAACAGACTAACTTCCATAATGACAAGGCTACAATCCATTGGAATAACAAAAATCTCGACAATAGACTACCATCCATAATGACAATGATACCATCCATTGGAGTAACAAAAATCTCGATAACAGACTACCTTCAATAATGACAAGGCTACCATCCATTGGAGTAACAAAAATCTCGAAAACATACTACCTTCCATAATGACAAGGATACCATTTATTAGAGTAACAAAAATATTAACAATAGACAATCTTCCATAATGACAAGGCTACCATCCATTGGAGTAACAAAAATATCGACAATAGACTACCTTCCACAATGACAAGCTAGCATCCATTGGAGTAACAAAAATATGAACAACAAACTACCTTCCATATTGACAAGGCTACCATCCATTGGAGTGATATAAATCACAACGACATACTACCTTCCATAATGAGAAGGCTACCATCCATTGAAGTAACAAAAATCTCGACAACATACTACCTTCCATAAAGACAAGGCTACCATCCATTGGAATAACAAAAATCTTGACAACAAACAACCTTCCATAATGACAATGATACCATCCATTCGAGTAACAAAAACATCGACAACAGACTACGTTCCATTATGACAAGGCTACAATCCATTTGAATAACAAAAATCTCGACAATATACTACCATCCATAATGTCAATGATACCATCCATTGGAGTAAAAAAATCTCGCTAACAGACTACCTTCAATAATGATAAGGCTACCATCCATTGAAGTAACAAAAATCTCGAAAATAGACTACTTTCCATAATGACAAGGCTACCATCTATTAGAGTAACAAAAAGCTCGACAATATACAATCTTCCATAATGACAAGGCTACCATCCATTGGAGTAACAAAAATATCGATAATAGACTACCTTCCATAGTGACAAGGCTACCATCCATTGGAGTGATAGAAATCACGACGACATACTACCTTCCATAATGAGAAGGCTAGCATCCATCGGAGTAACAAAAATCTTGACAACAGACTACCTTTCATAATGAGAAGGCAACTATCCAATGGAATAACAAAAATCTCGACAATAGACTACCATCCATAATGACAATGATACCATCCATTAGAGTAACAAAAATCTCGACAACAGACTACCTTCCATAATGACAAGGCTACCATCCATTAGAGTAACAAAAATCTCGACAATAGACAGCCTTCCATAATGACAAGGCTACCATCCATTGGAGTAAGAAAAATCTCGACAACATACTAC
This sequence comes from Vicia faba, assembly GCA_948472305.1. Taxonomy (NCBI): domain Eukaryota; kingdom Viridiplantae; phylum Streptophyta; class Magnoliopsida; order Fabales; family Fabaceae; genus Vicia; species Vicia faba. Next base: position 557,810,983 of record OX451739.1, on the reverse strand, counting down.
CTTCCATAATGACAAGGCTACCATCCATTGAAGTAACAAAAATATGAACAACAGACTACCTTCCATATTGAAAAGTCTACCATCCATTGTAGTAACAAAAACATTGACAACAGACTACGTTCCATAATGACAAGGCTATAATCCATTGGAATAACAAAAATCTCGACAACAAAGTACCATCCATAATGACAATGATACCATCCATTGGAGTAACAAAAATCTGGACAACAGACTACCTTCCATAATGACAAGGCTACCATCCATCGGAGTAACAAATATCTCGACAACGGACTACCTTCCATAGTGACAAGGCTACCATCCATTGGAGTAACAAAAATATCGACAACAGACTACCTTCCATAATGACTAGGCTACCATCCATTGGAATAACAAAAATCTCCACAACAAACTACCATCCATAATGACAATGATACCATCCATTCGAGTATCAAAAACATCGACAACAGACTATTTTCCATTATGACAAGGCTACAATCCATTGGAATAACGAAAATCTCGATAATAGACTACCATCCATAATGACAATGATACCATCCATTGGAGTAACAAAAATCTCGATAACAGACTACCTTCAATAATGACAAGGCTACCATCCATTGAAGTAACAAAAATCTCGAAAACAGATTACCTTCCATAATGACAAGACTACCATCTATTAGAGTAACAAAAAGCTCGACAATAGACAATGTTCCATAATGACAAGGCTACCATCCATTGGAGTAACAAAAATATCGACAATAGACTACCTTCCATAATGACAAGGCTACCATCCATTGGAGTAACAAAAATATGAACAACAGACTACCTTCCATAGTGACAAGGCTACCATCCATTGGAGTGATAGAAATCACAACGGCATACTACCTTCCATAATGAGAAGGCTATCATCCATTGGAGTAACAAAAATCTTGACAACAGACTACCTTTCATAATGAGAAGGCTACCAACCATTGGAATAACAAAAATCTAGACAAGAGACTAACTTCCATAATGACAAGGCAACTATCCAATGGAATAGCAAAAATCTCGACAATAGACTACCATCCATAAAGACAATGATACCATCCATTGGAGTAACAAAAATCTCGACAACAGACTACCTTCCATAATGACAAGGCTACCATCCATTGGAGTAACAAAAATCTCGACAATAGACAACCTTCCATAATGACAAGGCTACCATCCATTGGAGTAAGAAAAATCTCGACAACAGACTACCTTCCATAATGACAAGGCTACCATCCATTTAAGTAACAAAAATATGAACAACATACAACCATCCATATTGAAAACTCTACCATCCATTGGAGTAACAAAAACATCGACAACATATTACGTTCCATAATGACAAGGCTATAATCCATTGGAATAAGAAAAATCTCGACAACAAACTACCATCCATAATGACAACGATACCATCCATTGGAGTAACAAAAATCTCGACAACAGACTACCTTCCAAAATGACAAGGCTAACATCCATTGGAGTAACAAATATCTCGACAACAGACTACCTTCCATAATGACAAGGCTACCATCCATTGGAATAACAAAAATCTTGACAATAAACTACCTTCCATAATGACAACGATACCATCCATTCTAGTAACAAAAACATCGACAACAGACTAAGTTCCATTATGACAAGGCTACAATCCATTGGAATAACAAAAATCTCGACAATAGACTACCATCCATAATGACAATGATACCAAACATTGGAGTAACAAAAATCTCGACAACAGACTACCTTCAATAATGACAAGGCTACCATCCATTGAAGTAACAAAAATCTCGAAAACAAACTACCTTCCATAATGACAAGGCTACCATCTATTAGAGTAACAAAAAGCTCGACAATATACAATCTTCCATAATGACAAGGCTACCATCCATTGGAGTAACAAAAATATCGACAATAGACTACCTTCCATAATTACAAGGCTACCATCCATTGGAGTAACAAAAATATGAACAACATACTACCTTCCATAGTGACAAGGCTACCATCCATTTGAGTAACAAAAACATCTTCAACAGACTACGTTCCATAATGACAAGGCTATAATCCATTGGAATAACAAAAATCTCGACAACAGACTACCATCCATGATGACAACGATACCATCCATTGGAGTAACAAAAATCTCGACAATAGACAATCTTCCATAATGACAAGGCTACCATTCATTGGAGTAACCAAAATATCGACAATAGACTACCTTCCATAATGACAAGGCTACCATCCATTGGATTAACAAAAATATGAACAACAAACTACCTTCCATAGTGACAAGGCTAGCATCCATTGGAGTGATAGAAATCACAACGACATACTACCTTCCATAATGAGAAGGCTAGCATCCATTGGAGTAACAAAAATCTCGACAATAGACAACCTTGCATAATGACAAGGCTACCATCCATTGGAGTAACAAAAATCTCGACAACAGACTACCTTCCATAATGAAAAGGATACCATCCATTGAAGTAACAAAAATATGAACAACAGACTACCTTCCATAGTGAAAAGTCTACCATCCATTGGAGTAACAAATATCTCGACAACAGACAACCTTCCATAATGATAATGCTATCATCCATTGGAGTGACAGAAATCACAACGATAGACTACCTTCCATAATGACAAGGCTACCATCCATTGAAGTAACAAAAATCTCGACAACATACTACCTTCCATAATGACAAGGCTACCATCCATTGGAATAACAAAAATCTTGACAACAAACAACCTTCCATAATGACAATGATACCATCCATTCGAGTAACAAAAACATCGACAAGAGACTACGTTCCATTATGACAAGGCTACAATCCATTGGAATAACAAAAATCTCGACAATATACTACCATCCATAATGACAATGATACCATCCATTGGAGTAAAAAAATCTCGCTAACAGACTACCTTCAATAATGATAAGGCTACCATCCATTGAAGTAACAAAAATCTCGAAAATAGACTACTTTCCATAATGACAAGGCTACCATCTATTAGAGTAACAAAAAGCTCGACAATATACAATCTTCCATAATGACAAGGCTACCATCCATTGGAGTAACAAAAATATCGATAATAGACTACCTTCTATAATGACAAGGCTACCATCCATTGGAGTAACCAAAATATGAACAACAGACTACCTTCCATAGTGACAAGGCTACCATCCATTGGAGTGATAGAAATCACGACGACATACTACCTTCCATAATGAGAAGGCTAGCATCCATTGGAGTAACAAAAATCTTGACAACAGACTACCTTTCATAATGAGAAGGCAACTATCCAATGGAATAACAAAAATCTCGACAATAGACTACCATCCATAATGACAATGATACCATCCATTAGAGTAACAAAAATCTCGACAACAGACAACCTTCCATAATGACAAGGCTACCATCCATTAGAGTAACAAAAATCTCGACAATAAACTACCTTCCATAATGACAACGATACCATCCATTCTAGTAACAAAAACATCGACAACAGACTAAGTTCCATTATGACAAGGCTACAATCCATTGGAATAACAAAAATCTCGACAATAGACTACCATCCATAATGACAATGATACCAAACATTGGAGTAACAAAAATCTCGACAACAGACTACCTTCAATAATGACAAGGCTACCATCCATTGAAGTAACAAAAATCTCGAAAACAAACTACCTTCCATAATGACAAGGCTACCATCTATTAGAGTAACAAAAAGCTCGACAATATACAATCTTCCATAATGACAAGGCTACCATCCATTGGAGTAACAAAAATATCGACAATAGACTACCTTCCATAATTACAAGGCTACCATCCATTGGAGTAACAAAAATATGAACAACAGACTACCTTCCATAGTGACAAGGCTACCATCCATTTGAGTAACAAAAACATCTTCAACAGACTACGTTCCATAATGACAAGGCTATAATCCATTGGAATAACAAAAATCTCGACAACAGACTACCATCCATGATGACAACGATACCATCCATTGGAGTAACAAAAATCTCGACAATAGACAATCTTCCATAATGACAAGGCTACCATTCATTGGAGTAACCAAAATATCGACAATAGTCTACCTTCCATAATGACAAGGCTACCATCCATTGGATTAACAAAAATATGAACAACAAACTACCTTCCATAGTGACAAGGCTAGCATCCATTGGAGTGATAGAAATAACAACGACATACTACCTTCCATAATGAGAAGGCTAGCATCCATTGGAGTAACAAAAATCTCGACAATAGACAACCTTGCATAATGACAAGGCTACCATCCATTGGAGTAACAAAAATCTTGACAACAGACTACCTTCCATAATGACAAGGATACCATCCATTGAAGTAACAAAAATATGAACAACAGACTACCTTCCATAGTGAAAAGTCTACCATCCATTGGAGTAACAAATATCTCGACAGCAGACAACCTTCCATAATGATAATGCTATCATCCATTGGAGTGACAGAAATCACAACGATAGACTACCTTCCATAATGACAAGGCTACCATCCATTGGAGTAACAAAAATATCGACAATAGACTACCTTCCATAATTACAAGGCTACCATCCATTGGAGTATCAAAAATATGAACAACAGACTACCGTCCATAGTGACAAGGCTACCATCCATTGAAGTAACAAAAATATGAACAACAGACTACCTTCCATAGTGAAAAGGCTACCATCCATTTGAGTAACAAAAACATCTTCAACAGACTATGTTCCATAATGACAAGGCTATAATCCATTGGAATAACAAAAATCTGGACAACAGACTACCATCCATGATGACAACGATACCATCCATTGGAGTAACAAAAAGCTCGACAATATACAATCTTCCATAATGACAAGGCTACCATCCATTGGAGTAACAAAAATATCGATAATAGACTACCTTCCATAATGACAAGGCTACCATCCATTGGAGTAACAAAAATATGAACAACAGACTACCTTCCATAGTGACAAGGCTAGCATCGATTGGAGTGATAGAAATCACAACGACATACTACCTTCCATAATGAGAAGGATAGCATCCATTGGAGTAACAAAAATCTCGACAATAGACAACCTTGCATAATGACAAGGCTACCATCCATTGGAGTAACAAAAATCTCGACAACAGACTACCTTCCATAATGACAAGGATACCATCCATTGGAGTAACAAAAACATCGACAACAGACTACATTCCATAATGACAAGGCTATAATCCATTGGAATAACAAAAATCTCGACAACAAACTACCATCCATAATGACAATGATACCATCCATTGGAGTAACAAAAATCTCGACAACAGACTACCTTCCATAATGACAAGGCTACCATCCATTGGAGTAACAAATATCTCGAAAACAGACAACCTTCCATAATGATAATGCTATCATCCATTGGAGTGACAAAAATCACAATGATAGACTACCTTCCATAATGACAAGGCTACCATCCATTGAAGTAACAAAAATCTCGACAACATACTACCTTCCATAATGACAAGGCTACCATCCATTGAAGTAACAAAAATATGAACAACAGACTACCTTCCATATTGAAAAGTCTACCATCCATTGGAGTAACAAAAACATTGACAACAGACTACGTTCCATAATGACAAGGCTATAATCCATTGGAATAACAAAAATCTCGATAACAAAGTACCATCCATAATGACAATGATACCATCCATTGGAGTAACAAAAATCTGGACAACAGACTACCTTCCATAATGACAAGGCTACCATCCATCGGAGTAACAAATATCTCGACAACGGACTACCTTCCATAGTGACAAGGCTACCATCCATTGGAGTAACAAAAATATCGACAACAGACTACCTTCCATAATGACTAGGTTACCATCCATTGGAATAACAAAAATCTCGACAACAAACTACCATCCATAATGACAATGATACCATACATTCGAGTATCAAAAACATCGACAACAGACTATGTTCCATTATGACAAGGCTACAATCCATTGAAATAACGAAAATCTCGACAATAGACTACAATCCATAATGACAATGATACCATCCATTGGAGTAATAAAAATCTCGATAACAGACTACCTTCAATAATGACACGGCTACCATCCATTGAAGTAACAAAAATCTCGAAAACAGATTACCTTCCATAATGACAAGGCTACCATCTATTAGAGTAACAAAAAGCTCGACAATAGACAATGTTCCATAATGACAAGGCTACCATCCATTGGAGTAACAAAAATATCGACAATAGACTACCTTCCATAATAACAAGGCTACCATCCATTGGAGTAACAAAAATATGAACAACAGACTACCTTCCATAGTGACAAGGCTACCATCCATTGGAGTGATAGAAATCACAACGACATACTACCTTCCATAATGAGAAGGCTATCATCCATTGGAGTAACAAAAATCTTGACAACAGACTACCTTTCATAATGAGAAGGCTACCAACCATTGGAATAACAAAAATCTAGACAAGAGACTAACTTCCATAATGACAAGGCAACTATCCAATGGAATAGCAAAAATCTCGACAATAGACTACCATCCATAATGACAATGATACCATCCATTGGAGTAACAAAAATCTCGACAACAGACTACCTTCCATAATGACAAGGCTACCATCCATTGGAGTAACAAAAATCTCGACAATAGACAACCTTCCATAATGACAAGGCTACCATCCATTGGAGTAAGAAAAATCTCGACAACAGACTACCTTCCATAATGACAAGGCTACCATCCATTTAAGTAACAAAAATATGAACAACATACAACCATCCATATTGAAAAGTCTACCATCCACTGGAGTAACAAAAACATCGACAACAGATTACGTTCCATAATGACAAGGCTATAATCCATTGGAATAACAAAAATCTCGACAACAAACTACCATCCATAATGACAACGATACCATCCATTGGAGTAACAAAAATCTCGACAACAGACTACCTTCCATAATGACAAGGCTACCATCCATTGGAGTAACAAATATCTCGACAACAGACTACCTTCCATAATGACAAGGCTACCATCCATTGGAATAACAAAAATCTCGACAATAAACTACCTTCCATAATGACAACGATACCATCCATTCTAGTAACAAAAACATCGACAACAGACTATGTTCCATTATGACAAGGCTACAATCCATTGGAATAACAAAAATCTCGACAATAGACTACCATCCATAATGACAATGATACCATCCATTCGAGTATCAAAAACATCGACAACAGACTATGTTCCATTATGACAAGGCTACAATCCATTGGAATAATGAAAATCTCGACAATAGACTACCATCCATAATGACAATGATACCATCCATTGGAGTAACAAAAATCTCGATAACAGACTACCTTCAATAATGACAATGCTACCATCCATTGAAGTAACAAAAATCTCGAAAATAGCCTACCTTCCATAATGACAAGGCTACCATCTATTAGAGTAACAAAAAGCTCGACAATAAACAATGTTCCATAATGACAAGGCTACCATCCATTGGAGTAACAAAAATATCGACAATAGACTACCTTCCTAAATGACAAGGCTACCATCCATTGGAGTAACAAAAATATGAACAACAGACTACCTTCCATAGTGACAAGGCTACCATCCATTGGAGTGATACAAATCACAACGACATACTACCTTCCATAATGAGAAGGCTATCATCCATTGGAGTAACAAAAATCTTGACAACAGACTACCTTTCATAATGAGAAGGCTACCAACCATTGGAATAACAAAAATCTAGACAAGAGACTAACTTCCATAATGACAAGGCAACTATCCAATGGAATAGCAAAAATATCGACAATAGACTACCATCCATAATGACAATGATACCATCCATTGGAGTAACAAAAATCTCGACAACAGACTACCTTCCATAATGACAAGGCTACCATCCATTGGAGTAACAAAAATCTCGACAATAGACAACCTTCCATAATGACAAGGCTACCATCCATTGGAGTAAGAAAAATCTCGACAATAGACGACCTTCCATAATGACAAGGCTACCATCCATTTAAGTAACAAAAATATGAACAACATACAACCATCCATATTGAAAAGTCTACCATCCACTGGAGTAACAAAAACATCGACAACAGATTACGTTCCATAATGACAAGGCTATAATCCATTGGAATAACAAAAATCTCGACAACAAACTACCATCCATAATGACAACGATACCATCCATTGGAGTAACAAAAATCTCGACAACAGACTAACTTCCATAATGACAAGGCTACCATCCATTGGAGTAACAAATATCTCGACAACAGACTACCTTCCATAATGACAAGGCTACCATCCATTGGAATAACAAAAATCTCGTCAATAAACTACCTTCCATAATGACAACGATACCATCCATTCTAGTAACAAAAACATCGACAACAGACTACGTTCCATTATGACAAGGCTACAATCCATTGGAATAACAAAAATCTCGACAATAGACTACCATCCATAATGACAATGATACCATCCATTGGAGTAACAAAAATCTCGATAACAGACTACCTTCAATAATGACAAGGCTACCATCCATTGAAGTAACAAAAATCTCGAAAACAAACTACCTTCCATAATGACAAGGCTACCATCTATTAGAGTAACAAAAAGCTCGACAATATACAATCTTCCATAATGACAAGGCTACCATCCATTGGAGTAACAAAAATATCGACAATAGACTACCTTCCATAATTACAAGGCTACCATCCATTGGAGTATAAAAAATATGAACAACAGACTACCGTCCATAGTGACAAGGCTACCATCCATTGAAGTAACAAAAATATGAACAACAGACTACCTTCCATAGTGAAAAGGCTACCATCCATTTGAGTAACAAAAACATCTTCAACAGACTATGTTCCATAATGACAAGGCTATAATCCATTGGAATAACAAAAATCTGGACAACAGACTACCATCCATGATGACAACGATACCATCCATTGGAGTAACAAAAAGCTCGACAATATACAATCTTCCATAATGACAAGGCTACCATCCATTGGAGTAACAAAAATATCGATAATAGACTACCTTCCATAATGACAAGGCTACCATCCATTGGAGTAACAAAAATATGAACAACAGACTACCTTCCATAGTGACAAGGCTAGCATCGATTGGAGTGATAGAAATCACAACGACATACTACCTTCCATAATGAGAAGGATAGCATCCATTGGAGTAACAAAAATCTCGACAATAGACAACCTTGCATAATGACAAGGCTACCATCCATTGGAGTAACAAAAATCTCGACAACAGACTACCTTCCATAATGACAAGGATACCATCCATTGGAGTAACAAAAACATCGACAACAGACTACATTCCATAATGACAAGGCTATAATCCATTGGAATAACAAAAATCTCGACAACAAACTACCATCCATAATGACAATGATACCATCCATTGGAGTAACAAAAATCTCGACAACAGACTACCTTCCATAATGACAAGGCTACCATCCATTGGAGTAACAAATATCTCGAAAACAGACAACCTTCCATAATGATAATGCTATCATCCATTGGAGTGACAAAAATCACAATGATAGACTACCTTCCATAATGACAAGGCTACCATCCATTGAAGTAACAAAAATCTCGACAACATACTACCTTCCATAATGACAAGGCTACCATCCATTGAAGTAACAAAAATATGAACAACAGACTACCTTCCATATTGAAAAGTCTACCATCCATTGGAGTAACAAAAACATTGACAACAGACTACGTTCCATAATGACAAGGCTATAATCCATTGGAATAACAAAAATCTCGATAACAAAGTACCATCCATAATGACAATGATACCATCCATTGGAGTAACAAAAATCTGGACAACAGACTACCTTCCATAATGACAAGGCTACCATCCATCGGAGTAACAAATATCTCGACAACGGACTACCTTCCATAGTGACAAGGCTACCATCCATTGGAGTAACAAAAATATCGACAACAGACTACCTTCCATAATGACTAGGTTACCATCCATTGGAATAACAAAAATCTCGACAACAAACTACCATCCATAATGACAATGATACCATACATTCGAGTATCAAAAACATCGACAACAGACTATGTTCCATTATGACAAGGCTACAATCCATTGAAATAACGAAAATCTCGACAATAGACTACAATCCATAATGACAATGATACCATCCATTGGAGTAATAAAAATCTCGATAACAGACTACCTTCAATAATGACACGGCTACCATCCATTGAAGTAACAAAAATCTCGAAAACAGATTACCTTCCATAATGACAAGGCTACCATCTATTAGAGTAACAAAAAGCTCGACAATAGACAATGTTCCATAATGACAAGGCTACCATCCATTGGAGTAACAAAAATATCGACAATAGACTACCTTCCATAATGACAAGGCTACCATCCATTGGAGTAACAAAAATATGAACAACAGACTACCTTCCATAGTGACAAGGCTACCATCCATTGGAGTGATAGAAATCACAACGACATACTACCTTCCATAATGAGAAGGCTATCATCCATTGGAGTAACAAAAATCTTGACAACAGACTACCTTTCATAATGAGAAGGCTACCAACCATTGGAATAACAAAAATCTAGACAAGAGACTAACTTCCATAATGACAAGGCAACTATCCAATGGAATAGCAAAAATCTCGACAATAGACTACCATCCATAATGACAATGATACCATCCATTGGAGTAACAAAAATCTCGACAACAGACTACCTTCCATAATGACAAGGCTACCATCCATTGGAGTAACAAAAATCTCGACAATAGACAACCTTCCATAATGACAAGGCTACCATCCATTGGAGTAAGAAAAATCTCGACAACAGACTACCTTCCATAATGACAAGGCTACCATCCATTTAAGTAACAAAAATATGAACAACATACAACCATCCATATTGAAAAGTCTACCATCCACTGGAGTAACAAAAACATCGACAACAGATTACGTTCCATAATGACAAGGCTATAATCCATTGGAATAACAAAAATCTCGACAACAAACTACCATCCATAATGACAACGATACCATCCATTGGAGTAACAAAAATCTCGACAACAGACTACCTTCCATAATGACAAGGCTACCATCCATTGGAGTAACAAATATCTCGACAACAGACTACCTTCCATAATGACAAGGCTACCATCCATTGGAATAACAAAAATCTCGACAATAAACTACCTTCCATAATGACAACGATACCATCCATTCTAGTAACAAAAACATCGACAACAGACTATGTTCCATTATGACAAGGCTACAATCCATTGGAATAACAAAAATCTCGACAATAGACTACCATCCATAATGACAATGATACCATCCATTCGAGTATCAAAAACATCGACAACAGACTATGTTCCATTATGACAAGGCTACAATCCATTGGAATAATGAAAATCTCGACAATAGACTACCATCCATAATGACAATGATACCATCCATTGGAGTAACAAAAATCTCGATAACAGACTACCTTCAATAATGACAATGCTACCATCCATTGAAGTAACAAAAATCTCGAAAATAGCCTACCTTCCATAATGACAAGGCTACCATCTATTAGAGTAACAAAAAGCTCGACAATAAACAATGTTCCATAATGACAAGGCTACCATCCATTGGAGTAACAAAAATATCGACAATAGACTACCTTCCTAAATGACAAGGCTACCATCCATTGGAGTAACCAAAATATGAACAACAGACTACCTTCCATAGTGACAAGGCTACCATCCATTGGAGTGATACAAATCACAACGACATACTACCTTCCATAATGAGAAGGCTATCATCCATTGGAGTAACAAAAATCTTGACAACAGACTACCTTTCATAATGAGAAGGCTACCAACCATTGGAATAACAAAAATCTAGACAAGAGACTAACTTCCATAATGACAAGGCAACTATCCAATGGAATAGCAAAAATATCGACAATAGACTACCATCCATAATGACAATGATACCATCCATTGGAGTAACAAAAATCTCGACAACAGACTACCTTCCATAATGACAAGGCTACCATCCATTGGAGTAACAAAAATCTCGACAATAGACAACCTTCCATAATGACAAGGCTACCATCCATTGGAGTAAGAAAAATCTCGACAACAGACTACCTTCCATAATGACAAGGCTACCATCCATTTAAGTAACAAAAATATGAACAACATACAACCATCCATATTGAAAAGTCTACCATCCACTGGAGTAACAAAAACATCGACAACAGATTACGTTCCATAATGACAAGGCTATAATCCATTGGAATAACAAAAATCTCGACAACAAACTACCATCCATAATGACAACGATACCATCCATTGGAGTAACAAAAATCTCGACAACAGACTAACTTCCATAATGACAAGGCTACCATCCATTGGAGTAACAAATATCTCGACAACAGACTACCTTCCATAATGACAAGGCTACCATCCATTGGAATAACAAAAATCTCGTCAATAAACTACCTTCCATAATGACAACGATACCATCCATTCTAGTAACAAAAACATCGACAACAGACTACGTTCCATTATGACAAGGCTACAATCCATTGGAATAACAAAAATCTCGACAATAGACTACCATCCATAATGACAATGATACCATCCATTGGAGTAACAAAAATCTCGATAACAGACTACCTTCAATAATGACAAGGCTACCATCCATTGAAGTAACAAAAATCTCGAAAACAAACTACCTTCCATAATGACAAGGCTACCATCTATTAGAGTAACAAAAAGCTCGACAATATACAATCTTCCATAATGACAAGGCTACCATCCATTGGAGTAACAAAAATATCGACAATAGACTACCTTCCATAATTACAAGGCTACCATCCATTGGAGTAACAAAAATATGAACAACAGACAACCTTCCATAGTGACAAGGCTACCTTCCATTGGAGTGATAGAAATCACAACGACATACTACCTTCCATATTGAGAAGTCTAGCATCCATTGGAGTAACAAAAATCTTGACAACAGACTACCTTTAATAATGAGAAGGCTACCATCCATTGGAATAACAAAAATCTAGACAACAGACTAACTTCCATAATGACAAGGCAACTATCCAATGGAATAACAAAAATCTCGACAATAGACTACCATCCATAATGACAATGATACCATCCATTGGAGTAATAAAAATCTCGACAACAGACTACCTTCAATAATGACAAGGCTACCATCCATTGGAGTAACAAAAATCTCGAAAGCAAACAACCTTCCATAATGACAAGGCTACCATCTATTAGAGTAACAAAAAGCTCGACAATATACAATCTTCCATAATGACAAGGCTACCATCCATTGGAGTAACAAAAATATCGACAATAGACTACCTTCCATAATTACAAGGCTACCATCCATTGGAGTAACAAAAATATGAACAACAGACTACCTCCCATAGTGACAAGGCTACCATCCATTGAAGTAACAAAAATATGAACAACAGACTACCTTCCATAGTGAAAAGGCTACCATCCATTTGAGTAACAAAAACATCTTCAACAGACTACGTTCCATAATGACAAGGCTATAATCCATTGGAATAACAAAAATCTCGACAACAGACTACCATCCTTGATGACAACGATACCATCCATTGGAGTAACAAAAATCTCGACAATAGACAATCTTCCATAATGACAAGGCTACCATCCATTGGAGTAACAAAAATATCGACAATAGACTACCTTCCATAATGACAAGGCTACCATCCATTGGATTAACAAAAATATGAAGAACAGACTACCTTCCATAGTGACAAGGCTAGCATCCATTGGAGTGATAGAAATCACAACGACATTATACCTTCCAAAATGAGAAGGCTAGCATCCATTGGAGTAACAAAAATCTCGAAAATAGACAACCTTGCATAATGACAAGGCTACCATCCATTGGAGTAACAAAAATCTTGACAATAGACTACCTTCCATAATGACATGGCTACCATCCATTGGAGTAACAAATATCTCGACAACAGACCACCTTCCATAATGATAATGCTATCATCCATTGGAGTGACAGAAATCACAATGATAGACTACCTTCCATAATGACAAGGCTACCATCCATTCAAGTAACAAAAATCTCGACAACATACTACCTTCCTTAATGACAAGGCTACCATCCATTGGAATAACAAAAATCTTGACAACAAACTACCTTCCATAATGACAATGATATCATCCATTCGAGTAACAAAAACATCGACAACAGACTACGTTCCATTATGACAAGGCTACAATCCATTGGAATAACAAAAATCTCGACAATATACTACCATCCATAATGACAATGATACCATCCATTGGAGTAAGAAAAATCTCGCTAACAGACTACCTTCAATAATGATAAGGCTACCATCCATTGAAGTAACAAAAATCACGAAAATAGACTATTTTCCATAATGACAAGGCTACCATCTATTAGAGTAACAAAAAGCTCGACAATATACAATCTTCCATAATGACAAGGCTACCATCCATTAGAGTAACAAAAATATCGATAATAGACTACCTTCCATAATGACAAGGCTACCATCCATTGGAGTAACAAAAATATGAACAACAGACTACCTTCCATAGTGACAAGGCTACCATCCATTAGAGTGATAGAAATCACAACGACATACTACCTTCCATAATGAGAAGGCTAGCATCCATTGGAGTAACAAAAATCTTGACAGCAGACTACCTTTCATAATGAGAAGGCAACTATCCAATGGAATAACAAAAATCTTGACAATAGACTACCATCCATAATGACAATGATACCATCCATTAGAGTAACAAAAATCTCGACAACAGACTACCTTCCATAATGACATGGCTACCATCCATTGGAGTAACAAATATCTCGACAACAGACCACCTTCCATAATGATAATGCTATCATCCATTGGAGTGACAGAAATCACAATGATAGACTACCTTCCATAATGACAAGGCTACCATCCATTGAAGTAACAAAAATCTCGACAACATACTACCTTCCTTAATGATAAGGCTACCATCCATTGGAATAACAAAAATCTTGACAACAAACTACCTTCCATAATGACAACGATACCATCCATTCGAGTAACAAAAACATCGACAACAGACTACGTTCCATTATGACAAGGCTACAATCCATTGGAATAACAAAAATCTCGACAATATACTACCATCCATAATGACAATGATACCATCCATTGGAGTAAGAAAAATCTCGCTAACAGACTACCTTCAATAATGATAAGGCTACCATCCATTGAAGTAACAAAAATCACGAAAATAGACTATTTTCCATAATGACAAGGCTACCATCTATTAGAGTAACAAAAAGCTCGACAATATACAATCTTCCATAATGACAAGGCTACCATCCATTAGAGTAACAAAAATATCGATAATAGACTACCTTCCATAATGACAAGGCTACCATCCATTGGAGTAACAAAAATATGAACAACAGACTACCTTCCATAGTGACAAGGCTACCATCCATTGGAGTGATAGAAATCACAACGACATACTACCGTCCATAATGAGAAGGCTAGCATCCATTGGAGTAACAAAAATCTTGATAGCAGACTACCTTTCATAATGAGAAGGCAACTATCCAATGGAATAACAAAAATCTCGACAATAGACTACCATCCATAATGACAATGATACCATCCATTAGAGTAACAAAAATCTCGACAATAGACTACCTTCCATAATGACAAGGCTACCATCCATTGGAGTAACAAATATCTCGACAACAGACTACCTTCCATAATGACAAGGCTACCATCCATTGGAATAACAAAAATCTCGACAATAAACTACCTTCCATAATGACAACGATACCATCCATTCTAGTAACAAAAACATCGACAACAAACTATGTTCCATTATGACAAGGCTACAATCCATTGGAATAACAAATATCTCGACAATAGACTACCATCCATAATGACAATGATACCATCCATTGGAGTAACAAAAATCTCGATAACAGACTACCTTTAATAATGACAAGGCTACCATCCATTGAAGTAACAAAAATCTCGAAAACAAACTACCTTCCATAATGACAAGGCTACCATCTATTAGAGTAACAAAAAGCTCGACAATATACAATCTTCCATAATGACAAGGCTACCATCCATTGGAGTAACAAAAATATCGACAATAGACTACCTTCCATAATTACAAGGCTACCATCCATTGGAGTAAAAAAAAATATGAACAACAGACTACCTTCCATAGTGACAAGGCTACATTCCATTGGAGTGATAGAAATCACAACGACATACTACCTTCCATTTTGATAAGGCTAGCATCCATTGGAGTAACAAAAATCTTGATAACAGACTACCTTTCATAATGAGAAGGCTACCATCCATTGGAATAACAAAAATCTAGACAACAGACTAACTTTCATAATGACAAGGCAACTATCCAATGGAATAACAAAAATCTCGACAATAGACTACCATCCATAATGACAATGATACCATCCATTGGAGTAACAAAAATCTCGACAACAGACTACCTTCAATAATGACAAGGCTACCATCCATTGGAGTAACAAAAATCTCGAAAACAGACTACCTTCCATAATGACAAGGCTACCATCTATTAGAGTAACAAAAATCTCGACAATAGACAATCTTCCATAATGACATGGCTTCCATCCATTGGAGTAACAAAAATATTGATATTAGACTACCTTCCATAATGACAAGGCTGCCATCCATTGGAGTAACAAAAATATGAACAATAGACTACCTCCCATAATGACAAGGCTACCATCCATTGAAGTAACAAAAATATGAACAACAGACTACCTTCCATAGTGAAAAGGCTACCATCCATTTGAGTAACAAAAACATCTTCAACAGACTACGTTCCATAATGACAAGGCTATAATCCATTGGAATAACAAAAATCTTGACAACAGACTACCATCCATGATGACAACGATACCATCCATTGGAGTAACAAAAATCTCGACAATAGACAATCTTCCATAATGACAAGGCTACCATCCATTGGAGTAACAAAAATATCGACAATAAACTACCTTCCATAATGACAAGGCTACCATCCATTGGATTAACAAAAATATGAAGAACAGACTACCTTCCATAGTGACAAGGCTAGCATCCATTGGAGTGATAAAAATCACAACGACATACTACCTTCCATAATGAGAAGGCTAGCATCCATTGGAGTAACAAAAATCTCGACAAAAGACTACCTTTCATAATGACAAGGCTACCATCCATTGGAATAACAAAAATCTAGACAACAGACTAACTTCCACAATGACAAGGCTACCATTAATTGGAATAACAAAAATCTAGACAATAGACTACCTTCCATAATGACAAGGCTACAATGCATTGGAGTAACAAAGATATCGACAATAGACTACCTTCCATAATGATAATGCTACCATCCATTGGAGTAACAAAAATCTCGACAATAGACTACCTTCCATAATGACAAGGCTACCATCCATTGGATTAACAAAAATATGAACAACAGACTACCTTCCATAATGACAAGGCTAGCATCAATTGGACTAACAAAAATCTCGTTAACAGACTACCTTCCATAATGAAAAGGCTACCATCCATCGGATTAACAAAAATCTCGACAACAGACTACCATCCATAATGATAACGATACCATCCATTGGAGTTACAAAAATCTCGACAACATACTACCTTCCATAATGACAAGGCTACCGTCCATTGGAGTAACAAAAATCTTGAAAACAGACTACCTTCCATAATGACAAGGCAACCATCCATTAGAGTAACAAAAATCTCGACAATAGACAATCTTCCATAATGACATGGCTTCCATCCATTTGAGTAACAAAAATATCAACATTAGACTACCTTCCATAATGACAAGGCTACCATCCATTGGAGTAACAAAAATATGAACAATAGACTACCTCCCATAATGATAAGGCTACCATCCATTGAAGTAACAAAAATATGAACAACAGACTACCTTCCATAGTGAAAAGGCTACCATCCATTTGAGTAACAAAAACATCTTCAACAGACTACGTTCCATAATGACAAGGCTATAATCCATTGGAATAACAAAAATCTCGACAACAGACTACCATCCATGATGACAACGATACCATCCATTGGAGTCACAAAAATCTCGACAATAGACAATCTTCCATAATGACAACGATACCATCCATTCGAGTAACAAAAACATCGACAACAGACTACGTTCCATTATGACAAGGCTACAATCCATTAGAATAACAAAAATCTCGACAATATACTACCATCCATAATGACAATGATACCATCCATTGGAGTAAGAAAAATCTCGCTAAGAGACTACCTTCAATAATGATAAGGCTACCATCCATTGAAGTAACAAAAATCACGAAAATAGACTATTTTCCATAATGACAAGGCTACCATCTATTAGAGTAACAAAAAGCTCGACAATATACAATCTTCCATAATGACAAGGCTACCATCCATTAGAGTAACAAAAATATCGATAATAGACTACCTTCCATAATGACAAGGCTACCATCCATTGGAGTAACAAAAATATGAACAACAGACTACCTTCCATAGTGACAAGGCTTCCATCCATTGGAGTGATAGAAATCACAACGACATACTACCGTCCATAATGAGAAGGCTAGCATCCATTGGAGTAACAAAAATCTTGACAGCAGACTACCTTTCATAATGAGAAGGCAACTATCCAATGGAATAACAAAAATCTCGACAATAGACTACCATCCATAATGACAATGATACCATCCATTAGAGTAACAAAAATCTCGACAATAGACTACCTTCCATAATGACAAGGCTACCATCCATTGGAGTAACAAATATCTCGACAACAGACTACCTTCCATAATGACAAGGCTACCATCCATTGGAATAACAAAAATCTCGACAATAAACTACCTTCCATAATGACAACGATACCATCCATTCTAGTAACAAAAACATCGACAACAGACTATGTTCCATTATGACAAGGCTACAATCCATTGGAATAACAAATATCTCGACAATAGACTACCATCCATAATGACAATGATACCATCCATTGGAGTAACAAAAATCTCGATAACAGACTACCTTCAATAATGACAAGGCTACCATCCATTGAAGTAACAAAAATCTCGAAAACAAACTACCTTCCATAATGACAAGGCTACCATCTATTAGAGTAACAAAAAGCTCGACAATATACAATCTTCCATAATGACAAGGCTACCATCCATTGGAGTAACAAAAATATCGACAATAGACTACCTTCCATAATTACAAGGCTACCATCCATTGGAGTAAAAAAAAATATGAACAACAGACTACCTTCCATAGTGACAAGGCTACATTCCATTGGAGTGATAGAAATCACAACGACATACTACCTTCCATATTGATAAGGCTAGCATCCATTGGAGTAACAAAAATCTTGACAACAGACTACCTTTCATAATGAGAAGGCTACCATCCATTGGAATAATAAAAATCTATACAACAGACTAACTTCCATAATGACAAGGCAACTATCCAATGGAATAACAAAAATCTCGACAATAGACTACCATCCATAATGACAATGATACCATCCATTGGAGTAACAAAAATCTCGACAACAGACTACCTTCAATAATGACAAGGCTACCATCCATTGGAGTAACAAAAATCTCGAAAACAGACTACCTTCCATAATGACAAGGCTACCATCTATTAGAGTAACAAAAATCTCGACAATAGACAATCTTCCATAATGACATGGCTTCCATCCATTGGAGTAACAAAAATATCGATATTAGACTACCTTCCATAATGACAAGGCTGCCATCCATTGGAGTAACAAAAATATGAACAATAGACTACCTCCCATAATGACAAGGCTACCATCCATTGAAGTAACAAAAATATGAACAACAGACTACCTTCCATAGTGAAAAGGCTACCATCCATTTGAGTAACAAAAACATCTTCAACAGACTACATTCCATAATGACAAGGCTATAATCCATTGGAATAACAAAAATCTTGACAACAGACTACCATCCATGATGACAACGATACCATCCATTGGAGTAACAAAAATCTCGACAATAGACAATCTTCCATAATGACAAGGCTACCATCCATTGGAGTAACAAAAATATCGACAATAAACTACCTTCCATAATGACAAGGCTACCATCCATTGGATTAACAAAAATATGAACAACAGACTACCTTCCATAGTGACAAGGCTAGCATCCATTGGAGTGATAGAAATCACAACAACATACTACCTTCCATAATGAGAAGGCTAGCATCCATTGGAGTAACAAAAATCTCGACAAAAGACTACCTTTCATAATGACAAGGCTACCATCCATTGGAATAACAAAAATCTAGACAACAGACTAACTTCCACAATGACAAGGCTACCATTAATTGGAATAACAAAAATCTAGACAATAGACTACCTTCCATAATGACAAGGCTACAATGCATTGGAGTAACAAAGATATCGACAATAGACTACCTTCCATAATGATAATGCTACCATCCATTGGAGTAACAAAAATCTCGACAATAGACTACCTTCCATAATGACAAGGCTACCATCCATTGGATTAACAAAAATATGAACAACAGACTACCTTCCATAATGACAAGGCTAGCATCAATTGGACTAACAAAAATCTCGTTAACAGACTACCTTCCATAATGAAAAGGCTACCATCCATCGGATTAACAAAAATCTCGACAACAGACTACCATCCATAATGATAACGATACCATCCATTGGAGTTACAAAAATCTCGACAACATACTACCTTCCATAATGACAAGGCTACCGTCCATTGGAGTAACAAAAATCTTGAAAACAGACTACCTTCCATAATGACAAGGCTACCATCCATTAGAGTAACAAAAATCTCGACAATAGACAATCTTCCATAATGACATGGCTTCCATCCATTTGAGTAACAAAAATATCAACATTAGACTACCTTCCATAATGACAAGGCTACCATCCATTGGAGTAACAAAAATATGAACAATAGACTACCTCCCATAATGATAAGGCTACCATCCATTGAAGTAACAAAAATATGAACAACAGACTACCTTCCATAGTGAAAAGGCTACCATCCATTTGAGTAACAAAAACATCTTCAACAGACTACGTTCCATAATGACAAGGCTATAATCCATTGGAATAACAAAAATCTCGACAACAGACTACCATCCATGATGACAACGATACCATCCATTGGAGTCACAAAAATCTCGACAATAGACAATCTTCCATAATGACAACGATACCATCCATTCGAGTAACAAAAACATCGACAACAGACTACGTTCCATTATGACAAGGCTACAATCCATTAGAATAACAAAAATCTCGACAATATACTACCATCCATAATGACAATGATACCATCCATTGGAGTAAGAAAAATCTCGCTAACAGACTACCTTCAATAATGATAAGGCTACCATCCATTGAAGTAACAAAAATCACGAAAATAGACTATTTTCCATAATGACAAGGCTACCATCTATTAGAGTAACAAAAAGCTCGACAATATACAATCTTCCATAATGAGAAGGCTACCATCCATTAGAGTAACAAAAATATCGATAATAGACTACCTTCCATAATGACAAGGCTACCATCCATTGGAGTAACAAAAATATGAACAACAGACTACCTTCCATAGTGACAAGGCTTCCATCCATTGGAGTGATAGAAATCACAACGACATACTACCGTCCATAATGAGAAGGCTAGCATCCATTGGAGTAACAAAAATCTTGACAGCAGACTACCTTTCATAATGAGAAGGCAACTATCCAATGGAATAACAAAAATCTCGACAATAGACTACCATCCATAATGACAATGATACCATCCATTAGAGTAACAAAAATCTCGACAATAGACTACCTTCCATAATGACAAGGCTACCATCCATTGGAGTAACAAATATCTCGACAACAAACTACCTTCCATAATGACAAGGCTACCATCCATTGGAATAACAAAAATCTCGACAATAAACTACCTTCCATAATGACAACGATACCATCCATTCTAGTAACAAAAACATCGACAACAGACTATGTTCCATTATGACAAGGCTACAATCCATTGGAATAACAAATATCTCGACAATAGACTACCATCCATAATGACAATGATACCATCCATTGGAGTAACAAAAATCTCGATAACAGACTACCTTCAATAATGACAAGGCTACCATCCATTGAAGTAACAAAAATCTCGAAAACAAACTACCTTCCATAATGACAAGGCTACCATCTATTAGAGTAACAAAAAGCTCGACAATATACAATCTTCCATAATGACAAGGCTACCATCCATTGGAGTAACAAAAATATCGACAATAGACTACCTTCCATAATTACAAGGCTACCATCCATTGGAGTAAAAAAAAATATGAACAACAGACTACCTTCCATAGTGACAAGGCTACCTTCCATTGGAGTGATAGAAATCACAACGACATACTACCTTCCATATTGATAAGGCTAGCATCCATTGGAGTAACAAAAATCTTGACAACAGACTACCTTTCATAATGAGAAGGCTACCATCCATTGGAATAACAAAAATCTAGACAACAGACTAACTTCCATAATGACAAGGAAACTATCCAATGGAATAACAAAAATCTCGACAATAGACTACCATCCATAGTGACAATGAAACCATCCATTGGAGTAACAAAAATATCGACAACAGACTACCTTCAATAATGACAAGGCTACCATCCATTGGAGTAACAAAAATCTCGAAAACAGACTACCTTGCATAATGACTAGGCTACCATCTATTATAGTAACAAAAATATCGACAATAGACAATCTTCCATAATGACAAGGCTACCATCCATTGGAGTAACAAAAATATCGAAAATAGACTACCTTCCATAATGACAAGGCTACCATCCATTAGAGTAACACAAATATGAACAACAAACTACCTTCCATTGTGACAAGGCTAGCATCCATTGGAGTGATAGAAATCACAACGACATACTAGCTTCCATAATGAGAAGGCTAGCATCCATTGGAGTAACAAAAATCTTGACAAGAGACTACCTTTCATAATGACAAGGCTACCATCCATTGGAATAACAAAAATCTAGACAACAGACTAACTTCCACAATGACAAGGCTACCATTCATTGGAATAACAAAAATCTAGACAATAGAATACCTTCCATAATGACAAGGCTACAATGCATTAGAGTAACAAAGATATCGACAATAGACTACCTTCCATAATGATAATCCTACCATCCATTGGAGTAAAAAAAATCTCGACAATATACTACCTTCCATAATGACAAGGCTAGCATCCATTGGATTAACAAAAATATGAACAACGGGCTACCTTTTATAGTGACAAGGCTACCATCCATTGGAGTGACAGAAATCACAACGACAAACTACCTTCCCTAATGACAAGGCTAGCATCCATTGGAGTAACAAAAATCTCTACAACTAACTACCTTCAATAATGACAAGGCTACCATCCATTGAAGTAACAAAAATCTCGACAACGGACTACCTTCCATAATGACAAGGCTACCATCCATTGAAGTAACAAAAATATGAACAACAGACTACCTTCCATATTGAAAAGTCTACCATCCATTAGAGTAACAAAAACATCGACAACAGACTACGTTCTATAATGACAAGGCTATAATCCATTGGAATAACAAAAATCTCGACAACAAACTACCATCCATAATGACAATGATACCATCCATTGGAGTAACAAAAATCTTGACAACAGACTACCTTCCATAATAACAAGGCTACCATCCATTGGAGTAACAAATATCTCGACAACAGACAACTTTCCATAATGATAATGCTATCATCCATTGGAGTGACAGAAATCACAATGATAGACTACCTTGCATAATGACAAGGCTAACATCCATTGAAGTAACAAAAATCTCGACAACGGACTACTTTCCATAATGACAAGGCTACCATCCATTGGAGTAACAAAAATATCGACAACAGAATACCTTCCATAATGACAAGGCTACTATCCATTGGAATAACAAAAATCTCGACAACAAACTACCTTCCATAATGACAATGATACCATCCATTCGAGTAACAAAAACATCGACAACAGACTACGTTCCATTATGACAAGGCTACAATCCATTGAAGTAACAAAAATCTCGAAAACAAACTACCTTCCATAAAGACAAGGCTACCATCTATTAGAGTAACAAAAAGCTCGACAATATACAATCTTCCATAATGACAAGGCTACCATCCATTAGAGTAACAAAAATATCAACAATAGACTACCTTCCATAATTACAAGGCTACCATCCATTGGAGTAACAAAAAGCTCGACAATATACAATTTTCAATAATTACAAGGCTACCATCAATTGGAGTAACAAAAATATCGACAATAGACTACCTTCCATAATTACAAGGCTACCATCCATTGGAGTAACAAAAATATGAACAACATACTACCTTCCATAGTGACAAGGCTACCATCCATTGGAGTGATAGAAATCACAACAACATACTACCTTCTATATTGAGAAGGCTAGCATCCATTGGAGTAACAAAAATCTTGACAACAGACTACCTTTCATAATGAGAAGGCTACCATCCATTGGAATAACAAAAATCTAGACAACAGACTAACTTCCATAATGACAAGGCAAATATCCAATGGAATAACAAAAATCTCGACAATAGACTACCATCCATAATGACAATGATAACATCCATTGGAGTAACAAAAATCTCGTCAACAGACTACCTTCAATAATGGCAAGGCTACCATCCATTGGAGTAACAAAAATCTCGAAAATAGACTACCTTGCATAATGACAAGGCTACCATCTATTATAGTATCAAAAATCTAGACAATAGACAATCTCCCATAATGACAAGGCTACCATCCATTGGAGTAACAAAAATGTCGATAATAGACTACCTTCCATAATGACAAGGCTACCATCCATTGGAGTAACAAAAATATGAACAACAAACTACCTTCCGTAGTGACAAGGCTACCATTAATTGGAGTGATAGAAATCACAACGACATACTACCTTCTATAATGAGAAGGCTAGCATCCATTGGACTAACAAAAATCTCGACAAAAAACTACCTTTCGTAATGACAAGGCTACCATCCATTGGAATAACAAAAATCTAGACAACAGACTAACTTCCACAATGACAAGGCTACCATTCATTGGAATAACAAAAATCTAGACAATAGACTACCTTCCATAATGACAAGGCTACAATGCATTGGAGTAACAAAGATATCGACAACAGACTACCTTCCATAATGATAATGCTACCATCCATTGGAGTAAAAAAATCTCGACAATATACTACCTTCCATAATGACAAGGCTAGCATCCATTGGATTAACAAAAATATGAACAACAGGCTACCTTTTATATTGACAAGGCTACCATCCATTGGAGTGACAGAAATCACAACGACAAACTACCTTCCCTAATGACAAGGCTAGCATCCATTAAAGTAACAAAAATCTCTACAACTAACTACCTTCCATAATGACAAGGCTACCATCCATTGAAGAAACAAAAATCTCGACAACGGACTTCCTTCCATAATGACAAGGCTACCATCCATTGAAGTAACAAAAATCTGAACAACAGACTACCTTCCATATTGAAAAGTCTACCATCCATTGGAGTAACAAAAACATCGACAACAGACTATGTTCCATAATGACAAGGCTATAATCCATTGGAATAACAAAAATCTCGACAACAGACTGCCTTCCATAATGACAAGGCTACCATCCATTGGAGTAACAAATATCTCGACAACAGACAACTTTCCATAATGATAATGCTATCATCCATTGGAGTGACAGAAATCACAATGATAGACTACCTTCCATAATGACAAGGCTACCATCCATTGAAGTAACAAAAATCTCGACAACGGACTACCTTCCATAATGACAAGGCTACCATCCATTGGAGTAACAAAAATATCGACAACAGAATACCTTCCATAATGACAAGGCTACCATCCATTGGAATAACAAAAATCTCGACAACAAACTACCTTCCATAATGACAACGATACCATCCATTCGAGTAACAAAAACATCGACAACAGACTACGTTCCATTATGACAAGGCTACAATCCATTGCAATAACAAAAATCTCGACAATAGACTACCATCCATAATGACAATGATACCATCCATTGGAGTAACAAAAATCTCGATAACAGACTACCTTCAATAATGACAAGGCTACCATCCATTGAAGTAACAAAAATCTCGAAACAGAATACATTCCATAATGACAAGGCTACCATCTATTAGAGTAACAAAAAGCTCGACAATATACAATCTTCCATAATGACAAGGCTACCATCAATTGGAGTAACAAAAATATCGATAATAGACTACCTTCCATAAATACAAGGCTATCATCCATTGGAGTAACAAAAATATGAACAACATACTACCTTCCATAGTGACAAGGCTACCATCCATTGGAGTGATAGAAATCACAACAACATACTACCTTCCATATTGAGAAGGCTAGCATCCATTGGAGTAACAAAAATCTTGACAACAGACTACCTTTCATAATGAGAAGGCTACCATCCATTGGAATAACAAAAATCTAGACAACAGACTAACTTCCATAATGACAAGGCAACTATCCAATGGAATAACAAAAATCTCGACAATAGACTACCATCCATAATGACAATGATACCATCCATTGGAGTAACAAAAATCTCGTCAGCAGACTACCTTCAATAATGACAAGGCTACCATCCATTGGAATAACAAAAATCTCGAAAACAGACTACCTTCCATAATGACAAGGCTACCATCTATTAGAGTAACAAAAATCTCGACAATAGACAATCTTCCATAATGACAAGGCTACCATCCATTGGATTAACCAAAATATGAACAACAGACTACCTTCGATAGTGACAAGGCTACCATCCATTGGAGTGATAGAAATCACAGTGAAATACTACCTTCCATAATGAGAAGGCTAGCATCCATTGGAGTAACAAAAATCTCGACAAAAGACTACCTTTCATAATGACAAGGCTACCATCCATTGGAATAACAAAAATCTAGACAACAGACTAACTTCCACAATGACAAGGCTACCATTAATTGGAATAACAAAAACCTAGACAACAGACTACCTTCCATAATGACAAGGCTACAATGCATTGGAGTAACAAAGATATCGACAACAGACTACCTTCCATAATGATAATGTTACCATCCATTGGAGTAACAAAAATCTCGACAATAGACTACCTTCCATAATGACAAGGCTACCATCCATTGGATTAACAAAAATATGAACAACAGACTACCTTTTATAGTGACAAGGCTACCATCCATTGGAGTGACAGAAATCACAATGACAAACTACCTTCCATAATGACAAGGCTAGCATCCATTGGACAAACAAAAATCTCGATAACAGACTACCTTCTATAATGAAAAGGCTACCATCCATTGGAATAACAAAAATCTCGACAACAGACTACCATCCATAATGATAACGATACCATCCATTGGAGTAACAAAAATCTCGACAATAGACTACCTTCCATAATGACAAGGCTACCATCTATTAGAGTAACAAAAATCTCGACAATAGACAACCTTTCATAATGACAAGGTTACAATCCATTGGAGTAACAAAAATCTCGACAACAGACTACCTCCCATAATTACAAGGCTACCATCCATTGAAGTAACAAAAATATGAACAACAGACTACCTTCCATAGTGAAGAGGCTAACATCCATTTGAGTAACAAAAACATCTTCAACAGACTACGTTCCATAATGACAAGGCTATAATCCGTTGGAATAACAAAAATCTCGACAACAGACTACCATCCATAATGACAATGATACCATCCATTGGAGTAACAAAAATCTCGACAACAGACTATCTTCCATAATGATAATGTTACCATCCATTGGAGTAAAAAAAATCTCGACAACAGACTACCTTCCATATTGACAAGGCTACCATGCATTGGAGTAACAAAAATATCTACAATAGACTATGTTCCATAATGATAAGGCTACCATCCATTGTAGTAACCAAAATCTCGACAATAGACTACCTTCCATAATGACAAGGCTTCCATCCATTGGAGTAACAAAAACATCGACAACAGACTACGTTCCATAATGATAAGGCTACCATCCATTGGAGTAACAAAATTTTCGAGAACAGACTACAATCCATAATGACAAGGCTACCATCCATTAGAGTAACAAAAATATCGACAACAGACTACCTTCCATAATGATAATGCTACCATCCATTGGAGTAACAAAAATCTTGACAACAGACTCCCTTCCGTAATGACAAGGCTACCATGCATTGGAGTAACAAGAATCTCGACAACAGACTACCTTTCATAATGACAAGGCTACCATCCATTGGAGTAACAAATATCTAGACAAAAGACTACCTTCCATAGTGACAAGGCTACTATCTATTGGAATAACAAAAATATCGACAATTGACTACAATCCATAATGACAATGATACCATCCATTGGAGTAACACAAATCTCGACAACATACTA
The DNA here is from genome assembly GCA_948472305.1 of Vicia faba. Lineage (NCBI taxonomy): Eukaryota > Viridiplantae > Streptophyta > Magnoliopsida > Fabales > Fabaceae > Vicia > Vicia faba. Next base: position 557,782,133 of record OX451739.1, on the reverse strand, counting down.
CCTTCAATAATGACAAGGCTACCATCCATTGGAGTAACAAAAATCTCGAAACACGACTACCTTCCATAATGACAAGGCTACCATCCATTGGATTAACAAAAATCTCGAAAACAGACTACCTTCCATAATGACAAGGCTACCATCCATTGGAATGACAGAAATAACAACAACATACAACCTTCCATAATGACAAGGCTAGCATCCATTGGAGTAACAAAAATCTCGACAATAGACTATCTTCCATAATGACAAGGCTACCATTCATTGGAATAACAAAAATATAGACAACAAACTACCTTCCATAATGAAAAGGCTACCATCCATTGGACTGATAGAAATAACAAGGACATACAACCTTCCATAATGACAAGGCTAGCATCCATTGGAGTAACAAAAATCTTGACAACAGGCTACCGTCCATAATGACAATGATACCATCCATTGGAGTAACAAAAAGTTTGAAACCAGACTACCTTCCTTAATGACAAGGTTACCATCCATTAGAGTAACAAAAATATCGAAAACAGACTACCTTCCATAATGACAAGGCTACCATCCGTTGGAGTAACAAAAATCTGGACAACAGATAACCTTCTATAATGATAATGCTACCATCCATTTGAGTAACAAAAATCTAGATTTTAGACTACCTTCCATAATGACAAGGCTATCATCCATTGGAGTTACAAAAATATGAACAATAGACTACCTTCCATAGTGATAAGGCTACCATCCATTGGAGTGACAGAAATCACAACGACATACTACCTTCCATAATGACAAGGCTAACATCCATTGGAGTAACAAATATTTCGACAACAGACTACCTTCCATAATGACAAGGCTACCATCCATTGGAGTAACAAAAACATCGACAACATAATACGTTCCATAATGACAAGACTACAATCCATTGGAATAACAAACATATCGACAACAAACTTCCATCCATAATGACAACAATACAATCCATTGGAGTAACAAAAATCTCGACAACAGACTACCTTCCACAATGACAAGGCTACCATCCATTGGAGTAACAAAATTATCGAAAACAGACTACCTTCCATAATGACAAGGCTACCATCCATTGGAGTAACAAAAACATCGACAACAGAATACGTTCCATAATGACAAGGCTACAATCCATTGGAATAACAAAAACATCGACAATAGAATACGTTCCATAATGACAATGATACCATCCATTGGAGTAACAAAAATCATGAAAACAGATTACCTTCCATAATGACAAGGCTACCATCCATTGGAGTAACAAAAATCTCTAAAACAAACTACCTTCCATAATTACAAGGCTACCATCCATTGCAGTAACAAAAATCTCGACAACACACAACCTTTTATAATGATAATGCTATCATCCATTGGAGTAACAAAAATCTCGACAATAGACTACCTTACATAATGACAAGGCTACCATCCATTGGAGTATCAAAAATATGAACAACAGACTACCTTCCATAGTGACAAGGCTACCATCCATTGGAGTGACAGAAATAACAACGACATATAACCTTCCATAATGACAAGGCTAGCATCCATTGGAGTAACAAAAATCTCGACAACAGACTACCTTCCATAATGACAAGGTTACCATTCATTGGAATAACAAAAATCTAGACAACAGACTACCTTCCATAATGACAAGGCTACTATCCATTGGAGTAACAAAAACATCGACAACAGAATACGTTCCATAATGAAAAGTGTGCAATCCATTGGAATAACAAAAATCTCAACAACAGACTACCATCCATAATTACAATGATACCTTCCATTGGAGTAACAAAAATCTCGACAACAAACTACCTTCCATAGTGACAAGGCTACCATCCATTGGAGTGACAGAAATAACAACGACATATAACCTTCCATAATGACAAGGCTAGCATCCATTGGAGTAACAAAAATCTCGACAACAGACTACCTTCCATAATGACAAGGTTACCATTCATTGGAATATCAAAAATCTAGACAACATACTACCTTCCATAATGACAAGGCTACTATCCATTGGAGTAACAAAAACATCGACAACAGAATACGTTCCATAATGAAAAGTGTACAATCCATTGGAATAACAAAAATCTCAACAACGGACTACCATCCATAATTACAATAATACCTTCCATTGGAGTAACAAAAATCTCGACAACAAACTACCTTCCATAATGACAAGCCTACCGTGTATTGGAGTAACAAAAATCTCGAAAATAGACTACCTTCCATAATGACAAGGCTACCATCCATTGGAGTAACAAAAATCTCGACAACAGACAACCTTCCATAATGATAATGCTACCATCCATTCGAGTAACAAAAATCTAGATTTCAGACTACCTTCCATAATGACAAGGCTATCATCCATTGGAGTTACAAAAATATGAACAATAGACTACCTTCCATAGTGACAAGGCTGCCATCCATTGGAGTGACGGAAATCAGAACGACATACTACCTTCCATAATGACAAGGCTAGCATCTATTGGAGTAACAAAAATCTCGACAACAGACTACCTTTCATAATGACAAGGCTACCATCCATTGGAGTAACAAAAACATCGACAACATAATACGTTCCATAATGACAAGGCTACAATCCATTGGAATAACAAAAATATCGACAACAGACTACAATCCATAATGACAACGATACAATCTATTGGAGTAACAAAAATCTCGACAACAGACTACCTTCCATAATGACAAGGCTACCATCCATTGGAGAAACAAAAATATCGAAAACAGACTACATTCCATAATGACAAGGCAACTTTCCATTGAAGTAACAAAAACATCGACAACAGAATACGTTCCATAATGACAAGGCTACAATCCATTGGAATAACAAAGATCTCGACAATAGACAACCATCCATAATGACAGCGATACCATCCATTGGAGTAACAAAAATCTCGAAAACAGACTACCTTCCATAATTTCAAGGCTACCATCCATTGGAGTTACAAAAATCTCGACAACAGACAACCTTCCATAATGACAAGGCTACCATCCATTGGAGTAACAAAAACATCGACAACAGAATACGTTCCATAATGACAAGACTACAATCCATTGGAATAACAAACATATAGACAACACACTTCCATCCATAATGACAACAATACAATTCATTGGAGTAACAAAAATCTCGACAACAGACTACCTTCCATAATGACAAGGCTACCATCCATTGGAGTAACAAAATTATCGAAAATAGACTACCTTCCATAATGACAAGGCTCCCATCCATTGGAGTAACAAAAACATCGAAAACAGAATACGTTCCATAATGACAAGGCTACAATCCATTGGAATAACAAAAACATCGACAATAGAATACGTTCCATAATGACAATGATACCATCCATTGGAGTAACAAAAATCATGAAAACAGATTACCTTCCATAATGACAAGGCTACCATCCATTGGAGTAACAAAAATCTCTAAAACAAACTACCTTCCATAATTACAAGGCTACCATCCATTGCAGTAACAAAAATCTTGACAATAGACAACCTTTTATAAGGATAATGCTATCATCCATTGGAGTAACAAAAATCTCGACAATAGACTACCTTACATAATGACAAGGCTACCATCCATTGGAGTATCAAAAATATGAACAACAGACTACCTTCCATAGTGACAAGGCTACCATCCATTGGAGTGACAGAAATAACAATGACATATAACCTTCCATAATGACAAGGCTAGCATCCATTGGAGTAACAAAAATCTCGACAACAGACTACCTTCCATAATGACAAGGTTACCATTCATTGGAATAACAAAAATCTAGACAACAGACTACCTTCCATAAAGACAAGGCTACTATCCATTGGAGTAACAAAAACATCGACAACAGAATACGTTCCATAATGAAAAGTGTACAATCCATTGGAATAACAAAAATCTCAACAACAGACTACCATCCATAATTACAATGATACCTTCCGTTGGAGTAACAAAAATCTCGACAACAAACTACCTTCCATAGTGACAAGGCTACCATCCATTAGAGTGACAGAAATAACAATGACATATAACCTTCCATAATGACAAGGCTAGCATCCATTGGAGTAACGAAAATCTCGACAACAGACTACCTTCCATAATGACAAGGTTACCATTCATTGGAATAACAAAAATCTAGACAACAAACTACCTTCCATAATGACAAGGCTACTATCCATTGGAGTAACAAAAACATCGACAACAGAATACGTTCCATAATGAAAAGTGTACAATCCATTGGAATAACAAAAATCTCAACAACGGACTACTATCCATAATTACAATGATACCTTCCATTGGAGTAACAAAAATCTCGACAACAAACTACCTTCCATAATGACAAGCCTACCGTGTATTGGAGTAACAAAAATCTCGAAAATAGACTACCTTCCATAATGACAAGGCTACCATCCATTGGAGTAACAAAAATCGCGATAACAGACAAGCTTCCATAATGATAATGCTACCATCCATTCGAGTAACAAAAATCTAGATTTTAGACTACCTTCCATAATGACAAGGCTATCATCCATTGGAGTTACAAAAATATGAACAATAGACTACCTTCCATAGTGACAAGGCTGCCATCCATTGGAGTGACGGAAATCAGAACGACATACTACCTTCCATAATGACAAGGCTAGCATCTATTGGAGCAACAAAAATCTCGACAACAGACTACCTTTCATAATGACAAGGCTACCATCCATTGGAGTAACAAAAACATCGACAACATAATATGTTCCATAATGACAAGGCTACAATCCATTGGAATAACAAAAATATCGACAACAGACTACAATCCATAATGACAACGATACAATCTATTGGAGTAACAAAAATCTCGACAACAGACTACCTTCCATAATGGCAAGGCTACCATCCATTGGAGAAACAAAAATATCGAAAACAGACTACATTCCATAATGACAAGGCAACTTTCCATTGAAGTAACAAAAACATCGACAAAAGAATACGTTCCATAATTACAAGGCTACCATCCATTGCAGTAACAAAAATCTCGACAACAGACAACCTTCCATAATGATAATGCTATCATCCATTGGAGTAACAAAATTCTCGACAATAGACTACCTTCCATAATGACAAGGCTACCATCCATTAGAGTAACAAAAATATGAACAACAGACTACCTTCCATAGTGACAAGGCTACCATTCATTGGAGAGAAAGAAATAACAACGACATACAACCTTCCATAATTACAAGGCTAGCATCCTTTGGAGTAACAAAAATCTCGACAACAAACTACCTTCCATAATGACAAGGCTATCATCCTTTGGAGTTACAAAAATATCAACAATAGACTACCTTCCATAGTGATAAGGCTACGATCCATTAGAGTGACATAAATCACAACGACATACTACCTTCCATAATGACAAGGCTAGCATCCATTGGAGTAACAAAAATCTCGACAACAGACTACCTTCGATAATGACAAGGCTACCATCCATTGGAGTAACAAAAACATCGACAGTAGAATACGTTCCATAATGACAAGGCTACAATCCATTAGAATAAAAAACATATCGACAACAGACTACCATCCATAATGACAACAATACAATCCATTGGAGTAACAAAAATCTCGACAACATACTACCTTCCTCAATGACAAGGCTACCATCCATTGGAGTAACAAAATTATCGAAAACAGACTACCTTCCATAATGACAAGGCTACCATCCATTGGAGTAACAAAAACATCGACAATAGAATACATTCCATAATGACAAGGCTACAATCCAATGGAGAAACAAAAACATCGACAACAGAATACGTTCCATAATGACAACGATACCATCCATTGGAGTAACAAAAATCTCGAAAATAGACTACCTTCCATAATTACAAGGCTACCATCCATTGCAGTAACAAAAATCTCGACAACAGACAACCTTCCATAATGATAATGCTATCATCCATAGGAGTAACAAAAATCTCGACAATAGACTACCTTCCCTAATGACAAGGCTACCATCCATTGGAGTAACAAAAATATGAACAACAGACTACCTTCCATAGTGACAAGGCTGCCATCCATTGGAGTGACGGAAATAACAACGACATATAACCTTCCATAATGACAAGGCTAGCATCCATTAGAGTAACAAAAATCTCGACAACAGACTACCTTCCATAATGACAAGGTTACCATTCATTGGAATAACAAAAATCTAGACAACAAACTACCTTCCATAATGACAAGGCTACTATCCATTGGAGTAACAAAAACATCGACAACATAATACGTTCCATAATGAAAAGTGTAGAATCCATTGGAATAACAAAAATCTCGACAACAAACTACCATCCATAATTACAATGATACCTTCCATTGGAGTAACAAAAATATCGACAACAAACTACCTTCCATAATGACAAGTCTACCGTCTATTAAAGTAACAAAAATCTCAAAAACATACTACCTTCCATAATTACTAGGCTACCATCCATTGGAGTAACAAAAATCTCGACAATAGACAACCTTCCATAATGATAATGCTACCATCCATTTGAGTAACAAAAATCTAGATTTTAGACTACCTTCCATAATGACAAGGCTATCATCCATTGGAGTTACAAAAATATGAACAATAGACTACCTTCCATAGTGAGAAGGCTACCATCCATTGGAGTGGCAGAAATAACAACGACATACTACCTTCCTAAATGACAAGGCTAGCATCCATTGGAGTAACAAAAATCTCGACAACAGACTACCTTCCATAATGACAAGGCTACCATCCATTGAAGTAACAAAAACATCAACAATAGAATACGTTCCATAATGACAAGGCTTCAATCCATTGGAATAACAAAAATCTCGACAATAGACTACCATCCATAATGACAAAGATACCATCCATTGGAGTAACAAAAATAATGACAACAGACTACCTTCCATAATGACAAGGCTACCATCCATTGGAGTCACAAAAATCTCGAAAACAGACTTCCATCCATAATTACAAGGCTACCATCCATTGTAGTAACAAAAATCTCAATAAAAAACAACCTTCCATAATGATAATGCTATCATCCATTGAAGTAACAAAAATCTCGACAATAGACTACCTTCCATAATGACAAGGCTACCATTCATTGGAATAACAAAAATCTAGACAACAGACTACCTTCCATAATGACAAGGCTACTATCCATTGGAGTAACAAAAACATCGACAACAAAATACGTTCCATGATGAAAATTGTACAATCCATTGGAATAACAAAAATCTCGACAACAGACTACCTTCCATGATGACAAGGCTACCGTCTATTGGAGTAACAAAAATATCGAAAACAGACTACCTTCCATAATGACAAGGCTAACATCCATTGGAGTAACAAAAATATCGACGACAGACAACCTTCCATAATGATAATGCTACCATCCATTCGAGTAACAAAAATCTAGATTTTAGACTACCTTCCATAATGACAAGGCTATCATCCATTGGAGTTAAAAAATATGAACAACAGACTACCTTCCATAGTGACAAGGCTACCATCCATTGGAGTGACAGAAATAATAACGACATACTACCTTCCATAATGACAAGGCTAGCATCCATTGGAGTAACAAAAATCTCGACAACAGACTACCTTCCATAATGACAAGGCTACCATCCATTGGAGTAACAAAAACATCAACAACAGAATACGTTCCATAATGACAAGGCTACAATCCATTGGAATAACAAAAATATCGACAACAGACTACCATCCATAATGACAACGATACAATCCATTGGAGTAACAAAAATCTCGACAACAGACTACCTTCCACAATGACAAGGCTACCATCCATTGGAGTAACAAAAATATCGAAAACAGACTACCTTCCATAATTACAAGGCTACCATCCATTATAGTAACAAAAATCTCAATAAAAAACAACCTTCCATAATGATAATGCTATCATCCATTAAAGTAACAAAAATCTCGATAATAGACTACCTTCCATAATGACAAGGCTACCATCCATTGTAGTAACAAAAATATGAACAACAGATTACCTTCCATAGTGACAAGGCTACCATCCATTGGAGTGATAGAAATAACAACGACATACAACCTTCCATAATTACAAGGCTAGCATCCATTGGAGTAACAAAAATCTCGACAACAGACTACCTTCCATAATGACAAGGCTACCATTCATTGGAATAACAAAAATCTAGACAACAGACTACCTTCCATAATGACAAGGCTATTATCCATTGGAGTAACAAAAACATCGACAACAGAATACGTTCCATGATGAAAATTGTACAATCCATTGGAATAACAAAAATCTCGACAACAGACTACCTTCCATGATGACAAGGCTACCGTCTATTGGAGTAACAAAAATCTCCAAAATAGACTACCTTCCATAATGACAAGGCTACCATCCATTGGAGTAACAAAAATCTCGACAACAGACAACCTTCCATAATGATAATGCTACCATCCATTCGAGTAACAAAAATCTAGCTTTTAGACTACCTTCCATAATGACAAGGATATCATCCATTGGAGTTACAAAAATATAAACAACAGACTACCTTCCATAATGACAAGGCTACCATCCATTGGAGTAACAAAAATCTCTAAAACAGACTTCCTTCCATAATTACAAGGCTACCATCCATTGTAGTAACAAAAATCTCAATAAAAAACAACCTTCCATAATGATAATGCTATCATCGATTGAAGTAACAAAAATCTCGACAATAGACTACCTTCCATAATGACAAGGTTACCATCCATTGGAGTAACAAAAATATGAACAACAGATTACCTTGCATAGTGACAAGGCTACCATCCATTGGAGTGACAGAAATAACAATGACATACAACCTTCCATAATTACAAGGCTAGCATCCATTGGAGTAACAAAAATCTCGACAACAGACTACCTTCCATAATGACAAGGCTACCTTTCATTGGAATAACAAAAATCTAGACAACATACTACCTTCCATAATGACAAGGCTACTATCCATTGGAGTAACAAAAACATCGACAACAGAATACGTTCCATGATGAAAATTGTACAATCCATTGGAATAACAAAAGTCTCGACAACAGACTACCTTCCATGATGACAAGGCTACCGTCTATTGGAGTAACAAAAATCTTGAAAACAGACTACCTTCCATAATGACAAGGCTACCATCCATTGGAGTAACAAAAATCTCGACAACAGACAACCTTCCATAATGATAATGCTACCATCCATTCGAGTAACAAAAATCTAGATTTTAGACTACCTTCCATAATGACAAGGCTATCATCCATTGGAGTTACAAAAATATAAACAACAGACTACCTTCCATAGTAACAAGGCTACCATCCATTGGAGTGACAGAAATAACAACGACATACTACCTTCCATAATGAAAAGGCTAGAATCCATTGGAGTAACAAAAATCTCGACAACAGACTACCTTCCATAATGACAAGGCTACCATCCATTGGAGTAACGAAAACATCAACAACATAATACGTTCCATAATGAAAAGGCTACAATCCATTGGAATAACAAAAATATCGACAACAGACTACCATCCATAATGACAACGCTACAATCCATTGGAGTAACAAAAATCTCGACAACAGACTACCTTCCACAATGACAAGGCTACCATCCATTGGAGTAACAAAAATATCGAAAATAGACTACCTTCCATAATGACAAGGCTACCTTCCATTGAAGTAACAAAAACATCGACAACAGAATACGTTCCATAATGACAAGGCTTCAATCCATTGGAATAACAAAAATCTCGACAATAGACTACCATCCATAATGACAACGATACCATCCATTGGAGTAAAAAAAATAATGACAACAGACTACCTTCCATAATGACAAGGCTACCATCCATTGGAGTAACAAAAATCTCGAAAACAGACTTCCTTCCATAATTACAAGGCTACCATCCATTGTAGTAACAAAAATCTCAATAAAAAACAACCTTTCATCATGATAATGCTATCATCCATTGAAGTAACAAAAATCTCGACAATAGACTACCTTCCATAATGACAAGGCTACCATCCATTGGAGTAAGAAAAATATGAACAACAGATTACCTTCCATAGTGACAAGGCTACAATCCATTGGAGTGACAGAAATAACAACGACATACAACCTTCCATAATTACAAGGCTAGCATCCATTGGAGTAACAAAAATCTCGACAACAGACTACCTTCCATAATGATAAGGCTACCATTCATTGGAATAACAAAAATCTAGACAACAGACTACCTTCCATAATGGCAAGGCTACTATCCATTGGAGTAACAAAAACATCGACAACAAAATACGTTCCATAATGAAAAGTGTACAATCCATTGGAATAACAAAAATATCGACAACAAACTACCATCCATAATTACAATGATACCTTACATTGGAGTACCAAAAATGTCGACAACAAACAACCTTTCATAATGACAAGGCTACCGTCCATTGGAGTAACAAAAATCTCGACAATATACTACCTTTCATAATGACAAGGCTACCATCCATTGGAGTAACAAAAATATGAACAACAGACTACCTTCCATAGTGACAAGGCTACCATCCATTGGAGTGACATAAATAACAATGACATACAACCTTCCATAATGACAAGGCTAGCATCAATTGGAGTAACAAAAATCTCGACAACATACTACCTTCCATAATGACCAGGCTACCATTCATTGGAATAACAAAAATCTAGACAACAGACTACCTTCCATAATGACAAGGCTATTATCCATTGGAGTAACAAAAACATCGATAGCAGACTACCTTCCATAATGACAAGGCTACCATCCATTGGAGTACCAAAAATATGAACAACAAACTACCTTCCATAGTGACAAAGCTACAATCCATTGGAGTGACAGAAATAACAACGACATACAACTTTCCATAATGACAAGGCTGGCATCCATTGGAGTAACAAAAATCTCGACAACAGACTACCTTCCATAATGACAAGGCTACCATCCATTGGAATAACAAAAATAACGACAACAGACTACCATCCATAATGACAACGATACAATCCATTGGAGTAACAAAAATCTCGACAACAGACTACCTTCCACAATGACAAGGCTACCATCCATTGGAGTAACAAAAATATCGAAAACAGACTACCTTCCATAATGACAAGGCTACCATCCATTGGAGTAACAAAAATCTCTAAAACAGACTTCCTTCCATAATTACAAGGCTACCATCCATTGTAGTAACAAAAATCTCAATAAAAAACAACCTTCCATAATGATAATGCTATCATCCATTGAAGTAACAAAAATCTCGACAATAGACTACCTTCCATAATGACAAGGCTACCATCCATTGGAGTAACAAAAATATGAACAACAGATTACCTTCCATAGTGACAAGGCTACCATCCATTGGAGTGATAGAAATAACAACGACATACAACCTTCCATAATTACAAGGCTAGCATCCATTGGAGTAACAAAAATCTCGACAACAGACTACCTTCCATAATGACAAGGCTACCATTCATTGGAATAACAAAAATCTAGACAACAGACTACCTTCCATAATGACAAGGCTACTATTCATTGGAGTAACAAAAACATCGATAACAGAATACGTTCCATGATGAAAATTGTACAATCCATTGGAATAACAAAAATCTCGACAACAGACTACCTTCCATGATGACAAGGCTACCGTCTATTGGAGTAACAAAAATCTCGAAAATAGACTACCTTCCATAATGACAAGGCTACCATCCATTGGAGTAACAAAAATCTCGACAACAGACAACCTTCCATAATGATAATGCTACCATCCATTCGAGTAACAAAAATCTAGCTTTTAGACTACCTTCCATAATGACAAGGCTATCATCCATTGGAGTTACAAAAATATAAACAACAGACTACCTTCCATAATGACAAGGCTACCATCCATTGGAGTAACAAAAATCTCTAAAACAGACTTCCTTCCATAATTACAAGGCTACCATCCGTTGTAGTAACAAAAATTTCAATAAAAAACAACCTTCCATAATGATAATGCTATCATCCATTGAAGTAACAAAAATCTCGACAATAGACTACCTTCCATAATGACAAGGCTACCATCCATTGGAGTAACAAAAATATGAACAACAAATTACCTTCCAAAGTGACAAGGCTACCATCCATTGGAGTGACAGAAATAACAACGACATACAACCTTCCATAATTACAAGGCTAGCATCCATTGGAGTAACAAAAATCTCGACAACAGACTACCTTCCATAATGACAAGGCTACCATTCATTGGAATAACAAAAATCTAGACAACAGACTACCTTCCATAATGGCAAGGCTACTATCCATTGGAGTAACTAAAACATCGACAACAAAATACGTTCCATGATGAAAATTGTACAATCCATTGGAATAACAAAAATCTCGACAACAGACTACCTTCCAGGATGACAAGGCTACCGTCTATTGGAGTAACAAAAATCTCGAAAACAGACTACCTTCCATAATGACAAGGCTACCATCCATTGGAGTAACAAAAATCTCGACAACAGACAACCTTCCATAATGATAATGCTACCATCCATTCGAGTAACAAAAATCTAGATTTTAGACTACCTTCCATAATGACAAGGCTATCATCCATTGGAGTTACAAAAATATAAACAACAGACTACCTTCCATAGTGACAAGGCTACCATCCATTGGAGTGACAGAAATAACAACGACATACTACCTTCCATAATGAAAAGGCTAGAATCCATTGGAGTAACAAAAATCTCGAAAACAGACTACCTTCCATAATGACAAGGCTACCATCCATTGGAGTAACGAAAACATCAACAACAGAATACATTCCATAATGAAAAGGCTACAATCCATTGGAATAACAAAAATATCGACAACAGACTACCATCCATAATGACAACGATACAATCCATTGGAGTAACAAAAATATTGACAACAGACTACCTTCCACAATGACAAGGCTACCATCCATTGGAGTAACAAAAATATCGAAAACAGATTACCTTCCATAGTGACAAGGCTACCATCCATTGGAGTGACAGAAATAACAATGACATACAACCTTCCATAATTACAAGGCTAGCATCCATTGGAGAAACAAAAATCTCGACAACAGACTACCTTCCATAATGACAAGGCTACCATTCATTGGAATAACAAAAATCTAGACAACAGACTACCTTCCATAATGACAACGCTACTATCCATTGGAGTTACAAAAACATCGACAACAAAATACGTTCCATGATGAAAATTGTACAATCCATTGGAATAACAAAAATCTCGACAATAGACTACCTTCCATGATGACAAGGCTACCGTCTATTGGAGTAACAAAAATCTCTAAAACAGATTACCTTCCATAATGACAAGGCTACCATCCATTGGAGTAACAAAAATCTCGACAACAGACAACCTTCCATAATGATAATGCTACCATCCATTCGAGTAACAAAAATCTAGATTTTAGACTACCTTCCATAATGACAAGGCTATCATCCATTGGAGTTACAAAAATATAAACAACAGTCTACCTTCCATAGTGACAAGGCTACCATCCATTGGAGTGACAGAAATAACAACGACATACTACCTTCCATAATGAAAAGGCTAGAATCCATTGGAGTAACAAAAATCTCGACAACAGACTACCTTCCATAATGACAAGGCTACCATCCATTGGAGTAACGAAAACATCAACAACAGAATACGTTCCATAATGAAAAGGCTACAATCCATTGGAATAACAAAAATATCGACAACAGACTACCATCCATAATGACAACGATACAATCCATTGGAGTAACGAAAATCTCGACAACAGACTACCTTCCACAATGACAAGGCTACCATCCATTGGAGTAACAAAAATATCGAAAACAGACTACCTTCCATAATGACAAGGCTACCTTCCATTGAAGTAACAAAAACATCGACAACAGAATACGTTCCATAATGACAAGGCTTCAATCCATTGGAATAAAAAAAATCTCGACAATAGACTACCATCCATAATGACAAGGATACCATCCATTGGAGTAAAATAAATAATGACAACAGACTACCTTCCATAATGACAAGGCTACCATCCATTGGAGTAAAAAAAATCTCGAAAACAGACTTCCTTCCATAATTACAAGGCTACCATCCATTGTAGTAACAAAAATCTCAATAAAAAACAACCTTCCATCATGATAATGCTATCATCCATTGAAGTAACAAAAATCTCGACAATAGACTACCTTCCATAATGACAAGGCTACCATCCATTGGAGTAAGAAAAATATGAACAACAGATTACCTTCCATAGTGACAAGGCTACCATCCATTGGAGTGACAGAAATAACAACGACATACAACCTTCCATAATTACAAGGCTAACATCCATTGGAGTAACAAAAATCTCGACAACAGACTACCTTCCATAATGACAAGGCTACCATTCATTTGAATAACAAAAATCTAGACAACAGACTACCTTCCATAATGACAAGGCTACTATCCATTGGAGTAACGAAAACATCGACAACAAAATACGTTCCATAATGAAAAGTGTACAATCCATTGGAATAACAAAAATCTCGACAACAAACTACCATCCATAATTACAATGATACCTTACATTGGAGTAACAAAAATCTCGACAACAAACAACCTTTCATAATGAAAAGGCTACCATCCATTGGAGTAACAAAAATCTCGACAATATACTACCTTTCATAATGACAAGGCTACCATCCATTGGAGTAACAAAAATATGAACAACAGACTACCTTCCATAGTGACAAGGCTACCATCCATTGGAGTGACATAAATAACAATGACATACAACCTTCCATAATGACAAGGCTAGCATCCATTGGAGTAACAAAAATCTCGACAACATACTACCTTCCATAATGACCAGGCTACCATTCATTGGAATAACAAAAATCTAGACAACAGACTACCTTCCATAATGACAAGGCTACTACCCATTGGAGTAACAAAAAAATCGACAACAGAATACGTTCCATAATGAAAAGTGTACAATCCATTGGAATAAAAAAAATATCGACAACAGACTACCATCCATAATTACAATGATACCTTACATTGGAGTAACAAAAATCTCGACAACAAACTACCTTTCATAATGACAAGGATACCATCCATTGGAGTAACAAAAATCTCGACAATAGACTACCTTCCATAATGACAAGGCTACCATCCATTGGAGTTATAACAATATGAACAACAGACTACCTTCCATAGTGATAAGGCTACCATCCATTGGAGTGACAGAAATAACAACGACATAAAACCTTCCATAATGACAAGGCTATCATCCATTGGAGTAACAAAAATTTCGACAACAGACTACCTTCCATAATGACAAGGCTACCATTCATTGGAATAACAAAAATCTAGACAACAGACTACCTTCCATAATGACAAGGCTATTATCCATTGGAGTAACAAAATAATCGACAACAGAATACGTTCCATAAGGAAAAGTGTACAATCCATTGGAATAAAAAAAATCTCGACAATAGACTACCATCCATAATGACAACGATACCATCCATTGGAGTAAAAAAAATAATGACAACAGACTACCTTCCATAATGACAAGGCTACCATCCATTGGAGTAACAAAAATCTCGAAAACATACTTCCTTCCATAATTACAAGGCTACCATCCATTGTAGTACCAAAAATCTCAATAAAAAACAACCTTCCATCTTGATAATGCTATCATCCATTGAAGTAACAAAAATCTCGACAATAGACTACCTTCCATAATGACAAGGCTACCATCCATTGGAGTAAGAAAAATATGAACAACAGATTACCTTTCATTGTGACATGGCTACCATCCATTGGAGTGACAGAAATAACAACGACATACAACCTTCCATAATTACCAGGCTAGCATCCATTGGAGTAACAAAAATCTCGACAACATACTACCTTCCATAATGACAAGGCTACCATTCATTGGAATAACAAAAATCTAGACAACAGACTACCTTCCATAATGACAAGGCTACTATCCATTGGAGTAACAGAAACATCGACAACAAAATACGTTCCATAATGAAAAGTGTACAATCCATTGGAATAACAAAAATCTCGACAACAAACTACCATCCATAATTACAATGATACCTTACATTGGAGTAACAAAAATCTCGAAAACAAACAACCTTTCATAATGACAAGGCTACCATCCATTGGAGTAACAAAAATCTCGACAACAAACTACCTTCCATAATGACAAGGCTACCATCCATTGGAGTAACAAAAATCTCGACAACAGACTACCTTCCATAGTGACAAGGCTACCATCCATTCGAGTGACATAAATAACAATGTCATACAACCTTCCATAATGAAAAGGCTAGCATCCATTGGAGTAACAAAAATCTCGACAACATACTACCTTCCATAATGACCAGGCTACCATTCATTGGAATAACAAAAATCTAGACAACAAACTACCTTCCATAATGACAAGGCTACTATCCATTGGAGTAACAAAAAAATCGACAACAGAATACGTTCCATAATTAAAAGTGTACAATCCATTGGAATAACAAAAATCTCGACAACAGACTACCATCCATAATTACAATGATACCTTATATTGGAGTAACAAAAATCTCGAGAACAAACTACCTTTCATAATGACAAGGATACCATCCATTGGAGTAACAAAAATCTCGACAATAGACTACCTTCCATAATGACAAGCCTACCATCCATTGGAGTAACAAAAATATGAACAACAGACTACCTTCCATAGTGACAAGGCTACCATCCATTGGAGTGACAGAAATAACAATGACATACAACCTTCCATAATGACAAGGCTAGCATCCATTGGAGTAACAAAAATCTCGACAACAGACTACCATCCATAATGACAAGGCTACCATTCATTGGAATAACAAAATTCTAGACAACATACTACCTTCCATAATGACAAGGATACTATCCATTGGAGTAACAAAAACATCGACAACAGAATACCTTCCATCATGAAAAGTGTACAATCCATTGGAATAACAAAAATTTGGACAACAGACTACCATCCATAATTACAATGATACCTTCCATTGGAGTAACAAAAATCTCGACAACAAACTACCTTCCATAATGACAAGGCTACCGTCTATTGGAGTAACAAAAATCTCGAAAACAGACTACCTTCCATAATGACAAGGCTACCATCCATTAGAGTAACAAAAATCACGACAATAGACAACCTTCCATAATGATAATGCTACCATCCATTCGAGTAACAAAAATCTAGATTTTAGACTACCTTCCATAATGACAAGGCTATCATCCATTGGAGTTACAACAATATGAACAACAGACTACCTTCCATAGTGACAAGTCTACCATACATTGGAGTGACAGAAATAACAATGACATAAAACCTTCCATAATGACAATGCTAGTATCCATTGGAGTAACAAAAATCTCGACAACAGACTACAATCCATAATGACAAGGCTTCCTTACATTGGAGTAACAAAAATCTCGACCATAAACTACCTTCCATAATGACAAGGCTACCATCCATTGGAGTAACAAAAATCTCGACAATAGACTTCCTTCCATAATGACAAGCCTACCATCAGTTGGAGTAACAAAAATATGAATAACAGACTACCTTCCATAGTGACAAGGCTACCATCCATTGGAGTGACAGAAATAACAACGACATACAACCCTCCATAATGACAAGGCTAGCATCCATTGGAGTAACAAAAATCTCGACAACAGACTACCTTCCATAATGACAAGGCTACCATTCATTGGAATAACAAAAATCTAGACAACAGACTACCTTCCATAATGATAAGGCTACTATCCATTGGAGTAACAAAAACATCGACAACATAATACCTTCCATAATGAAAAGTGTACAATCCATTGGAATAACAAAAATTTCAACAACAGGCTACCATCCATAATTACAATGATACCTTCCATTGGAGTAAAAAAAACCTCGACAACAAACTACCTTCCATAATGACAAGGCTACCGTGTATTGGAGTAACAAAAATCTCGAAAACAGACTACCTTCCATAATGACAAGGATACCATCCATTGGAGTAACAAAAATCTCGACAACAGACAACCTGCTATAATGATAATGCTACCATCCATTCGAGTAACAAAAATCTATATTTTAGACTACCTTCCATAATTACAAGGCTATCATCCATTGGAGTTACAACAATATGAACAACAGACTACCTTCCATAGTGATAAGGCTACCATACATTAGAGTGACAAAAATAACAACGACATAAAACCTTCCATAATGACAAGGCTATCATCCATTGGAGTTACAACAATATGAACAATAGACTACCTTCCATAGTGACAAGGTTACCATACATTGGAGTGAAAGAAATAACAACGACATAAAACCTTCCATAATTGAAAAGGCTAGTATCCATTGGAGTAACAAAAATCTCGACAACAGACTACCATCCATAATGACAAGGCTACCTTACATTGGAGTAACAAAAATCTCGACAACAAACTACCTTCCATAATAACAAAGGCTACCATCCATTGGAGTAACAAAAATCTCGACAATAAACTACCTTCCATAATGACAAGGCTACCATCCATTGGAGTAACAAAAATCTCGACAACAGACTACCATCCATAATTACAATGATACCTTACATTGGAGTAACATAACTCTCGACAACAAACTACCTTCCATAATGACAAGGCTACCATCCATTGGAGTAACAAAAATCTCGACAATAGACTACCTTCCATAATGACAAGGCTACCATCCGTTGGAGTAACAAAAATATGAACAACAGACTACCTTCCATAGTGACAAGGCTACCATCCATTGGAGTGACAGAAATAACAACGACATACAACCTTCCATAATTACCAGGCTAGCATCCATTGGAGTAACAAAAATCTCGACAACATACTACCTTCCATAATGACAAGGCTACCATTCATTGGAATAACAAAAATCTAGACAACAGACTACCTTCCATAATGACAAGGCTACTATCCATTGGAGTAACAGAAACATCGACAACAAAATATGTTCCATAATGAAAAGTGTACAATCCATTGGAATAACAAAAATCTCGACAACAAACTACCATCCATAATTACAATGATACCTTACATTGGAGTAACAAAAATCTCGAAAACAAACAACCTTTCATAATGACAAGGCTACCATCCATTGGAGTAACAAAAATCTCGACAACAAACTACCTTCCATAATGACAAGGCTACCATCCATTGGAGTAACAAAAATCTCGACAACAGACTACCTTCCATAGTGACAAGGCTACCATCCATTCGAGTGACATAAATAACAATGACATACAACCTTCCATAATGAAAAGGCTAGCATCCATTGGAGTAACAAAAATCTCGACAACATACTACCTTCCATAATGACCAGGCTACCATTCATTGGAATAACAAAAATCTAGACAACAGACTACCTTCCATAATGACAAGGCTACTATCCATTGGAGTAACAAAAAAATCGACAACAGAATACGTTCCATAATTAAAAGTGTACAATCCATTGGAATAACAAAAATCTCGACAACAGACTACCATCCATAATTACAATGATACCTTATATTGGAGTAACAAAAATCTCGACAACAAACTACCTTTCATAATGACAAGGATACCATCCATTGGAGTAACAAAAATCTCGACAATAGACTACCTTCCATAATGACAAGCCTACCATCCATTGGAGTAACAAAAATATGAACAACAGACTACCTTCCATAGTGACAAGGCTACCATCCATTGGAGTGACAGAAATAACAATGACATACAACCTTCCATAATGACAAGGCTAGCATCCATTGGAGTAACAAAAATCTCGACAACAGACTACCATCCATAATGACAAGGCTACCATTCATTGGAATAACAAAAATCTAGACAACATACTACCTTCCATAATGACAAGGATACTATCCATTGGAGTAACAAAAACATCGACAACAGAATACCTTCCATTATGAAAAGTGTACAATCCATTGGAATAACAAAAATTTGGACAACAGACTACCTTCCATAATGACAAGGCTACCATCCATTGGAGTGACAGAAATAACAATGACATACAACCTTCCATAATGACAAGGCTAGCATCCATTGGAGTAACTAAAATCTCGACAACAGACTACCATCCATAATTACAATGATACCTTCCATTGGAGTAACAAAAATCTCGACAACAAACTACCTTCCATAATGACAAGGATACCGTCAATTGGAGTAACAAAAATCTCGAAAACAGACTACCTTCCATAATGACAAGGCTACCATCCATTAGAGTAACAAAAATCACGACAACAGACAACCTTCCATAATGATAATGCTACCATCCATTCGAGTAACAAAAATCTAGATTTTAGACTACCTTCCATAATGACAAGGCTATCATCCATTGGAGTTACAACAATATGAACAACAGACTACCTTCCATAGTGACAAGTCTACATTACATTGGAGTGACAGAAATAACAACGACATAAAACCTTCCATAATGACAAGGCTAGTATCCATTGGAGTAACAAAAATCTCGACAACAGACTACCATCCATAATGACAAGGCTACCTTACATTGGAGTAACAAAAATCTCGACAACAAACTACCTTCCATAATGACAAGGCTACCATCCATTGGAGTAACAAAAATCTCGACAATAGACTACCTTCCATAATGACAAGGCTACCATCCATTGGAGTAACAAAAATCTCGACAACAGACTACCATCCATAATTACCATGATACCTTACATTGGAGTAACATAAATCTCGACAACAAACTACCTTCCATAATGACAAGGCTACCATCCATTGGAGTAACAAAAATCTCGACAATAGACTACCTTCCATAATGACAAGGCTACCATCCGTTGGAGTAACAAAAATATGAACAACAGACTACCTTCCATAGTGACAAGGCTACCATCCATTGGAGTGACAGAAATAACAACGACATACAACCTTCCATAATTACCAGGCTAGCATCCATTGGAGTAACAAAAATCTCGACAACATACTACCTTCCATAATGACAAGGCTACCATTCATTGGAATAACAAAAATCTAGACAACAGACTACCTTCCATAATGACAAGGCTACTATCCATTGGAGTAACAGAAACATCGACAACAAAATATGTTCCATGATGAAAAGTGTACAATCCATTGGAATAACAAAAATCTCGACAACAAACTACCATCCATAATTACAATGATACCTTACATTGGAGTAACAAAAATCTCGAAAACAAACAACCTTTCATAATGACAAGGCTACCATCCATTGGAGTAACAAAAATCTCGACAACAAACTACCTTCCATAATGACAAGGCTACCATCCATTGGAGTAACAAAAATCTCGACAACAGACTACCTTCCATAGTGACAAGGCTACCATCCATTCGAGTGACATAAATAACAATGACATACAACCTTCCATAATGAAAAGGCTAGCATCCATTGGAGTAACAAAAATCTCGACAACATACTACCTTCCATAATGACCAGGCTACCATTCATTGGAATAACAAAAATCTAGACAACAGACTACCTTCCATAATGACAAGGCTACTATCCATTGGAGTAACAAAAAAATCGACAACAGAATACGTTCCATAATTAAAAGTGTACAATCCATTGGAATAACAAAAATCTCGACAACAGACTACCATCCATAATTACAATGATACCTTATATTGGAGTAACAAAAATCTCGACAACAAACTACCTTTCATAATGACAAGGATACCATCCATTGGAGTAACAAAAATCTCGACAATAGACTACCTTCCATAATGACAAGCCTACCATCCATTGGAGTAACAAAAATATGAACAACAGACTACCTTCCATAGTGACAAGGCTACCATCCATTGGAGTGACAGAAATAACAATGACATACAACCTTCCATAATGACAAGGCTAGCATCCATTGGAGTAACAAAAATCTCGACAACAGACTACCATCCATAATGACAAGGCTACCATTCATTGGAATAACAAAAATCTAGACAACATACTACCTTCCATAATGACAAGGATACTATCCATTGGAGTAACAAAAACATCGACAACAGAATACCTTCCATTATGAAAAGTGTACAATCCATTGGAATAACAAAAATTTGGACAACAGACTACCTTCCATAATGACAAGGCTACCATCCATTGGAGTGACAGAAATAACAATGACATACAACCTTCCATAATGACAAGGCTAGCATCCATTGGAGTAACTAAAATCTCGACAACAGACTACCATCCATAATTACAATGATACCTTCCATTGGAGTAACAAAAATCTCGACAACAAACTACCTTCCATAATGACAAGGATACCGTCTATTGGAGTAACAAAAATCTCGAAAACAGACTACCTTCCATAATGACAAGGCTACCATCCATTAGAGTAACAAAAATCACGACAACAGACAACCTTCCATAATGATAATGCTACCATCCATTCGAGTAACAAAAATCTAGATTTTAGACTACCTTCCATAATGACAAGGCTATCATCCATTGGAGTTACAACAATATGAACAACAGACTACCTTCCATAGTGACAAGTCTACATTACATTGGAGTGACAGAAATAACAACGACATAAAACCTTCCATAATGACAAGGCTAGTATCCATTGGAGTAACAAAAATCTCGACAACAGACTACCATCCATAATGACAAGGCTACCTTACATTGGAGTAACAAAAATCTCGACAACAAACTACCTTCCATAATGACAAGGCTACCATCCATTGGAGTAACAAAAATCTCGACAATAGACTACCTTCCATAATGACAAGGCTACCATCCATTGGAGTAACAAAAATCTCGACAACAGACTACCATCCATAATTACAACGATACCTTACATTGGAGTAACATAAATCTCGACAACAAACTACCTTCCATAATGACAAGGCTACCATCCATTGGAGTAACAAAAATCTCGACAATAGACTACCTACCATAA
Organism: Vicia faba; assembly: GCA_948472305.1. NCBI lineage: Eukaryota > Viridiplantae > Streptophyta > Magnoliopsida > Fabales > Fabaceae > Vicia > Vicia faba. The sequence continues at coordinate 557,758,994 of OX451739.1, read as the reverse complement.
TGACAAGGCTACCATCCGTTGGAGTAACAAAAATATGAACAACAGACTACCTTTCATAGTGACAAGGCTACCATCCATTGGAGTGACAGAAATAACAACGACATACAACCCTCCATAATGACAAGGCTAGCATCCATTGGAGTAACAAAAATCTCGACAACAGACTACCTTCCATAATGACAAGGCTGCCATTCATTGGAATAACAAAAATCTAGACAACAGACTACCTTCCATAATGACAAGGCTACTACCCATTGGAGTAACAAAAACATCGACAACAGAATACCTTCCATAATGAAAAGTGTACAATCCAATGGAATCACAAAAATTTCAACAACAGACTACCATCCATAATTACAATGATACCTTCCATTGGAGTAAATAAAACCTCGACAACAAACTACCTTCCATAATGACAAGGCTACCGTCTATTGGAGTAACAAAAATCTCGAAAATAGACTACCTTCCATAATGACAAGGATACCATCCATTGGAGTAACAAAAATCTCGACAACAGACAACCTTCTATAATGATAATGCTACCATCCATTCGAGTAACAAAAATCTAGATTTTAGACTACCTTCCATAATTACAAGGCTATCATCCATTAGAGTTACAACAATATGAACAACAGACTACCTTCCATAGTCACAAGGCTACCATACATTAGAGTGACAGAAATAACAACGACATAAAACCCTCCATAATGACAAGGCTAGTATCCATTGGAGTAACAAAAATCTCGACAACAGACTACCATCCATAATGACAAGGCTACCTTACATTGGAGTAACAAAAATCTCGACAACAAACTACCTTCCATAATGACAAGGCTACCATCCATTGGAGTAACAAAAATCTCGACAATAGACTACCTTCCATAATGACAAGGCTACCATCCATTGGAGTAACAAAAATCTCGACAACATACTACCATCCATAATTACAATGATACCTTACATTGGAGTAACATAAATCTCGACAACAAACTACCTTCCATAATGACAAGGCTACCATCCATTGGAGTAACAAAAATCTCGACAATAGACTACCTTCCATAATGACAAGGCTACCATCCGTTGGAGTAACAAAAATATGAACAACAGACTACCTTCCATAGTGACAAGGCTACCATCCATTGGAGTGACAGAAATAACAATGACATACAACCTTCCATAATGACAATGCTAGCATCCATTGGAGTAACAAAAATCTCGACAACAGACTACCATCCATAATGACAAGGCTACCATTCATTGGAATAACAAAAATCTAGACAACATACTACCTTCCAGAATGACAAGGATACTATCCATTGGAGTAACAAAAACATCGACAACAGAATACCTTCCATCATGAAAAGTGTACAATCCATTGGAATAACAAAAATTTGGACAACAGACTACCATCCATAATTACAATGATACCTTCCATTGGAGTAACAAAAATCTCGACAACAAACTACCTTCCATAATGACAAGGCTACCGTCTATTGGAGTAACAAAAATCTCGAAAACAGACTACCTTCCATAATGACAAGGCTACCATCCATTAGAGTAACAAAAATCACGACAATAGACAACCTTCCATAATGATAATGCTACCATCCATTCGAGTAACAAAAATCTAGATTTTAGACTACCTTCCATAATGACAAGGCTATCATCCATTGGAGTTACAACAATATGAACCACAGACTACCTTCCATAGTGACAAGTCTACCATACATTGGAGTGACAGAAATAACAATGACATAAAACCTTCCATAATGACAATGCTAGTATCCATTGGAGTAACAAAAATCTCGACAACAGACTACAATCCATAATGACAAGGCTTCCTTACATTGGAGTAACAAAAATCTCGACCATAAACTACCTTCCATAATGACAAGGCTACCATCCATTGGAGTAACAAAAATCTCGACAATAGACTACCTTCCATAATGACAAGCCTACCATCCGTTGGAGTAACAAAAATATGAACAACAGACTACCTTCCATAGTGACAAGGCTACCATCCATTGGAGTGACAGAAATAACAACGACATACAACCCTCCATAATGACAAGGCTAGCATCCATTGGAGTAACAAAAATCTCGACAACAGACTACCTTCCATAATGACAAGGCTACCATTCATTGGAATAACAAAAATCTAGACAACAGACTACCTTCCATAATGATAAGGCTATTATCCATTGGAGTAACAAAAACATCGACAACATAATACCTTCCATAATGAAAAGTGTACAATCCATTGGAATAACAAAAATTTCAACAACAGACTACCATCCATAATTACAATGATACCTTCCATTGGAGTAAAAAAAACCTCGACAACAAACTACCTTCCATAATGACAAGGCTACCGTGTATTGGAGTAACAAAAATCTCGAAAACAGACTACCTTCCATAATGACAAGGATACCATCCATTGGAGTAACAAAAATCTCGACAACAGACAACCTGCTATAATGATAATGCTACCATCCATTCGAGTAACAAAAATCTATATTTTAGACTACCTTCCATAATTACAAGGCTATCATCCATTGGAGTTACAACAATATGAACAACAGACTACCTTCCATAGTGATAAGGCTACCATACATTAGAGTGACAAAAATAACAACGACATAAAACCTTCCATAATGACAAGGCTAGCATCCATTAGAGTAACAAAAATCACGACAACAGACAACCTTCCATAATGATAATGCTACCATCCATTCGAGTAACAAAAATCTAGATTTTAGACTACCTTCCATAATGACAAGGCTATCATCCATTGGAGTTACAACAATATGAACAATAGACTACCTTCCATAGTGACAAGGTTACCATACATTGGAGTGAAAGAAATAACAACGACATAAAACCTTCCATAATTGAAAAGGATAGTATCCATTGGAGTAACAAAAATCTCGACAACAGACTACCATCCATAATGACAAGGCTACCTTACATTGGAGTAACAAAAATCTCGACAACAAACTACCTTCCATAATAACAAAGGCTACCATCCATTGGAGTAACAAAAATCTCGACAATAAACTACCTTCCATAATGACAAGGCTACCATCCATTGGAGTAACAAAAATCTCGACAACAGACTACCATCCATAATTACAATGATACCTTACATTGGAGTAACATAACTCTCGACAACAAACTACCTTCCATAATGACAAGGCTACCATCCATTGGAGTAACAAAAATCTCGACAATAGACTACCTTCCATAATGACAAGGCTACCATCCGTTGGAGTAACAAAAATATGAACAACAGACTACCTTCCATAGTGACAAGGCTACCATCCATTGGAGTGACATAAATAACAACGACATACAACCTTCCATAATGACAAGGCTAGCATCCATTGGAGTAACAAAAATCTCGACAACAGACTACCTTCCATAATGACAAGGCTACCATTCATTGGAATAACAAAAATCTAGACAACAGACTACCTTCCATAATGATAAGTCTACTATCCATTGGAGTAACAAAAACATCGACAACAGAATACCTTCCATAATGAAAAGTGTACAATCCATTGGAATAACAAAAATTTCAACAACAGACTACCATCAATAATTACAATGATACCTTCCATTGGAGTAAAAAAAACCTCGACAACAAACTACCTTCCATAATGACAAGGCTACCGTCTATTGGAGTAACAAAAATCTCGAAAACAGACTACCTTCCATAATGACAAGGATACCATCCATTGGAGTAACAAAAATCTCGACAATAGACAACCTTCCATAATGATAATGCTACCATCCATTCGAGTAACAAAAATCTAGATTTTAGACTACCTTCCATAATGACAAGGCTATCATCCATTGGAGTTACAACAATATGAACAACAGACTACCTTCCATAGTGACAAGGCTACCATACATTGGAGTGACAGAAATAACAACGACATAAAACCTTCCATAATGACAAGGCTATCATCCATTGGAGTAACAAAAATCTCGACAACAGACTACCTTCCATAATGACAAGGCTACCATTCATTGGAATAACAAAAATCTAGACAACAGACTACCTTCCATAATGACAAGGCTACAATCCATTGGAATAACAAAAATATCGACAACAGACTACCATCCATAATGACAATCATACAATCCATTGGAGTACCAAAAATCTCGACAACAGACTACCTTCCACAATGACAAGGCTACCATCCATTGGAGTAACAAAAATATCGAAAACAGACTACCTTCCATAATGACAAGGCTACCTTCCATTGAAGTAACAAAAACATGGACAACAGAATACGTTCCATAATGACAAGGCTACAATCCATTGGAAAAACAAAAATCTCGACAATAGACTACCATCCATAATGACAACGATACCATCCATTGGAGTAACAAAAATCATGACAACAGACTACCTTCCATAATGACAAGGCTACCATCCATTGGAGTAACAAAAATCTCGAAAACAGACTACCTTCCATAATTACAAAGCTACCATCCATTGTAGTAACAAAAATCTCAACAACAGACAACCTTCCATAATGATAATGCTATCATCCATTGGAGTAACAAAAATCTCGACAATAGACTACCTTCCATAATGACAAGGCTACCATCCATTGGAGTAACAAAAATATGAACAACAGATTACCTTCCATAGTGACAAGGCTACCATCCATTGGAGGGACAAAAATAACAACGACATACAACCTTCCATAATGACAAAGCTAGCATCCATTGGAGTAACAAAAATCTCGACAATAGACTACCTTCCATAATGACAAGGCTACCATTCATTGGAATAACAAAAATCTAGACAACAGACTACCTTTCATAATGACAAGGCTACTATCCATTGGAGTAACAAAAACATCGACAATAGATTACGTTCCATAATGAAAATTGTACAATTCATTGGAATAACAAAAATCTCGACAACAGACTACCATCCATAATTACAATGATACCTTCCATTGGAGTAACAAAAATCTCGACAATAAACTACCTTCCATAATGACAAGGCTACCGTCTATTGGAGTAACAAAAATCTCGAAAATAGACTACCTTCCATAATGACAAGGCTACCATCCATTGGAGTAACAAAAATCTCGACAACAGACAACCTTCCATAATGATAATACTACCATCCATTCGAGTAACAAAAATCTAGATTTTAGACTACCTTCCATAGTGACAAGGCTACCATCTATTGGAGGGACAGAAATCACAACGACATACTACCTTCCATAATGACAAGGCTAGCATCCATTGGAGTAACAAAAATCTCGACAAAGACTACCTTCCATAATGACAAGGCTACCATCCATTGGAGTAACAAAAACATCGACAACAGAATACGTTCCATAATGACAAAGCTACAATCCATTGGAATAACAAAAATCTCGACAATAGACTACCATCCATTATGACAATGATACCATCCATTAGAGTAACAAAAATCATGACAACAGACTACCTTCCATAATGACAAGGCTACCATCCATTGGAGTAATAAATATCTCGAAAATAGACTACCTTCCATAATTACAAGGCTACCATCCATTGCAGTAACAAAAATCTCGACAATAGACAACCTTCAATAATGATAATGCTATCATCCATTGGAGTAACAAAAATCTCGACAATAGACTACCTTCCATAATTACAAGGCTACCATCCATTGGAGTAACAAAAATATGAACAACATACTACCTTCCATAGTGACAAGGCTACCATCCATTGGAGTGACAGAAATAACAACGACATACAACCTACCATAATGACAAGGCTAGCATCCATTGGAGTAACAAAAATCTCGACAACAGACTACCTTCCATAATGACAAGGCTACCATCCATTGGAGTAACAAAAATATCGACAACAGATAACCTTCAATAATGATAATGCTACCATCCATTCGAGTAACAAAAATCTAGATTTTAAACTACCTTCCATAATGACAAGGCTATCATCCATTGAAGTTACAAAAATATGAACAATAGACTACCTTCCATAGTGACAAGGCTACCATCCATTGGAGTGACAGAAATCAAAACGACATACTACCTTCCATAATGACAAGGCTAGCATCCATTGGAATAACAAAAATATCGAAAACAGACTACCTTCCATAATGACAAGGCTACCTTCCATTGAAGTAACAAAAACATCGACAACAGAATACGTTCCATAATGACAAGGCTATAATCCATTGGAAAAACAAAAATATCGACAATAGACTACCATCCATAATGACAATGATACCATCCATTGGAGTAACAAAAATCATGACAACAGACTACCTTCCATAATGACAAGGCTACCATCCATTGGAGTAACAAAAATCACAAAAACAGACTACCTTCCATAATTACAAGGCTACCATCCATTGCAGTAACAAAAATCTCAACAACAGATAACCTTCCATAATGATAATGCTATCATCCATTGGAGTAACAAAAATCTCAACAATAGACTACCTTCCATAATGACAAGGCTACCATCCATTGGAGTAACAAAAATATGAACAACAGATTACCTTCCATAGTGACAAGGCTACCATCCATTGGAGGGACAAAAATAACAACGACATACAACCTTCCATAATGACAAAGCTAGCATCCATTGGAGTAACAAAAATCTCGACAATAGACTACCTTCCATAATGACAAGGCTACCATTCATTGGAATAAGAAAAATCTAGACAACAGACTATCTTCCATAATGACAAGGCTACTATCCATTGGAGTAACAAAAACATCGACAATAGAATATGTTCGATAATGAAAATTGTACAATCCATTGGAATAACAAAAATCTCGACAACAGACTACCATCCATAATTACAATGATACCTTCCATTGGAGTAACAAAAATCTCGACAACAAACTACCTTCCATAATGACAAGGCTACCGTCTATTGGAGTAACAAAAATCTCGAAAACAGACTACCTTCCATAATGACAAGGCTACCATCCATTGGAGTAACAAAAATCTCGACAACAGACAACCTTCCATAATGATAATACTACCATCCATTCGAGTAAAAAAAATCTAGATTTTAGACTACCTTCCATAATGACAAGGCTATCATCCATTGGAGTTACAAAAATATGAACAATAGACTACCTTCCATAGTGACAAGGGTACCATCTATTGGAGTGACAGAAATCACAACGACATACTACCTTCCATAATGACAGGGCTACCATCCATTGGAGTAACAAAAACATCGACAACAGAATACGTTCCATAATGACAAGGCTACAATCCATTGGAATAACAAAAATCTCGACAATAGACTACCATCCATTATGACAATGATACCATCCATTGGAGTAACAAAAATCATGACAATAGACTACCTTCCATAATGACAAGGCTACCATCCATTGGAGTAATAAAAATCTCGAAAATAGACTACCTTCCATAATTACAAGGCTACCATCCATTGCAGTAACAAAAATCTCGACAATAGACAACCTTCCATAATGATAATGCTATCATCCATTGGAGTAATAAAAATCTCGACAATAAACTACCTTCCATAATGACAAGGCTACCATCCATTGGAGTAACAAAAATATGAACAACACACTACCTTCCATAGTGACAAGGCAACCATTCATTGGAGTGACAGAAATAACAACGACATACAACCTTCCATAATGACAAGGCTAGCATCCATTGGAGTAACAAAAATCTCGACAACAGACTACCTTCCATAATGACAAGGCTACCATTCATTGGAATAACAAAAATACGAACAACAAACTACCTTCCATAGTGACAAGGCTACCACCAATTGGAGTGACATAAATCACAACGATAGACTACATTCTATAATGACAAGGCTAGCATCTATTGGAGTAATAAAAATCTCGACAACAAACTAGCTTCCATAATGACAAGGCTACCATACATTGAAGTAAAGAAAATTTGGACAACGGACTACCTTCCATAATGACAAGGCTAGCATCCATTGGAGTAACAAAAATCTCGACAACAGACTATCTTCCATAATGACAAGGCTACCATTCATTAGAATAACAAAAATCTAGACAACAGACTACCTTCCATAATGACAAGGCTATTATCCATTGGAGTAACAAAAACATCGACAACAAAATACACTCGATAATGAAAATTGTACAATCCATTGGAATAACAAAAATCTCGATAACAGACTACCATCCATAATTACAATGATACCTTCCATAGTGACAAGGCTACCATCCATTGGAATAACAAAAATCTCGACAACAGACTACCTTCCATAATGATAAGGCCACCATCATTTGGAGTAACAAAAACATCGACAATAGACTACGTTCCATATTGACAAGGCTACCATGCATAGGAGTAACAAAATTCTCGACAACAGACTGCTATCCATAATGACAACGATACCATCCATTGGAGTAACAAAAATCTCGACAACAGACTACCTTCCATAATGACAAGGCTACAACCCATCGGAGTAACATACTACCTTCCATAATGACAAGGCTACCATCATTTGGAGTAACAAAAATATCGACAACAGACTACCTTCCATAATGATAATGCTACCATCCATTGGAGTAACAAAAATCTCGAAAATAGACTACCTTCCATACTGACAAGGCTACCATGCATTGGAGTAACAAAAATATCTACAATAGACTATTTCACATAATGACAAGGCTACCATCCATTGTAGTAACCAAAATCCCGACAATAGACTACCTTCCATAATGACAAGGCTACCATCCATTGGAGTAACAAAAATATGAACAACTGACTACCTTCAATAATGACAAGGCTAGCATCCATTGGAGTTACAAAAATCTCGACAACGGACAACCTTCCAAAATGACAAGGCTACCATCCATTGGAGTAACAAATATCTCGATAGTAGACTACCTTCCATAATGACAAGGATACCATCCATTGGAGTAACAAAAATATGAACAACAAACTACCTTCCATATTGACAAGGCTACCATCCATCGGAGTGACAAAAATCACAACGACAGACTACCTTCCATAATGACAAGGCTACCATCCATTGGAGTAACAAAAATTTCGACAACAGACTATGTTGCATAATGACAAGGCTACCATCCATTGGAGTAACAAAAATATGAACAACAAACTACCTTCCATAGTGACAAGGCTACAATCCATTGGAGTGACAGAAATAACAACGACATACAACCTTCCATAATGACAAGGCTAGCATCCATTGGAGTAACAAAAATCTCGACAACAGACTACCTTCCATAATGACAAGGCTACCATTCATTAGAATAACAAAAATCTAGACAACAGACTACCTTCCATAATGACAAGGCTATTATCCATTGGAGTAACAAAAACATCGACAACAGAATACGTTCGATAATGAAAATTGTACAATCCATTTGAATAACAAAAATCTCGACAACAGACTACCATCCATAATTACAATGATACCTTCCATTGGAGTAACAAAAATCTCGACAACAAACTACCTTCCATAATGACAAGGCTACCGTCTATTGGAGTAACAAATATCTCGAAAACAGACTACCTTCCATAATGACAAGGCTACCATCCATTGGAGTAACAAAAATCTCGACAACAGACAACCTTCCATAATGATAATACTACCATCCATTCGAGTAACAAAAATCTAGATTTTAGACTACCTTCCATAATGACAAGGCTATCATCCATTGGAGTTACAAAAATATGAACAATAGACTACCTTCCATAGTGACAAGGCTACCATCTATTGGAGTGACAGAAATCACAATGACATACTACCTTCCATAATGACAAGGCTACCATCCATTGGAGTAACAAAAACATCAACTACAGAATACGTTCCATAATGACAAGGCTACAATCCATTGGAATAACAAAAATCTCGACAATAGACTACCATCCATTATGACAATGATACCATCCATTGGAGTAACAAAAATGATGACAATAGACTACCTTCCATAATGACAAGGCTACCATCCATTGGAGTAATAAAAATCTCAAAAATAGACTACCTTCCATAATTACAAGGCTACCATCCATTGTAGTAACAAAAATCTCGACAATAGACAACCTTCCATAATGATAATGCTATCATCCATTGGAGTAACAAAAATCTCGACAATAGACTACCTTCCATAATGACAAGGCTACCATCCATTGGAGTAACAAAAATATGAACAACAGACTACCTTCCATAGTGACAAGGAAACCATCCATTGGAGTGACAAAAATAACAACGACATATAACATTCCATAATGACAAGGCTAGCATCCATTGGAGTAACAAAAATCTCGACAACAAACTACCTTCCATAATGACAAGGCTACCGTCTATTGGAGTAACAAAAATCTCGAAAACAGACTACCTTCCATAATGACAAGGCTACCATCCATTGGAGTAACAAAAATCTCGACAACAGACAACCTTCCATAATGATAATACTACCATCCATTCGAGTAAAAAAAATCTAGATTTTAGACTACCTTCCATAATGACAAGGCTATCATCCATTGGAGTTACAAAAATATGAACAATAGACTACCTTCCATAGTGACAAGGGTACCATCTATTGGAGTGACAGAAATCACAACGACATACTACCTTCCATAATGACAGGGCTACCATCCATTGGAGTAACAAAAACATCGACAACAGAATACGTTCCATAATGACAAGGCTACAATCCATTGGAATAACAAAAATCTCGACAATAGACTACCATCCATTATGACAATGATACCATCCATTGGAGTAACAAAAATCATGACAATAGACTACCTTCCATAATGACAAGGCTACCATCCATTGGAGTAATAAAAATCTCAAAAATAGACTACCTTCCATAATTACAAGGCTACCATCCATTGTAGTAACAAAAATCTCGACAATAGACAACCTTCCATAATGATAATGCTATCATCCATTGGAGTAACAAAAATCTCGACAATAGACTACCTTCCATAATGACAAGGCTACCATCCATTGGAGTAACAAAAATATGAACAACAGACTACCTTCCATAGTGACAAGGAAACCATCCATTGGAGTGACAAAAATAACAACGACATATAACATTCCATAATGACAAGGCTAGCATCCATTGGAGTAACAAAAATCTCGACAACAAACTACCTTCCATAATGACAAGGCTACCGTCTATTGGAGTAACAAAAATCTCGAAAACAGACTACCTTCCATAATGACAAGGCTACCATCCATTGGAGTAACAAAAATCTCGACAACAGACAACCTTCCATAATGATAATACTACCATCCATTCGAGTAAAAAAAATCTAGATTTTAGACTACCTTCCATAATGACAAGGCTATCATCCATTGGAGTTACAAAAATATGAACAATAGACTACCTTCCATAGTGACAAGGGTACCATCTATTGGAGTGACAGAAATCACAACGACATACTACCTTCCATAATGACAGGGCTACCATCCATTGGAGTAACAAAAACATCGACAACAGAATACGTTCCATAATGACAAGGCTACAATCCATTGGAATAACAAAAATCTCGACAATAGACTACCATCCATTATGACAATGATACCATCCATTGGAGTAACAAAAATCATGACAATAGACTACCTTCCATAATGACAAGGCTACCATCCATTGGAGTAATAAAAATCTCGAAAATAGACTACCTTCCATAATTACAAGGCTACCATCCATTGCAGTAACAAAAATCTCGACAATAGACAACCTTCCATAATGATAATGCTATCATCCATTGGAGTAATAAAAATCTCGACAATAAACTACCTTCCATAATGACAAGGCTACCATCCATTGGAGTAACAAAAATATGAACAACACACTACCTTCCATAGTGACAAGGCAACCATTCATTGGAGTGACAGAAATAACAACGACATACAACCTTCCATAATGACAAGGCTAGCATCCATTGGAGTAACAAAAATCTCGACAACAGACTACCTTCCATAATGACAAGGCTACCATTCATTGGAATAACAAAAATACGAACAACAAACAACCTTCCATAGTGACAAGGCTACCACCAATTGGAGTGACATAAATCACAACGATAGACTACATTCTATAATGACAAGGCTAGCATCTATTGGAGTAATAAAAATCTCGACAACAAACTAGCTTCCATAATGACAAGGCTACCATACATTGAAGTAAAGAAAATTTGGACAACGGACTACCTTCCATAATGACAAGGCTAGCATCCATTGGAGTAACAAAAATCTCGACAACAGACTATCTTCCATAATGACAAGGCTACCATTCATTAGAATAACAAAAATCTAGACAACAGACTACCTTCCATAATGACAAGGCTATTATCCATTGGAGTAACAAAAACATCGACAACAGAATACACTCGATAATGAAAATTGTACAATCCATTGGAATAACAAAAATCTCGATAACAGACTACCATCCATAATTACAATGATACCTTCCATAGTGACAAGGCTACCATCCATTGGAATAACAAAAATCTCGACAACAGACTACCTTCCATAATGATAAGGCCACCATCATTTGGAGTAACAAAAACATCGACAATAGACTACGTTCCATATTGACAAGGCTACCATGCATTGGAGTAACAAAATTCTCGACAACAGACTGCTATCCATAATGACAACGATACCATCCATTGGAGTAACAAAAATCTCGACAACAGACTACCTTCCATAATGACAAGGCTACAACCCATCGGAGTAACATACTACCTTCCATAATGACAAGGCTACCATCATTTGGAGTAACAAAAATATCGACAACAGACTACCTTCCATAATGATAATGCTACCATCCATTGGAGTAACAAAAATCTCGAAAATAGACTACCTTCCATACTGACAAGGCTACCATGCATTGGAGTAACAAAAATATCTACAATAGACTATTTCACATAATGACAAGGCTACCATCCATTGTAGTAACCAAAATCCCGACAATAGACTACCTTCCATAATGACAAGGCTACCATCCATTGGAGTAACAAAAATATGAACAACTGACTACCTTCAATAATGACAAGGCTAGCATCCATTGGAGTTACAAAAATCTCGACAACGGACAACCTTCCAAAATGACAAGGCTACCATCCATTGGAGTAACAAATATCTCGATAGTAGACTACCTTCCATAATGACAAGGATACCATCCATTGGAGTAACAAAAATATGAACAACAAACTACCTTCCATATTGACAAGGCTACCATCCATCGGAGTGACAAAAATCACAACGACAGACTACCTTCCATAATGACAAGGATACCATCCATTGGAGTAACAAAAATTTCGACAACAGACTATGTTGCATAATGACAAGGCTACCATCCATTGGAGTAACAAAAATATGAACAACAAACTACCTTCCATAGTGACAAGGCTACAATCCATTGGAGTGACAGAAATAACAACGACATACAACCTTCCATAATGACAAGGCTAGCATCCATTGGAGTAGCAAAAATCTCGACAACAGACTACCTTCCATAATGACAAGGCTACCATTCATTAGAATAACAAAAATCTAGACAACAGACTACCTTCCATAATGACAAGGCTATTATCCATTGGAGTAACAAAAACATCGACAACAGAATACGTTCGATAATGAAAATTGTACAATCCATTTGAATAACAAAAATCTCGACAACAGACTACCATCCATAATTACAATGATACCTTCCATTGGAGTAACAAAAATCTCGACAACAAACTACCTTCCATAATGACAAGGCTACCGTCTATTGGAGTAACAAATATCTCGAAAACAGACTACCTTCCATAATGACAAGGCTACCATCCATTGGAGTAACAAAAATCTCGACAACAGACAACCTTCCATAATGATAATACTACCATCCATTCGAGTAACAAAAATCTAGATTTTAGACTACCTTCCATAATGACAAGGCTATCATCCATTGGAGTTACAAAAATATGAGCAATAGACTACCTTCCATAGTGACAAGGGTACCATCTATTGGAGTGACAGAAATCACAACGACATACTACCTTCCATAATGACAGGGCTACCATCCATTGGAGTAACAAAAACATCGACAACAGAATACGTTCCATAATGACAAGGCTACAATCCATTGGAATAACAAAAATCTCGACAATAGACTACCATCCATTATGACAATGATACCATCCATTGGAGTAACAAAAATCATGACAATAGACTACCTTCCATAATGACAAGGCTACCATCCATTGGAGTAATAAAAATCTCGAAAATAGACTACCTTCCATAATTACAAGGCTACCATCCATTGCAGTAACAAAAATCTCGACAATAGACAACCTTCCATAATGATAATGCTATCATCCATTGGAGTAATAAAAATCTCGACAATAAACTACCTTCCATAATGACAAGGCTACCATCCATTGGAGTAACAAAAATATGAACAACACACTACCTTCCATAGTGACAAGGCAACCATTCATTGGAGTGACAGAAATAACAACGACATACAACCTTCCATAATGACAAGGCTAGCATCCATTGGAGTAACAAAAATCTCGACAACAGACTACCTTCCATAATGACAAGGCTACCATTCATTGGAATAACAAAAATACGAACAACAAACTACCTTCCATAGTGACAAGGCTACCACCAATTGGAGTGACATAAATCACAACGATAGACTACATTCTATAATGACAAGGCTAGCATCTATTGGAGTAATAAAAATCTCGACAACAAACTAGCTTCCATAATGACAAGGCTACCATACATTGAAGTAAAGAAAATTTGGACAACGGACTACCTTCCATAATGACAAGGCTAGCATCCATTGGAGTAACAAAAATCTCGACAACAGACTATCTTCCATAATGACAAGGCTACCATTCATTAGAATAACAAAAATCTAGACAACAGACTACCTTCCATAATGACAAGGCTATTATCCATTGGAGTAACAAAAACATCGACAACAGAATACACTCGATAATGAAAATTGTACAATCCATTGGAATAACAAAAATCTCGATAACAGACTACCATCCATAATTACAATGATACCTTCCATAGTGACAAGGCTACCATCCATTGGAATAACAAAAATCTCGACAACAGACTACCTTCCATAATGATAAGGCCACCATCATTTGGAGTAACAAAAACATCGACAATAGACTACGTTCCATATTGACAAGGCTACCATGCATTGGAGTAACAAAATTCTCGACAACAGACTGCTATCCATAATGACAACGATACCATCCATTGGAGTAACAAAAATCTCGACAACAGACTACCTTCCATAATGACAAGGCTACAACCCATCGGAGTAACATACTACCTTCCATAATGACAAGGCTACCATCATTTGGAGTAACAAAAATATCGACAACAGACTACCTTCCATAATGATAATGCTACCATCCATTGGAGTAACAAAAATCTCGAAAATAGACTACCTTCCATACTGACAAGGCTACCATGCATTGGAGTAACAAAAATATCTACAATAGACTATTTCACATAATGACAAGGCTACCATCCATTGTAGTAACCAAAATCCCGACAATAGACTACCTTCCATAATGACAAGGCTACCATCCATTGGAGTAACAAAAATATGAACAACTGACTACCTTCAATAATGACAAGGCTAGCATCCATTGGAGTTACAAAAATCTCGACAACGGACAACCTTCCAAAATGACAAGGCTACCATCCATTGGAGTAACAAATATCTCGATAGTAGACTACCTTCCATAATGACAAGGATACCATCCATTGGAGTAACAAAAATATGAACAACAAACTACCTTCCATATTGACAAGGCTACCATCCATCGGAGTGACAAAAATCACAACGACAGACTACCTTCCATAATGACAAGGCTACCATCCATTGGAGTAACAAAAATTTCGACAACAGACTATGTTGCATAATGACAAGGCTACCATCCATTGGAGTAACAAAAATATGAACAACAAACTACCTTCCATAGTGACAAGGCTACAATCCATTGGAGTGACAGAAATAACAACGACATACAACCTTCCATAATGACAAGGCTAGCATCCATTGGAGTAACAAAAATCTCGACAACAGACTACCTTCCATAATGACAAGGCTACCATTCATTAGAATAACAAAAATCTAGACAACAGACTACCTTCCATAATGACAAGGCTATTATCCATTGGAGTAACAAAAACATCGACAACAGAATACGTTCGATAATGAAAATTGTACAATCCATTTGAATAACAAAAATCTCGACAACAGACTACCATCCATAATTACAATGATACCTTCCATTGGAGTAACAAAAATCTCGACAACAAACTACCTTCCATAATGACAAGGCTACCGTCTATTGGAGTAACAAATATCTCGAAAACAGACTACCTTCCATAATGACAAGGCTACCATCCATTGGAGTAACAAAAATCTCGACAACAGACAACCTTCCATAATGATAATACTACCATCCATTCGAGTAACAAAAATCTAGATTTTAGACTACCTTCCATAATGACAAGGCTATCATCCATTGGAGTTACAAAAATATGAACAATAGACTACCTTCCATAGTGACAAGGCTACCATCTATTGGAGTGACAGAAATCACAATGACATACTACCTTCCATAATGACAAGGCTACCATCCATTGGAGTAACAAAAACATCAACTACAGAATACGTTCCATAATGACAAGGCTACAATCCATTGGAATAACAAAAATCTCGACAATAGACTACCATCCATTATGACAATGATACCATCCATTGGAGTAACAAAAATGATGACAATAGACTACCTTCCATAATGACAAGGCTACCATCCATTGGAGTAATAAAAATCTCAAAAATAGACTACCTTCCATAATTACAAGGCTACCATCCATTGTAGTAACAAAAATCTCGACAATAGACAACCTTCCATAATGATAATGCTATCATCCATTGGAGTAACAAAAATCTCGACAATAGACTACCTTCCATAATGACAAGGCTACCATCCATTGGAGTAACAAAAATATGAACAACAGACTACCTTCCATAGTGACAAGGAAACCATCCATTGGAGTGACAAAAATAACAACGACATACAACATTCCATAATGACAAGGCTAGCATCCATTGGAGTAACAAAAATCTCGACAACAGACTACCTTCCATAATGACAAGGCAACCATTCATTGGAATAACAAAAATACGAACAACAAACTACCTTCCATAGTGACAAGGCTACCACCAATTGGAGTGACATAAATCACAACGATAGACTACATTCTATAATGACAAGGCTAGCATTTATTTGGAGTAACAAAAATCTCGACAACAAACTAGCTTCCATAATGACAAGGCTACCGTCCATTGGAATAACAAAAATCTCGACAACAGACTACCTTCTATAATGATAAGGCTACCATGCATCGGAGTAGCAAAAATATCTACAATAGACTATGTTCCATTTTGACAAGGCTACCATCCATTGTAGTAACAAAAATCCCAACAAAAGACTACCTTCCATAATGACAAGGCTACAATCCATTGGAGTAACAAAGACATCGATAACATACTACCTTCCATAATGACAAGGCTACCATCCATTGGAGTAACAAAAATATCGACAACAGACTACCTTCCATAATGATAATGCTACGATCCACTGGAGTAACAAAAATCTAGACAACAAACTACCTTCCATAATGACAAGGCTACCATGCATTGGAGTAGCAAAAATATCTACAATAGACTATGATCCATTATGACAAGGCTACCATCCATTGTAGTAACCAAAATCCCAACAATAGACTACCTTCCATAATGAAAAGGCTACCATCAATTGGAGTAACAAAAATATGAACAATAGACTACCTTCCATAGTGACAAAGCTACCATCCATTGGAGTGCCATAAATCACAAAGACAAACTACCTTCCATAATGACAAGGCTAGCATCCATCGGAGTAACAAAAATATCTACAACAGACTACCTTCCATAATGACAAGGCTACAATCCATTGGAGTAACAAAGATATCGACAATAGACTACCTACCATAATGACAAGGCTACCATCCATTGGAGTAACCAAAATCTCGAAAATAGACAGCCTACCATAATGACAAGGCTACCATCCATTGGAGTAACAAAAATCTCGACAACAGACAGCCTTCCATAATGATAAGGCTACCATCCATTAGAGTAACAAAAATCTCGACAACAGACAACCTTCCATAATGACAAGGCTACCATCCATTGGAGTAACAAAAATATCGATAATAGACTACCTTGCATAATAACAAGGCTACCATCCATTGGAGTAACAAAAATCTCGAAAACAGACTACCTTCTATAATGACAAGGCTACCATCCATTAGAGTAACAAAAATCTAGATAAAAAACAACCTTCCATAATGAGAAGGCTACCATCCATTGGTGTAACAAAAATCTCGACAATAGACTACATTCCATAGTTACAAGGCTACCATCCATTGGAATAACAAAAATCTCGAAAACAAACTACCTTCCATAATGATAAGGCTATCATCCATTGGAGTAACAACAACATCGACAACAAACTACATTCCATAATGACAAGGCTACCATCCATTGGAGTCCCAAAATTCTTGACAACAGACTATTATCCATAATTACAAGGATACCATCTATTGGAGTAACAAAAATCTCGACAACAGACTGCTATCCATAATTACAATGATACCATCCATTGGAGTAACAAAAATCTCGACAATAGACTACCTTCCGTAATGACAATTCTGCAATCCATTGGAATAACAAAGATATCGATAACATACTACCTTCCATAATGACAAGGCTACCATCCATTGGAGTAATAAAAATATCGACAACAGACTACCTTTTATAATGACAAGGATAACATCCATTGGAGTAACAAAAATCTCGACAACAAACTACCTTCCATAATGACAAGTCTACCATGCATTGGAGTAGCAAAAATATCTACAATAGATTATGTTCCATTATGACAAGGCAACCATCCATTGTAGTAACCAAAATCCCAACAATAGACTACCTTCCATAATGACAAGGCTACAATCCATTGGAGTAACAAAGATATCGATAACATACTACCTTCCATAATGACAAGGCTACCATCCATTGGAGTAACAAAAATATCGACAACAGACTACCTTCCATAATGATAATGCTACCATCCATTGGAGTAACAAAAATATCGACAACAAACTACTTTCCATAATGACAAGGCTACCATGCATTGGAGTAGCAAAAATATCTAAAATAGACTATGATCTATTATGATAAGGCTACCATCCATTGTCGTAACCAAAATCCCAACAATAGACTACCTTCCATAATGAAAAGGCTACCATCCATTGGAGTAACAAAAATATGAACAATAGACTACCTTCCATAGTGTCAAAGCTACCATCCATTGGAGTGCCATAAATCACAAAGATAAACTACCTTCCATAATGACAAGGCTAGCATCCATCTGAGTAACAAAAATCTCTACAACAGACTACCTTTCATAATGACAAGGCTACAATCCATTGGAGTAACAAAGATATCGACAACATACTACCTTCCATAATGACAAGGCTACCATTCATTGGAGTAACAAAAATATCAACAATAGACTACCTTCCATAATGACAAGGCTACCATCCATTGGAGTAACAAAAATCTCGACAACAGACTACCTTCTATAATGACAAGGCTACCATCCATTAGAGTAACCAAAATCTCGATAAAAAACAACCTTCCATAATGAGAAGGCTACCATCCATTGGTGTAACAAAAATACGAACAACAAACTACCTTCCATAGTGATAAGGCTACCACCAATTAGAGTGACATAAATCACAACGACAGACTACGTTATTTATAGACAAGGCTAGGATCCATTGGAGTAACAAAAATCTCGACAACAGACAACCTTCCAAAATGACAAGGCTACCATCCATTCGAGTAACAAATATCTCGACAATAGACTACCTTCCATAATGACAAGGCTACCATCCATTGGAGTAACAAAAATATCGATAATAGACTACCTTGCATAATAACAAGGCTACCATCCATTAGAGTAACAAAAATCTCGAAAATAGACTACCTTCTATAATGACAAGGCTACCATCCATTAGAGTAACCAAAATCTCGATAAAAAACAACCTTCCATAATGAGAAGGCTACCATCCATTGGTGTAACAAAAATCTCGACAATAGACTACCTTCCATAGTGACAAGGCTACCATCCATTGGAATAACAAAAATCTCGAAAACAAACTATCTTTCATAATGATAAGGCTACCATCCATTGGAGTAACAAAAACATCGACAACAAACTACATTCCATAATGACAAGGCTAACATCCATTGGAGTCACAAAATTCTTTACAACATAATATTATCCATAATTACAAGGATACCATCTATTGGAGTAACAAAAATCTCGACAACAGACTGCTATCCATAATTACAATGATACCATCCATTGGAGTAACAAAAATCTCGACAACAGACTACCTTCCATAATGACAATTCTGCAATCCATTGGAATAACAAAGATATCGATAACATACTACCTTCCATAATGACAAGGCTACCATCCATTGGAGTAATAAAAATATCGACAACAGACTACCTTCTATAATGACAAGGATAACATCCATTGGAGTAACAAAAATCTCGACAACAAACTACCTTCCATAATGACAAGTCTACCATGCATTGGAGTAGCAAAAATATCTACAATAGACTATGTTCCATTATGACAAGGCAACCATCCATTGTAGTAACCAAAATCCAAACAATAGACTACCTTCCATAATGACAAGGCTACCATTCATTGGAATAAGAAAAATCTAGACAACAGACTATCTTCCATAATGACAAGGCTACTATCCATTGGAGTAACAAAAACATCGACAACAGAATATGTTCGATAATGAAAATTGTACAATCCATTGGAATAACAAAAATCTCGACAACAGACTACCATCCATAATTACAATGATACCTTCCATTGGAGTAACAAAAATCTCGACAACAAACTACCTTCCATAATGACAAGGCTACCGTCTATTGGAGTAACAAAAATCTCGAAAACAGACTACCTTCCATAATGACAAGGCTACCATCCATTGGAGTAACAAAAATCTCGACAACAAACAACCTTCCATAATGATAATACTACCATCCATTCGAGTAAAAAAAATCTAGATTTTAGACTACCTTCCATAATGACAAGGCTATCATCCATTGGAGTTACAAAAATATGAACAATAGACTACCTTCCATAGTGACAAGGGTACCATCTATTGGAGTGACAGAAATCACAACGACATACTACCTTCCATAATGACAGGGCTACCATCCATTGGAGTAACAAAAACATCGACAACAGAATACGTTCCATAATGACAAGGCTACAATCCATTGGAATAACAAAAATCTCGACAATAGACTACCATCCATTATGACAATGATACCATCCATTGGAGTAACAAAAATCATGACAATAGACTACCTTCCATAATGACAAGGCTACCATCCATTGGAGTAATAAAAATCTCGAAAATAGACTACCTTCCATAATTACAAGGCTACCATCCATTGCAGTAACAAAAATCTCGACAATAGCCAACCTTCCATAATGATAATGCTATCATCCATTGGAGTAATAAAAATCTCGACAATAAACTACCTTCCATAATGACAAGGCTACCATCCATTGGAGTAACAAAAATATGAACAACACACTACCTTCCATAGTGACAAGGCAACCATTCATTGGAGTGACAGAAATAACAACGACATACAACCTTCCATAATGACAAGGCTAGCATCCATTGGAGTAACAAAAATCTCGACAACAGACTACCTTCCATAATGACAAGGCTACCATTCATTGGAATAACAAAAATACGAACAACAAACTACCTTCCATAGTGACAAGGCTACCACCAATTGGAGTGACATAAATCACAACGATAGACTACATTCTATAATGACAAGGCTAGCATCTATTGGAGTAATAAAAATCTCGACAACAAACTAGCTTCCATAATGACAAGGCTACCATACATTGAAGTAAAGAAAATTTGGACAACGGACTACCTTCCATAATGACAAGGCTAGCATCCATTGGAGTAACAAAAATCTCGACAACAGACTATCTTCCATAATGACAAGGCTACCATTCATTAGAATAACAAAAATCTAGACAACAGACTACCTTCCATAATGACAAGGCTATTATCCATTGGAGTAACAAAAACATCGACAACAGAATACACTCGATAATGAAAATTGTACAATCCATTGGAATAACAAAAATCTCGCCAACAGACTACCATCCATAATTACAATGATACCTTCCATAGTGACAAGGCTACCATCCATTGGAATAACAAAAATCTCGACAACAGACTACCTTCCATAATGATAAGGCCACCATCAATTGGAGTAACAAAAACATCGACAATAGACTACGTTCCATATTGACAAGGCTACCTGGCATTGGAGTAACAAAATTCTCGACAACAGACTGCTATCCATAATGACAACGATACCATCCATTGGAGTAACAAAAATCTCGACAACAGACTACCTTCCATAATGACAAGGCTACAACCCATCGGAGTAACATACTACCTTCCATAATGACAAGGCTACCATCATTTGGAGTAACAAAAATATCGACAACAGACTACCTTCCATAATGATAATGCTACCATCCATTGGAGTAACAAAAATCTCGAAAATAGACTACCTTCCATACTGACAAGGCTACCATGCATTGGAGTAACAAAAATATCTACAATAGACTATTTCACATAATGACAAGGCTACCATCCATTGTAGTAACCAAAATCCCGACAATAGACTACCTTCCATAATGACAAGGCTACCATCCATTGGAGTAACAAAAATATGAACAACTGACTACCTTCAATAATGACAAGGCTAGCATCCATTGGAGTTACAAAAATCTCGACAACGGACAACCTTCCAAAATGACAAGGCTACCATCCATTGGAGTAACAAATATCTCGATAGTAGACTACCTTCCATAATGACAAGGATACCATCCATTGGAGTAACAAAAATATGAACAACAAACTACCTTCCATATTGACAAGGCTACCATCCATCGGAGTGACATAAATCACAACGACAGACTACCTTCCATAATGACAAGGCTACCATCCATTGGAGTAACAAAAATTTCGACAACAGACTATGTTGCATAATGACAAGGCTACCATCCATTGGAGTAACAAAAATATGAACAACAAACTACCTTCCATAGTGACAAGGCTACAATCCATTGGAGTGACAGAAATAACAACGACATACAACCTTCCATAATGACAAGGCTAGCATCCATTGGAGTAACAAAAATCTCGACAACAGACTACCTTCCATAATGACAAGGCTACCATTCATTAGAATAACAAAAATCTAGACAACAGACTACCTTCCATAATGACAAGGCTATTATCCATTGGAGTAACAAAAACATCGACAACAGAATACGTTCGATAATGAAAATTGTACAATCCATTTGAATAACAAAAATCTCGACAACAAACTACCATCCATAATTACAATGATACCTTCCATTGGAGTAACAAAAATCTCGACAACAAACTACCTTCCATAATGACAAGGCTACCGTCTATTGGAGTAACAAATATCTCGAAAACAGACTACCTTCCATAATGACAAGGCTACCATCCATTGGAGTAACAAAAATCTCGACAACAGACAACCTTCCATAATGATAATACTACCATCCATTCGAGTAACAAAAATCTAGATTTTAGACTACCTTCCATAATGACAAGGCTATCATCCATTGGAGTTACAAAAATATGAACAATAGACTACCTTCCATAGTGACAAGGCTACCATCTATTGGAGTGACAGAAATCACAATGACATACTACCTTCCATAATGACAAGGCTACCATCCATTGGAGTAACAAAAACATCAACTACAGAATACGTTCCATAATGACAAGGCTACAATCCATTGGAATAACAAAAATCTCGACAATAGACTACCATCCATTATGACAATGATACCATCCATTGGAGTAACAAAAATGATGACAATAGACTACCTTCCATAATGACAAGGCTACCATCTATTGGAGTAATAAAAATCTCAAAAATAGACTACCTTCCATAATTACAAGGCTACCATCCATTGTAGTAACAAAAATCTCGACAATAGACAACCTTCCATAATGATAATGCTATCATCCATTGGAGTAACAAAAATCTCGACAATAGACTACCTTCCATAATGACAAGGCTACCATCCATTGGAGTAACAAAAATATGAACAACAGACTACCTTCCATAGTGACAAGGAAACCATCCATTGGAGTGACAAAAATAACAACGACATACAACCTTCCATAATGACAAGGCTAGCATCCATTGGAGTAACAAAAATCTCGACAACAGACTACCTTCCATAATTACAAGGCAACCATTCATTGGAATAACAAAAATACGAACAACAAACTACCTTCCATAGTGACAAGGCTACCACCAATTGGAGTGACATAAATCACAACGATAGACTACATTCTATAATGACAAGGCTAGCATTTATTTGGAGTAACAAAAATCTCGACAACAAACTAGCTTCCATAATGACAAGGCTACCGTCCATTGGAATAACAAAAATCTCGACAACAGACTACCTTCTATAATGATAATGCTACCATGCATCGGAGTAGCAAAAATATCTACAATAGACTATGTTCCATTTTGACAAGGCTACCATCCATTGTAGTAACCAAAATCCCAACAAAAGACTACCTTCCATAATGACAAGGCTACAATCCATTGGAGTAACAAAGACATCGATAACATACTACCTTCCATAATGACAAGGCTACCATCCATTGGAGTAACAAAAATATCGACAACAGACTACCTTCCATAATGATAATGCTACGATCCACTGGAGTAACAAAAATCTAGACAACAAACTACCTTCCATAATGACAAGGCTACCATGCATTGGAGTAGCAAAAATATCTACAATAGACTATGATCCATTATGACAAGGCTACCATCCATTGTAGTAACCAAAATCCCAACAATAGACTACCTTCCATAATGAAAAGGCTACCATCAATTGGAGTAACAAAAATATGAACAATAGACTACCTTCCATAGTGACAAAGCTACCATCCATTGGAGTGCCATAAATCACAAAGACAAACTACCTTCCATAATGACAAGGCTAGCATCCATCGGAGTAACAAAAATATCTACAACAGACTACCTTCCATAATGACAAGGCTACAATCCATTGGAGTAACAAAGATATCGACAATAGACTACCTACCATAATGACAAGGCTACCATCCATTGGAGTAACCAAAATCTCGAAAATAGACAGCCTACCATAATGACAAGGCTACCATCCATTGGAGTAACAAAAATCTCGACAACAGACAGCCTTCCATAATGATAAGGCTACCATCCATTAGAGTAACAAAAATCTCGACAACAGACAACCTTCCATAATGACAAGGCTACCATCCATTGGAGTAACAAAAATATCGATAATAGACTACCTTGCATAATAACAAGGCTACCATCCATTGGAGTAACAAAAATCTCGAAAACAGACTACCTTCTATAATGACAAGGCTACCATCCATTAGAGTAACAAAAATCTAGATAAAAAACAACCTTCCATAATGAGAAGGCTACCATCCATTGGTGTAACAAAAATCTCGACAATAGACTACATTCCATAGTTACAAGGCTACCATCCATTGGAATAACAAAAATCTCGAAAACAAACTACCTTCCATAATGATAAGGCTATCATCCATTGGAGTAACAACAACATCGAAACAAACTACATTCCATAATGACAAGGCTACCATCCATTGGAGTCCCAAAATTCTTGACAACAGACTATTATCCATAATTACAAGGATACCATCTATTGGAGTAACAAAAATCTCGACAACAGACTGCTATCCATAATTACAATGATACCATCCATTGGAGTAACAAAAATCTCGACAACAGACTACCTTCCGTAATGACAATTCTGCAATCCATTGGAATAACAAAGATATCGATAACATACTACCTTCCATAATGACAAGGCTACCATCCATTGGAGTAATAAAAATATCGACAACAGACTACCTTTTATAATGACAAGGATAACATCCATTGGAGTAACAAAAATCTCGACAACAAACTACCTTCCATAATGACAAGTCTACCATGCATTGGAGTAGCAAAAATATCTACAATAGACTATGTTCCATTATGACAAGGCAACCATCCATTGTAGTAACCAAAATCCCAACAATAGACTACCTTCCATAATGACAAGGCTACAATCCATTGGAGTAACAAAGATATCGATAACATACTACCTTCCATAATGACAAGGCTACCATCCATTGGAGTAACAAAAATATCGACAACAGACTACCTTCCATAATGATAATGCTACCATCCATTGGAGTAACAAAAATATCGACAACAAACTACTTTCCATAATGACAAGGCTACCATGCATTGGAGTAGCAAAAATATCTAAAATAGACTATGATCTATTATGATAAGGCTACCATCCATTGTCGTAACCAAAATCCCAACAATAGACTACCTTCCATAATGAAAAGGCTACCATCCATTGGAGTAACAAAAATATGAACAATAGACTACCTTCCATAGTGACAAAGCTACCATCCATTCGAGTGCCATAAATCACAAAGATAAACTACCTTCCATAATGACAAGGCTAGCATCCATCTGAGTAACAAAAATCTCTACAACAGACTACCTTTCATAATGACAAGGCTACAATCCATTGGAGTAACAAAGATATCGACAACATACTACCTTCCATAATGACAAGGCTACCATTCATTGGAGTAACAAAAATATCAACAATAGACTACCTTCCATAATGACAAGGCTACCATCCATTGGAGTAACAAAAATCTCGACAACAGACTACCTTCTATAATGACAAGGCTACCATCCATTAGAGTAACCAAAATCTCGATAAAAAACAACCTTCCATAATGAGAAGGCTACCATCCATTGGTGTAACAAAAATACGAACAACAAACTACCTTCCATAGTGATAAGGCTACCACCAATTAGAGTGACATAAATCACAACGACAGACTACGTTATTTATAGACAAGGCTAGGATCCATTGGAGTAACAAAAATCTCGACAACAGACAACCTTCCAAAATGACAAGGCTACCATCCATTCGAGTAACAAATATCTCGACAATAGACTACCTTCCATAATGACAAGGCTACCATCCATTGGAGTAACAAAAATATCGATAATAGACTACCTTGCATAATTACAAGGCTACCATCCATTAGAGTAACAAAAATCTCGAAAATAGACTACCTTCTATAATGACAAGGCTACCATCCATTAGAGTAACCAAAATCTCGATAAAAAACAACCTTCCATAATGAGAAGGCTACCATCCATTGGTGTAACAAAAATCTCGACAATAGACTACCTTCCATAGTGACAAGGCTACCATCCATTGGAATAACAAAAATCTCGAAAACAAACTATCTTTCATAATGATAAGGCTACCATCCATTGGAGTAACAAAAACATCGACAACAAACTACATTCCAT
Source organism: Vicia faba (assembly GCA_948472305.1). Taxonomy (NCBI): domain Eukaryota; kingdom Viridiplantae; phylum Streptophyta; class Magnoliopsida; order Fabales; family Fabaceae; genus Vicia; species Vicia faba. The sequence continues at coordinate 557,731,299 of OX451739.1, read as the reverse complement.
AATGACAAGGCTAACATCCATTGGAGTCACAAAATTCTTTACAACATAATATTATCCATAATTACAAGGATACCATCTATTGGAGTAACAAAAATCTCGACAACAGACTGCTATCCATAATTACAATGATACCATCCATTGGAGTAACAAAAATCTCGACAACAGACTACCTTCCATAATGACAATTCTGCAATCCATTGGAATAACAAAGATATCGATAACATACTACCTTCCATAATGACAAGGCTACCATCCATTGGAGTAATAAAAATATCGACAACAGACTACCTTCTATAATGACAAGGATAACATCCATTGGAGTAACAAAAATCTCGACAACAAACTACCTTCCATAATGACAAGTCTACCATGCATTGGAGTAGCAAAAATATCTACAATAGACTATGTTCCATTATGACAAGGCAACCATCCATTGTAGTAACCAAAATCCAAACAATAGACTACCTTCCATAATGACAAGGCTACAATCCATTGGAGTAACAAAGATATAGATAACATACTACCTTCCATAATGACAAGGCTACCATCCATTGGAGTAACAAAAATATCGACAACAGACTACCTTCCATAATGATGATGCTACCATCCATTGGAGTAACAAAAATATCGACAACAAACTACCTTCCATAATGACAAGGCTACCATGCATTGGAGTAGCAAAAATATCTAAAATAGACTATGATCTATTATGACAAGGCTACCATCCATTGTAGTAACCAAAATCCCAACAATAGACTACCTTCCATAATGAAAAGGCTACCATCCATTGGAGTAACAAAAATATGAACAGTAGACTACCTTCCATAGTGACAAAGCTACCATCCATTGGAGTGCCATAAATCACAAAGATAAACTACCTTCCATAATGACAAGGCTAGCATCCATCTGAGCAACAAAAATCTCTACAACAGACTACCTTTCATAATGACAAGGCTACAATCCATTGGAGTAACAAAGATATCGACAACATACTACCTTCCATAATGACAAGGCTACCATCCATTGGAGTAACAAAAATATCGATAATAGACTACCTTGCATAATAACAAGGCTACCATCCATTAGAGTAACAAAAATCTCGAAAACAGACTACCTTCTATAATGACAAGGCTACCATCCATTAGAGTAACCAAAATCTCGATAAAAAACAACCTTCCATAATGAGAAGGCTACCATCCATTGGTGTAACAAAAATATCGACAATAGACTACCTTCCATAGTGACAAGGCTACCATCCATTGGAATAACAAAAATCTCGAAAACAAACTATCTTTCATAATGATAAGGCTACCATCCATTGGGGTAACAAAAACATCGACAACAAACTACATTCCATAATGACAAGGCTACCATCCATTGGAGTCACACAATTCTTGACAACATAATATTATCCATAATTACAAGGATACCATCTATTGGAGTAACAAAAATCTCGACAACAGACTGCTATCCATAATTACAATGATACCATCCATTGGAGTAACAAAAATCTCGACAACAGACTACGTTCCATAATGACAATTCTGCAATCCATTGGAATAACAAAGATATCGATAACATACTACCTTCCATAATGACAAGGCTACAATCCATTGGAGTAATAAAAATATCGACAACAGACTACCTTCAATAATGACATGGCTACCATCCATTAGAGTATCAAAAATCTCGACAACAGACAACCTTCCATAATGAGAAGGCTACCATCCATTGGAGTAACAAAAATCTCGACAACAGACTACCTTCCATAATGACAAGGCTACCATCCATTGGAGTAACAAAAATATGAACAACAGACTACCTTCAATAGCGACAAGGCTACCATGCATTGGAGTAACAAAAATATCTACAATAGACTAGGTTCCATTATGATAAGGCTACCATTCATTGGAGTAACAAAAATCTCGACAATAGACTACGTTCAATAATGACAAGGCTACCATCCATTGGAGTAATAAAAATATAAACAACAGACTACCTTGCATAGTGACAAGGCTACCATGCATTGGAGGAACAAAAATATCTACAATAGAAAACCTTCCATAATGACAAGGATACCATCCATTGGAGTAACAAATATCTCGATAATAGACTACCTTCCATAATGACAAGGCTACCTTCCATTGGAGTAACAAAAATATGAACAACAAACTACCTTCCATAGTGACAAGGCTACCATCCATTGGAGTGACAAAAATCACAAAGACAGACCACCTTCCATAATGACAAGGCTAGCATCCATTGGAGTAACAAAAATCTCAACAACAAACTAACTTCCATAATGACAAGGCTACCATCCATTGAAGTAACATAAATCTCGACGACAGACTACCTTCCACAATGACAAGGCTACAATCCATTGGAGTAACAAAAATATCGAAAACATACTACCTTCCATAATGACAAGGCTACCATCCATTGGAATAACAAAAATCTCGACAACATACTACCTTCCATAATGACAAGGCTACCATCCATTGGAGTAACAAAAACGTCGACAACAGACTATGTTCCATAATGACAAGGCTACAATCCATTGGAGTAACAAAATTCTCAACAGCAGACTACCTTCCATAATGACAAGTCTACCATCTATTGCAATAACAAAAATCTCGAGAACAGACTACCTTCCATAATGACAAGGCTACAATACATTGGAGTAACAAAAATATCGACAACAAACTACCTTCCATAATGACAAGGCTACCATCCATTGGAGTAACAAAAATATAAAGAACATACTACCTTCCATAGTGACAAGGCTACCATCCATTTGAGTGACTGAAATCACAACGACAAAGTACCTTCCATAATGACAAGGATACCATCCATTGGAGTAACAAAAATATTGACAATAGACTACCTTCCATAATGACAAGGCTACAATCCATTGGAGTAATAAAAATATCGACAACAGACTACCTTCAATAATGACATGGCTACCATCCATTAGAGTATCAAAAATCTCGACAACAGACAACCTTCCATAATGAGAAGGCTACCATCCATTGGAGTAACAAAAATCTCGACAACAGACTACCTTCCATAATGACAAGGCTACCATCCATTGGAGTAACAAAAATATGAACAACAGACTACCTTCAATAGCGACAAGGCTACCATGCATTGGAGTAACAAAAATATCTACAATAGACTAGGTTCCATTATGATAAGGCTACCATTCATTGGAGTAACAAAAATCTCGACAATAGACTACGTTCAATAATGACAAGGCTACCATCCATTGGAGTAATAAAAATATAAACAACAGACTACCTTCCATAGTGACAAGGCTACCATGCATTGGAGTAACAAAAATATCTACAATAGAAAACCTTCCATAATGACAAGGATACCATCCATTGGAGTAACAAATATCTCGATAATAGACTACCTTCCATAATGACAAGGCTACCTTCCATTGGAATAACAAAAATATGAACAACAAACTACCTTCCATAGTGACAAGGCTACCATCCATTGGAGTGACAGAAATCATAAAGACATACCACCTTCCATAATGACAAGGCTAGCATCCATTGGAGTAACAAAAATCTCAACAACAAACTAACTTCCATAATGACAAGGCTACCATCCATTGAAGTAACATAAATCTCGACGACAGACTACCTTCCACAATGACAAGGCTACAATCCATTGGAGTAACAAAAATATCGAAAACATACTACCTTCCATAATGACAAGGCTACCATCCATTGGAATAACAAAAATCTCGACAACATACTACCTTCCATAATGACAAGGCTACCATCCATTGGAGTAACAAAAACGTCGACAACAAACTATGTTCCATAATGACAAGGCTACAATCCATTGGAGTAACAAAATTCTCAACAGCAGACTACCTTCCATAATGACAAGTCTACCATCTATTGGAATAACAAAAATCTCGAGAACAGACTACCTTCCATAATGACAAGGCTACAATACATTGGAGTAACAAAAATATCGACAACAAACTACCTTCCATAATGACAAGGCTACCATCCATTGGAGTAACAAAAATATAAAGAACATACTACCTTCCATAGTGACAGGGCTACCATCCATTTGAGTGACTGAAATCACAACGACAGAGTACCTTCCATAATGACAAGGCTACCATCCATTGGAGTAACAAAAATATTGACAAAAGACTACCTTCCATAACGACAAGGCTACCATCCATTGGAATAAAAAAAATCTCGAAAACAGACTACCTTCAATAATGACAGGGCTACCATCCATTAGAGTATCAAAAATCTCGAAAACAGACAACCTTCTATAATGAGAAGGCTACAATCCATTGGAGTAACAAAAATCACGACAACAGGCTACCTTCCATAATGACAAGGCTACCATCCATTGGAGTAAAAAAAAATATACACAACAGACTACCTTCAATAGTGACAAGGCTACCATGCATAGGAGTAACAAAAATATCTACAATAGACTAGGTTCCATTATGATAAGGCTACCATCCATTGGAGTAACAAAAATCTCGACAATAGACTACGTTCCATAATGACAAGGCTACCATCCATTGGAGTAATAAAAATATGAACAACAGACTACCTTCCATAGTGACAAGGCTACCATGCATTGGAGTAACAAAAATATCTACAATAGACTACGTTCCATAATGACAAGGCTACCATCCATTGTAGTAACAAAAATCTCGGCAATAGACTACCTTCCCTAATTACAAGGCTACCATCCATTAGAGTAACAAATTTTTTGACAATAGACAATCTTCTATAATGACAAGGCTACCATCCATTGGTGTAACAAATATCTCGACAAATAGACTACCTTCCATAATGACAAGGCTACCATCCATTAGAGTAACAAACATCTCGACAATAGACTACCTTCCATAATGATAAGGCTACCTGCCATTAAAGTAACAAAAATATGAACAAAAAACTACCTTCCATAGTGACAAGGCTACCATCCATTGGAGTGACATAAATGACAAGGACATACCACCTTCCATAATGACAAGGCTAGCATCCATTGGAGTAACAAAAATCTCGACAACAAACTACATTCCATAATGACAAGGCTACCATCCATTGAAGTAACAAAAATATCGACGACAGACTACCTTCCATAATGACAAGGCTAAAATCCATTGGAGTAACAAAAATATCGACAACAAACTACCTTCCATAATGACAAGGCTACCATCCATTGGAGTATCAAAAATCTCGGCAACAGATTACCTTCCATAATGATAAGGCTACCATCTATTGGAATAACAAATATCTCAAGAACAGACTACCTTCCATAATGACAAGGCTACCATCCAATGGAATGACAAAAATTTCGAAAACATTCTACCTTCCATAATGATAAGTCTACCATCAATTGGAGTAACAAAAATCTCGACAAAAGACTACCTTCCATAATGACAAGGATACCATCTATTGGAATAACAAAAATCTCGAGACCAGACTACCTTCCATAATGAAAAGGCTACCATCCATTGTAGTAACAAAAATCTCGACAATAGACTACCTTCCATAATAACAAGGCTACCATCCATTAGAGTAACAAAAATCTCGACAATAGACAACCTTCCATGATGACAAGGCTACCATCCATTGGAGTAACAAAAATATTGACAATAGACTACCTTCCATAATGACAAGGCTACCATCCATTGGAATAATAAAAATCTTGAAAACAGACTACCTTCAATAATGACAGGGCTACCATCCATTAGAGTATCAAAAATCTCGACAACAGACAACCTTCCATAATAAGAAGGCTAACATCCATTGGAGTAACAAAAATCTCGACAATAGAATACCTTCCATAATGACAAGGCTACCATCTATTGGAGTAACAAAAATATGAACAACATACTACCTTCCATAGTGACAAGGCTACCATGCATTGGAGAAACAAAAATATCTACAATAGACTACGTTCCATAATGATAAGGCTACCATCCATTGGAGTAACAAAAATCTTTATAATAGACTACCTTTCATAATGACAAGGCTACCATCCATTGGAGTAACAAAAATATGAACAACATACTACCTTCCATAGTGACAAGGCTACCATCCATTAGAGTGACAGAAATGACAACGACAGACCACCTTCCATAATGACAAGGCTAGTATCCATTGGAGTAACAAAAATCTCGACAACAAACTACATTCCATAATGACAAGGCTACCATCCATTGAAGTAACAAAAATCTCGACGACAGACTACCTTCCATAATGACAAGGCTACAATCTATTGGAGTAACAAAAATATCGACAACAGACTACCTTACAAAATGACAAGGCTACCATCCATTGGAATAACAAAAATCTCGACAACAAACTACCTTCCATAATGACAAGGCTACCATCCATTGGAGTAACAAAAATCTCGGCAACAAACTACCTTCCATAATGACAAGGCTACCATCTATTGGAATAACAAATATCTCGAGAACAGACTACCTTCCATAATGACAAGGCTACCATCCAATGGAATGAGAAAAATCTCGAAAACATTCTACCTTCCATAATGATAAGTCTACCATCAATTGGAGTAACAAAAATCTCCACAACAGACTACCTTCCATAATGACAAGGATACCATCTATCGGAATAACAAAAATCTCGAGAACAGACTACCTTCCATAATGACAAGGCTACCATCCAATGTAGTAACAAAAATATCGACAATAGACTACCTTCCATAATACCAAGGCTATCATCCATTAGAGTAACAAAAATATCGACAACAGACAACCATCCATAATGACAAGGCTACCATCCATTGGAGTAACAAAAATCTCGACAATAGACTACCTTCCATAATGACAAGGCTACCTTGCATTGGAGTAAAAAAAATATGAACAACAAACTACCTTCCATAGTGACAAGGCTACCATCTATTGGAGTGACAAAAATCACAAAGACAGACTACCTTCCATAATGACAAGGCTAACATCATTTGGAGTAACAAAAATCTCGACAACAAACTAACTTCCATAATGACAAGGATACCATCAATTGAAGTAACAAAAACATCGACAACATACTACCTTCCATACTGACAAGGCTACCATCCATTGGAATAACAAAATTATGGACAACAAACTACCTTCAATAATGACAAGGCCTCCATCCATTGGAGTAACAAAAACATCGACAATAGACTATGTTACATATTGATAAGGATACAATCCATTGGAGTATCAAAATTCTCGACAATAGACTACCTCCCATAATGACAAGGATACCATCCATTGGAGTAAAAAAAATATCGACAACAAACTACCTTCCATAATGACAAGGCTACCATCCATTGGAGTAACAAAAATATGAAGAACATACTACCTTCCATAGTGACAAGGCTACCATCCATTGGAGTGACTGAAATCACAACGACAAACTACATTCCATAATGACAAGGCTACCATCCATAACAAAAATATCGACAACAAACAACCTTCCATAATGACAAGGCTGACATCCATTGGAGTAACAAAAATCTTGACAACAGACTACCTTCCATAATGACAAGGCTACCATCTAATGGAGTAACAAAATTATCGACAACAAACTATGTTCTATAATGAGAAGGCTACAATCCATTGGAGTAACAAAATTCTCGACAACAGACTACCTTCCATAATGACAAGGCTACAATCCATTGGAGTAACAAAAATATCGACAACAAACTACCTTCCATAATCACAAGGCTACCATCCATTGGAGTATCAAAAATATGAAGAACATACTACCTTCCATAGTGACAAGCCTACCATCCATTGGAGTGACTGAAATCACAACGACAGACTACCTTCCATAATGACAAGGCTACCATCCATTGGAATAACAAAAATCTCGACAACAAACTACCTTCCATAATGACAAGGCTACCATCCATTGGAGTAACAAAAACGTCGACAACAGACTATGTTCCATAATGAAAAGGGTACAATCCATTGGAGTAACAAAATTCTCGACAACAGACTACCTCCCATAATGACAAGGATACCATCCATTGGAGTAACAAAAATCTCGGCAACAGACTACCTTCCATAATGACAAGGCTACCATCTATTGGAATAACAAAAATCTCGAGAATAGACTACCTTCCATAATGAAAAGGCTACAATCCATTGGTGTAACAAAAATATCGACAACTAACTACCTTCCATAATGACAAGGATGCCATCCATTGGAGTAAAAAAAAACATCGACAACAGACTACAATCCATTGGAGTAACAAAATTCTCGACAACAGACTACCTTCCATAATGACAAGGCTACCATCCATTAAAGTAACAAAAATCTCGACAATAGACAACCTTCCATAATGACAGGGCTACCATCCATTGGAGTAACAAATATCTCGACAATAGACTACCTTACATAATGACAAGGCTACCATCCATAGGAGTAACAAAAATCTCAACAATAGACTACCTTCCATAATGACAAGGCTACCTTCCATTGGAGTAACAAAAATATGAACAACAGACTACCTTCCATAGTGACAAGGCTACCATCCATTGGAGTGATAGAAATCACAACGACAGACCACCTTCCATAATGACAAGGCTACCATCAATTGGAGTAACAAAAATATCTACAATAGACTACGTTCCATAATGATAAGGCTACCATCCATTGTAGTAATCGAAATATCGACAACCGACAACCTTCCATAATGACAAGGCTACCATCCATTGTAGTAACTTAAATCTCGACAACTGACTACATTCCATAATGACAAGGCTACCATCCATTAGAGTAACAAAAATATCGACAATAGAAAACCTTCCATAATGACAGGGCTACCATCCATTGGAGTAATAAATATCTCGAGAACAGACTACCTTCCATAATGACAAGGATACCATCCGTTGGAGTAACAAATATCTCGATAATAGACTACCTTCCATAATGACAAGGCTACCATCCATTGGAGTAACAAAAATATGAACAACAGACTACCTTCCATAGTGACAAGGCTACCATGCATTGGAGTAACAAAAATATCTACAATAGACTACATTCCATAATGACAAGGCTACCATCCATTGTAGTAACCGAAATATCCACTACAGACTACCTTCCATAATGACATGGCTACCATCCATTGTAGTAACAAAAATCTCGACAACAGACTACATTCCATAATGTCAAGGCTACCATCCGTTAGAGTAACAAAAATCTCGACAATAGATAACCTTCCATAATGACAGGGCTACCATCCATTGGAGTAACAAATATCTCGACAATAGACTACCTTCCATAATTACAAGGCTACCATCCATAGGAGTAACAAAAATATCAACAATAGACTACCTTCCATAATGACAAGGCCACCTTCCATTGGAGTATCAAAAATATGAACAACAGACTACCTTCCATAGTGACAAGGCTACCTTCCATTGGAGTGACAGAAATCACAACGACAGACCACCTGCCATAATGACAAGGCTAGCATCCATTGGAATAACAAAAATCTCGACAACAAACTACCTTCCATAATGACAAGGCTACCATTCATTGAAGTAACATAATTCTCGATGACATACTACCTTCCATAATGACAAGGCTACAATCCATTGGAGTAACAAAAATATCGACAACATACTACCTTCCATAATGACAAGGCTACCATCCATTGGAATAACAAAAATCTCGACAACAAACTACCTTCCTTAATGACAAGGCTACCATCCATTAAAGTAACAAAAACGTCGACAATAGACTATGTTCCATAATGACAAGGCTACAATCCATTGGAGTAACTAAATTCTCGACAACTGACTACCTCCCATAATGACAAGGATACCATCCATTGGAGTAACAAAAATCTCAGCAACAAACTACCTTCCACAATTACAAGGCTACCATCTATTGGAATAACAAAAATCTAGAGAACATAATACATTCCATAATGTGACGAGACTACCATCCATTGGAGTAACAAAAATCTCGACAACAGACTACCTTCCATAATTACAAGGCTACCATCCATTTGAATAACAAAAATATCGACAACAAACTACCTTCCATAATGACAAGGATGCCATCCATTGGAGTAACAAAAATATCGACAACCGACTATGTTCCATAATGACAAGGCTACAATCCATTGGAGTAACAAAATTCTCGACAACAAACTACCTTCCATAATGACAAGGATACCATCTATTGGAGTAACAATAATCTCGGCCACAAACTACCTTCTATAATGACAAGGCTACCATCTATTGGAATAAGAAAAATCTCGAGAACAGACTACCTTCCATAATGACAAGGCAACCATCCAATGGAATGACAAAAATCTCGACAACATTCTACCTTCAATAATGATAAGTCTACCATCCATTGGAGTAAAAAAATCTCGACAACAGACTACCTTCCATAATGACAAGGCTACCATCCATTGTAGTAACAAAAATCTCGACAACAGACTACCTTCCTTAATTACAAGGCTACCATACATTGGAGTAACAAAAATATCGACAACAGATTACCTTTCATAATGATAAGGCTACCATCCATTGGAGTAACAAAAATATTGAAAACAGACTACCTTCCATAATGATAAGGCTACCATCCATTAGAGTAACAAAAATCTCGACAAGAGACAACCTTCCATAATGACAAGGCTACCATCCATAACAAAAATATTGACAACAAACAACCTTCCATAATGACAAGGCTGACATCCATTGGAGTAACAAAAATCTTGACAACAGACTACCTTCCATAATGACAAGGCTACCATCTAATGGAGTAACAAAATTATCGACAACAAACTATGTTCTATAATGACAAGGCTACAATCCATTGGAGTAACAAAAATATCGACAACAGACTACCTTCCATAATCACAAGGCTACCATCCATTGGAGTATCAAAAATATGAAGAACATACTACCTTCCATAGTGACAAGGCTACCATCCATTGGAGTGACTGAAATCACAACGACAGACTACCTTCCATAATGACAAGGCTACCATCCATTGGAATAACAAAAATCTCGACAACAAACTACCTTCCATAATGACAAGGCTACCATCCATTGGAGTAACAAAAACGTCGACAACAGACTATGTTCCATAATGAAAAGGGTACAATCCATTGGAGTAACAAAATTCTCGACAACAGACTACCTCCCATAATGACAAGGATACCATCCATTGGAGTAACAAAAATCTCGGCAACAGACTACCTTCCATAATGACAAGGCTACCATCTATTGGAATAACAAAAATCTCGAGAACAGACTACCTTCCATAATGAAAAGGCTACAATCCATTGGTGTAACAAAAATATCGACAACTAACTACCTTCCATAATGACAAGGATGCCATCCATTGGAGTAAAAAAAACATCGACAACAGACTACAATCCATTGGAGTAACAAAATTCTCGACAACAGACTACCTTCCATAATGACAAGGCTACCATCCATTAAAGTAACAAAAATCTCGACAATAGACAACCTTCCATAATGACAGGGCTACCATCCATTGGAGTAACAAATATCTCGACAATAGACTACCTTACATAATGACAAGGCTACCATCCATAGGAGTAACAAAAATCTCAACAATAGACTACCTTCCATAATGACAAGGCTACCTTCCATTGGAGTAACAAAAATATGAACAACAGAGTACCTTCCATAGTGACAAGGCTACCATCCATTGGAGTGATAGAAATCACAACGACAGACAACCTTCCATAATGACAAGGCTACCATCCATTGTAGTAACTTAAATCTCGACAACTGACTACATTCCATAATGACAAGGCTACCATCCATTAGAGTAACAAAAATATCGATAAGAGACAACCTTCCATAATGACAGGGCTACCATCCATTGGAGTAATAAATATCTCGAGAACAGACTACCTTCCATAATGACAAGGATACCATCCGTTGGAGTAACAAATATCTCGACAATAGACTACCTTCCATAATGACAAGGCTACCATCCATTGGAGTAACAAAAATATGAACAACAGACTACCTTCCATAGTGACAAGGCTACCATGCATTGGAGTAACAAAAATATCTACAATAGACTACGTTCCATAATGACAAGGCTACCATCCATTGTAGTAACCGAAATATCCACTACAGACTACCTTCCATAATGACAAGGCTACCATCCATTGTAGTAACAAAAATCTCGACAACAGACTACATTCCATAATGTCAAGGCTACCATCCGTTAGAGTAACAAAAATCTCGACAATAGATAACCTTCCGTAATGACAGGGCTACCATCCATTGGAGTAACAAATATCTCGACAATAGACTACCTTCCATAATGACAAGGCTACCATCCATAGGAGTAACAAAAATATCAACAATAGACTACCTTCCATAATGACAAGGCCACCTTCCATTGGAGTAACAAAAATATGAACAACAGACTACCTTCCATAATGAGAAGGCTACCTTCCATTGGAGTTACAAAAATCACAACGACAGACTACCTTCCGTAATGACAAGACTACCATCCATTGGAATAACAAAAATCTCGACAACAAACTACCTTCCATAATGACAAGGCTACCATCCATTGGAGTAACAAAAACGTCGACAACAGACTATGTTCCATAATGAAAAGGCTACAATCCATTGGAGTAACAAAATTCTCGACAACAGACTACCTCCCATAATGACAAGGATACCATCCATTGGAGTAACAAAAATCTCGGCAACAGACTACCTTCCATAATGACTAGGCTACCATCTATTGGAATAACAAAAATCTCGAGAACAGACTACCTTCCATAATGAAAAGGCTACAATCCATTGGTGTAACAAAAATATCGACAACTAACTACCTTCCATAATGACAAGGATGCCATCCATTGGAGTAAAAAAAAACATCGACAACAAACTACAATCCATTGGAGTAACAAAATTCTCGACAACAGACTACCTTCCATAATGACAAGGCTACCATCCATTAAAGTAACAAAAATCTCGACAATAGACAACCTTCCATAATGACAGGGCTACCATCCATTGGAGTAACAAATATCTCGACAATAGACTACCTTACATAATGACAAGGCTACCATCCATAGGAGTAACAAAAATCTCAACAATAGACTACCTTCCATAATGACAAGGCTACCTTCCATTGAAGTAACAAAAATATGAACAACAGACTACCTTCCATAGTGACAAGGCTACCATCCATTGGAGTGATAGAAATCACAACGACAGACCACCTACCATAATGACAAGGCTAGCATCCATTGGAGTAACAAAAATCTCGACAACAAACTACCTTCCATAATGACAAGGCTACCATCCATTGAAGTAACATAAATCTCGATGACAGACTACCTTCAATAATGACAAGGCTATAATCCATTAGATAACAAAAATATCGAGAATATACTACCTTCCATAATGACAAGGCTACCATCCATTGGAATAAAAAAAATCTCGACAACAAACTACCTTCCATAATGAGAAGTCTACCATCCATTGGAGTAACAAAAACGTCGACAACAGACTATGTTCCATAATAACAAGGCTACAATCCATTGGAGTAACAAAATTCTCGACAACAGACTGCCTCCCATAATGACAAGGATACCATCCATTGGAGTGACAAAAATCTCGGCAACAGACTACCTTCCATAATGACAAGGCTACCATCTATTGGAATAACAAAAATCTCGAGAAAAGACTACCTTCCATAATGACTAGGCTACAATCCATTGGAGTAACAAAAATATCGACAACAAAATACCTTCCATAATGACAAGGATGCCATCCATTGGAGTAACAAAAACATCCACAATAGACTACAATCCATTGAAGTAACAAAATTCTCGACAACAGACTACCTTCCATAATGACAAGGATACCATCCATTGGAGTAACAATAATCTCGGCCACAGACTACCTTCCATAATGACAAGGCTACCATCTATTGGAATAAGAAAAATCTCGAGAACAGACTACCTTCCATAATGACAAGGTTACCATCCAATGGAATGACAAAAATCACGACAACATTCTACCTTACATAATTATAAGTCTATCATCTATTGGAGTAACAAAAATCTTGACAACAGACTACCTTCCATAATGACAAGGCTACCATCTAATGGAGTAACAAAATTATCGACAACAAACTATGTTCTATAATGACAAGGCTACAATCCATTGGAGTAACAAAAATATCGACAACAGACTACCTTCCATAATCACAAGGCTACCATCCATTGGAGTATCAAAAATATGAAGAACATACTACCTTCCATAGTGACAAGGCTACCATCCATTGGAGTGACTGAAATCACAACGACAGACTACCTTCCATAATGACAAGGCTACCATCCATTGGAATAACAAAAATCTCGACAACAAACTACCTTCCATAATGACAAGGCTACCATCCATTGGAGTAACAAAAACGTCGACAACAGACTATGTTCCATAATGAAAAGGGTACAATCCATTGGAGTAACAAAATTCTCGACAACAGACTACCTCCCATAATGACAAGGATACCATCCATTGGAGTAACAAAAATCTCGGCAACAGACTACCTTCCATAATGACAAGGCTACCATCTATTGGAATAACAAAAATCTCGAGAACAGACTACCTTCCATAATGAAAAGGCTACAATCCATTGGTGTAACAAAAATATCGACAACTAACTACCTTCCATAATGACAAGGATGCCATCCATTGGAGTAAAAAAAACATCGACAACAGACTACAATCCATTGGAGTAACAAAATTCTCGACAACAGACTACCTTCCATAATGACAAGGCTACCATCCATTAAAGTAACAAAAATCTCGACAATAGACAACCTTCCATAATGACAGGGCTACCATCCATTGGAGTAACAAATATCTCGACAATAGACTACCTTACATAATGACAAGGCTACCATCCATAGGAGTAACAAAAATCTCAACAATAGACTACCTTCCATAATGACAAGGCTACCTTCCATTGGAGTAACAAAAATATGAACAACAGAGTACCTTCCATAGTGACAAGGCTACCATCCATTGGAGTGATAGAAATCACAACGACAGACAACCTTCCATAATGACAAGGCTACCATCCATTGTAGTAACTTAAATCTCGACAACTGACTACATTCCATAATGACAAGGCTACCATCCATTAGAGTAACAAAAATATCGATAATAGACAACCTTCCATAATGACAGGGCTACCATCCATTGGAGTAATAAATATCTCGAGAACAGACTACCTTCCATAATGACAAGGATACCATCCGTTGGAGTAACAAATATCTCGACAATAGACTACCTTCCATAATGACAAGGCTACCATCCATTGGAGTAACAAAAATATGAACAACAGACTACCTTCCATAGTGACAAGGCTACCATGCATTGGAGTAACAAAAATATCTACAATAGACTACGTTCCATAATGACAAGGCTACCATCCATTGTAGTAACCGAAATATCCACTACAGACTACCTTCCATAATGACAAGGCTACCATCCATTGTAGTAACAAAAATCTCGACAACAGACTACATTCCATAATGTCAAGGCTACCATCCGTTAGAGTAACAAAAATCTCGACAATAGATAACCTTCCGTAATGACAGGGCTACCATCCATTGGAGTAACAAATATCTCGACAATAGACTACCTTCCATAATGACAAGGCTACCATCCATAGGAGTAACAAAAATATCAACAATAGACTACCTTCCATAATGACAAGGCCACCTTCCATTGGAGTAACAAAAATATGAACAACAGACTACCTTCCATAATGAGAAGGCTACCTTCCATTGGAGTTACAAAAATCACAACGACAGACTACCTTCCGTAATGACAAGACTACCATCCATTGGAATAACAAAAATCTCGACAACAAACTACCTTCCATAATGACAAGGCTACCATCCATTGGAGTAACAAAAACGTCGACAACAGACTATGTTCCATAATGAAAAGGCTACAATCCATTGGAGTAACAAAATTCTCGACAACAGACTACCTCCCATAATGACAAGGATACCATCCATTGGAGTAACAAAAATCTCGGCAACAGACTACCTTCCATAATGACTAGGCTACCATCTATTGGAATAACAAAAATCTCGAGAACAGACTACCTTCCATAATGAAAAGGCTACAATCCATTGGTGTAACAAAAATATCGACAACTAACTACCTTCCATAATGACAAGGATGCCATCCATTGGAGTAAAAAAAAACATCGACAACAAACTACAATCCATTGGAGTAACAAAATTCTCGACAACAGACTACCTTCCATAATGACAAGGCTACCATCCATTAAAGTAACAAAAATCTCGACAATAGACAACCTTCCATAATGACAGGGCTACCATCCATTGGAGTAACAAATATCTCGACAATAGACTACCTTACATAATGACAAGGCTACCATCCATAGGAGTAACAAAAATCTCAACAATAGACTACCTTCCATAATGACAAGGCTACCTTCCATTGAAGTAACAAAAATATGAACAACAGACTACCTTCCATAGTGACAAGGCTACCATCCATTGGAGTGATAGAAATCACAACGACAGACCACCTACCATAATGACAAGGCTAGCATCCATTGGAGTAACAAAAATCTCGACAACAAACTACCTTCCATAATGACAAGGCTACCATCCATTGAAGTAACATAAATCTCGATGACAGACTACCTTCAATAATGACAAGGCTATAATCCATTAGATAACAAAAATATCGAGAATATACTACCTTCCATAATGACAAGGCTACCATCCATTGGAATAAAAAAAATCTCGACAACAAACTACCTTCCATAATGAGAAGTCTACCATCCATTGGAGTAACAAAAACGTCGACAACAGACTATGTTCCATAATAACAAGGCTACAATCCATTGGAGTAACAAAATTCTCGACAACAGACTGCCTCCCATAATGACAAGGATACCATCCATTGGAGTGACAAAAATCTCGGCAACAGACTACCTTCCATAATGACAAGGCTACCATCTATTGGAATAACAAAAATCTCGAGAAAAGACTACCTTCCATAATGACTAGGCTACAATCCATTGGAGTAACAAAAATATCGACAACAAAATACCTTCCATAATGACAAGGATGCCATCCATTGGAGTAACAAAAACATCCACAATAGACTACAATCCATTGAAGTAACAAAATTCTCGACAACAGACTACCTTCCATAATGACAAGGATACCATCCATTGGAGTAACAATAATCTCGGCCACAGACTACCTTCCATAATGACAAGGCTACCATCTATTGGAATAAGAAAAATCTCGAGAACAGACTACCTTCCATAATGACAAGGTTACCATCCAATGGAATGACAAAAATCACGACAACATTCTACCTTACATAATTATAAGTCTATCATCTATTGGAGTAACAAAAATCTTGACAACAGACTACCTTTAATAATGACAAGGCTACCATCCATTGTAGTAACAAAAATCTCGACAATAAACAACCTTCCCTAATTACAAGGCTACCATCCATTGGAGTAACAAAAATCTCATCAACAAACTACAATCCATAATGACAAGGCTACAATTCATTGGAGTAACAAAAATCTCGAAAACAGACTACCTTCCATAATGACAAAGCTACTATCCATTAGAGTAACAAAAATCTCGACAAGAGACAACCTTCCATAATGACAAGGCTACCATCCATTGGTGTAACAAATATCTCGACAATAGACTACCTTCCATAGTGACAACGCTACCATGCATTGGAGTAACAAAAATATCTACAATAGACTATGTTCCATAATGACAAGGCTACCATCCATTGTAGTAACCGAAATATCGACAACAGACTACCTTCCATAATGACAAGGCTTCCATCCATTGTAGTAACAAAAATCTCGACAACAGACTACATTCCATAATGACAAGGCTACCATCCATTAGAGTAACAAAAATCTAGACAATAGACAATCTTCCATAATGACAAGGCTACCATCTATTGGAGTAACAAATATCTCGACAATAGACTACCTTCCATAATGACAAGGCTACCATCCATTGGAGTAACAAAAATATCTACAATAGACTATGTTCCATAATGATAAGGCTACCATCCATTGTAGTAATCGAAATATCGACAACCGAAAACCTTCTATAATGACAAGGCTACCATCCATTGTAGTAACTAAAATCTCGACAACTGACTACATTCCATAATGACAAGGCTACCATCCATTAGAGTAACAAAAATATCGACAATAGACAACCTTCCATAATGACAGGGCTACCATCCATTGGAGTAACAAATATCTCGAGAACAGACTACCTTCCATAATGACAAGGCTACCATCCATTGGAGTAACAAAAATCTCGACAATAGACTACCTTCCATAATGACAAGGCTACCATCCATTGGAGTAACAAAAATATGAACAACAGACTACCTTCCATAGTGACAAGGCTACCATGCATTGGAGTAACAAAAATATCTACAATAGACTACGTTTCATAATGATAAGGCTAACATCCATTGTAGTAATCGAAATATCGACAATAGACTACCTTCCATAATGACAAGGCTACCATCCATTGTAGTAACTAAAATCTCGACAACAGACTACATTCCATAATGACAAGGCTACCATCCATTAGAGTAACAAAAATATCAACAATAGACAGCCTTCCATAATGACAGGGCTACCATCCATTGGAGTAACAAATATCTCGACAACAGACTACCTTCCATAGTGACAAGGCTACCATCCATTGGAGTGACAGAAATCACAACGACAGACCACCTTCCATAATGACAAGGCTAGCATCCATTGGAATAACAAAAATCTCGACAACAAACTACCTTCCATAATGACAAGGCTACCATTCATTGAAGTAACATAATTCTCGATGACATACTACCTTCCATAATGACAAGGCTACAATCCATTGGAGTAACAAAAATATCGACAACATACTACCTTCCATAATGACAAGGCTACCATCCATTGGAATAACAAAAATCTCGACAACAAACTACCTTCCTTAATGACAAGGCTACCATCCATTAAAGTAACAAAAACGTCGACAATAGACTATGTTCCATAATGACAAGGCTACAATCCATTGGAGTAACTAAATTCTCGACAACTGACTACCTCCCAAAATGACAAGGATACCATCCATTGGAGTAACAAAAATCTCAGCAACAAACTACCTTCCATAATTACAAGGCTACCATCTATTGGAATAACAAAAATCTAGAGAACAGAATACATTCCATAATGTGACGAGACTACCATCCATTGGAGTAACAAAAATCTCGACAACAGACTACCTTCCATAATGACAAGGCTTCCATCCATTTGAATAACAAAAATATCGACAACAAACTACCTTCCATAATGACAAGGATGCCATCCATTGGAGTAACAAAAACATCGACAACCGACTATGTTCCATAATGACAAGGCTACAATCCATTGGAGTAACAAAATTCTCGACAAAAAACTACCTTCCATAATGACAAGGATACCATCTATTGGAGTAACAATAATCTCGGCCACAGACTACCTTCTATAATGACAAGGCTACCATCTATTGGAATAAGAAAAATCTCGAGAACAGACTACCTTCCATAATGACAAGGCAACCATCCAATGGAATGACAAAAATCTCGACAACATTCTACCTTCAATAATGATAAGTCTACCATCCATTGGAGTAAAAAAAATCTCGACAACAGACTACCTTCCATAATGACAAGGCTATCATCCATTGTAGTAACAAAAATCTCGACAACAGACTACCTTCCTTAATTACAAGGCTACCATACATTGGAGTAACAAAAATATCGACAACAGACTACCTTTAATAATGATAAGGCTACCATCCATTGGAGTAACAAAAATATTGAAAACAGACTACCTTCCATAATGATAAGGCTACCATCCATTAGAGTAACAAAAATCTCGACAAGAGACAACCTTTCATAATGACAAGGCTACCATCCATTGGAGTAACAAAAATATGAAGAACATACTACATTCCATAGTGACAAGGCTACCATCCATTGGAGTGACTGAAATCACAACGACAAACTACCTTCCATAATGACAAGGTTACCATCCATTGGAATAATAAAAATCTCGAAAACAGACTACCTTCCATAATGTAAAGGCTACCATCCATTAGAGTATCAAAAATCTCGACAACAGACAACCTTCAATAATGAGAAGGATACCATCCATTGGAGTAACAAAAATATCGACAACAGACTACCTTCCATAATGAAAAGGCTACCATCCATTCGATTAACAAAAA
The DNA here is from genome assembly GCA_948472305.1 of Vicia faba. Classification (NCBI taxonomy): domain Eukaryota; kingdom Viridiplantae; phylum Streptophyta; class Magnoliopsida; order Fabales; family Fabaceae; genus Vicia; species Vicia faba. Next base: position 557,710,944 of record OX451739.1, on the reverse strand, counting down.
TATGAACAACAGACTACCTTCCATAATGACAAGGCTACCATTCATTGGAGTAACAAAAATATCTACAATAGACTACGTTCCATAATGATAAGGCTGCCATCCATTGGAGTAACAAAAATCTCGACAATAGACTACCTTCCATAATGATAAGGCTACCATCCATTGGAGTTACAAAAATATGAACAACAGACTACCTTCCATAGTGACAAGGCTACCATGCATTGGAGTAACAAAAATAATTACAATAGACTACGTTCCATAATGACAACGCTACCATCCCTTGTAGTAACCGAAATATCGACAACAGACTACCTTCCATAATGACAAGGGTACCATCCATTATAGTAACAAAAATCTCGACAATAGACTACCTTCCATAATGACATGGCTACCATCCATTAGAGTAACAAATATCTCGACAATAGACAACCTTCCATAATGACAAGGCTACCATCCATTGAAGTAACAAATAACTCGACAATAGACTACCTTCCAAAATGACAAGGCTACCATCCATTAGAGTAACAAAATTCTCGACAATAGACTAACTTCCATAATGACAAGGCTACCTTCCATTGGAGTAACAAAATTATGAACAAATGACTACCTTCCATACTGACAAGGCTACCATCCATAGGAGTGACAGAGATGACAATGACAGACCACCTTCTATAATGACAAGGCTAGCATCCATTGGAGTAACAAAAATATCGACAACAAACTACATTCCATAATGACGAGGCTACCATCCATTGGAGTAACAAATATCTCGACAATAGACTACCTTCCATAATGACAAGGCTACCATCCATTAGAGTAACAAAAATCTCGACAATAGACTACCTTCTATAAAGACAAGGTTACAATCCATTGGAGTAACAAAAATATCGACAACAGACAACCTTCCATAAAGACAAGGCTACCATCCATTGGAATAACAAAAATCTCGACAACAAACTACCTTCCATAATGACAAGGCTACCATCCATTGGAGTAACAAAAACGTCGACAACAGACTATGTTCCATAATGACAAGGCAACAATCCATTGGAGTAACAAAATTCTCGACAACATAATACCTCCCATAATGACAAGGATACCATCCATTGGAGTAACAAAAATCTCGGCAACAGCCTACCTTCCATAATGACAAGGCTACCATCTATTGGAATAACAAATATCTCGAGAACAGACTACCTTCCATAATGACAAGGCTACCATCCAATGGAATGACAAAAATCTCGAAAACATTCTACCTTTCATAATGATAAGTCTACCATCCATTGGAGTAACAAAAATCTCGACAACAGACTACCTTCTATAATGAAAAGCATACCATCTATTGGAATACGAAAAATCTCGAGAACAAACTACCTTCCATAATGACAAGGCTACCATCCATTTTAGTAACAAAAATATCTACAATAGAATAACTTCCATAATAACAAGGCTACCATCCATTAGACTAACAAAAATCTCGACAACAGACAACCTTCCATAATGACAAGGCTACCATCCATTGGAGTAACAAAAATCTCGACAATAGACTTCCTTCCATAGTGACAAGGCTAACTTCCATTGGAGTAACAAAAATATGAACAACAAGCTACCTTCCATAGTGACAAGGCTATCATCCATTGGAGTGATAAAAATGACAAAGACAGACTATCTTCCATAATGACAAGGCTAGCATCCATTGGAGTAACAAAAATCTCGACAGCAAACTACCTTCCAAAATGACAAGGCTACCATCCATTGAAGTAACAAAAATATCGACTACGGACTACCTTCCATAATGAATAGGTTACCATTCATTGGAATAACAAAAATCTCGACAACAAACTACCTTCACAAATGACAAGGCTACCATCCATTGGAGTAAAAAAATTATCAACGACAAACTATGTTCTATACTGACAAGGCTACAATCCATTGGAGAAAGCAAATTCTCGACAACATACTACCTTCCATAATGACAAGGATACCATCCATTGGAGTAACAAAAATCTCGGCAACAGACTACCTTCCATAATGACAAGGCTACCATCCCTTGTAGTAACCGAAATATCAACAACAAACTACCTTCCATAATGACAAGGCTACCATCCATTATAGTAACAAAAATCTCGACAACAGACTACCTTCCATAATGACAAGGCTACCATCCATTAGAGTAACAAAAATCTCCACAATAGACAACCTTCCATAATGACAAGGCTACCATCCATTGGAGTAACAAATATCTCGACAATAGACTACCTTCCATAATGACAAGGCTACCCTCCATTAGAGTAACAAAAATGTAGACAATAGACTACCTTCCATAATGACAAGGCTACCTTCCATTGGAGTAACAAAAATATGAACAACATACTACCTTCCATAGTGACAAGGATACCATCCATTGGAGTGACAAAAATCTCGACAACAGACTACCTTCCATAATGACAAGGCTACCATCCATTTGAATAACAAAAATATCGACAACAAACTACCTTCCATAATGACAAGGATGCCATCCATTGCAGTAAAAATAAACATCGACAACCGACTATGTTCCATAATGACAAGGCTACAATCCATTGGAGTAACAAAATTCTCGACAATAGACTACCTTCCATAATGAAAAGCATACCATCTATTGGAATACCAAAAATCTCGAGAACAGACTACCTTCCATAATGACAAGGCTACCATCCATTGTAGTAACAAAAATCTCGACAATAGACTACCTTCCATAATAACAAGGCTACCCTCCATTAGACTAACAAAAATCTCGACAACAGACAACCTTCCATAATGACAAGGCTACCATCCATTGGGGTAACAAAAATCTCGACAATAGACTACCTTCCATAATGACAAGGCTACCTTCCATTGGAGTAACAAAAATATGAACAACAAACTACCTTCCATAGTGACAAGGTTATCATCCATTGAAGTGATAGAAATGACAAAGAAAGACTATCTTCCATAATGACAAGGCTACCATCCATTGGAGTAACAAAAACGTCGACAATAGACTATGTTCCATAATGACAAGGCTACAATCCATTGGAGTAAAAAAATTCTCGACAACATACTACCTCCCATAATGACAAGGATACCATCCATTGGAATGACAAAAATCTCGACAACATTCTACCTTCAATAATGATAAGTCTACCATCCATTGGAGTAAAAAAAATCTCGACAACAGACTACCTTCCATAATGACAAGGCTACCATCCATTGTAGTAACAAAAATCTCGACAACAGACTACCTTCCTTAATTACAAGGCTACCATACATTGGAGTAACAAAAATATCGACAACAGACTACCTTTCATAATGATAAGGCTACCATCCATTGGAGTAACAAAAATATTGAAAACAGACTACCTTCCATAATGATAAGGCTACCATCCATTAGAGTAACAAAAATCTCGACAAGAGACAACCTTTCATAATGACAAGGCTACCATCCATTGGAGTAACAAAAATATGAAGAACATACTACATTCCATAGTGACAAGGCTACCATCCATTGGAGTGACTGAAATCACAACGACAAACTACCTTCCATAATGACAAGGTTACCATCCATTGGAATAATAAAAATCTCGAAAACAGACTACCTTCCATAATGTAAAGGCTACCATCCATTAGAGTATCAAAAATCTCGACAACAGACAACCTTCAATAATGAGAAGGATACCATCCATTGGAGTAACAAAAATATCGACAACAGACTACCTTCCATAATGAAAAGGCTACCATCCATTCGATTAACAAAAATATGAACAACAGACTACCTTCCATAATGACAAGGCTACCATTCATTGGAGTAACAAAAATATCTACAATAGACTACGTTCCATAATGATAAGGCTGCCATCCATTGGAGTAACAAAAATCTCGACAATAGACTACCTTCCATAATGACAAGGCTACCATCCATTGGAGTTACAAAAATATGAACAACAGACTACCTTCCATAGTGACAAGGCTACCATGCATTGGAGTAACAAAAATAATTACAATAGACTACGTTCCATAATGACAAGGCTACCATCCCTTGTAGTAACCGAAATATCGACAACAGACTACCTTCCATAATGACAAGGGTACCATCCATTATAGTAACAAAAATCTCGACAATAGACTACCTTCCATAATGACAAGGCTACCATCCATTAGAGTAACAAATATCTCGACAATAGACAACCTTCCATAATGACAAGGCTACCATCCATTGGAGTAACAAATAACTCGACAATAGACTACCTTCCAAAATGACAAGGCTACCATCCATTAGAGTAACAAAATTCTCGACAATAGACTAACTTCCATAATGACAAGGCTACCTTCCATTGGAGTAACAAAAATATGAACAACAGACTACCTTCCATACTGACAAGGCTACCATCCATAGGAGTGACAGAGATGACAACGACAGACCACCTTCTATAATGACAAGGCTAGCATCCATTGGAGTAACAAAAATATCGACAACAAACTACATTCCATAATGACGAGGCTACCATCCATTGGAGTAACAAATATCTCGACAATAGACTACCTTCCATAATGACAAGGCTACCATCCATTAGAGTAACAAAAATCTCGACAATAGACTACCTTCTATAAAGACAAGGCTACAATCCATTGGAGTAACAAAAATATCGACAACAGACAACCTTCCATAAAGACAAGGCTACCATCCATTGGAATAACAAAAATCTCGACAACAAACTACCTTCCATAATGACAAGGCTACCATCCATTGGAGTAACAAAAATGTCGACAACAGACTATGTTCCATAATGACAAGGCAACAATCCATTGGAGTAACAAAATTCTCGACAACATAATACCTCCCATAATGACAAGGATACCATCCATTGGAGTAACAAAAATCTCGGCAACAGCCTACCTTCCATAATGACAAGGCTACCATCTATTGGAATAACAAATATCTCGAGAACAGACTACCTTCCATAATGACAAGGCTACCATCCAATGGAATGACAAAAATCTCGAAAACATTCTACCTTTCATAATGATAAGTCTACCATCCATTGGAGTAACAAAAATCTCGACAACAGACTACCTTCTATAATGAAAAGCATACCATCTATTGGAATACGAAAAATCTCGAGAACAAACTACCTTCCATAATGACAAGGCTACCATCCATTTTAGTAACAAAAATATCTACAATAGAATAACTTCCATAATAACAAGGCTACCATCCATTAGACTAACAAAAATCTCGACAACAGACAACCTTCCATAATGACAAGGCTACCGTCCCTTGTAGTAACCGAAATATCAACAACAAACTACCTTCCATAATGACAAGGCTACCATCCATTATAGTAACAAAAATCTCGACAACAGACTACCTTCCATAATGACAAGGCTACCATCCATTAGAGTAACAAAAATCTCCACAATAGACAACCTTCCATAATGACAAGGCTACCATCCATTGGAGTAACAAATATCTCGACAATAGACTACCTTCCATAATGACAAGGCTACCCTCCATTAGAGTAACAAAAATGTAGACAATAGACTACCTTCCATAATGACAAGGCTACCTTCCATTGGAGTAACAAAAATATGAACAACATACTACCTTCCCTAGTGACAAGGATACCATCCATTGGAGTGACAAAAATCTCGACAACAGACTACCTTCCATAATGACAAGGCTACCATCCATTTGAATAACAAAAATATCGACAACAAACTACCTTCCATAATGACAAGGATGCCATCCATTGGAGTAACAAAAACATCGACAACCGACTATGTTCCATAATGACAAGGCTACAATCCATTGGAGTAACAAAATTCTCGACAACAGACTACCTTCCATAATGAAAAGCATACCATCTATTGGAATACCAAAAATCTCGAGAACAGACTACCTTCCATAATGACAAGGCTACCATCCATTGTAGTAACAAAAATCTCGACAATAGACTACCTTCCATAATAACAAGGCTACCCTCCATTAGACTAACAAAAATCTCGACAACAGACAACCTTCCATAATGACAAGGCTACCATCCATTGGGGTAACAAAAATCTCGACAATAGACTACCTTCCATAATGACAAGGCTACCTTCCATTGGAGTAACAAAAATATGAACAACAAACTACCTTCCATAGTGACAAGGCTATCATCCATTGAAGTGATAGAAATGACAAAGAAAGACTATCTTCCATAATGACAAGGCTACCATCCATTGGAGTAACAAAAACGTCGACAATAGACTATGTTCCATAATGACAAGGCTACAATCCATTGGAGTAAAAAAATTCTCGACAACATACTACCTCCCATAATGACAAGGATACCATCCATTGGAGTAACAAAAATCTCGACAACAAACTACCTTCCATAATGACAAGGCTACCATCTATTGGAATGACAAAAATATCGGCAACAGACTACCTTCCATAATGACATGGCTACCATGCATTGGAGTAACAAAAATATCTACAATAGACTACATTCCATAATGACAAGGCTACCATCCCTTGTAGTAACCGAAATATCGACAACAGACTACCTTCCATAATGACAAGGCTAGCATCCATTGTAGTAACAAAAATCTCGACAATAGACTATCTTCCATAATGACAAGGCTACCATCCATTAGAGTAACAAAAATCTCGACAATAGACAACCTTTCATAATGACAAGGCTACATCCATTGGAGTAACAAATATCTCGACAATAGACTACCTTCCAAAATGACAAGGCTACCATCCATTAGAGTAACAAAAATCTAGACAATAGACTACCTTCCATAATGACAAGGCTACCTTCCATTGGAGTAACAAAAATATGAACAACAGACTACCTTCCATAGTGACAAGGATACCATCCATTTGAGTGACAAAAATCTACATTCCATAATGACAAGGCTACCATCCATTTGAATAACAAAAATATCGACAACAAACTACCTTCCATAATGACAAGGATGCCATCCATTGGAGTAACAAAAACATCGACAACCGACTATGTTCCATAATGACAAGGATACCATCCATTGGAGTAACAATAATCTCGACAACATTCTACCTTCAATAATGATAAGTCTACCATCCATTGGAGTAACAAAAATCTCGACAACAGACTACCTTCAATAATGACAAGGCTACCATCCATTGGAGTAACAAAAATCTCGAAAACATTCTACCTTCCATAATGATAAGTCTACCATCCATTGGAGTAACAAAAATCTCGACAACAGACTACCTTCCACAATGACAAACATACCATCTATTTGAATAACAAAAATCTCGAGAACAGACTACCTTCCATAATGACAAGGCTACCATACATTGTAGTAACAAAAATCTCGACAATAGACTACCTTCCATAATAACAAGGCTACCATCCATTAGAGTAACAAAAATCTCGACAACAGACAACCTTCTATAATGACAAGGCTACCATCCATTGGAGTAACAAAAATCTCGACAATAGACTACCTTCCATAATGACAAGGCTACCTTCCATTGAAGTAAAAAAAATATGAACAACAAACTACCTTCCATAGTGACAAGGCTACCATCCATTGGAGTGATAAAAATCACAAAGACAGACTATCTTCCATAATGACAAGGCTAGCATCCATTGGAGTAACAAAAATCTCGACAACAAACTACCTTCCATAATGACAAGGCTACCATCCATTGGAGTAACAAAATTATCGACAACAAACTATGTTCTATAATGACAATGCTACAATCCATTGGAGTAACAAAATTCTCGACAACCGACTACCTTTCATAATAACAAAGCTACCATCCATTAGAGTAACAAAAATATCGACAATAGACTACCTTCGATAATGACAAGGCTACCTTCCATTGGATTACAAAAATATGAACAACAGACTACCTTCCATAGTGACAAGGCTACCATCCATTGGAGCGACAGAAATCACAACGATAGACTACCTTCCATAATGACAAGATTACCATCCATTGGAGTAACAAAGATATCGACAACAAAGTACCTTCCATAATGACAAGGCTACCATCCATTGGAGTGACAGAAATCACAACGAAAGACTACCTTCCATAATGACAATGCTACCATCCATTAGAGTAACAAAAATATCAACAACAGACTACCTTCCATAATGACAAGGCTACCATCCATTAGAGTATCATAAATCTCGACAACAGACAACCTTCCATAATGAGAAGGATACCATCCATTGGAGTAACAAAAATCTCGACAATAGACAACCTTCCATAATGACATGGCTACCATCCATTGGAGTAACAAAAATATGAACAATAAACTACCTTCCATAATGACATGGCTACCATGCATTGGAGTAACAAAAATATATACAATAGACTACGTTCCATAATGACAAGGCTACCATCCCTTGTAGTAACCGAAATATCAACAACAGACTACCTTCGATAATAACAAGGCTACCATCCATTGTAGTAACAAAAATCTCGACAACGGACTACCTTCCATAATGACAAGGATACCATCTATTGGAATAACAAAAATCTCGAGAACAGACAACCTTCCATAATGAGAAGGCTACCATCCATTGTAGTAACAAAAATCTCGACAACCGACTACCTTTCATAATAACAAAGCTACCATCCATTAGAGTAACAAAAATATCGACAATAGACTACCTTCGATAATGACAAGGCTACCTTCCATTGGATTACAAAAATATGAACAACAGACTACCTTCCATAGTGACAAGGCTACCATCCATTGGAGTGACAGAAATCACCACGACCGAGTACTTTCCAAAATTACAAGACTAGCATCCATTGGAGTAACAAAAATCTCGACAACAAACTACCTTCCATAATGACAAGGCTACCATCCATTGGAGTAAAAAAAATCTCTACGATAGACTACCTTCCATAATCACAAGGCTACCATCCATTAGAGTAACAAAAATATCGACAACAGACTACCTTCCATAATGACAAGGCTACCATCCATTGGAATAACAAAAATCTCGACAATAGACAACCTTCCATAATGACAAGGCTACATCCATTGGAGTAACAAATATCTCGACAATAGACTACCTTCCAAAATGACAAGGCTACCATCCATTAGAGTAACAAAAATCTAGACAATAGACTACCTTCCATAATGACAAGGCTACCTTCCATTGGAGTAACAAAAATATGAACAACAGACTACCTTCCATAGTGACAAAGATACCATCCATTTGAGTGACAAAAATCTACCTTCCATAATGACAAGGCTACCATCCATTTGAATAACAAAAATATCGACAACAAACTACCTTCCATAATGACAAGGATGCCATCCATTGGAGTAACAAAAACATCGACAACCGACTATGTTCCATAATGACAAGGATACCATCCATTGGAGTAACAATAATCTCGGCCACATTCTACCTTCAATAATGACAAGGCTACCATCCAATGGAATGACAAAAATCTCGACAACATTCTACCTTCAATAATGATAAGTCTACCATCCATTGGAGTAACAAAAATCTCGACAACAGACTACCTTCCATAATGACAAGGCTACCATCCATTGGAGTAACAAAAATCTCGAAAACATTCTACCTTCCATAATGATAAGTCTACCATCCATTGGAGTAACAAAAATCTCGACAACAGACTACCTTCCACAATGACAAACATACCATCTATTTGAATAACAAAAATCTCGACAATAGACTACCTTCCATAATAACAAGGCTACCATCCATTAGAGTAACAAAAATCTCGACAACAGACAACCTTCTATAATGACAAGGCTACCATCCATTGGAGTAACAAAAATCTCGACAATAGACTACCTTCCATAATGACAAGGCTACCTTCCATTGAAGTAAAAAAAATATGAACAACAAACTACCTTCCATAGTGACAAGGCTACCATCCATTGGAGTGATAAAAATCACAAAGACAGACTATCTTCCATAATGACAAGGCTAGCATCCATTGGAGTAACAAAAATCTCGACAACAAACTACCTTCCATAATGACAAGGCTACCATCCATTGGAGTAACAAAATTATCGACAACAAACTATGTTATATAATGACAATGCTACAATCCATTGGAGTAACAAAATTCTCGACAACAGACTACCTTCCATAATGACAAGGATACCTTCCATTGGAGTAACAAAAATCTCGACAACCGACTACCTTTCATAATAACAAAGCTACCATCCGTTAGAGTAACAAAAATATCGACAATAGACTACCTTCGATAATGACAAGGCTACCTTCCATTGGATTACAAAAATATGAACAACAGACTACCTTCCATAGTGACAAGGCTACCATCCATTGGAGCGACAGAAATCACAACGATAGACTACCTTCCATAATGACAAGATTACCATCCATTGGAGTAACAAAGATATCGACAACAAACTACCTTCCATAATGACAAGGCTACCATCCATTGGAGTGACAGAAATCACAACGAAAGACTACCTTCCATAATGACAATGCTACCATCCATTAGAGTAACAAAAATATCGACAACAGACTACCTTCCATAATGACAAGGCTACCATCCATTAGAGTATCATAAATCTCGACAACAGACAACCTTCCATAATGAGAAGGATACCATCCATTGGAGTAACAAAAATCTCGACAATAGACAACCTTCCATAATGACATGGCTACCATCCATTGGAGTAACAAAAATATGAACAATAAACTACCTTCCATAATGACATGGCTACCATGCATTGGAGTAACAAAAATATATACAATAGACTACGTTCCATAATGACAAGGCTACCATCCCTTGTAGTAACCGAAATATCAACAACAGACTACCTTCGATAATAACAAGGCTACCATCCATTGTAGTAACAAAAATCTCGACAACGGACTACCTTCCATAATGACAAGGATACCATCTATTGGAATAAAAAATATCTCGAGAACAGACAACCTTCCATAATGACAAGGCTACCATCCATTGTAGTAACAAAAATCTCGACAACCGACTACCTTTCATAATAACAAAGCTACCATCCATTAGAGTAACAAAAATATCGACAATAGACTACCTTCGATAATGACAAGGCTACCTTCCATTGGATTACAAAAATATGAACAACAGACTACCTTCCATAGTGACAAGGCTACCATCCATTGGAGTGACAGAAATCACCACGACCGAGTACTTTCCAAAATTACAAGACTAGCATCCATTGGAGTAACAAAAATCTCGACAACAAACTACCTTCCATAATGACAAGGCTACCATCCATTGGAGTAAAAAAAATCTCTACGATAGACTACCTTCCATAATCACAAGGCTACCATCCATTAGAGTAACAAAAATATCGACAACAGACTACCTTCCATAATGACAAGGCTACCATCCATTGGAATAACAAAAATCTCGACAATAGACAACCTTCCATAATGACAAGGCTACATCCATTGGAGTAACAAATATCTCGACAATAGACTACCTTCCAAAATGACAAGGCTACCATCCATTAGAGTAACAAAAATCTAGACAATAGACTACCTTCCATAATGACAAGGCTACCTTCCATTGGAGTAACAAAAATATGAACAACAGACTACCTTCCATAGTGACAAAGATACCATCCATTTGAGTGACAAAAATCTACCTTCCATAATGACAAGGCTACCATCCATTTGAATAACAAAAATATCGACAACAAACTACCTTCCATAATGACAAGGATGCCATCCATTGGAGTAAAAAAAACATCGACAACCGACTATGTTCCATAATGACAAGGATACCATCCATTGGAGTAACAATAATCTCGGCCACATTCTACCTTCAATAATGACAAGGCTACCATCCAATGGAATGACAAAAATCTCGACAACATTCTACCTTCAATAATGATAAGTCTACCATCCATTGGAGTAACAAAAATCTCGACAACAGACTACCTTCCATAATGACAAGGCTACCATCCATTGGAGTAACAAAAATCTCGAAAACATTCTACCTTCCATAATGATAAGTCTACCATCCATTGGAGTAACAAAAATCTCGACAACAGACTACCTTCCACAATGACAAACATACCATCTATTTGAATAACAAAAATCTCGAGAACATACTACCTTCCATAATGACAAGGATACCATACATTGTAGTAACAAAAATCTCGACAATAGACTACCTTCCATAATAACAAGGCTACCATCCATTAGAGTAACAAAAATCTCGACAACAGACAACCTTCTATAATGACAAGGCTACCATCCATTGGAGTAACAAAAATCTCGACAATAGACTACCTTCCATAATGACAAGGCTACCTTCCATTGAAGTAAAAAAAATATGAACAACAAACTACCTTCCATAGTGACAAGGCTACCATCCATTGGAGTGATAAAAATCACAAAGACAGACTATCTTCCATAATGACAAGGCTAGCATCCATTGGAGTATCAAAAATCTCGACAACAAACTACCTTCCATAATGACAAGGCTACCATCCATTGGAGTAACAAAATTATCGACAACAAACTATGTTCTATAATGACAATGCTACAATCCATTGGAGTAACAAAATTCTCGACAACAGACTACCTTCCATAATGACAAGGATACCATCCATTGGAGTAACAAAAATCTCGACAACCGACTACCTTTCATAATAACAAAGCTACCATCCATTAGAGTAACAAAAATATCGACAATAGACTACCTTCGATAATGACAAGGCTACCTTCCATTGGATTACAAAAATATGAACAACAGACTACCTTCCATAGTGACAAGGCTACCATCCATTGGAGCGACAGAAATCACAACGATAGACTACCTTCCATAATGACAAGATTACCATCCATTGGAGTAACAAAGATATCGACAACAAACTACCTTCCATAATGACAAGGCTACCATCCATTGGAGTGACATAAATCACAACGAAAGACTACCTTCCATAATGACAATGCTACCATCCATTAGAGTAACAAAAATATCGACAACAGACTACCTTCCATAATGACAAGGCTACCATCCATTAGAGTATCATAAATCTCGACAACAGACAACCTTCCATAATGAGAAGGATACCATCCATTGGAGTAACAAAAATCTCGACAATAGACAACCTTCCATAATGACATGGCTACCATCCATTGGAGTAACAAAAATATGAACAATAAACTACCTTCCATAATGACATGGCTACCATGCATTGGAGTAACAAAAATATATACAATAGACTACGTTCCATAATGACAAGGCTACCATCCCTTGTAGTAACCGAAATATCAACAACAGACTACCTTCGATAATAACAAGGCTACCATCCATTGTAGTAACAAAAATCTCGACAACAGACTACCTTCCATAATGACAAGGATACCATCTATTGGAATAACAAAAATCTCGAGAACAGACAACCTTCCATAATGAAAAGGCTAGCATCCATTGTAGTAACAAAAATCTCGACAACCAACTACCTTTCATAATAACAAAGCTACCATCCATTAGAGTAACAAAAATATCGACAATAGACTACCTTCGATAATGACAAGGCTACCTTCCATTGGATTACAAAAATATGAACAACAGACTACCTTGCATAGTGACAAGGCTACCATCCATTGGAGTGACAGAAATCACCACGACCGAGTACTTTCCAAAATTACAAGACTAGCATCCATTGGAGTAACAAAAATCTCGACAACAGACAACCTTCTATAATGACAAGGCTACCGTCCATTGGAGTAACAAAAATCTCGACAATAGACTACCTTCCATAATGACAAGGCTACCTTCCATTGAAGTAAAAAAAATATGAACAACAAACTACCTTCCATAGTGACAAGGCTACCATCCATTGGAGTGATAAAAATCACAAAGACAGACTATCTTCCATAATGACAAGGCTAGCATCCATTGGAGTATCAAAAATCTCGACAACAAACTACCTTCCATAATGACAAGGCTACCATCCATTGGAGTAACAAAATTATCGACAACAAACTATGTTCTATAATGACAATGCTACAATCCATTGGAGTAACAAAATTCTCGACAACAGACTACCTTCCATATGGACAAGGATACCATCCATTGGAGTAACAAAAATCTCGACAACCGACTACCTTTCATAATAACAAAGCTACCATCCATTAGAGTAACAAAAATATCGACAATAGACTACCTTCGATAATGACAAGGCTACCTTCCATTGGATTACAAAAATATGAACAACAGACTACCTTCCATAGTGACAAGGCTACCATCCATTGGAGCGACAGAAATCACAACGATAGACTACCTTCCATAATGACAAGATTACCATCCATTGGAGTAACAAAGATATCGACAACAAACTACCTTCCATAATGACAAGGCTACCATCCATTGGAGTGACATAAATCACAACGAAAGACTACCTTCCATAATGACAATGCTACCATCCATTAGAGTAACAAAAATATCGACAACAGACTACCTTCCATAATGATAAGGCTACCATCCATTAGAGTATCATAAATCTCGACAACAGACAACCTTCCATAATGAGAAGGATACCATCCATTGGAGTAACAAAAATCTCGACAATAGACAACCTTCCATAATGACATGGCTACCATCCATTGGAGTAACAAAAATATGAACAATAAACTACCTTCCATAATGACATGGCTACCATGCATTGGAGTAACAAAAATATATACAATAGACTACGTTCCATAATGACAAGGCTACCATCCCTTGTAGTAACCGAAATATCAACAACAGACTACCTTCGATAATAACAAGGCTACCATCCATTGTAGTAACAAAAATCTCGACAACAGACTACCTTCCATAATGACAAGGATACCATCTATTGGAATAACAAAAATCTCGAGAACAGACAACCTTCCATAATGACAAGGCTAGCATCCATTGTAGTAACAAAAATCTCGACAACCAACTACCTTTCATAATAACAAAGCTACCATCCATTAGAGTAACAAAAATATCGACAATAGACTACCTTCGATAATGACAAGGCTACCTTCCATTGGATTACAAAAATATGAACAACAGACTACCTTCCATAGTGACAAGGCTACCATCCATTGGAGTGACAGAAATCACCACGACCGAGTACTTTCCAAAATTACAAGACTAGCATCCATTGGAGTAACAAAAATCTCGACAACAAACTACCTTCCATAATGACAAGGCTACCATCCATTGGAGTAAAAAAAATCTCTACGATAGACTACCTTCCATAATCACAAGGCTACCATCCATTAGAGTAACAAAAATATCGACAACAGACTACCTTCCATAATGACAAGGCTACCATCCATTGGAATAACAAAAATCTCGACAATAGACAACCTTCCATAATGACAAGGCTACATCCATTGGAGTAACAAATATCTCGACAATAGACTACCTTCCAAAATGACAAGGCTACCATCCATTAGAGTAACAAAAATCTAGACAATAGACTACCTTCCATAATGACAAGGCTACCTTCCATTGGAGTAACAAAAATATGAACAACAGACTACCTTCCATAGTGACAAAGATACCATCCATTTGAGTGACAAAAATCTACCTTCCATAATGACAAGGCTACCATCCATTTGAATAACAAAAATCTCGACAACAAACTACCTTCCATAATGACAAGGCTACCATCCATTGGAGTAACAAAAACGTCGACAATAGACTATGTTCCATAATGACAAGGCTACAATCCATTGGAGTAAAAAAATTCTCGACAACATACTACCTCCCATAATGACAAGGATGCCATCCATTGGAGTAACAAAAATCTCGGCAACAGACTACCTTCCATAATGACAAGGCTACCATCTATTGGAATAACAAATATCTCGAGAACAGACTACCTTCCATAATGACAAGGCTACCATCCAATGGAATGACAAAAATCTCGAAAACATTCTACCTTCCATAATGATAAGTCTTCCATCCATTGGAGTAACAAAAATCTCGATAACAGACTACCTTCCATAATGACAAGCATACCATCTATTGGAATAACAAAAATCTCGAGAATAGACTGCCTTCCATAATGACAAGGCTACCATACATTGTAGTAACAAAAATCTCGACAATAGACTACCTTCCATAATAACAAGACTACCATTCATTAGAGTACCCAAAATCTCGACAACAGACAACCTTCCATAATGACAAGGCTA
Source organism: Vicia faba (assembly GCA_948472305.1). Classification (NCBI taxonomy): domain Eukaryota; kingdom Viridiplantae; phylum Streptophyta; class Magnoliopsida; order Fabales; family Fabaceae; genus Vicia; species Vicia faba. Next base: position 557,694,741 of record OX451739.1, on the reverse strand, counting down.
CCATCCATTGGAGTAACAAAAATCTCGATAACAGACTACCTTCCATAAAAACAAGCATACCATCTATTGGAATAACAAAAATCTCGAGAATAGACTGTCTTCTATAATGACAAGGCTACCATACATTGTAGTAACAAAAATCTCGACAATAGACTGCCTTCCATAATAACAAGGCTACCATTCATTAGAGTAACAAAAATCTCGACAATAGACAACCTTCCATAATGACAAGGCTACCATCCATTGGAGTAACAAAAATATCGACAATAGACTACCTTCCATAATGAAAAGGCTACCTTCCATAGGAGTAACAAAAATATGAACAACAAACTACCTTCCATAGTGACAAGGCTACCATCCATTGGAGTGATAGAAATCACAAAGACAGACTACGTTCCATAATGACAAGGCTAGCATCCATTGGAGTAAAAAAAATCTCGACAAGAAACAACCTTCCATAATGACAAGGCTACCATCTATTGGAATAACAAATATCTCGAGAACAGACTACCTTCCATAATGACAAGGCTATAATCCAATGGAATGACAAAAATCTAAAAAACATTCTACCTTCCATAATGATAAGGCTACCATTCGTTGGAATAACAAAAATCTCGACAACAAACTACCATCCATAATGACAAGGCTACAATCCATTGGAGTAACAAAATTCTAGACAACAAACTATCTTCCATAATGACAAGGATACCATCCATTAGAGTAACAAAAATCTCAGCAACAGACTACCTTTCAAAATGACAAGGCTACCATCTATGTGAATAACAAAAATCTCGAGAACAGACTACCTTCCATAATGACAAGTCTACCATCCAATGGAATGACAAAAATCTCGACAACATTTTACCTTCCATAATGATAAGTCTACCATCCATTGGAGTAACAAAAATCTCGACACCAGACTACCTTCCATAATGACAATGCTACCATCCATTGGAATAACAAAAATCTCGATAACAAACTACCTTCCATAATGACAAGGCTACCATCCATTGGAGCGACAAAAATCACGACGATAGACTACCTTCCATAATGACAAGGTTACCATCCATTGGAGTAACAAAGATATCGATAACAGACTACCTTCCATAATGATAAGTCTTCCATCCATTGGAGTAACAAAAATCTCGATAACAGACTACCTTCCATAATGACAAGCATACCATCTATTGGAATAATAAAAATCTCGAGAATAGACTGCCTTCCATAATGACAAGGCTACCATACATTGTAGTAACAAAAATCTCGACAATAGACTACCTTCCATAATAACAAGACTACCATTCATTAGAGTAACCAAAATCTAGACAATAGACAACCTTCCATAATGACAAGGCTACCATCCATTGGAGTAACAAAAATCTCGATAACAGACTACCTTCCATAATAACAAGCATACCATCTATTGAAATAACAAAAATCTCGAGAATAGACTGTCTTCCATAATGACAAGGCTACCATACATTGTAGTAACAAAAATCTCGACAATAGACTACCTTCCATAATAACAAGGCTACCATTCATTAGAGTAACAAAAATCTCGACAATAGACAACCTTCCATAATGATAAGGCTACCATCCATTGGAGTAACAAAAATATCGACAATAGACTACCTTCCATAATGAAAAGGCTACCTTCCATAGGAGTAACAAAAATATGAACAACAAACTACCTTCCATAGTGACAAGGCTACCATCCATTGGAGTGATAGAAATCACAAAGACAGACTACGTTCCATAATGACAAGGCTAGCATCCATTGGAGTAACAAAAATCTTGACAACAAACAACCTTCCATAATGACAAGACTACAATCTATTGGAATAACAAATATCTCGAGAACAGACTACCTTCCATAATGACAAGGCTATAATCCAATGGAAAGACAAAAATCTAAAAAACATTCTACCTTCCATAATGATAAGTCTACTATCCATTGGAGCAACAAAAATATCGACAAAAAACTAACTTCCATAATGACAAGGCTACCATCCATTAAAGTAACAAAAATAATGACTACGGACTACCTTCCATAATGACAAGGCTACCATTCATTGGAATAACAAAAATCTTGACAACAAACTACCTTCCATAATTACAAGGCTAACATCCATTAGAGTAACAAAATTATCGACAACAAACTATATTCTATAATGACAAGGCTACAATCCATTGGAGTAATAAAATTCTCGACAACAGACTACCTTCCATAATGACAAGGATACCATCCATTGGAGTAACAAAAATATCGGCAATAGACTACCTTCAATAATGACAAGGCTACCATCTATGTTAATAACAAAAATCTCGAGAACTGACTACCTTCCATAATGACAAGGCTACCATCCAATGGAATGACAAAAATCTCAACAACATTCTACCTTCCATAATGATAAGTTTACCATCCATTGGAGTAACAAAAATCTCGGCAACAGACTACCTTCCATAATGACAAGGCTACCATCTATTGGAATAACAAATATCTCGACAACAGACTACCTTCCATAATGACAAGGCTACCATCCAATGGAATGACAAATATCGAAAACATTCTACCTTCCATAATTATAAGGGTACCATCCTTTGGAGTAACAAAAATCTCGATAACAAACTACCTTCCATAATGACAAGCATACCATCTATTGGAGTAACAAAAATCTCGAGAATAATCTGCCTTCCATAATGACAAGGCTACCATACATTGTAGTAACAAAAATCTTGACAATAGACTACCTTCCATAATAACAAGGCTACCATTCATTAGAGTAACAAAAATCTCGACAACAGACAACCTTCCATAATGACAACGCTACCATCCATTGGAGTAACAAAAATCTCGACAATAGACTACCTTCCATAATGAAAAGGCTACCTTCCATTGGAGTAACAAAAATATGAACAACAAACTACCTTCCATAGTGACAAGGCTACCATCCATTGGAGTGATAGAAATCACAAAGAAAAACTACGTTCCATAATGTCAAGGCTAGCATCCATTGGAGTAACAAAAATATCGACAACAAACAACCTTCCATAATGACAAGTCTACCATCTATTGGAATAACAAATATCTCGAGAACAGACTACCTTCCATAATGACAAGGCTACAATCCAATGGAATGACAAAAATCTCGAAAACATTCTACCTTCCATGATGATAAGTCTACCATCCATTGGAGCAACAAAAATCTTTACAACAAACTAACTTCCATAATGACAAGGATACCATCAATTGAAGTAACAAAAATATCGACTACAGACTACCTTCCATAATGACAAGGCTACCATTCATTGGAATAACAAAAATCTCGACAACAAACTACCTTCAATAATGACAAGGCTACCATCCATTGGAGTAACAAAATTATCGACAACAAACTATATTCTATAATGACAAGGCTACAATCCATTGGAGTAACAAAATTCTCGACAACAGACTACCTTCCATAATGACAAGGCTACCATTCATTGGAATAACAAAAATCTCGACAACAAACTACCTTCCATAATGACAAGGCTCCCATCCATTGGAGTAACAAAATTATCGACAACAAACTATGTTCTATAATGACAAGGCTACAATCCATTGGAGTAACAAAATTCTAGACAACAAACTATCTTCCATAATGACAAGGATACCATCCATTGGAGTAACAAAAATCTCAGCAACATACTACCTTCCATAATGACAACGCTACCATCTATGTGAATAACAAAAATCTCGAGAACAGACTACCTTCCATAATGACAAGGCTACCATCCAATGGAATGACAAAAATCTCGACAACATTTTACCTTCCATAATGATAAGTCTACCATCCATTGGAGTAACAAAAATCTCGACACCAGACTACCTTCCATAATGACAATGCTACCATCCATTGGAATAACAAAAATCTCGATAACAAACTACCTTCCATAATGACAAGGCTACCATCCATTGGAGCGACAAATATCACAACGATAGACTACCTTCCATAATGACAAGGTTACCATCCATTGGAGTAACAAAGATATCGACAACAGACTACCTTCCATAAGGACAAGGCTACCATCCATTGGAATAACAAAAATATGAAGAACATACTACCTTCCATAGTGACAAGGCTACCATCAATTGGAGTGACAGAAATCACAACGAAAGACTACCTTCCATAATGACAAGGCTACCATTCATTGGAGTAACAAAAATATCGACAACAGACTACCTTCCATAATGACAAGGCTACCATCCATTAGAGTATCATAAATCTCGACAACAGACAACCTTCCATAATGAGAAGGATACCATCCATTGGAGTAACAAAAATCTCGACAATAGACAACCTTCCATAATGAGATGGCTACCATCCATTGGAGTAACAAAAATATGAACAATAAACTACCTTCCATAATGACATGGCTACCATGCATTGGAGTAACAAAAATATATACAATAGACTACGTTCCATAATGACAAGGCTACCATCCCTTGTAGTAACCGAAATATCAACAACAGACTACCTTCGATAATAACAAGGCTACCATGCATTGTAGTAACAAAAATCTCGACAACGGACTACCTTCCATAATGACAAGGATACCATATATTGGAATAACAAAAATCTCGAGAACAGACAACCTTCCATAATGACAAGGCTACCATCCATTGTAGTAACGAAAATCTCGACAACCGACTACCTTTCATAATAACAAAGCTACCATCCATTAGAGTAACAAAAATCTCGACAATAGACTACCTTCGATAATGACAAGGCTACCTTCCATTGGAGTAACAAAAATATGAACAACAGACTACCTTCCATAGTGACAAGGCTACCATCCATTGGAGTGACAGAAATCACCGCGACCGAGTACTTTCCAAAATTACAAGGCTAGCATCCATTGAAGTAACAAAAATCTCGACAACAAACTACCTTCCATAATGACAAGGCTACCATCCATTGGAGTAACAAAAATATCTACGATAGACTACCTTCCATAATGACAAGGCTACCATCCATTAGAGTAACAAAAATATCGACAACAGACTATCTTCCATAATGACAAGGCTACCATCCATTGGAATAACAAAAATCTCGACAACAAACTACCTTCCATAATGACAAGGCTACCATCCATTGGAGTAACAAAAACGTCGACAATAGACTATGTTCCATAATTACAAGGATACAATCCATTGGAGTAAAAAAATTCTCGACAACATACTACCTCCCATAATGACAAGGATACCATCCATTGGAGTAACAAAAATCTCGGCAACAGACTACCTTCCATAATGACAAGGCTACCATTCATTAGAGTAACAAAAATCTCGACAACAGACAACCTTCCAAAATGACAAGGCTACCATCCATTGGAGTAACAAAAATCTCGACAATAGACTACCTTCCATAATGAAAAGGCTACCTTCCATTGGAGTAACAAAAATATGAACAACAAACTACCTTCCATAGTGACAAGGCTACCATTCATTGGAGTGATAGAAATCACAAAGACAAACTATGTTCCATAATGACAAGGCTAGCATCCATTGGAGTAACAAAAATCTCGACAACAAACAACCTTCCATAATGACAAGGCTACCATCTATTGGAATAACAAATATCTCGAGAACAGACTACCTTCCATAATGACAAGGCTATAATCCAATGGAATGACAAAAATCTCGAAAACATTCTACCTTCCATAATGATAAGTCTACCATCCATTGGAGCAACAAAAATCTCGACAACAAACTAACTTCCATAATGACAAGGATACCATCCATTGAAGTAACAAAAATATCGACTACAGACTACCTTCCATAATGACAAGGCTACCATTCATTGGAATAACAAAAATCTCGACAACAAACTACCTTCCATAATGACAAGGCTACCATCCATTGGAGTAACAAAATTATCGAAAACAAACTATATTCTATAATGACAAGGCTACAATCCATTGGAGTAACAAAATTCTCGACAACAGACTACCTTCCATAATGACAAGGATACCATCCATTGGAGTAACAAAAATCTCGGCAATAGACTACCTTCCATAATGACAAGGATACCATCTATGTGAATAACAAAAATCTCGAGAACAGACTACCTTCCATAATGACAAGGCTACCATCCAATGGAATGACAAAAATCTCGAGAACAGACTACCTTCCATAATGACAAGGCTACCATCCAATGGAATGACAAAAATCTCGACAACATTCTACCTTCCATAATGATAAGTCTACCATCCATTGGAGTAACAAAAATCTCGACAATAGACTACCTTCCATAATGACAATGATACCATCCATTGGAATAACAAAAATCTCGACAACAAACTACCTTCCATAATGACAAGGCTACCATCCATTGGAGCGACATAAATCACAACGATAGACTACCTTCCATAATGACCAGGTTACCATCCATTGGAGTAACAAAGATCTCGACAACCAACTACCTTCCATAATGACAAGGCTACCATCCATTGGAGTAACTAAAATATGAAGAATAGACTACCTTCCATAGTGACAAGGCTACCATCCATTAGAGTGACATAAATCACAACGAAAGAATACCTTCAATAATGACAAGGCTACCATCCATTGGAGTAACAAAAATATCGACAACAGACTACCTACCATAATGACAATGATACCATCCATTGGAGTAACAAAAATCTCGAACACAGACTACCTTCCATAATGACAAGGAGTCCATCCATTAGAGTAACATAAATCTCGACAACAAACAACCTTCCATAATTAGAAGGATACCATCCATTGGAATAACAAAAATCTAGACAATAGACTACCTTCCATAATGACAAGACTACCATCCATTTGAGTAACAAAAATATGAACAATAGACTACCTTCCATAGCGACAAGGCTACCATGCATTGGAGTAACAAAAATATCTACAATAGACTACGTTCCATAATGACAAGGATACCATCCATTAGACTAACAAAAATCTCGATAATAGACTACCTTCCATAATGACAAGGCTACCTTCCATTGGAGTAAAAAAAATATGAACAACAAACTACCTTCCATAGTTACAAGGCTATCATCCATTGGAGTGATAGAAATCACAAAGACAGACTATCTTCCATAATGACAAGGCTAGCATCCATTGGAGTAACAAAAATCTCAAGAATAGACTACCTTCCATAATGACAAGGCTACCATACATTGTAGTAGCAAAAATCTCGACAATAGACTACCTTCCATAATAACAAGGCTACCATCCATTAGAGTAACAAAAATCTCGACAACAGACAACCTTCCATAATGACAAGGCTACCATCCATTGGAGTAACAAAAATCTCGACAATAGACTACCTTCCATAATGACAAGGCTACCTTCCATTGGAGTAACAAAAATATGAACAACAAACTACCTTCCCTAGTGACAAGGCTACCATCCATTGGAGTTATAGAAATCACAAAGACAGACTATCTTCCATAATGACAAGGCTAGCATCCATTGGGGTAACAAAAATCTCGACAACAAACTACCTTCCATAATGACAAGGCTACCATCTATTGGAATAAAAAATATCTCGAGAACAGACTACCTTCCATAATGACATGGCTACAATCCAATGGAATGACAAAAATCTCGAAAACATTCTACCTTCCATAATGATAAGTCTACCATCCATTTGAGTAACAAAAATCTTGACAACAAACTAACTTCCATAATGACAAGGCTACCATCCATTGAAGTAACAAAAATATCGACTACGGACTACCTTCCACAATGACAAGGCTACCATCCATTGGAGTAACAATATTATCGATAACAAACTATGTTCTATAATGACAAGGCTACAATCCATTGGAGTAACAAAATTCTCGACAACAGACTACCTTCCATAATGACAAGGATACCATCCATTGGAGTAACAAAAATCTCGGCAACAAACTACCTTCCATAATGACAAGGCTACCATCTATGTGAACAACAAAAATCTCGAGAACAAACTACCTTCCATAATGACAAGGCTACCATCCAATGGAATGACAAAAATCTCGACAACATTCTACCTTCCATAATGATAAGTCTACCATCCATTGGAGTAACAAAAATCTCGACAACAGACTACCTTCCATAATGACAAGGCTACCATCCATTAGAGTAACAAAAATCTCGACAATAGACAACCTTCCATAATGACAACGCTACCATCCATTGGAGTAACAAATATCTCAACAATAGACTACCTTCCATAATAACAAGGCTACCATCCATTTGAGTAACAAAAATCTAGACAATAGACTGCCTTCCATAATGACAAGGCTACCATCCATTGGAGTAACAAAAATATGAACAACAGACTACCTTCCATAGTGACAAGGATACCATCCATTGGAGTGACAGAAATTACAACGACATACCACCTTCCATAATGACAAGGCTAGCATCCATTGGAGTAACAAAAATCTCGACAACAAACTACATTCCATAATGACAAGGCTACCATCCATTAGAGTAACAAATATCTCGACAATGGACTACCTTCCATAATGGCAAGGCTACCATCCATTAGAGTAACAAAAATCTCGACAATAGCCTACCTTCCATAATGACAAGTCTACAATCCATTGGAGTAACAAAAATGTCGACAACAGACTACCTTCCATAATGACAAGGCTACCATCCATTGGAATAACAAAAATGTCGACAACAAACTACCTTCCATAATGACAAGGCTACCATCCATTGGAGTAACAAAAACGTCGACAACAGACTATGTTCCATAATGACAAGGCTACAATCCATTGGAGTAACAAAATTCTCGACAACATAGTACCTCCCATAATGACAAAGATACCATCCATTGGAGTAACAAATATCTCGGCAACAGACTACCTTCCATAATGAAAAGGCTACCATCTATGTGAATAACAAAATTCTCGAGAGCAGACTACCTTCCATAATGACAAGGCTATTATCCAATGGAATGACAAAAACCTCGAAAACATTCTACCTTCCATAATGATAAGTCTACCATCCATTGGAGTAACAAAAATGTCTACAATAGACTACCTTCCATAATGACAAGCATACCATCTATTGGAATAACAAAAATCTTGAGAACATACCACCTTCCATAATGACAAGGCTACCATGCATTGTAGTAACAAAAATCTCGACAATACACGACCTTCAATAATAACAAGGCTACTATCCATTAGAGTAACAAAAATTTCGACAACAGACAACCTTCCATGATGACAAGGCTACCATCCATTGGAGTAACAAAAATCTCAACAATAGACTACCTTCCATAATGACAAGGTTACCTTCCATTGGAGTAACAAAAATATGAACAACAAACTACCTTCCATAGTGACAAGGCTACCATTCATTAGAGTGATAGAAATCACAAAGTTAGACTATCTTCCATAATGACAAGGCTAGCATCCATTGGAGTAACAAAAATCTCGACAACAAACTACCTTCCATAATGACAAGGCTACCATCCATTGAACTAACAAAAATATTGACTACGGACTACCTTCCATAATGACAAGGCTACCATCCATTGGAGTAACAATATTATCGACAACAAACTATGTTCTATAATGACAAGGCTACAATCCATTGGAGTAACAAAATTCTCGACAACAGACTACCTTCCATAATGACAAGGATACCATCCATTGGAGTAACAAAAATCTCGGCAACAAACTACCTTCCATAATGACAAGGCTACCATCTATGTGAATAACATAAATCTCGAGAACAAACTACCTTCCATAATGACAAGGCTACCATCCAATGGAATGACAAAAATCTCGACAACATTCTACCTTCCATAATGATAAGTCTACCATCCATTGGAGTAACAAAAATCTCGACAACAGACTACCTTCCATAATGACAAGGCTACTATCCATTAGAGTAACAAAAACCTCGATAATAGACAACCTTCCATAATGACAACGCTACCATCCATTGGAGTAACAAATATCTCAACAATAGACTACCTTCCATAATAACAAGGCTACCATCCATTTGAGTAACAAAAATCTAGACAATAGACTGCCTTCCATAATGACAAGGCTACCATCCATTGGAGTAACAAAAATACGAACAACAGACTACCTTCCATAGTGACAAGGATACCATCCATTGGAGTGACAGAAATGACAACGACATACCACCTTCCATAATGACAAGGCTAGCATCCATTGGAGTAATAAAAATCTCGACAACAAACTACATTCCATAATGACAAGGCTATCATCCATTAGAGTAACAAATATCTCGACAATGGACTACCTTCCATAATGGCAAGGCTACCATCCATTAGAGTAACAAAAATCTCGACAATAGACTACCTTCCATAATGACAAGTCTACAATCCATTGGAGTAACAAAAATGTCGACAACAAACTACCTTCCATAATGACAAGGCTACCATCCATTGGAGTAACAAAAACGTCGACAACAGACTATGTTCCATAATGACAAGGCTACAATCCATTGGAGTAACAAAATTCTCGACAACATAGTACCTCCCATAATGACAAGGATACCATCCATTGGAGTAACAAATATCTCGGCAACAGACTACCTTCCATAATGAAAAGGCTACCATCTATGTGAATAACAAAATTCTCGAGAGCAGACTACCTTCCATAATGACAAGGCTATTATCCAATGGAATGACAAAAATCTCGAAAACATTCTACCTTCCATAATGATAAGTCTACCATCCATTGGAGTAACAAAAATCTCTACAATAGACTACCTTCCATAATGACAAGCATACCATCTATTGGAATAACAAAAATCTTGAGAACATACCACCTTCCATAATGACAAGGCTACCATACATTGTAGTAACAAAAATCTCGACAATACACGACCTTCCATAATAACAAGGCTACTATCCATTAGAGTAACAAAAATTTCGACAACAGACAACCTTCCATGATGACAAGGCTACCATCCATTGGAGTAACAAAAATCTCAACAATAGACTACCTTCCATAATGACAAGGTTACCTTCCATTGGAGTAACAAAAATATGAACAACAAACTACCTTCCATAGTGACAAGGCTACCATTCATTAGAGTGATAGAAATCACAAAGTTAGACTATCTTCCATAATGACAAGGCTAGCATCCATTGGAGTAACAAAAATCTCGACAACAAACTACCTTCCATAATGACAAGGCTACCATCCATTGAACTAACAAAAATATTGACTACGGACTACCTTCCATAATGACAAGGCTACCATCCATTGGAGTAACAATATTATCGACAACAAACTATGTTCTATAATGACAAGGCTACAATCCATTGGAGTAACAAAATTCTCGACAACAGACTACCTTCCATAATGACAAGGATACCATCCATTGGAGTAACAAAAATCTCGGCAACAAACTACCTTCCATAATGACAAGGCTACCATCTATGTGAATAACATAAATCTCGAGAACAAACTACCTTCCATAATGACAAGGCTACCATCCAATGGAATGACAAAAATCTCGACAACATTCTACCTTCCATAATGATAAGTCTACCATCCATTGGAGTAACAAAAATCTCGACAACAGACTACCTTCCATAATGACAAGGCTACTATCCATTAGAGTAACAAAAACCTCGATAATAGACAACCTTCCATAATGACAACGCTACCATCCATTGGAGTAACAAATATCTCAACAATAGACTACCTTCCATAATAACAAGGCTACCATCCATTTGAGTAACAAAAATCTAGACAATAGACTGCCTTCCATAATGACAAGGCTACCATCCATTGGAGTAACAAAAATACGAACAACAGACTACCTTCCATAGTGACAAGGATACCATCCATTGGAGTGACAGAAATGACAACGACATACCACCTTCCATAATGACAAGGCTAGCATCCATTGGAGTAACAAAAATCTCGACAACAAACTACATTCCATAATGACAAGGCTATCATCCATTAGAGTAACAAATATCTCGACAATGGACTACCTTCCATAATGGCAAGGCTACCATCCATTAGAGTAACAAAAATCTCGACAATAGACTACCTTCCATAATGACAAGTCTACAATCCATTGGAGTAACAAAAATGTCGACAACAAACTACCTTCCATAATGACAAGGCTACCATCCATTGGAGTAACAAAAACGTCGACAACAGACTATGTTCCATAATGACAAGGCTACAATCCTTTGGAGTAACAAAATTCTCGACAACATAGTACCTCCCATAATGACAAGGATACCATCCATTGGAGTAACAAATATCTCGGCAACAGACTACCTTCCATAATGAAAAGGCTACCATCTATGTGAATAACAAAATTCTCGAGAGCAGACTACCTTCCATAATGACAAGGCTATTATCCAATGGAATGACAAAAATCTCGAAAACATTCTACCTTCCATAATGATAAGTCTACCATCCATTGGAGTAACAAAAATATCTACAATAGACTACCTTCCATAATGACAAGCATACCATCTATTGGAATAACAAAAATCTTGAGAACATACCACCTTCCATAATGACAAGGCTACCATACATTGTAGTAACAAAAATCTCGACAATACACGACCTTCCATAATAACAAGGCTACTATCCATTAGAGTAACAAAAATTTCGACAACAGACAACCTTCCATGATGACAAGGCTACCATCCATTGGAGTAACAAAAATCTCGACAATAGACTACCTTCCATAATGACAAGGTTACCTTCCATTGGAGTAACAAAAATATGAACAAGAAACTACCTTCCATAGTGACAAGGCTACCATTCATTAGAGTGATAGAAATCACAAAGTTAGACTATCTTCCATAATGACAAGGCTAGCATCCATTGGAGTAACAAAAATCTCGACAACAAACTACCTTCCATAATGACAAGGCTACCATCCATTGAACTAACAAAAATATTGACTACGGACTACCTTCCATAATGACAAGGCTACCATCCATTGGAGTAACAAAATTATCGACAACAAACTATGTTCTATAATGACAAGGCTACAATCCATTGGAGTAACAAAATTCTCGACAACAGACTACCTTCCATAATGACAAGGATACCATCCATTGGAGTAAAAAAAATCTCGCCAATAAACTACCTTCCATAATGACAAGGCTACCATCTATGTGAATAACAAAAATCTCGAGAACAGACTACCTTCCATAATTACAAGGCTACCATCCAATGGAATGACAAAAATCTCGACAAAATTCTACCTTCCATAATGATAAGTCTACCATCCATTGGAGTAACAAAAATCTCGACAACAGACTACATTCCATAATGACAATGCTACCATCCATTGGAATAACAAAAATCTCGACAACAAACTACCTTCCATAATGACAAGGCTACCATCCATTGGAGCGACATAAATCACAATGATAGACTACCTTCCATAATGACAAGGTTACCATCCATTGGAGTAACAAAGATCTCGACAACAGACTACCTTCCATAATGACAAGGCTACCATCCATTGGATTAACAAAAATATGAAGAATAGACTACCTTCCATAGTGACAAGGCTACCATCCATTAGAGTGACATAAATAACAACGAAAGACTACCTTCAATAATGACAAGGCTACCATCCACTGGAGTAACAAAAATATCGACAACAGACTACCTTCCATAATGACAAGGATACCATCCATTGGAGTAACAAAAATCTCGACAACAGACTACCTTCCATAATGACAAGGAGTCCATCCATTAGAGTAACATAAATCTCGACAACAGACAACCTTCCATAATTAGAAGGATACCATCCATTGGAATAACAAAAATCTAGACAATAGACTACCTTCCATAATGACAAGGCTACCTTCAATTTGAGTAACAAAAATATGAACAATAGACTACCTTCCATAGCGACAAGGCTACCATGCATTGGAGTAACAAAAATATCTACAATAGACTACGTTCCATAATGACAAGGATACCATCCATTAGACTAACAAAAATCTCGACAATAGACAACCTTCCATAATGACAAGGCTACCATCCATTGGAGTAACAAAAATCTCGATAATAGACTACCTTCCATAATGACAAGGCTACCTTCCATTGGATTAAAAAAAATATGAACAACAAACTACCTTCCATAGTGACAAGGCTATCATCCATTGGAGTGATAGAAATCACAAAGTCAGACTATCTTCCATAATGACAAGGCTAGCATCCATTGGAGTAACAAAAACCTCGAGAATAGACTACCTTCCATAATGACAAGGCTACCATACATTGTAGTAACAAAAATCTCGACAATAGACTACCTTCCATAATAACAAGGCTACCATCCATTAGAGTAACAAAAATCTCGACAACAGACAACCTTCCATAATGACAAGGCTACCATCCATTGGAGTAACAAAAATCTCGACAATAGACTACCTTCCATAATGACAAGGCTACCTTCCATTGGAGTAACAAAAATATGAACAACAAACTACCTTCCCTAGTGACAAGGCTACCATCCATTGGAGTTATAGAAATCACAAAGACAAACTATATTCCATAATGACAAGGCTAGCATCCATTGGGGTAACAAAAATCTCGACAACAAACTAGCTTCCATAATGACAAGGCTACCATCTATTGGAATAAAAAATATATCGAGAACAGACTACCTTCCATAATGACATGGCTACAATCCAATGGAATGACAAAAATCTCGAAAACATTCTACCTTCCATAATGATAAGTCTACCATCCATTGGAGTAACAAAAATCTCGACAACAAACTAACTTCCATAATGACAAGGCTACCATCCATTGAAGTAACAAAAATATCGACTACGGACTACCTTCCATAATGACAAGGCTACCATCCATTGGAGTAACAATATTATCGACAACAAACTATGTTCTATAATGACAAGGCTACAATCCATTGGAGTAACAAAATTCTTGACAACAGACTACCTTCCATAATGTCAAGGATACCATCCATTGGAGTAACAAAAATCTCGGCAACAAACTACCTTCCATAATGACAAGGCTACCATCTATGTGAATAACAAAAATCTCGAGAACAAACTACCTTCCATAATGACAAGGCTATTATCCAATGGAATGACAAAAATCTCGACAACATTCTACCTTCCATAAGGATAAGTCTACCATCCATTGGAGTAACAAAATCTCGACAACAGACTACCTTCCATAATGACAAGGCTACCATCCATTAGAGTAACAAAAATCTCGACAATAGACAACCTTCCATAATGACAACGCTACCATCCATTGGAGTAACAAATATCTCAACAATAGACTACCTTCCATAATAACAAGGCTACCATCCATTTGAGTAACAAAAATCTAGACAATAGACTACCTTCCATAATGACAAGGCTACCTTCCATTGGAGTAACAAAAATACGAACAACAGACTACCCTCCATAGTGACAAGGATACCATCCATTGGAGTGACAGAAATGACAACGACATACCACCTTCCATAATGACAAGGCTAGCATCCATTGGAGTAACAAAAATCTCGACAACAAACTACATTCCATAATGACAAGGCTACCATCCATTAGAGTAACAAATATCTCGACAATGGACTACCTTCCATAATGACAAGGCTATCATCCATTAGAGTAACAAAAATCTCGACAATAGACTACCTTCCATAATGACAAGTCTACAATCCATTGGAGTAACAAAAATGTCGACAACAAACTACCTTCCATAATGACAAGGCTACCATCCATTGGAATAACAAAAATGTCGACAACAAACTACCTTCCATAATGACAAGGCTACCATCCATATGAGTAACAAAAACGTCGACAACAAACTATGTTCCATAATGACAAGGCTACAATCCATTGTAGTAATAAAATTTTCGACAACATACTACCTCCCATAATGACAAGGATACCATCCATTGGAGTAACAAAAATCTCGGCAACAGACTACCTTCCATAATGACAAGGCTACCATCTATGTGAATAACAAAAATCTTGAGAACAGACTACCTTCCATAATGACAAGGCTATCATCCAATGGAATGACAAAAATCTCGAAAACATTCTACCTCTCATAATGATAACTCTACCATCCATTGGAGTAACAAAAATCTCTACAATAGACTACCTTCCATAATGACAAGCATACCATCTATTGGAATAACAAAAATCTTGAGAACATACCACCTACCATAATGACAAGGCTACCATACATTGTAGTAACAAAAATCTCGACAATACACTACCTTCCATAATAACAAGGCTACTATCCATTAGAGTAACAAAAATTTCGACAACAGACAACCTTCCATGATGACAAGGCTACCATCCATTGGAGTAACAAAAATCTCGACAATAGACTACCTTCCATAAGGACAAGGCTACCTTCCATTGGAGTAACAAAAATATGAACAACAAACTACCTTCCATAGTGACAAGGCTACCATTCATTAGAGTGATAGAAATCACAAAGTTAGACTATCTTCCATAATGACAAGGCTAGCATCCATTGGAGTAACAAAAATCTCGACAACAAACTACCTTCCATAATGACAAGGCTACCATCCATTGAACTAACAAAAATATTGACTACGGACTACCTTCCATAATGACAAGGCTACCATCCATTGGAGTAACAAAATTATCAACAACAAACTATGTTCTATAATGACAAGGCTACAATCCATTGGAGTAACAAAATACTCGACAACAGACTACCTTCCATAATGACAAGGATACCATCAATTGGAGTAACCAAAATCTCGCCAATAAACTACCTTCCATAATGACAAGGCTACCATCTATGTGAATAACAAAAATCTCGAGAACAGACTACCTTCCATAATGACAAGGCTACCATCCAATGGAATGACAAAAATCTCGACAACATTCTACCTTCCATAATGATAAGTCTACCATCCATTGGAGTAACAAAAATCTCGACAATAGACTACCTTCCATAATGACAATGCTACCATCCATTGGAATAACAAAAATCTCGACAACAAACTACCTTCCATAATGACAAGGCTACCATCCATTGGAGCGACATAAATCACAACGATAGACTACCTTCCATAATGACAAGGTTACCATCCATTGGAGTAACAAAGATCTCGACAACAGACTACCTTCCATAATGACAAGGCTACCATCCATTGGAGTAACAAAAATATGAAGAACAGACTACCTTCCATAGTGACAAGGCTACCATCCATTGGAGTGACATAAATCATAACGAAAGACTACCTTCCATAATGACAAGGCTACCATCCATTAGAGTAACAAAAATATCGAAAACAGACTACCTTCCATAATGACAAGGATACCATGCATTGGAGTAACAAAATTCTCGAAAACAGACTACCTTCCATAATGACAAGGCTACCATCCATTAGAGTAACATAAATCTCGACAACAGACAACCTTCCATAATTAGAAGGATACCATCCATTGGAATAACAAAAATCTAGACAATAGACTACCTTGCGTAATGACAAGGCTACCATCCATTTGAGTAACAAAAATATGAACAATAGACTACCTTCCATAGCGACAAGGCTACCATGCATTGGAGTAACAAAAATATCTACAATAGACTACGTTCCATAATGACAAGGATACCATCCATTAGACTAACAAAAATCTCGACAACATACAACCTTCCATAATGACAAGGCTACCATCCATTGGAGTAACAAAAATCTCGATAATAGACTACCTTCCATAATGACAAGGCTACCTTCCATTGGAGTAACAAAAATATGAAGAACAAACTACCTTCCATAATGACAAGGCTATCATCCATTGGAGTGATAGAAATCACAAAGACAAACTCTCTTCCATAATGACAAAGCTAGCATCCATTGGAGTAACAAAAATCTCGACAACAAACTACCTTCCATAATGACAAGGCTACCATCCATTGAAGTAACAAAAATATCGACTACGGACTACCTTCCATAATGACAAGGATACCATCCATTGGAGTAACAAAAATCTCGAAAACATACTACCTTCCATAATGACAAGGCTACCATCCATTAGAGTAACATAAATCTCGACAACAGACAACCTTCCATAATGAGAAGGATACCATCCATTGGAGTAACAAAAATCTCGACAATAGACTACCTTCCATAATGACAAGGCTACCATCAATTGGAGTAACAAAAATATGAACAATATACTACCTTCCATAGTGACAAGGCTTCCATGCATTGGAGTAACAAAAATATCTACAATAGACTACGTTCCATAATGACAAGGCTACCATTCATTGGAATAACAAAAATCTCGACAACAAACTACCTTCCATAATGACAAGGCTACCATCCATTGGAGTAACAAAATTATCGACGACAGACTACCTTCCATAATGACAAGGATACCATCCATTGGAGTAACAAAAATCTCGGCAACAGACTACCTTCCATAATGACAAGGCTACCATGCATTGGTGTAACAAAAATATCTACAATAGACTACGTTCCATATTGACAAGGCTACCATCCCTTGTAGTAACCGCAATATCGACAACAGACTGCCTTCCATAATGACAAGGCTACCATCCATTGTAGTAACAAAAATCTCGACAACAGACAACCTTCCATAATGACAAGGCTACCATCCATTAGAGTAACAAAAATCTCGACAATAGACAACCTTCCATAATGACAAGGCTACCATCCATTGGAGTAATAAATATCTAGACGATAGACTACCTTCCATAATGACAAGGCTACCATCCATTAGAGTAACAAAAATCTAGACAATAGACTACCTTCCATAATGACAAGGCTACCTTCCATTGGAGTAACAAAAATATGAACAACAGACTACCTTCCATAGTGACAAGGCTACCATCCATTGGAGTGACAGAAATCACAAAAACAGACTACCTTCCATAATGACAAGGCTAACATCCATTAGAGTAACATAAATCTCAACAACAAACAACCTTCCATAATGAGAAGGATACCATCCATTGGAGTAACAAAAATCTTGACAATAGACTACCTTCCATAATGACAAGGCTGCCATCCATTGCAGTAACAAAAATATGAACAATAGACTACCTTCCATAGTGACAAGGCTTCCATGCATTGGAGTAACAAAAATATATACAATAGACTACGTTCCATAATGACAAGGCTACCATCCCTTATAGTAACCGAAATATCGACAACAGACTACCTTCGATAATGAGAAGGCTACCATCCATTGTAGTAACAAAAATCTCGACAACGGACTACCTTCCATAATGACAAGGATACCATCTATTGGAATAACAAAAATCTCGAGAACAGACAACCTTCCATAATGACAAGGCTACCATCCATTATAGTAACAAAAATCTCGAAAACCGACTACCTTCCATAATAACAAGGCTACCATCCATTAGAGTAACAAAAATCTCGACAATAGACTACCTTCCATAATGACAAGGCTACCTTCCATTTGAGTAACAAAAATATGAACAACAGACTACCTTCCATAGTAACAAGGATACCATCAATTGGAGTGACAAAAATCACCACGACAGACTACCTTCCATAATTACAAGGCTAGCATCCATTGGAGTAACAAAAATCTCGACAACAAACTACCTTCCATAATGACAAGGCTACCATCCATTGGAGTAACAAAAATCTCTATGATAGACTACCTTCCATAATGACAAGGCTACCATCCATTAGAGTAACAAAAATCTCGATAATAGACTACCTTCCATAATGACAAGGCTACAATCCATTGGAGTAACAAAAATATCGACAACAAACTACCTTCCATAATGACAAGGCTACCATCCATTGGAATAACAAAAATCTCGACAACAAACTACCTTTCAAAATGACAAGGCTACCATCCATTGGAGTAACAAAAACATCGACAATAGACTATGTTCAATAATGACAAGGCTACAATCCATTGGAATAACAAAATTCTCGACAACATACTACCTCCCATAATGAAAAGGATACCATCCATTGGAGTAACAAAAATCTCGGCAACAGACTACCTTCCATAATGACAAGGCTACCATCTATTGGAATAACAAATATCTCGAGAACAGACTACCTTCCATAATGACAAGGCTACCATCCAATGGAAAAACAAAAATCTCGACAACAAACTACCTTCCATAATGATAAGTGTACCATCCATTGGAGTAACAAAAATCTCGATAACAGACTACCTTCCATAATGACAAGCATACCAACTATTGGAATAACAAAAATCTCGAGAATAGACTACCTTCCATAATGACCAGGCTACCATACATTATAGTAACAAAAATCTCGACAATAGACTACCTTCCATAATAACAAGGCTACCATCCATTAGAGTATCAAAAATCTCGACAACAGACAACCTTCCATAATGACAAGGCTACCATCCATTGGAGTAAAGAAAATCTCGACAATAGACTACCTTCCATAATGACAAGGCTACCTTCCATTGGAGTAACAAAAATATGAACAACAAACTACCTTCCATAGTGACAAGGCTACCATCCATTGGAGTTATAGAAATCACAAAGAAAAACTATCTTCCATAATGACAAGGCTAGCATCCATTGGAGTAACAAAAATCTAGACAATAGACTACCTTCCATAATGACAAGGCTACCTTCCATTGGAGTAACAAAAATATGAACAACATACTACCTTCCATAGTGACAAGGCTACCATCCATTGGAGTGACAGAAATCACAAAAACAGACTACCTTCCATAATGACAAGGCTAACATCCATTAGAGTAACATAAATCTCAACAACAAACAACCTTCAATAATGAGAAGGATACCATCCATTGGAGTAACAAAAATCTTGACAATAGACTACCTTCCATAATGACAAGGCTGCCATCCATTGGAGTAACAAGAATATGAACAATAGACTACCTTCCATAGTGACAAGGCTTCCATGCATTGGAGTAACAAAAATATATACAATAGACTACGTTCCATAATGACAAGGCTACCATCCCTTATAGTAACCGAAATATCGACAACAGACTACCTTCCATAATGAGAAGGCTACCATCCATTGTAGTAACAAAAATCTCGACAACGGACTACCTTCCATAATGACAAGGCTACCATCCATTAGAGTAACAAAAATCTCGACAATAGACAACCTTCCATAATGACAAGGCTACCATCCATTTGAGTAACAAATATCTCGACAATAGACTACCTTCCATAATGACAAGGCTACCATCCATTAGAGTAACAAAAATCTAGACAATAGACTACCTTCCATAATGACAAGGCTACCTTCCATTGGAGTAACAAAAATATGAACAACAGACTACCTTCCATAGTGACAAGGCTACCATCCATTGGAGTGACAGAAATCACAAAAACAGACTACCTTCCATAATGACAAGGCTAACATCCATTAGAGTAACATAAATCTCAACAACAAACAACCTTCCATAATGAGAAGGATACCATCCATTGGAGTAACAAAAATCTTGACAATAGACTACCTTCCATAGTGACAAGGCTGCCATCCATTGGAGTAACAAAAATATGAACAATAGACTACCTTCCATAGTGACAAGGCTTCCATGCATTGGAGTAACAAAAATATATACAATAGACTACGTTCCATAATGACAAGGCTACCATCCCTTATAGTAACCGAAATATCGACAACAGACTACCTTCGATAATGAGAAGGCTACCATCCATTGTAGTAACAAAAATCTCGAAAACGGACTACCTTCTATAATGACAAGGATACCATCTATTGGAATAACAAAAATCTCGAGAATAGACAACCTTCCATAATGACAAGGCTACCATCCATTGTAGTAACAAAAATCTCGAAAACCGACTACCTTCCATAATAACAAGGCTACCATCCATTAGAGTAACAAAAATCTCGACAATAGACTACCTTCCATAATGACAAGGCTACCTTCCATTTGAGTAACAAAAATATGAACAACAGACTACCTTCCATAGTAACAAGGATACCATCAATTGGAGTGACAAAAATCACCACGACAGACTACCTTCCATAATTACAAGGCTAGCATCCATTGGAGTAACAAAAATCTCGACAACAAACTACCTTCCATAATGACAAGGCTACCATCCATTGGAGTAACAAAAATCTCTATGATAGACTACCTACCATAATGACAAGGCTACCATCCATTAGAGTAACAAAAATCTCGATAATAGACTACCTTCCATAATGACAAGGCTACAATCCATTGGAGTAACAAAAATATCGACAACAAACTACCTTCCATAATGACAAGGCTACCATCCATTGGAATAACAAAAATCTCGACAACAAACTACCTTTCAAAATGACAAGGCTACCATCCATTGGAGTAACAAAAACATCGACAATAGACTATGTTCAATAATGACAAGGCTACAATCCATTGGAATAACAAAATTCTCGACAACATACTACCTCCCATAATGAAAAGGATACCATCCATTGGAGTAACAAAAATCTCGGCAACAGACTACCTTCCATAATGACAAGGCTACCATCTATTGGAATAACAAATATCTCGAGAACAGACTACCTTCCATAATGACAAGGCTACCATCCAATGGAAAAACAAAAATCTCGACAACAAACTACCTTCCATAATGATAAGTGTACCATCCATTGGAGTAACAAAAATCTCGATAACAGACTACCTTCCATAATGACAAGCATACCAACTATTGGAATAACAAAAATCTCGAGAATAGACTACCTTCCATAATGACCAGGCTACCATACATTATAGTAACAAAAATCTCGACAATAGACTACCTTCCATAATAACAAGGCTACCATCCATTAGAGTATCAAAAATCTCGACAACAGACAACCTTCCATAATGACAAGGCTACCATCCATTGGAGTAAAGAAAATCTCGACAATAGACTACCTTCCATAATGACAAGGCTACCTTCCATTGGAGTAACAAAAATATGAACAACAAACTACCTTCCATAGTGACAAGGCTACCATCCATTGGAGTTATAGAAATCACAAAGAAAAACTATCTTCCATAATGACAAGGCTAGCATCCATTGGAGTAACAAAAATCTAGACAATAGACTACCTTCCATAATGACAAGGCTACCTTCCATTGGAGTAACAAAAATATGAACAACATACTACCTTCCATAGTGACAAGGCTACCATCCATTGGAGTGACAGAAATCACAAAAACAGACTACCTTCCATAATGACAAGGCTAACATCCATTAGAGTAACATAAATCTCAACAACAAACAACCTTCAATAATGAGAAGGATACCATCCATTGGAGTAACAAAAATCTTGACAATAGACTACCTTCCATAATGACAAGGCTGCCATCCATTGGAGTAACAAGAATATGAACAATAGACTACCTTCCATAGTGACAAGGCTTCCATGCATTGGAGTAACAAAAATATATACAATAGACTACGTTCCATAATGACAAGGCTACCATCCCTTATAGTAACCGAAATATCGACAACAGACTACCTTCCATAATGAGAAGGCTACCATCCATTGTAGTAACAAAAATCTCGACAACGGACTACCTTCCATAATGACAAGGCTACCATCCATTAGAGTAACAAAAATCTCGACAATAGACAACCTTCCATAATGACAAGGCTACCATCCATTTGAGTAACAAATATCTCGACAATAGACTACCTTCCATAATGACAAGGCTACCATCCATTAGAGTAACAAAAATCTAGACAATAGACTACCTTCCATAATGACAAGGCTACCTTCCATTGGAGTAACAAAAATATGAACAACAGACTACCTTCCATAGTGACAAGGCTACCATCCATTGGAGTGACAGAAATCACAAAAACAGACTACCTTCCATAATGACAAGGCTAACATCCATTAGAGTAACATAAATCTCAACAACAAACAACCTTCCATAATGAGAAGGATACCATCCATTGGAGTAACAAAAATCTTGACAATAGACTACCTTCCATAGTGACAAGGCTGCCATCCATTGGAGTAACAAAAATATGAACAATAGACTACCTTCCATAGTGACAAGGCTTCCATGCATTGGAGTAACAAAAATATATACAATAGACTACGTTCCATAATGACAAGGCTACCATCCCTTATAGTAACCGAAATATCGACAACAGACTACCTTCGATAATGAGAAGGCTACCATCCATTGTAGTAACAAAAATCTCGAAAACGGACTACCTTCTATAATGACAAGGATACCATCTATTGGAATAACAAAAATCTCGAGAATAGACAACCTTCCATAATGACAAGGCTACCATCCATTGTAGTAACAAAAATCTCGAAAACCGACTACCTTCCATAATAACAAGGCTACCATCCATTAGAGTAACAAAAATCTCGACAATAGACTACCTTCCATAATGACAAGGCTACCTTCCATTTGAGTAACAAAAATATGAACAACAGACTACCTTCCATAGTAACAAGGATACCATCAATTGGAGTGACAAAAATCACCACGACAGACTACCTTCCATAATTACAAGGCTAGCATCCATTGGAGTAACAAAAATCTCGACAACAAACTACCTTCCATAATGACAAGGCTACCATCCATTGGAGTAACAAAAATCTCTATGATAGACTACCTACCATAATGACAAGGCTACCATCCATTAGAGTAACAAAAATCTCGATAATAGACTACCTTCCATAATGACAAGGCTACAATCCATTGGAGTAACAAAAATATCGACAACAAACTACCTTCCATAATGACAAGGCTACCATCCATTGGAATAACAAAAATCTCGACAACAAACTACCTTTCAAAATGACAAGGCTACCATCCATTGGAGTAACAAAAACATCGACAATAGACTATGTTCAATAATGACAAGGCTACAATCCATTGGAATAACAAAATTCTCGACAACATACTACCTCCCATAATGAAAAGGATACCATCCATTGGAGTAACAAAAATCTCGGCAACAGACTACCTTCCATAATGACAAGGCTACCATCTATTGGAATAACAAATATCTCGAGAACAGACTACCTTCCATAATGACAAGGCTACCATCCAATGGAAAAACAAAAATCTCGACAACAAACTACCTTCCATAATGATAAGTGTACCATCCATTGGAGTAACAAAAATCTCGATAACAGACTACCTTCCATAATGACAAGCATACCAACTATTGGAATAACAAAAATCTCGAGAATAGACTACCTTCCATAATGACCAGGCTACCATACATTATAGTAACAAAAATCTCGACAATAGACTACCTTCCATAATAACAAGGCTACCATCCATTAGAGTATCAAAAATCTCGACAACAGACAACCTTCCATAATGACAAGGCTACCATCCATTGGAGTAAAGAAAATCTCGACAATAGACTACCTTCCATAATGACAAGGCTACCTTCCATTGGAGTAACAAAAATATGAACAACAAACTACCTTCCATAGTGACAAGGCTACCATCCATTGGAGTTATAGAAATCACAAAGAAAAACTATCTTCCATAATGACAAGGCTAGCATCCATTGGAGTAACAAAAATCTAGACAATAGACTACCTTCCATAATGACAAGGCTACCTTCCATTGGAGTAACAAAAATATGAACAACATACTACCTTCCATAGTGACAAGGCTACCATCCATTGGAGTGACAGAAATCACAAAAACAGACTACCTTCCATAATGACAAGGCTAACATCCATTAGAGTAACATAAATCTCAACAACAAACAACCTTCAATAATGAGAAGGATACCATCCATTGGAGTAACAAAAATCTTGACAATAGACTACCTTCCATAATGACAAGGCTGCCATCCATTGGAGTAACAAGAATATGAACAATAGACTACCTTCCATAGTGACAAGGCTTCCATGCATTGGAGTAACAAAAATATATACAATAGACTACGTTCCATAATGACAAGGCTACCATCCCTTATAGTAACCGAAATATCGACAACAGACTACCTTCCATAATGAGAAGGCTACCATCCATTGTAGTAACAAAAATCTCGACAACGGACTACCTTCCATAATGACAAGGCTACCATCCATTAGAGTAACAAAAATCTCGACAATAGACAACCTTCCATAATGACAAGGCTACCATCCATTTGAGTAACAAATATCTCGACAATAGACTACCTTCCATAATGACAAGGCTACCATCCATTAGAGTAACAAAAATCTAGACAATAGACTACCTTCCATAATGACAAGGCTACCTTCCATTGGAGTAACAAAAATATGAACAACAGACTACCTTCCATAGTGACAAGGCTACCATCCATTGGAGTGACAGAAATCACAAAAACAGACTACCTTCCATAATGACAAGGCTAACATCCATTAGAGTAACATAAATCTCAACAACAAACAACCTTCCATAATGAGAAGGATACCATCCATTGGAGTAACAAAAATCTTGACAATAGACTACCTTCCATAGTGACAAGGCTGCCATCCATTGGAGTAACAAAAATATGAACAATAGACTACCTTCCATAGTGACAAGGCTTCCATGCATTGGAGTAACAAAAATATATACAATAGACTACGTTCCATAATGACAAGGCTACCATCCCTTATAGTAACCGAAATATCGACAACAGACTACCTTCGATAATGAGAAGGCTACCATCCATTGTAGTAACAAAAATCTCGAAAACGGACTACCTTCTATAATGACAAGGATACCATCTATTGGAATAACAAAAATCTCGAGAATAGACAACCTTCCATAATGACAAGGCTACCATCCATTGTAGTAACAAAAATCTCGAAAACCGACTACCTTCCATAATAACAAGGCTACCATCCATTAGAGTAACAAAAATCTCGACAATAGACTACCTTCCATAATGACAAGGCTACCTTCCATTTGAGTAACAAAAATATGAACAACAGACTACCTTCCATAGTAACAAGGATACCATCAATTGGAGTGACAAAAATCACCACGACAGACTACCTTCCATAATTACAAGGCTAGCATCCATTGGAGTAACAAAAATCTCGACAACAAACTACCTTCCATAATGACAAGGCTACCATCCATTGGAGTAACAAAAATCTCTATGATAGACTACCTACCATAATGACAAGGCTACCATCCATTAGAGTAACAAAAATCTCGATAATAGACTACCTTCCATAATGACAAGGCTACAATCCATTGGAGTAACAAAAATATCGACAACAAACTACCTTCCATAATGACAAGGCTACCATCCATTGGAATAACAAAAATCTCGACAACAAACTACCTTTCAAAATGATAAGGCTACCATCCATTGGAGTAACAAAAACGTCGACAACAGACTTTGTTCCATAATGACAAGGCTACAATCCATTGGAGTAACAAAATTCTCGACAACATACTACCTCCCATAATGAAAAGGATACCATACATTGGAGTAACAAAAATCTCGATAACAGACTACCTTCCATAATGACAAGCATACCAACTATTGGAATAACAAAAATCTCGAGAATAGACTACCTTCCATAATGACTAGGCTACCATACATTATAGTAACAAAAATCTCGACAATAGACTACCTTCCATAATAACAAGGCTACCATCCATTAGAGTATCAAAAATCTCGACAACAGACAACCTTCCATAATGACAAGGCTACCATCCATTGGAGTAAAGAAAATCTCGACAATAGACTACCTTCCATAATGATAAGGCTACCTTCCATTGGAGTAACAAAAATATGAAAAACAAACTACCTTCCATAGTGACAAGGCTACCATCCATTGGAGTTATAGAAATCACAAAGACAAACTATCTTCCATAATGACAAGGCTAGCATCCATTGGAGTAACAAAAATATCGACAACAAACTACCTTCCATAATGAAAAGGCTACCATCTATTGGAATAACAAATATCTTGAGAACAGACTACCTTCCATAATGACATGGCTACAATCCAATGGAATGACAAAAATCTCGAAAACATTCTACCTTCCATAATGATAAGTCTACCATCCATTGGATTAACAAAAATCTCGACAACAAACTAACTTCTATAATGACAAGGCTACCATCCATTGAAGTAACAAAAATATCGACTACGGACTACCTTCCATAATGACAAGGCTACCATTCATTGGAAAAACAAAAATATCGACAACAAACTACCTTCCATAATGACAAGGCTACCATCCATTGGAGTAACAAAATTGTCGACAACAAACTATGTTCTATAATGACAAGCCTACAATCCATTGGAGTAACAAAATTCTCGACAACAGACTACCTTCCATAATGACAAGGATACCATCCATTGGAGTAACAAAAATCTCGGCAACAAACTACCTTCCATAATGACAAGGCTACCATCTATGTGAATAACAAAATTCTTGAGAACAAACTACCTTCCATAATGACAAGGCTACCATCCAATGGAATGACAAAAATCCCGACAACATTCTACCTTCCATAATGATAAGTCTACCATCCATTGGAGTAACAAAAATCTCGACAATAGACTACCTTCCATAATGACAATGCTACCATCCATTGGAATAACAAAAATCTCGACAACAAACTACCTTCCATAATGACAAGGCCACCATCCATTGGATTTACAGAAATCACAACGAAAGACTACCTTCCATAATGACAAGGCTACCATCCATTGGAGTAACAAAAATATCGACAATAGACTACCTTCCATAATGACAAGGATACCATCCATTGGAGTAACAAAAATCTCGAAAACAGACTACCTTCCATAATGAAAAGGCTACCATCCATTAGAGTAACATAAATCTCGACAATAGACAACCTTCCATAATGAGAAGGATACCATCCATTAGAATAACAAAAATCTAGACAATAGACTACCTTCCATAATGACAAGGCTACCATCCATTGGAGTAACAAAAATACGAACAATATACTACTTTCCATAGTGACAAGGCTACCATGCATTGGAGTAACAAAAATATGAACAATAGACTACCTGCCATAGTGACAAGGCTTCCATGCATTGGAGTAACAAAAATATATATAATAGACTACGTTCCATAATGACAAGCCTACCATCCATTGTAGTAACAAAAATCTCGACAACGGACTACCTTTCATAATGAAAAGGATACCATCTATTGGAATAACAAAAATCTCGAGAACTGACAACCTTCCATAATGACAAGGCTACCATCCATTGTAGTAACAAAATCTCCAAAACCGACTACCTTCCATAATAACAAGGCTACCATCCATTAGAGTAACAAAAATCTCGACAATAGACTACCTTCCATAATGACAAGGCTACCTTCCATTTGAGTAACAAAAATATAAACAACAGACTACCTTCCATAGTAACAAGGATACCATCAATTGGAGTGACAGAAATCACCACGACAGACTACCTTCTATAATTACAAGGCTAGCATCCATTGGAGTAACAAAAATCTCGACAACAAACTACCTTCCATAATGAGCTACCATCCATTGGAGTAACAAAAATCTCTATGATAGACTACCTTCCATAATGACAAGGCTACCATCCATTAGAGTAACAAAAATCTCGATAATAGACTACCTTCCATAATGACAAGGCTACAATCCATTGGAGTAACAAAAATATCGACAACAAACTACCTTCCATAATGACAAGGCTACCATCCATTGAAATAACAAAAATCTCGACAACAAACTACCTTTCAAAATGATAAGGCTACCATCCATTGGAGTAACAAAAACGTCGACAACAGACTATCTTCCATAATGACAAGGCTACAATCCATTGGAGTAACAAAATTCTCGACAACATACTACCTCCCATAATGAAAAGGATACCATCCATTGGAGTAACAAAAATCTCGGTAACAGACTACCTTCCATAATGACAAGGCTACCATCTATTGGAATAACAAATATCTCGAGAACAGACTACCTTCCATAATGACAAGGCTACCATCCAATGGAAAAACAAAAATCTCGACAACAAACTACCTTCCATAATGACAAGTGTACCATCCATTGGAGTAACAAAAATCTCGATAACAGACTACCTTCCATAATGACAAGCATACCAACTATTGGAATAACAAAAATCTCGAGAATAGACTACCTTCCATAATGACCAGGCTACCATACATTATAGTAACAAAAATCTCGACAATAGACTACCTTCCATAATAACAAGGCTACCATCCATTAGAGTATCAAAAATCTCGACAACAGACAACCTTCCATAATGACAAGGCTACCATCCATTGGAGTAAAGAAAATCTCGACAATAGACTACCTTCCATAATGACAAGGCTACCTTCCATTGGAGTAACAAAAATATGAAAAACAAACTACCTTCCATAGTGACAAGGCTACCATCCATTGGAGTTATAGAAATCACAAAGACAAACTATCTTCCATAATGACAAGGCTAGCATCCATTGGAGTAACAAAAATCTCGACAACAAACTACCTTCCATAATGAAAAGGCTACCATCTATTGGAATAACAAATATCTTGAGAACAGACTACCTTCCATAATGACATGGCTACAATCCAATGGAATGACAAAAATCTCGAAAACATTCTACCTTCCATAATAATAAGTCTACCATCCATTGGATTAACAAAAATCTCGACAACAAACTAACTTCTATAATGACAAGGCTACCATCCATTGAAGTAACAAAAATATCGACTACGGACTACCTTCCATAATGACAAGGCTACCATTCATTGGAAAAACAAAAATATCGACAACAAACTACCTTCCATAATGACAAGGCTACCATCCATTGGAGTAACAAAATTATCGACAACAAACTATGTTCTATAATGACAAGCCTACAATCCATTGGAGTAACAAAAATCTCGACAATAGACTACCTTCCATAATGACAAGGCTACCTTCCACTGGAGTAACAAAAATATGAACAACAAACTACCTTCCATAGTGACAAGGCTACCATCCATTGGAGTTATAGAAATCACAAAGACAGACTATCTTCCATAATGACAAGGCTAGCATCCATTGGAGTAACAAAAATCTCGACAACAAACTACCTTCCATAATGACAAGGCTACCATCTATTGGATTAACAAATATCTCGAGAACAGACTACCTTCCATAATGACATGGCTACAATACAATGGAATGACAAAAATCTCGAAAACATTCTACCTTCAATAATGATAAGTCTACCATCCATTGGATTAACAAAAATCTCGACAACAAACTAACTTCTATAATGACAAGGCTACCATCCATTGAAGTAACAAAAATATCGACTACGGACTACCTTCCATAAATACAAGGCTACCATTCATTGGAATACCAAAAATATCGACAACAAACTACCTTCCATAATGACAAGGCTACCATCCATTGGAGTAACAAAATTATCGACAACAAACTATGTTCTATAATGACAAGTCTACAATCCATTGGAGTAACAAAATTATCGACAACAGACTACCTTCCATAATGACAAGGATACCATCCATTGGAGTAACAAAAATCTCGAAAACAGACTACCTTCCATAATGACAAGGCTACCATCCATTAGAGTAACATAAATCTCGACAACAGACAACCTTCCATAATGAGAAGGATACCATCCATTGGAATAACAAAAATCTAGACAATAGACTACCTTCCATTATGACAAGGCTACCATCCATTGGAGTAACAAAAATACGAACAATAGACTACTTTCCATTGTGACAAGGCTACCATGCATTGGAGTAACAAAAATATATACAATAGACTATGTTCCATAATGACAAGGCTACCATCCCTTGTAGTAACCGAAATATCGACAACAGACTACCTTCGATAATGATAAGGCTACCATCCATTGTAGTAACAAAAATCTCGACAGCGGACTACCTTCCATAATGACAAGGATACCATCTATTGGAATAACAAAAATCTCGAGAACAGACAACCTTCCATAATGACAAGGCTACCATCCATTGTAGTAACAAAAATATCGAAAACCGACTACCTTCCATAATAACAAGGCTACCATCCATTAGAGTAACAAAAATCTTGACAATAGACTACCTTCCATAATGACAAGGCTACCTTCCATTGGAGTAACAAAAATATGAACAACAGACTACCTTCCATAGTGACAAGGCTACCATCCATTGGAGTGACAGAAATAACCACGACAGTCTACCTTCCATAATTATCAGGCTAGCATCCATTGGAGTAACAAAAATCTCGAAAACAAACTACCTTCCATAATGACAAGGCTACCATCCATTGGAGTAACAAAAATCTCTACGATAGACTACCTTCCATAATGATAAGGCTTCCATCCATTAGAGTAACAAAAATCTCCATAATAGACTACCTTCCATAATGACAAGGCTACCATCCATTGGAATAACAAAAATCTCGACAACAAACTACCTTCCATAATGACAAGGCTACCATCTATTGGAATAAAAAATATCTCGACAACATACTACCTCCCATAATGACAAGGCTACAATCCAATGGAATGACAAAAATCTCGAAAAGATTCTACCTTCCATAATGATAAGTCTACCATCCATTGGAGTAACAAAAATCTCGATAACATACTACCTTCCATAATGACAAGCATACCATCTATTGGAAAAACAAAAATCTCGAGAATAGACTACCTTCCGTAATGACAAGGCTACCATACATTATAGTAACAAGAATATCGACAATAGACTACCTTCCATAATAACAAGGCTACCATCCATTAGAGTAACAAAAATCTCGACAACAGACAACCTTCCATAATGACAAGGCTACCATCCATTGGAGTAACAAAAATCTCGACAATAGACTACCTTCCATAATGACAAGGCTACCTTCCATTGGAGTAACAAAAATATGAACAACAAACTACCTTCCATAGTGACAAGGCTACCATCCGTTGGAGTTATAGAAATCACAAAGACAGACTATCTTCCATAATGACAAGGCTAGCATCCATTGGAGTAACAAAAATCTCGACAACAAACTACCTTCCATAATGACAAGGCTACCATCTATTGGATTAACAAATATCTCGAGAACAGACTACCTTCCATAATGACATGGCTACAATACAATGGAATGACAAAAATCTCGAAAACATTCTACCTTCAATAATGATAAGTCTACCATCCATTGGATTAACAAAAATCTCGACAACAAACTAACTTCTATAATGACAAGGCTACCATCCATTGAAGTAACAAAAATATCGACTACGGACTACCTTCCATAAATACAAGGCTACCATTCATTGGAATACCAAAAATATCGACAACAAACTACCTTCCATAATGACAAGGCTACCATCCATTGGAGTAACAAAATTATCGACAACAAACTATGTTATATAATGACAAGTCTACAATCCATTGGAGTAACAAAATTATCGACAACAGACTACCTTCCATAATGACAAGGATACCATCCATTGGAGTAACAAAAATCTCGGCAACAAACTACCTTCCATAATGACAAGGATACCATCCATTGGAATAACAAAAATCCCGACAACATTCTACCTTCCATAATGATAAGTCTACCATCCATTGGAGTAACAAAAATCTCGACAATAGACTACCTTCCATAATGACAATGCTACCATCCATTGTAATAACAAAAATCTCGACAACAAACTACCATCCATAATGACAAGGCTACCATCCATTGGATTGACAGAAATCACAACGAAAGACTACCTTCCATAACGACAAGGCTACCATCAATTGGAGTAACAAAAATATCGACAATAGACTACCTTCCATAATGACAAGGATACCATCCATTGGAGTAACAAAAATCTCGAAAACAGACTACCTTCCATAATGACAAGGCTACCATCCATTAGAGTAACATAAATCTCGACAACAGACAACCTTCCATAATGAGAAGGATACCATCCATTGGAATAACAAAAATCTAGACAATAGACTACCTTCCATTATGACAAGGCTACCATCCATTGGAGTAACAAAAATACGAACAATAGACTACTTTCCATAGTGACAAGGCTACCATGCATTGGAGTAACAAAAATATATACAATAGACTATGTTCCATAATGACAAGGCTACCATCCCTTGTAGTAACCGAAATATCGACAACAGACTACCTTCGATAATGATAAGGCTACCATCCATTGTCGTAACAAAAATCTCGACAGCGGACTACCTTCCATAATGACAAGGATACCATCTATTGGAATAACAAAAATCTCGAGAACAGACAACCTTCCATAATGACAAGGCTACCATCCATTGTAGTAACAAAAATCTCGAAAACTGACTACCTTCCATAATAACAAGGCTACCATCCATTAGAGTAACAAAAATCTTGACAATAGACTACCTTCCATAATGACAAGGCTACCTTCCATTGGAGTAACAAAAATATGAACAACAGACTACCTTCCATAGTGACAAGGCTACCATCCATTGGAGTGACAGAAATAACCACGACAGTCTACCTTCCATAATTATCAGGCTAGCATCCATTGGAGTAACAAAAATCTCGAAAACAAACTACCTTCCATAATGACAAGGCTACCATCCATTGGAGTAACAAAAATCTCTACGATAGACTACCTTCCATAATGATAAGGCTACCATCCATTAGAGTAACAAAAATCTCCATAATAGACTACCTTCCATAATGACAAGGCTACCATCCATTGGAATAACAAAAATCTCGACAACAAACTACCTTCCATAATGACAAGGCTACCATCTATTGGAATAAAAAATATCTCGACAACATACTACCTCCCATAATGACAAGGCTACCATCCATTGGAGTAACAAAAATCTCGACAATAGACTACCTTCCATAATGACATGGCTACCTTCCATTGGAGTAACAAAAATCTCGATAACATACTACCTTCCATAATGACAAGCATACCATCTATTTGAAAAACAAAAATCTCGAGAATAGACTACCTTCCGTAATGACAAGGCTACCATACATTATAGTAACAAAAATCTCGACAATAGACTACCTTCCAAAATAACAAGGCTACCATCCATTAGAGTAACAAAAATCTCGACAACAGACAACCTTCCATAATGACAAGGCTACCATCCATTGGAGTAACAAAAATCCCGACAATAGACTACCTTCCATAATGACAAGGCTACCTGCCATTGGAGTAACAAAAATATGAACAACAAACTACCTTCCATAGTGACAAGGCTACCATCCATTGGAGTTATAGAAATCACAAAGACAGACTATCTTCCATAATGACAAGGCTTGCATCCATTGGAGTAACAAAAATCTCGACAACAAACTACCTTCCATAATGACAAGGCTACCATCTATTGGATTAACAAATATCTCGAGAACAGACTACCTTCCATAATGACATGGCTACAATACAATGGAATGACAAAAATCTCGAAAACATTCTACCTTCAATAATGATAAGTCTACCATCCATTGGATTAACAAAAATCTCGACAACAAACTAACTTCTATAATGACAAGGCTACCATCCATTGAAGTAACAAAAATATCGACTACGGACTACCTTCCATAAATACAAGGCTACCATTCATTGGAATACCAAAAATATCGACAACAAACTACCTTCCATAATGACAAGGCTACCATCCATTGGAGTAAAAAAATTATCGACAACAAACTATGTTCTATAATGACAAGCCTACAATCCATTGGAGTAACAAAATTATCAACAACAGACTACCTTCCATAATGACAAGGATTCCATCCATTGGAGTAACAAAAATCTCGGCAACAAACTACCTTCCATAATGACAAGGATACCATCCATTGGAATAATAAAAATCCCGACAACATTCTACCTTCCATAATGATAAGTCTACCATCCATTGGAGTAACAAAAATCTCGACAATAGACTACCTTCCATAATGACAATGCTACCATCCATTGGAATAACAAAAATCTCGACAACAAACTACCATCCATAATGACAAGGCTACCATCCATTGGATTGACAGAAATCACAACGAAAGACTACCTTCCATAACGACAAGGCTACCATCCATTGGAGTAACAAAAATATCGACAATAGACTACCTTCCATAATGACAAGGATACCATCCATTGGAGTAACAAAAATCTCGAAAACAGACTACCTTCCATAATGACAAGGCTACCATCCATTAGAGTAACATAAATCTCGACAACAGTAAACCTTCCATAATGAGAAGGATACCATCCATTGGAATAACAAAAATCTAGACAATAGACTACCTTCCATTATGACAAGGCTACCATCCATTGGAGTAACAAAAATATGAACAATAGACTACTTTCCATAGTGACAAGGCTACCATGCATTGGAGTAACAAAAATATATACAATAGACTATGTTCCATAATGACAAGGCTACCATCCCTTGTAGTAACCGAAATATCGACAACAGACTACCTTCGATAATGATAAGGCTACCATCCATTGTAGTAACAAAAATCTCGACAGCGGACTACCTTCCATAATGACAAGGATACCATCTATTGGAATAACAAAAATCTCGAGAACAGACAACCTTCCATAATGACAAGGCTACAATCCATTGTAGTAACAAAAATCTCGAAAATCGACTACCTTCCATAATAACAAGGCTACCATCCATTAGAGTAACAAAAATCTTGACAATAGACTACCTTCCATAATGACAAGGCTACCTTCCATTGGAGTAACAAAAATATGAACAACAGACTACCTTCCATAGTGACAAGGCTACCATCCATTGGAGTGACAAAAATAACCACGACAGTCTACCTTCCATAATTATCAGGCTAGCATCCATTGGAGTAACAAAAATCTCGAAAACAAACTACCTTCCATAATGACAAGGCTACCATCCATTGGAGTAACAAAAATCTCTACGATAGACTACCTTCCATAATGATAAGGCTACCATCCATTAGAGTAACAAAAATCTCCATAATAGACTACCTTCCATAATGACAAGGCTACCATCCATTGGAATAACAAAAATCTCGACAACAAACTACCTTCCATAATGACAAGGCTACCATCTATTGGAATAAAAAATATCTCGACAACATACTACCTCCCATAATGACAAGGCTACAATCCAATGGAATGACAAAAATCTCGAAAACATTCTACCTTCCATAATGATAAGTCTACCATCCATTGGAGTAACAAAAATCTCGACAACAAACTAACTTCCATAAAGACAAGGCCTCCATCCATTGAAGTAACAGAAATATCGACTACGGACTACCTTCCATAATGACAAGGCTACCATTCATTGGAATAACAAAAATCTGGACAACAAACTACCTTCCATAATGACAAGGCTACCATCCATTGGAGTAACAAAATTATCGACACCAAACTATGTTCTATAATTACAAGGCTATAATCCATTGGAGTAACAAAATTATCGACAACAGACTACCTTCCATAATGACAAGGATACCATCCATTAGAGTAACAAAAATCTCGGCAACAGACTACCTTCCATAATGACAAGGCTACCATCTATGTGAATAACAAAAATCTCAAGAACAGACTACCTTCCATAATGACAAGGCTACCATCCAATGGATTGACAAAAATCTCGACAACATTCTACCTTCCATAATGATAAGTCTACCATCCATTAGAGTAACAAAAATCTCGCCAACAGACTACCTTCCATAATGACAATGCTACCATCCATTGGAATAACAAAAATCTCGACAACAAACTACCTTCCATAATGACAAGGCTACCATCCATTGGTGTGACAGAAATCACAACGGAAGACTACCTTCCATAATAACAAGGCTACCATCCATTAGAGTAACAAAAATCTCAAAAACAGACTACCTTCCATAATGACAAGGATACCATCCATTGGAGTAACAAAAATCTCGAAAACAGACTACCTTCCATAATGACAAGGCTACCATCCATTAGAGTAACATAAATCTCGACAACAGACAACCTTCCATAATGAGAAGGATACCATCCATTAGAATAAGAAAAATCTAGACAAAGGACTACCTTCCATAATGACAAAGCTACCATCCATTGGAGTAACAAAAATACGAACAATAGACTACCTTCCATAGTGACAAGGCTACCATGCATTGGAGTAACAAAAATATATACAATAGACTATGTTCCATAATGACAAGGCTACCATCCCTTGTAGTAACCGAAATATGGACAACAGACTACCATCGATAATGACAAGGCTACCATCCATTGTAGTAACAAAAATATCGACAACGGACTACCTTCCATAATGACAAGGATACCATCTATTGGAATAACAAAAACATAGAGAATAGACAACCTTCCATAATGACAAGGCTACCATCCATTGTAGTAACAAAAATCTCGAAAAACGACTACCTTCCATAATAACAAGGCTACCATCCATTAGAGTAACCAAAATCTCGACAATAGACTACCTTCCATAATGACAAGGCTACCTTCCATTGGAGTAACAAAAATATGAACAACAGACTACCTTCCATATTGACAAGGCTACCATCCATTGGAGTGACAGAAATCACCACGACAGACTACCTTCCATAATTACAAGGCTATCATACATTGGAGTAACAAAAATCTCGACAACAGACTACCTTCCATAATGACAAGGATATCATCCATTGCAGTAACAAAAATATTGACAACAGACTACCTTCCATAATGACAAGGCTACCATCCATTAGAGTAACAAAAATCTTGACAATAGACTACCTTCCATAATGAAAAGGCTACAATCCATTGGAGTAATAAAAATATCGACAACATATTACCTTCCATAATGACAAGGCTACCATCCATTGGAATAAAAAAAATCTCGACAACAAACTACCTTCCATAATGACAAGGCTACCATCCATTGGAGTAACAAAAACGTCGACAACAGACTATGTTCCATAATGACAAGGCTACAATCCATTGGAGTAACAAAATTCTCGACAACATACTACCTCCCATAATGACAAGGCTAACATCCATTGGAGTAACAAAAATCTCAGCAACAGACTACCTTCCATAATGACAAGGCTACCATCTATTGGAATAACAAATATCTCGAGAACAGACTACCTTCCATAATGACAAGGCTACCATCCAATGGAATAACAAAAATCTCGACAACAAACTACGTTCCATAATGATAAGTCTACCATCCATTAGAGTAACAAAAATCTCGATAACAGACTACCTTCCATAATGACAAGCATACCATCTATTGGAATAACAAAAATTTCGAGAATAGACTACCTTCCATAATGACAAGGCTAGCATACATTGTAGTACCAAAAATCTTGACAATAGACTACCTTCCATAATAACAAGGCTACCATCCATTAGAGTAACAAAAATCTCGAAAACAGACAACCTTCCATAATGACAAGGCTACCATCCATTGGAGTAACAAAAATCTCGACAATAGACTAACTTCCATAAAGACAAGGCTACCTTCCATTGGAGTAACAAAAATATGAACAACAAACTACCTTCCATGGTGACAAGGCTACCATCCATTGGAGTGATAGAAATCACAAAGACAGACTAGCTTCCATAATGACAAGGCTAGCATCCATTGGAGTAACAAATATCTCGAGAACAGACTACCTTCCGTAATGACAAGGCTACAATCCAATGGAATGACAAAAATCTCGAAAACATTCTACCTTCCATAATGATAAGCCTACCATCCATTGGAGTAACAAAAATCTCAACAACAAACTAACTTCCATAATGACAAGGCTACCATCCATTGAAGTAACAAAAGTATCTACTGTGGACTACCTTCCGTAATGACAAGGCTACCATTCATTGGAATATTCAAAATCTCGACAACAAACTACCTTCCATAATGACAAGGCTACCATCCATTGGAGTAACAAAATTATCGACAACAAACTATGTTCTATAATGACGAGGCTACAATCCATTGGAGTAACAAAATTCTCGACAACAGACTACCTTCTATAATGACAAGGATACCATCCATTAAAGTAACAAAAATCTCGGCAACAGACTACCTTCCATAATGACAAGGCTACCATCTATGTGAATAACAAAAATCTCTAGAACAGACTACCTTCCATAATGACAAGGCTACCATCCAATGGAATGACAAAA
This sequence comes from Vicia faba, assembly GCA_948472305.1. NCBI lineage: Eukaryota > Viridiplantae > Streptophyta > Magnoliopsida > Fabales > Fabaceae > Vicia > Vicia faba. The sequence goes on along the minus strand of OX451739.1, from coordinate 557,654,608 downwards.
ATCTCGACAACATTCTACCTTCCATAATGATAAGTCTACCATCCATTAAAGTAACAAAAATCTCCACAACAAACTACCTTCCATAATGACAATGCTACCATCCATTGGAATTACAAAAATCTCGACAACAAACTACCTTCCATAATGACAAGGCTACCATCCATTGGAGTGACATAAATCACAACGAAACACTACCTTCCATAATGACAAGGCTACGATCCATTGGAGTAACAAAAATATCGATAACAGACAACCTTCCATAATGAGAAGGATACCATTCATTGGAATAACAAAAATCTAGACAATAGACTACCTTCCATAATGACAAGGCTACCATCCATTGGAGTAACAAAAATACGAACAATAGACTACCTTCCATAGTGAAAAGGCTACCATGCATTGGAGTGACAAAAATATATACAATAGACTATGTTCCATAATGACAAGGCTACCATCCCTTGTAGTAACCGAAATATCGACAACAGATTACCTTCGATAATGACAAGGCTACCATCCATTGTAGTAACAAAAATCTCGACAACGAACTACCTTCCATAATGACAAGGATACCATCTATTGGAATAACAAAAATCTCGAGAACAGACAACCTTCCATTATGAGAAGGCTACCATCCATTCTAGTAACAAAAATCTTGAAAACCGACTACCTTCAATAATAACAAGGCTACCATCCATTAGAGTAACAAAAATCTCGACAATAGACTACCTTCCATAATGACAAGGCTACCTTCCATTGGAGTGACAGAAATATGAACAACAGACTACCTTCGATAGTGACAAGGCTACCATCCATTGGAGTGACAGAAATCACCACGACAAACTACCTTCCATTATTACAAGGCTACCTTCCATTGGAGTAACAAAAATCTCGACAACAAACTACCTTCCATAATGACAAGGCTACCATCCCTTGTAGTAACAGAAATATCGACAACAGACAACCTTCTGTAATGATAAGGCTACCATCCATTGGAGTAACAAAAATCTCGAGAACAGACTACCTTCCATAATGACAAGGCTACCATCCATTGGAGTAACAAAAATCTATATGATAGACTACCTTCCATAATGACAAGACTATCATCCATTAGAGTAACAAAAATCTCGACCATAGACTACCTTCCATAATGACAAGGCTACAATCCATTGGAGTAACAAAAATATCGACAAAAGACTACCTTCCATAATGACAAGGCTACCATCCATTGGAATAAAAAAAATCTCGACAACAAACTACCTTCCATAATGACAAGGCTACCATCCATTGGAGTAACAAAAACGTCGACAACAGACTATGTTCCATAATGACAAGGCTACAATCCATTGGAGTAACAAAATTCTCGACAACATACTACCTCCCATAATGACAAGGAAACCATCCATTGGAGTAACAAAAATCTCGGCAACAGATTACCTTCCATAATGACAAGGCTACCATTTATTGGAATAACAAATATCTCGGGAATAGACTACCTTCCATAATGACAAGGCTACCATCCAATGGAATAACAAAAATCTCGACAACAAACTACCTTCCATAATGATAAGTCTACCATCCGTTGGAGTAACAAAAATCTAGATAATAGACTACCTTCCATAATGACAAGCATACCATCTATTGCAATAACAAAAATCTCACGAATAGGCTACATTCCATAATTTCAAGGCTACCATACATTGTAGTAACAAAAATCTCGACAATATACTACCTTCCATAATAACAAGGCTATAATCCATTGGAGTAACAAAAATCTCGAGAACAGACCACCTTCCATAATGACAAGGCTACCATACATTGTAGTAACAAAAATCTCGACAACAGACTACCTTCCATAATAACAAGGCTACCATCCATTAGAGTAACAAAAATCTCCACAACAGACAACCTTCCATAATGACAAGGCTACCATCCATTGGAGTAACAAAAATCTCGACAATAGACTACCTTCCATAATGACAAAGCTACCTTCCATTGGAGTAACAAAAATATGAACAACAAACTACCTTCCATAGTGACAAGGCTACCATCCATTGGAGTGATAAAAATCACAAAGACAGACTATCTTCCATAATGACAATGCTACCATCCATTAGAGTAACAAAAATCTCGGCAACAGACTACCTTCCATAATGACAAGGCTACCATCTATGTGAATAACAAAAATCTCGAGAACAAACTACCTTCCATAATGACAAGTGTAAGTGTTTGGTTGTTGTCATGTTTTTTGGTAAAACCAGTTATGTGAATGTCATGACTGATGTCATAACATTCTGGGACACAAGGTACATTCTGCAGAAAAAGAATGTCATACAGGAGCTACTCAATATGAGTGTTTAGCTGATCATTATGCAATGATCATATTTATTGCATTCTCCCAAAATCAGTAAACAGGATTCTTGTTGTCATAACCAATGTTAAGACATCCTGTACTGAACTAACATTAATGCAGATTTGTTAATTCTGAGATTTTTCAGGAATCTGGTTTATTCAGTCCAGATCAGATTCTCACGTGGACTTAGGTTAACTTTGCTTAACCCTAATCTGGTTGATAAAGTCCTATGACCAAGTCTTGAGTTTAACCCTAATTAACCCTAGCTATTTTCGTGGAAGCCCTAACAGAAGAATAGTTGGCTATATATTCATCATGAAGACTGTTTGTGAAAGACACTTTTGGACCGAAGATCAATAAGGGACTGTATAGTTGTAACTACTGTAATCCAAGCAATTATCATTGTGATAAGTGACTTGGAGTAGGATTTGATTGTAAGGGTTGCGTATCACTAAAAGCTTTGAAGCACGAGTGTTTGTGTCACTTGATTAAAGCTTTGAAGCAAAGTCAAGTTAAGGTTGTGTATCACTCAAAGCTTTGAAGCACGAGTGTTTGTGTTACTTGATTAAAAGCTGTGAAGCAAAATCAAGTGTATGTTCTGAAGAGTGTCTTCATAATTTCATTAGTCAATTGTTTAGTATCACTGTTGTGATTGAGGGGGGGTGAGTAGGAACTCAGGTTTAAGTTGAACTTAGATTGAAGTTGCATTGGGTAGGTCTTAAGTGAAGGAAATAAACTGGTTGGTTTATTCCTGAATTAATATCTCTTATAGTGGATTTCCTCCCTGGCTTGATAGCCCCCCGAGTAGGTGTTGTTACACACTAAACTGGGTAAACAATTGACTGTGTTGTTTACTGTTTTAGTTTTACTGTCTTGAAGAGTGTCAGATACGGTCTCATAACATTCACTGTGAGGTTAAGTATCTGCAGCCAGAATTTCAAAAAGGCTACCATCCAATGGAATGACAAAAATCTCGACAACATTTTACCTTCCATAATGATAAGTATACCATCCATTGGAGTAACAAAAATCTCAACAATAGACTACCTTCCATAATGACAATGCTACCATCCACTGGAATAACAAAAATCTCTACAACAAACTACCTTCCATAATGACAAGGCTACCATCCATTGGAGCGACAAAAATCACAACGATAGACTACCTTCCATAATGACAAGGTTACCATCCATTGGAGTAACAAAGATCTCGACAACAGACTACCTTCCATAATGACAAGGCTACCATCCATTGTAGTAACAAAAATATGAAGAATAGACTACCTTCCATAGTGACAAGGCTACCATCCATTGGAGTAATAGAAATCACAACGAAAGACTACCTTCCATAATGACAAGGCTACCATCTATTGGAGTAACAATAATATCGACAACAGACTACCTTTCATAATGACAAGGATACCATCCATTGGTGTAACAAAAATCTCCAAAACAGACTACATTCCATAATGACAAGGCTACCATCCATTAGAGTAACATAAATCTCGACAACAGACAACCTTCCATAATGAGAATGATACCATCCATTTGAGTAACAAAAATCTCGACAATAGACTACCTTCCATAATGACAAGGCTACCATCCATTGGAGTAACAAAAATATTAACAATAGACTACCTTCCATAGTGACAAGGCTACCATGCATTGGAGTAACAAAAATATCTACAATAGACTACGTTCCATAATGACAAGGTTACCATCCCTTGTAGTAACTGAAATATCGACAACAGACTACCTTCCATAATGAAAAGGATACCATCTATTGGAATAACAAAAATCTCGAGAATAGACAACCTTCCATAATGACAAGGCTACCATCCATTGTAGTAACAAAAATCTCGACAACCAACTACCTTCCATAATAACAAGGCTACCATCCATTAGAGTAACAAAAATATAGACAATAGATTGCCTTCCATAATGACAAGGATACCTTCCATTGGAGTAACGAAAATATGAACAACAGACTACCTTCCATAGTGAAAAGGCTACCATCCATTGGAGTGACAGAAATCACAACCATAAACTACCTTCCATAATTACAAGGCTAGCATCCATTGGAGTAACAAAAATCTCGACAACAAACTACCTTTCATAATGACAAGGCTACCATCCATTGGAGTAACAAAAATCTCGACGATAGACTACCTTCCATAATGACAAGGCTACCATCCATTAGAGTAACAAAAATCTCGACAATAGACTAACTTCCATAATGACAAGGCTACAATCCATTGGAGTAAAAAAAATATCGACAACAGACTACCTTCCATAATGACAAGGCTACCATCCATTGGAATAACAAAAATCTCGGCAACAAACTACCTTCCATAATGACAAGGCTACCATCCATTGGAGTAACAAAAATGTCAACAACAGAGTATGTTCCATAATGACAAGGCTACAATCCATTGGAGTAACTAAATTTTCGACAACATAATACCTCCCATAATGACAAGGATACCATCCATTGGAGTAACAAAAATCTCGGCAACAGACTACCTTCCATAATGACAAGGCTACCATCTATTGGAATAACAAATATCTCCAGAACAGACTACCTTCCATAATGATAAGGCTACCATCCAATGGAATGACAAAAATCTCGAAAACATACTACCTTCTATAATGATAAGTCTACCATCCATTGGAGTAACAAAAATCTCGATAACAGACTACCTTCCATAATGACAAGCATACCATCTATTGGAATAACAAAAATCTCGGGAACAGACTACCTTACATAATGACAAGGCTACCATACATTGTAGTAACAAAAATCTCGACAATAGACTACCTTCCATAATAACAAGGATACCATCCATTAGAATAACAAAAATCTCGACAACAGACAACCTTCCATAATGACAAGGCTACCATCCATTGGAGAACTAAAAATCTCGACAATAGACTACCTTCCATAATGACAAGGTTACCTTCCATTGGAGTAACAAAAATATGAACAACAAACTACCTTCCATAGTGATAAGGCTACCATCCATTGGAGTTATAGAAATCACAAAGACAGACTATCTTCCATAATGGCAAGGCAAGCATCCATTGGAGTAATAAAAATCTCGACAACAAACTACCTTCCATAATGACAAGGCTACCATCTATTGGAATAAAAAATATCTCGAGAACAGACTACCTTCCATAATGACAAGGCTACCATCCAATGGAATGACAAAAATCTCGAAAACATTCTACCTTCCATAATGATAAGTCTACCATCCATTGGAGTAACAAAAATATCGACAACAAATTAACTTCCATAATGACAAGGCTACAATCCATTGAAGTAACAAAAATATCGACTACGGACTACCTTCCATAATGACAAGGCTACCATTCATTGGAATAACAAAAATCTCGACAACAAACTACCTTCCATAATGACAAGGCTACCATCCATTGGAGTAACAAAATTATCGACAACAAACTATGTTCTATAATGACAAGGCTACAATCCATTGGAGTAACAAAATTATCGACAACAAACTACCTTCCATAATGACAAGGCTACAATCTATGTGAATAACAAAAATCTCGAGAACAGACTACCTTCCATAATGACAATGCTACCATCCATTGGAATAACAAAAACATCGACAACAAACTACCTTCCATAATGACAAGGCTACCATCCATTGGAGCGACAAAAATCACAACGATAGACTACCTTCCATAATGACAAGGTTATCATCCATTGGAGTAACAAAGATCTCGACAACAGACTACCTTCCATAATGACAAGGCTACAATCCATTGGAGTAACAAAAATATGAAGAACAGACTACCTTCCATAGTGACAAGGCTACCATCCATTGGAGTGACAGAAATCACAATGAAATACTACCTTCCATAATGACAACGCTACCATCCATTGGAGTAACAAAAATATCGACAACAGTCTACCTTCCATAATGACAAGGATACCATCCATTGGAGTAACAAAAATACAGAAAACAGACTACCTTCCATAATGAAAAGGCTACCATCCATTAGAGTAACATAAATCTTGACAACAGACAACCTTCCATAATGAGAAGGATAACATCCATTGGAGATATAAAAATCTCGACAATAGACTACCTTCCATAATCACAAGGTTACCATACGTTGGAGTAACAAAAATATGAACAATAGACTACCTTTCATAATGACAAGGCTACCATGCATTGGAGTAACAAACATATGTACAATAGACTATGTTCCATAATGACAAGGCTACCATTCCTTGTAGTAACCAAAATATCGACAACAGACTACCTTCGATAATGACAAGGCTACAATCCATTGTAGTAACAATAATCTCGACAACGGACTACCTTTCATAATGACAAGGATACCATCTATTGGAATATCAAAAATCTTGAGAACAAACAACCTTCCATAATGACAAGGCTACCATCCATTGTAGTAACAAAAATCTCGACAACAGACTACCTTCCATAATAACAAGGCTACCATCCATTAGAGTAACAAAAATCTAGACAATAGACTACCTTCCATAATGACAAGGCTACCTTCCATCGAAGTAACAAAAATATGAACAACAGACTCCTTCCATAGTGACAAGGCTACAATCCAAGGGAGTGATAGAAATCACCACGACAGACTACCTACCATAATTACAAGGCTAGCATCCATTGGAGTAAAGAAAATCTCGACAACAAACTACCTTCCATAATGACAAGGCTACCATCCATTGAAGTAACAAAAATCTCGACGACTGACTACCTTCCACAATGACAAGTCTACCATCCATTGGAGTAATAAAAAATCGACAACAGACTATGTTCCATAATGACAAGGCTACAATCCATTGGAGTAACAAAATTCTCGACAACAGACTTCATTCGATAATGACAAGAATACCATCCATTGGAGTAACAAAAATCTCGGCCACAGACTACCTTCCATAATTACAAGGATACCATCTATTGGAATAAGAAAAATCTCGAGAACAAACTACATTCCATAATGACAAGGCTACCATCCAATGGAATGACAAAAATCTCTATAACATTCTACCTTCCATAATGATAAGGCTACCATCCATTGGAGTAATAAAAATCTCGACAACAGACTAACTTCCATAATGACAAGGATACCATCCATTGGAGTAACAAAAATCTAAAAAACAGACTACCTTACATAATGACAAGGCTACCATCTATGTGAATAACAAAAATATCGAGAACAGACTACCTTCCATAATGACAATGCTACCATCCATTGGAATAACAAAAATATGAAAAACAGACTACCTTCCATAGTGACAAGGCTACCATCCATTGGAGTGACAGAAATCACAACGAAAGACTACCTTCTATAATGACAAGGCTACCATCCGTTGGAGTAACAAAAATATCGACAACAGACTACCTACCATAATGACAAGGATACCATCCATTGGAGTAACAAAAATCTAAAAAATAGACTACCTTCCATAATGACAAGGCTACCATCCATTAAGTAACATAAATCTCGACAACAGACAACCTTCCATAATGAGACGGATACCATCCATTGGAGTAACAAAAATCTCGACAATAAACTACCTTCCATAATGACAAGGCTACCATCCATTGGAGTAACAAAAATATGAACAATAGACTACCTTCCATAATGACAAGGCTACCATCCCTTGTAGTAACCGAAATATCGACAACAGACTAACTTCGATAATAACAAGGCTACCATCCATTGTAGTAACAAAAATCTCGACAATAGACTACCTTCAATAATGACAAGGATACCATCTATTGGAATAACAAAAATCTCGAGAATAGACAAACATCCAAAATGACAAGACTACCATCCATTGTAGTAACAAAAATCTCGACAACAGACTACCATCCATAATAACAAGGCTACCATCCATTAGAGTAACAAAAATCTCGACAATAGACTACCTTCCATATTGACAAGGCTACCTTCCATTGGAGTAACAAAAATATGAACAACAGACTACCTTCCATAGTGACAAGGCTACCATCCATTGGAGTAACAGAAATAACCACGACAGACTACCTTCCATAATGACAAGGCTACCATCCAATGGAGTAACAAAAATCTCGATAACATTCTACCTTCCATAATGATAAGTCTACCATCCATTGGAGTAACAAAAATCTCAACAACAGACTACCTTCCATAATTACAAGTCTACCATCCATTGAAGTAACAAAAAATCGACAATAGAATACGTTCCATTATGACAAGGCTACCATCCATTGGAGAAACAAAATTCTCGACAACATACTACCTCCCATAATGACAAGGATACCATCCATTGGAGTAACAAAAATCTCGGCAACAGACTACCTTTCATAAAGACAAGGCTACCATTAATTGGAATAACAAAAATCTTGAGAATAAACTACATTCCATAATGACAAGGCTACGATCCAATGGAATGACAAAAATCTCGAAAACATTCTACCTTCCATAATGATAAGTCTACATTCCATTAGAGTAACAAAAATCTCGACAACAGACTACCTTCCATAATGCCAAGGCTACCATCCATTGGAGTAACAAAAATCTCGAAAACAGACTACCTTCCATAATGACAAGGCTACCATCCATTGGAGTAACAAAAACGTCGACAACAGACTATGTTCCATAATGACAAGACTACAATCCATTGGAGTAAAAAAATTCTCGACAACATACTACCTCCCATAATGACAAGGATACCATACATTGGAGTAACAAAAATCTCGACAACAGACTACCTTCCATAATGACAAGGCTACCATCCATTGGAGTAAGAAAATTATCAAAAACAAACTATATTCTATAATGACAAGGCTACAATCCATTGGAGTAACAAAATTCTCGACAGCAGACTACCTTCCATAATGACAAGGATACCATCCATTGGAGTAACAAAAATCTCGGCAACAAACTACCTTCGATACCGACAAGGCTACCATCTCTGTGAATAACAAAAACTCGAGAATAGACTAGCTTCCGTAATGACAAGGCTACCATCCAATGGAATGACAAAAATCTCGACAACATTCTACCTTCCATAATGATAAATCTACCATCCATTGTAGTAACAAAAATCTCGACAACAGACTACCATCCATAATAACAAGGCTACCATCCATTAGAGTAACAAAAATCTCGACAATAGACTGCCTTCCATATTGACAAGGCTACCTTCCATTGGAGTAAGAAAAATATGAACAACAGATTACCTTCCATAGTGACAAGGCTACCATCCATTGGAGTGACAAAAATCACCACGATAGACTACCTTCCATAATGACAAGGCTACCATCCAATGGAGTAACAAAAATCTCGATAACATTCTACCTTCCATAATGATAAGTCTACCATCCATTGGAGTAACAAAAATCTCGACAACAGACTACCTTCCACAATGACAAGTCTACCATCCATTGGAGTAACTAAAAATCGACAAAAAACTATGTTCCATAATGACAAGGCTACCATCCATTGGAGTAACAAAATTCTCGACAACATACTACCTCCCATAATGACAAGGATACCATCCATTGGAGTAACAAAAATCTCGGCAACAGACTACCTTTCATAAAGACAAGGCTACCATCTATTGGAATAACAAAAATCTCGAGAATATACTACATTCCATAATGACAAGGCTACGATCCAATGGAATGACAAAAATCTCGAAAACATTTTACCTTCCATAATGATAAGTCTACCATCCATTAGAGTAAAAAAAATCTCGACAATAGACTACTTTCCATAATGCCAAGGCTACCATTCATTGATATAACAAAAATATCGAAAATAGACTACCTTCCATAATGACAAGGCTACCATCCATTGGAGTAACAAAAACGTCGACAACAGACTATGTTCCATAATGACAAGACTACAATCCATTGGAGTAAAAAAATTCTCGACAACATACTACCTCCCATAATGATAAGGATACCATCCATTGGAGTAACAAAAATCTCGACAACAGACTACCTTCCGTAATGACAATGCTACCATCCATTGGAGTAAGAAAATTATCGACAACAAACTATATTCTATAATGACAAGGCTACAATCCATTGGAGTAACAAAATTCTCGACAACAGACTTCCTTCCATAATGACAAGGATACCATCCATTGGAGTAACAAAAATCTCGGCAACAGACTACCTTCCATAATGACAAGGCTACCATCTATGTGAATAACAAAAACTCGAGAACAGACTAGCTTCCATAATGACAAGGCTAGCATCCATTGGAATGACAAAAATCTCGACAACATTCTACCTTACATAATGATAAGTCTACCATCCATTGTAGTAACAAAAATCTCGACAACAGACTACCATCCATAATAATAAGGCTACCATCCATTAGAGTAACAAAAATCTCGGCAACAGACTACCTTCCATATTGACAAGGCTACCATCCATTGGAGAAACAAAAATCTCGAAAATAGACTACCTTCAATAATGACAAGGCTACCATCCATTGAAGTAACAAAAACGTCGACAACAGACTATGTTCCATAATGACAAGACTACAATCCATTGGAGTAAAAAAATTCTCGACAACATACTACCTCCAATAATGACAAGGATACCATCCATTGGAGTAACAAAAATCTCGACAACAGACTACCTTCCATAATGACAAGGCTACCAGCCATTGGAGTAAGAAAATTATCGACAACAAACTATATTCTATAATGACAAGGCTACAATCCATTGTAGTAACAAAATTCTCGACAACAGACTACCTTCCATAATGACAAGGATACCATCCATTGGAGTAACAAAAATCTCGGCAACAGACTACCTTCCATAATGACAAGGCTACCATCTATCTGAATAACAAAAACTCGAGAACAAACTAGCTTCCATAATGACAAGGCTACCATCCAATGGAATGACAAAAATCTCGACAACATTCTACCTTCCAGAATGATAAGTCTACCATCCATTGTAGTAACAAAAATCTCGACAACAGACTACCATCCATAATAACAAGGCTACCATCCATTAGAGTAACAAAAATCTCGACAATAGACTACCTTCCATATTGACAAGGCTACCTTCCATTGAAGTAACATAAATATGAACAACAGACTACCTTCCATAGTGACAAGGCTACCATCCATTGGAGTGACAAATATCACCACGACAGACTACCTTCCATAATGACAAGGCTACCATCCAATGGAGTTACAAAAATCTCGATAACATTCTACCTTCCATAATGATAAGTCTACCATCCATTGGAGTAACAAAAATCTCCACAACAGACTACCTTCCACAATGACAAGTCTACCATCCATTGGAGTAACAAAATTCTCGACAACAGACTACCTTCCATAATGACAAGGATACCATCCATTGGAGTAACAAAAATCTCGGCAACAGACTACCTTCCATAATGACAAGGCTACCATCTCTGTGAATAACAAAAACTCAAGAACAGACTAACTTCCATAATGACAAGGCTAGCATCCATTGGAATGACAAAAATCTCGACAACATTCTACCTTCCATAATGATAAGTCTACCATCCATTGTAGTAACAAAACTCTCGACAACACACTACCATCCATAATAACAAGGCTACCATCCATTAGAGTAACAAAAATCTCGGCAACAGACTACCTTCCATGTTGACAAGGCTACCATCCATTGGAGTAACATAAATCTCGAAAATAGACTACCTTCCATAATGACAAGGCTACTATCCATTGGAGTAACAAAAACATCGACAACAGACTATGTTCCATAATGACAAGAGTACAATCCATTGGAGTAAAAAAATTCTCGACAACATACTACCTCCAATAATGACAAGGATACCATCCATTGGAGTAACAAATATCTCGACAACAGACTACTTTCCATAATGACAAGGCTACCAGCCATTGGAGTAAGAAAATTATCGACAACAAACTATATTCTATGATGACAAGGCTACATTCCATTGTAGTAACAAAATTCTCGACAACAGACTACCTTCCATAATGACAAGGATACCATCCATTGGAGTAACAAAAATCTCGGCAACAGACTACCTTCCATAGTGACAAGGCTACCATCTATGTGAATAACAAAAACTCGAGAACAGACTAGCTTCCATAATGACAAGGCTACCATCCAATGGAATGACAAAAATCTCCACAACATTCTACCTTCCATAATGATAAGTCTACCATCCATTGTAGTAACAAAAATCTCGACAACAGACTACCATCCATAATAACAAGGCTACCATCCATTAGAGTAACAAAAATCTCGATAATAGACTACCTTCCATATTGACAAGGCTACCTTCCATTGGAGTAACATAAATATGAACAACAGACTACCTTCCATAGTGACAAGGCTACCATCCATTGGAGTGACAAATATCACCACGACAGACTACCTTCCATACTGACAAGGCTACCATCCAATGGAGTAACAAAAATCTCGATAACATTCTACCTTCCATAATGATAAGTCTACCATCCTTTGGAGTAACAAAAATCTCGACAACAGAGTACCTTCCACAATGACAAGTCTTCCATCCATTGGAGTAACAAAAAATCGACAACAGACTATGTTCCATAATGACAAGGCTACCATCCATTGGAGTAACAAAATTCTCGACAACATACTACCTCCCATAATGACAAGGATACCATCCATTGGAGTAACAAAAATCTCGGCAACAGACTACCTTTCATAAAGACAAGGCTACCATCTATTGGAATAACAAAAATCTCGAGAACAGACTACATTCCATAATGACAAGGCTACCATACAATGGAATGACAAAAATCTCAAAAACATTCTACCTTCCATAATGATAAGTCTACCATCCATTGGAGTAACAAAAATCTCGACAACAGACTACCTTCAATAATGACAAGGATACCATCTACTGGAATAACAAAAATCTCGAGAACAGACTGCCTTCCATAATGACAAGGCTACCATCCATTGTAGTAACCAAAATCTTGACAACAGACTACCTTCCATAATAACAAGGCTACCATCCATTAGAGTAACAAAAATCACGACAACAGACAACCTTCCATAATGACAAGGCTACCATCCATTAGAGTAACAAAAATCTCGACAATAGACTACCTTCCATAATGACAAGGCTACCTTCCATTGGAGTAACAAAAATATAAACAACAAACTACCTTCCATTGGAGTGACAGAAATCACCACGATAGACTACCTTCCATAATTACAAGGCTAGCATCCATTGGAGTAACAAAAATCTCGACGACAAACTACCTTCCATAATGACAAGGCTACCATCCCTTGAAGTAACAAAAATCTCGACGACAGACTACCTTCCACAATGACAAGTCTACCATCCATTGGAGTAACAAAAAATCGACAACAGACTATGTTCCCTAAAGACAAGGCTACAATCCATTGGAGTAACAAAATTCTCGACAACAGACTACTTTCCATAATGACAAGGATACCATCCATTGGAGTAACAAAAATCTAGGCCACAGACTACCTTCCATAATTGCCAGGCTACCATCTATTGGAATAAGAAAAATCTCGAGAACAGACTACATTCCATAATGACAAGGCTACCATCCAATGGAATTACAAAAATCTCGAAAATATTCTACCTTCCATAATGATAAGTCTACCATCCATTGGAGTAACTAAAATCTCGACAACAGACTACCTTCCATAATGACAAGGATACCATCTATTGGAATAACAAAAATCTCAAGAACAGACTACCTTCCATAATGACAAGGCTACCATCCATTGTAGTAACAAAAATCTTGACAACAGACTACCTTCCATAATAACAAGGCTACCATCCATTAGAGTAACAAAAATCTCGACAACAGACAACCTTCCATAATGACAAGGCTACCATCCATTAGAGTAACAAAAATCTCGACAATAGAGTACCTTCCATAATGACAAGGCTACCTTCCATTGGAGTAACAAAAATATGAACAACAAACTACCTTCCGTAGTGACAAGGCTACCATCCATTGGAGTGATATAAATAACAAAGACAAACTATCTTCCATAATGACAAGGCTAGCATCCATTGGACTAACAAAAATCTTGACACCAAACTACCTTCCATAATGACAAGGCTACCATCCATTGAAGTAACAAAAATCTTGACGACAAACTACCTTCCACAATGACAAGTCTACCATCCATTGGAGTAACAAAAAATCGACGACAGACTATGTTCCCTAATGACAAGGCTACAATTCATTGGAGAAACAAAATTCTCGACAACAGACTACCTTCCATAATGACAAGGATACCATCCATTGGAGTAACAAAAATCTCGGCCACAGACTACCTTCCATAATTACAAGGCTACCATCTATTGGAATAAGAAAAATCTCAAGAAAAGACTACATTCCATAATGACAAGGCTACCATCCAATGGAATGACAAAAATCTCGATAACATTCTGCCTTCCATAATGATAAGTCTACCATCCATTGGAGTAACAAAAATCTCGACAACAGACTACCTTCCATAATGACAAGGATACCATCCATTGGAGTAACAAAAATCTCAAAAATAGACTACTTTCCATAATGACAAGGCTACCATCCATTGGAGTAACAAAAACGTCGACAACAGACTATGTTCCATAATGACAAGACTACAATCCATTGGAGTAACAAAATTATCGACAACATACTACCTCCCATAATGACAAAGATACCATCCATTGGAGTAACAAAAATATCGGCCACAGACTACCTTCCATAATTACAAGGCTACCATCTATTGGAATAAGAAAAATCTCGAGAACAGACTACCTTCCATAATGACAAGGCTACCATCCATTGTAGTAACAAAAATCTTGACAACAAACTACCTTTCATAATAACAAGGCTACCATCCATTAGAGTAACAAAAATCTTGACAACAAACAACTTTCCATAATGACAAGGCTACCTTCCATTGGAGTAAAAAAATATGAACAGAAAACTACCTTCCATAGTGACAAGGCTACGATCCGTTGGAGTGATAGAAATCACAAAGACAGACTATCTTCCATAATAACAAGGCAAGCATCCATTGGAGTAACAAAGATCTCGACAACAGACTACCTTCCATAATGACAAGGCTACCATCCATTGGAGTAACAAAAATATGAAGAACAAACTAACTTCCATAGTGACAAGGCTACCATCCATTGGAGTGAGATAAATCACAAGGAAATACTACCTTCCATAATGACAAGGCTACCATCCATTGGAGAAACAAAAATATCGACAACAAACTAACTTCCATAATGACAAAGATACCATCCATTGGAGTAACAAAAATCTCGAAAACAGACTACCTTCCATAATGACAAGGCTACCATCCATTAGAGTAACATAAATCTCGACAACAGACAACCTTCCATAATGAGAAGGATACCATCAATTGGAGCAACAAAAATCTCGACAATAGACTACCTTCCATAATGACAAGGCTATCATCCATTGGAGTAACAAAAATATGAATAATAGACTACCTTCCATAGTGACAAGGCTACCATCCCTTGTAGTAAACGAAATATCGACAACAGACTACCTTCCATAATAACAAGGCTACCATCCATTAGAGTAACAAAAATCTCGACAATAGACTACCTTCCATAATGACAAGGCTACCTTCCATTGGAGTAAAAATATTATGAACAACAAACTACCTTCCATAGTGGCAAGGCTACCATCCATTGGAGTAACAAAAAATCGACAACAAACTATGTTCCATAATGACAAGGCTACAATCCATTGGAGTAACAAAATTCTCGACAACAGACTACCTTCCATAATGACAAGGATACCATCCATTGGAGTAACAAAAATCTCGGCCACAGACTACCTTCCATAATTACAAGGCTACCATCTATTGGAATAAGAAAAATCTCGAGAACATACTACATTCCATAATGACAAGGCTACAATCCAATGGAATGACAAAAATCTCGATAACATTCTACCTTCCATAATGATAAGTCTACAATCCATTGGAGTAACAAAAATCTCGACAACAGACTACCTTCCATAATGACAAGGATACCATCCATTGGAGTAACAAAAATAACGAAAACAAACTACCTTCCATAATGACAAGGCTACCATCCATTGGAGTAACAAAAACGTCTACAACAGACTATGTTCCATAATGAAAAGACTACAATCCATTGGAGTAACAAAATTCTCGACAACATACTACCTCTCATAATGACAAGGATACCATCCATTGGAGTAACAAAAATCTCGGCAACAGACTACCTTCCATAAAGACAAGGCTACCATATATTGGAATAACAAAAATATCGAGAACATACTACATTCCACCATGACAAGGCTACCATCCAATGGAATGACAAAAATATCAAAAACATTCTACCTTCCATAATGATAAGTCTACCATCCATTGGAGTAACAAAATTATGAACAACAAACTACCTTCCATAGTGACAAGGCTACCATCCTTTGGAGTGATAGAAATCACAAAGACAAACTATCTTCCATAATGACAAGGCTAGCATCCATTGGAGTAACAAAGATCTCGACAACAAACTACCTTCCATAATGACAAGGCTACCATCCATTGGAGTAACAAAAATATGAAGAACAGACTACCTTCCATAGTGACAAGGCTACCATCCATTGGAGTGACCGAAATCACAACGAAAGACTACCTTCCATAATGACAAGGCTACCATCCATTGGAGTAACTAAGATCTCGACAACAGACTACCTTCCATAATGACAAGGCTACCTTCCATTGGAGTAACAAAATTATGAACAACAAACTACCTTCCATAGTGACAAGGCTACCATCCTTTGGAGTGATAGAAATCACAAAGACAAACTATCTTCCATAATGACAAGGCTAGCATCCATTGGAGTAACAAAGATCTCGACAACAAACTACCTTCCATAATGACAAGGCTACCATCCATTGGAGTAACAAAAATATGAAGAACAGACTACCTTCCATAGTGACAAGGCTACCATCCATTGGAGTGACCGAAATCACAACGAAAGACTACCTTCCATAATGACAAGGCTACCATCCATTGGAGTAACAAAAATCTCGAAAACAGACTACCTTCCATAATGACAAGGCTATCATCCATTAGAGTAACATAAATCTCGACAACAGACTAGCTTCAATAATGAGAAGGATACCATCCATTGTAGTAACAAAAATCTCGACAACGGACTACCTCCAATAATGACAAGGATACCATCCATTGGAGTAACAAAAATATCGACAACAGACTACCTTCCAAAAAGACAAGGCTACCATCTATTGGAATAACAAAAATCTCGAGAACAGACTACATTCCTTAATGACAAGGCTACCATCCATTGTAGTAAAGAAAATCTTGACAACAAACTACCTTCCATAATAACAAGGCTACCCTCCATTAGAAAAACAAAAATCTCGACAACAGACAACCTTTCATAATGACAAGGCTACAATCCATTGGAGTATCAAAATTCTCGACAATAGACTACCTTCCATAATGACAAGGCTACCTTCCATTGGAGTAACAAAAATATGAACAACAAACTACCTTCCATAGTGACAAGGCTACCATCCATTACAGTGATAGAAATCACAAAGACAGACTATCTTCCATAATGACATGTCTAGCATCCATTGGAGTAACAAAAATTTCGACAACAAACTACCTTCCATAACAACAAGGCTACCATCCATTGAAGTAACAAAACTATCGACGACAGACTACCTTCCACAATGACAAGTCTACCATCCATTGGAGTAACAAGAAATCGACAACAGACTATGTTCCATAATGACAAGGCTACAATCCATTGGAGTAACAAAATTCTCGACAACAGACTACCTTCCATAATGACAAGGATACCATCCATTGGAGTAAAAAAAATCTCGGCCACAGACTACCTTCCATAATTACAAGGCTACCATCTATTGGAATAATAAAAATCTCGAGAACATACTACATTCCATAATGACAAGGCTACCATCCAATGGAATGACAAAAATCTCGATAACATTCTACCTTCCATAATGATAAGTCTACCATCCATTGGAGTAACAAAATTCTCGACAACAGACTACCTTCCATAATGACAAGGATACCATCCATTGGAGTAACAAAAATATCAAAAACAGACTACCTTCCATAATGACAAGGCTACCATCCATTGGAGTAACAAAAACGTCGACAATAGGCTATGTTCCATAATGACAAGACTACAATCCATTGGAGTAACAAAATTCTCGACAACATACTACCTCCCATAATGACAAGGATACCATCCATTGGAGTAACAAAAATCTCGGCAACAAACTACCTTCCATAAAGACAAGGCTACCATCTATTGGAATAACAAAAATCTGGAGAACATACTACATTCCATAATGACAAGGCTACCATCCAATGGAATGACAAAAATCTCGAAAACATTCTACCTTCCATAATGATAAGTCTACCATCCATTGGAGTAACAAAAATCTCGACAACAGACTACCTTCCATAATGACAAGGATACCATCTATAAGAATAACAAAAATCTCGAGAACATACTACCTTCCATAATGACAAGGATACCATCCATTGTAGTAAAAAAAATCTTGACAACAGACTACCTTCCATAATAACAAGGCTACCCTCCATTAGAGTAACAAAAATCTCGACAACAGACAACCTTCCATAATGACAAGGCTACAATCCATTGGAGTATCAAAATTCTCGACAATAGACTACATTCCATAATGACAAAGCTACCTTCCATTGGAGTAACAAAAATATGAACAACAAACTACCTTCCATAGTGACAAGACTACCATCCATTGGAGTGATAGAAATCACAAAGACAGACTATCTTCCATAATGACAAGGCTAGCATCCATTGGAGTAACAAAAATTTCGACAACAATCTACCTTCCATAATAACAAGGCTACCATCCATTGAAGTAACAAAAATCTCGACGACAGACTACCTTCCACAATGACAAGTCTACCATCCATTGGAGTAACAAAAAATCGACAACGGACTATGTTCAATAATGACAAGGCTACAATCCATTGGAGTAACAAAATTCTCGACAACAGACTACCTTCCATAATGACAAGGATACCATCCATTGGAGTAACAAAAATCTCGGCCACAAACTACCTTCCATAATTACAAGGCTACCATCTATTGGAATAAGAAAAATCTCGAGAACATACTACATTCAATAATGACAAGGCTACCATCCAATGGAATGACAAAAATCTCGATAACATTCTATATTCCATAATGATAATTCTACCATCCATTGGAGTAACAAAAATCTTGACAACAGACTACCTTCCATAATGACAAGGATACCATCTATTGGAATAACAAAAATCTCGAGAACAGACTACCTTCCATAATGACAAGGCTACCATCCATTATAGTAACAAAAATCTTGACAACAAACTACCTTCCATAATAATAACGCTACCATCCATTAGAGTAACAAAAATCTCGACAACACACAACCTTCCATAATGACAAGGCTAGCATCCATTGGAGTAACAAAGATCTCGACAACAGACTACCTTCCATAATGACAAGGCTACCTTCCATTGGAGTAACAAAATTATGAAAAGCAAACTACCTTCCATAGTGACAAGGCTACCATCCATTGGAGTGATAGAAATCACAAAGACAAACAATCTTCCATAATGACAAGGCTAGCATCCATTGGAGTAACAAAGATCTCGACAACAGACTACCTTCCATAATGACAAGGCTACCATCCATTGGAGTAACAAAAATATGAAGAACAGACTACCTTCCATAGTGACAAGGCTACCATCCATTGGAGTGACAGAAATCACAACGAAAGACTACCTTCCATAATGACAAGGCTACCATCCATTAGAGTAACATAAATCTCGACAACAGACAACCTTCCATAATGACAAGGCTACCATCCCTTGTAGTAACTGAAATATCTAAAACAGACTACCTTCGATAATGACAAGGCTACCATCCATTGTAGTAACAAAAATATCGACAACGGACTACCTCCCATAATGACAAGGATACCATCCATTGGAGTAACAAAAAACTCGGCAACAGACTACCTTCCATAAAGACAAGGCTACCATCTATTGGAATAACAAAAATCTCGAGAATAGACTACATTCCATAATGACAAGGCTACAATCCAATGTAATGACAAAAATCTCGAAAACATTCTAACTTCCATAATGATAAGTCTACCATCCATTGTAGTAACAAAAATCTTGACAACAAACTACCTTCCATAATAATAAGGCTACCATCCATTAGAGTAACAAAAATCTCGACAACACACAACCTTCCATGATGACAAGGCTAGCATCCATTGGAGTAACAAAGATCTCGACAACAGACTACCTTCCATAATGACAAGGCTACCTTCCATTGGAGTAACAAAATTATGAACAGCAAACTACCTTCCATAGTGACAAGGCTACCATCCATTGGAGTGATATAAATCACAAAGAAAAACAATCTTCCATAATGTCAAGGCTAGCATCCATTGGAGTAACAAAGATCTCGACAACAGACTACCTTCCATAATGACAAGGCTACCATCCATTGGAGTAACAAAAATATGAAGAACATACTACCTTCCATAGTGACAAGGCTACCATCCATTGGAGTGAAAGAAATCACAACGAAAGACTACCTTCCATAATGACAAGGCTACCATCCATTAGAGTAACATAAATCTCGACAACAGACAACCTTCCATAATGACAAGGCTACCATCCCTTGTAGTAACTGAAATATCGACAACAGACTACCTTCGATAATGACAAGGCTACCATCTATTGTAGTAACAAAAATATCGACAACGGACTACCTCCCATAATGACAAGGATACCATCCATTGGAGTAACAAAAATCATGGCAACATACTACCTTCCATAAAGACAAGGCTACCATCTATTGGAATAACAAAAATCTCGACAACAGACTACCTTCCATAATGATAAGGATACCATCTATTGGAATAACAAAAATCTCGAGAACAGACTACCTTCCATAATGACAAGGCTACCATCCATTATAGTAACAAAAATCTTGACAACAAACTACCTTCCATAATAATAAGGCTACCATCCATTAGAGTAACAAAAATCTCGACAACACATAACCTTCCATAATGACAAGGCTAGCATCCATTGGAGTAACAAAGATCTCGACAACAGACTACCTTCCATAATGACAAGGCTACCTTCCATTGGAGTAACAAAATTATGAACAGCAAACTACCTTCCATAGTGACAAGGCTACCATCCATTGGAGTGATAGAAATCACAAAGACAAACAATCTTCCATAATGACAAGGCTAGCATCCAATGGAGTAACAAAGATCTCGACAACAGACTACCTTCCATAATGACAAGGCTACCATCCATTGGAGTAACAAAAATATGAAGAACAGACTACCTTCCATAGTAAAAAGGCTACCGTTCATTGGAGTGACAGAAATCACAACGAAAGACTACCTTCCATAATGACAAGGCTACCATCCATTAGAGTAACATAAATCTCGACAACAGACAACCTTCCATAATGACAAGGCTACCATCCCTTGTAGTAACTGAAATATAGACAACAAACTACCTTCGATAATGACAAGGCTACCATCCATTGTAGTAACAAAAATATCGACAACGGACTACCTCCCATAATGACAAGGATACCATCCATTGGAGTAACAAAAATCTCGGCAACAGACTACCTTCCATAAAGACAAGGCTACCATCTATTGGAATGACAAAAATCTCGAGACGAGACTACATTCCATAATGACAAGGCTACAATCCAATGGAATGACAAAAATCTCGAAAACATTCTACCTTCCATAATGACAAGTCCTCCATCCATTGGAGTAACAAAATTCTCGACAACAGACTACCTTCCATAATGAAAAGGATACCATCTATTGGAATAACAAAAATCTCGAGAACAGACTACCTTCCATAATGACAAGGATACCATCCATTGTAGTAACAAAAATCTTGACAACAAACTACCTTCCATAATAATAAGGCTACCATCCATTAGAGTAACAAAAATCTCGACAACACACAACCTTCCATAATGACAAGGCTAGCATCCATTGGAGTAACAAAGATCTCGACAACAGACTACCTTCCATAATGACAAGGCTACCTTCCATTGGAGTAACAAAATTATGAACATCAAACTACCTTCCATAGTGACAAGGCTACCATCCATTGGAGTGATAGAAATCACAAAGACAAACAATCTTCCATAATGTCAAGGCTAGCATCCATTGGAGTAACAAAGATCTCGACAATAGACTACCTTCCATAATGACAAGGCTACCATCCATTGGAGTAACAAAAATATGAAGAACAGACTACCTTCCATAGTGACAAGGCTACCATCCATTGGAGTGATAGAAATAACAACGAAAGACTACCTTCCATAATGACAAGGCTACCATCCATTAGAGTAACATAAATCTCGACAACAGACAACCTTCCATAATGACAAGGCTACCATCCCTTGTAGTAACTGAAATATCGACAACAGACTACCTTCGATAATGACAAGGCTACCATCCATTGTAGTAACAAAAATATCGACAACGGACTACCTCCCATAATGACAAGGATACCATCCATTGGAGTAACAAAAATCACGGCAACAGACTACCTTCCATAAAGACAAGGCTACCATCTATTGGAATAACAAAAATCTCGACAACAGACTACCTTCCATAATGACAAGGATACCATCTATTGGAATGACAAAAATCTCGAAAACATTCTACCTTCCATAATGATAAGTCTACCATCCATTATAGTAACAAAATTCTCGACAACAGACTACCTTCCATAATGACAAGGATACCATCTATTGGAATAACAAAAATCTCGACAACACACGACCTTCCATAATGACAAGGCTAGCATCCATTAGAGTAACAAAGATCTCGACAACAGACTACCTTCCATAATGACAAGGCTACCTTCCATTAGAGTAACAAAATTATGAACAGCAAACTACCTTCCATATTGACAAGGCTACCATCCATTGGAGTGATAGAAATCACAAAGACAAACAATCTTCCATAATGACAAGGCTAGCATCCATTGGAGTAACAAAGATCTCGACAACAGACTACCTTCCATAATGACAAGGCTACCATCCATTGGAGTAACAAAAATATGAAGAACAAACTACCTTCCATAGTGACAAGGCTACCATCCATTAGAGTGACAGAAATCACAACGAAAGACTACCTTCCATAATGACAAGGCTACCATCCATTAGAGTAACATAAATATCGACAACAGACAACCTTCCATAATGACAAGGCTACCATCCCTTGTAGTAACTGAAATATAGACGACATACTACCTTCGATAATGACAAGTCTACCATCCATTGTAGTAACAAAAATATCGACAACGGACTACCTCCCATAATGACAAGGATACCATCCATTGGAGTAACAAAAATCTCGGCAACAGACTACCTTTCATAAAGACAGGGCTACCATCTATTGGAATGACAAAAATCTCGAGAACAGACTACATTCCATAATGACAAGGCTACCATCCATTGGAGTGATAGAAATCACAAAGACAAACAATCTTCCATAATGACAAGGCTAGCATCCATTGGAGTAACAAAGATCTCGACAACAGACTACCTTCCATAATGACAAGGCTACCATCCATTGAAGTAACAAAAATATGAAGGACAAACTACCTTCCATAGTGACAAGGCTACCATCCATTGGAGTGACAGAAATCACAACGAAAGACTACCTTCCATAATGACAAGGCTACCATCCATTAGAGTAACATAAATCTCGACAACAGACAACCTTCCATAATGACAAGGCTACCATCCCTTGTAGTAACTGAAATATAGACGACAGACTACCTTCGATAATGACAAGTCTACCATCCATTGTAGTAACAAAAATATCGACAACGAACTACCTCCCATAATGACAAGGATACCATCCATTGGAGTAACAAAAATCTCGGCAACAGACTACCTTCCATAAAGACAAGGCTACCATCTATTGGAATGACAAAAATCTCGAGAACAGACTACATTCCATAATGACAAGGCTACAATCCAATGGAATGACAAAAATCTCGAAAACATTCTACCTTCCATAATGATAAGTCTACCATCCATTGGAGTAACAAAATTCTCGACAACAGACTACCTTCCATAATGACAAGGATACCATCTATTGGAATAACAAAAATCTTGAGAATAGACTACCTTCCATAATGACAAGGATACCATCCATTGTAGTAACAAAAATCTTGACAACAGACTACCTTCAATAATAACAAGGCTACCATCCATTAGAGTAACAAAAATCTCGACAACAGACAACCTTCCATAATGACAAGGCTACAATCCATTGGAGTAACAAAAATCTCGACAATAGACTACCTTCCATAATGACAAGGCTACCTTCCATTGGATTATCAAAAATATGAACAACAAACTACCTTCCATAGTGACAAGGCTAGCATCCATTGGAGTGACAGAAATCACAATAAAAGACTACCTTCCATAATGACAAGGCTACCATCCATTGGAGTAACAAAAATATCAACAACAAACTACCTTCCATAATGACAAGGATACCATCCATTGGAGTAACAAAAATCTCGAAAACAGATTACCTTCCATAATGACAAGGCTACCATCCATTAGAGTAACATAAGTCTCGACAACAGACAACCTTCCATAATGAGAAGGATACCATCCATTTGAGTAACAAAAATATCGATAATAGACTACCTTCCATAATGACAAGGCTACCATCCATTGGAGTAACAAAAATATGAACAATAAACTACCTTCCATAGTGACAAGGCTACCATCCCTTGTAGTAACCGAAATATCGACAACAGACTACCTTCGATAATGACAAAGCTACCATCCATTGTAGTAAAAAAAATATCGACAACGGACTACCTTCCATAGTGACAAGGATACCATCTATTGGAATAACAAAAATCTCGAGAACAGACTTCATTCCATTATGACAAGGCTACCATCCAATGGAATGACAAAAATCTCGACAACATTCTACCTTCCATAATGATAAGTCTACCATCCATTGGAGTAACAAAAATCTCGACAACAGACTACCTTCCTTAATGACAAGGCTACCATCCATTGGAGTAACAGAAATCTTGAATATAGACTACCTTCCATAATGACAAGGCTACCATCCATTGGAGTAAAAAAATTCTCGACAACATACTATCTCCCATAATGACAAGGATACCATCCATTGGAGTAACAAAAATCTCGGCAACAGACTACCTTCCATAAAGACAAGGCTACCATCTATTGGAATAACAAAAATCTCGAGAACAAACTACATTCCATAATGACAAGGCTACCATCCAATGGAATGACAAAAATCTCGAAAACATTCTACCTTCCATAATGATAAGTCTACCATCCATTGGAGTAACAAAAATATCGACAACATACTACCTTCCATAATGACAAGGATACCATCTATTCGAATAACAAAAATCTCGAGAACAAACTACCTTCCATAATGACAAGGCTACCATCCATTATAGTTACAAAAATCTTGATAACAGACTACCTTCCATAATAACAAGGCTACCATCCATTAGAGTAACAAAAATCTAGACAACAGACAACCTTCCATAATGACAAGGCTATCATCTATTGGACTAACAAAAATCTCGACAATAGACTACCTTCCATAATGACAAGGCTACCTTCCATTGGAGTAACAAAAATATGAACAACAGACTACCTTCCATAGTGACAAGGCTACCATCCATTGGAGTGACAGAAATCACAAAGATAGACTACCTTGCATAATGACAAGGCTAGCATCCATTGGAGTAACAAAAATCTCGACAACATTCTACCTTCCATAATGATAAGGCTACCATCCATTAGTGTAACAAAAATCTCGACAACAGACAACCTTCCATAATGACAAGGCTACCATTCATTGGAAAAACAAAAATCTCGACAACAGACTACCTTCCATAATGACAAGGCTACCATCCATTGGAGTAACAAAATTATCGACAACAGACTATGTTATATAATGAGAAGGCTACAATCCATTTGAGTAACAAAATTCTAAACAACAGACTACCTTCCATAATGACAAGGATACCATCCATTGGAGTAACAAAAATCTCGGCAACAAACTACCTTCAATAATGACAAGGCTACCATCCAATGGAATGGCAAAAATCTCGATAACATTCTACCTTCCAAAATGATAAGTCTACCATCCATTGGAGTAACAAAAATCTCGACAATAGACTACCTTGCATATTGACTAGGCTACCATCCAATGGAATAACAAAAATCTCGACAACAAACTACCTTCCATAATGACAAGGCTACCATCCATTGGAGCGACAGAAATCACAACGATAGACTACCTTCCATAATGACAAGGTTACCATCCATTGGAGTAACAAAGATCTCAAAAACAGACTACCTTTCATAATGACAAGGCTACCATGCATTGGAGTGACAGAATTCACAACGAAAGTCTACCTTCCATAATGACAAGGCTACCATCCATTGGAGTAACAAAAATATCGACAACAAACTACCTTCCATAATGACAAGGCTACCATCCATTAGAGTAACATAAATCTCGACAACAGACAACCTTCCATAATGAGAAGGCTACCATCCATTGGAGTAACAAAAATCTCGACAATAGACTACCTTCCATAATTACAAGGCTACCATCCATTGGAGTAACAAAAATATGAACAACATACTACCTTCCATAGTGACAAGGCTACCATGCATTGGAGTAACAAAAATATCTACAATAGACTACGTTCCATAATGACAAGGCTACCATCCATTGTAGTAACAAAAATATCGACAACATACTACCTTCCATAATGACAAGAATACCATCTATTGGAATAATAAAAATCTCGAGAACAGACAACCTTCCATAATGAAAAGGCTACTATCCATTAGAGTAACAAATATCTCGACAATAGACTACCTTCCATAATGACAAGGCTACCTTCCATTGGAGTAACAAATATATGAACAACAGACTACCTTCCATAGTGACAATGCTACCATCCACTGGAGTGACAGAAATCACCACGACAGACTACCTTCCATAATTACAAGGCTAGCATCCATTGGAGTAACAAAAATCTCGACAACAAACTACCTTCCATAATGACAAGGCTACCATCCATTGAAATAACAAAAATCTCGTCGAAAGACTACCTTCCATAATGATAAGGCTACAATCCACTGGAGTAACAAAAATATCTACAACAGACTACCTTTCCTAATGACAAGGCTACCATCCATTGGAATAACAAAAATATCGACAACAAACTACCTTCCATAATGAAAAGGCTACCAACCATTTGAGTAACAAAAACATCGACAACAGACTATGTTCCATAATGACAAGGCTACAATCCATTGGAGTAACAAAATTCTCGACAACAGACTACCTTCCACAATGACAAGGATACCATCCATTGGATTAACAAAAATATCGGCCACAAACTACCTTCCATAATTACAAGGCTACCATCTATTGGAATAAGAAAAATCTCGAGAACATACTACATTCCATAATGACAAGGCTACCATCCAATGGAATGACAAAAATATCGAAAACATTCTACCTTCCATAATGATAAGTCTACCATCCATTGGAGTAACAAAAATCTCGACAACAGACTACCTTCCATAATGACATGGCTACCATCCATTAGAGTAACAAAAATCTCGACAACAAACTACTTTCCATAATGACAAGGCTACCATCCATTGGAGTAACAAAATTATCGACAACAGACTATGTTCCATAATGACAAAGCTACACTCCATTGGAGTAACAAAATTCTCGCCAACAGACTACCTTCCTTAATGACAAGGATACCATCTATTGTAGTAACAAAAATCTCGGCAACGGACTACCTTCCATAATGACAAGGCTACCATCTATTGGAATAACAAAAATCTCGAGAACAGACTAACTTCCATAATGACAAGGCTACCATCCATTGGAGTAACAAAAATCTCGACAATAGACTACCTTCCATAATGACAAGGCTACCTTCCATTGGAGTAACAAAAATATGAACTACAAACTACCTTCCATAATGACAAGGCTAGCATCCATTGGAGTAACAAAAATCTCGACAACATTCTACCTTCCATAATGATAAGGCTACCATCCATTAGAGTAACAAAAATCTCGACAACAGACAACCTTCCATAATGACAAGGCTACCATTCATTGGAATAACAAAAATCTCGACAACAGACTACCTTCCATAATGACAAGTCTACCATCCATTGGAGTAACAAAATTATCGACAACAGACTATGTTTTATAATGACAAGGCTACAATCCATTGGAGTAACAAGAATCTCGACAATATACTACCTTCCATAATGACAAGGATACCATCCATTGGAGTAACAAAAATCTCGAAAACAGACTACCTTCCATAATGACAAGGCTACCATCCATTAGAGTAACATAAATCTCGACAACAGACAACCTTCCATAATGAGAAGGCTACCATTCATTGGAGTAATAAAAATCTCGACAATAGACTACCTTCCATAATGACAAGGCTACCATCCATTGGAGTGACAGAAATCACCACGACAGACTACCTTCCATAATTACAAGGCTAGCATCCATTATAGTAACAAAAATCTCGACAACAAACTACCTTCTATAATGACAAGGCTACCATCCATTGTAGTAACAAAAATCTTGATAACAGACTACCTTCCATAATAACAAGGCTACCATCCATTAGAGTCACAAAAATCTCGACAACATACAACCTTCCATAATGACAAGGCTATCATCCATTGGAGTAACAAAAATCTCGACAATAGACTACCTTCCATAATGACAAGGCTACCTTCCATTGGAGTAACAAAAATATGAACAACAAACTACCTTCCATAGTGACAAGGCTACCATCCATTGGAGTGACATAAATCACAAAGACAGACTAACTTCCATAATGACAAGGCTAGCATCCATTGGAGTAACAAAAATCTCGACAACAGACAACCTTCCATAATGACAAGGCTACCATTCATTGGAATAACTAAAATCTCAACAACAGACTACCTTCCATAATGACAAGGCTACCATCCATTGGAGTAACAAAATTATCGACAACAGACTATGTTTTATAATGACAAGGCTACAATCCATTTGAGTAACAAAATTCTAAACAACAGACTACCTTCCATAATGACAAGGATACCGTCCATTGGAGTAACAAAAATCTTGGCAACAAACTACCTTCCATAATGACAAGGCTACCATCCATTGGAGTAACAACAATCTAGACAAAAGACTACCTTCCATAATGACAAGGCTACCATCCATTGGAATAACAAAAATATCGACAATAGACTACCTTCCATAATGACAAGGCTACCATCCATTAGAGTAACAAAAATCTCAACGACCGACTACCTTCCGTAATGACAAGGCTACTATCCATTGGAGTAAAAAAATATCTCAACAACAAACTACCTTCCATAATGACAAAGCTACAATCAATAGAAGTAACAGAAATCTCAATGACAGACTAACTTCCATAATGAAAAGGCTACCATCCATTGGAGTAACAAAAATAAGAACATCAAACTACCTTGCATAATGACAAGGCTATCATCCATTAGAGTATCATAAATCTCGACAACAGACTACCTTCCTTAATGACAAGGCTATCATCCATTGGAGTAACAGAAATCTCAATGATCGACTACCTTCCGTAATGAGAAAGCTACCATCAATTGGAGTAACAAAAATCTCGACAAAAGACTACCTTCCATAATGACAAGGCTACAATACATTGGAATAACAAATATCTCGACAATAGACTACCTTCCATAATGACAAGGCTACCATCCATTGGAGTAACAAATATCTCAACGACATACTACCTTCCATAAGGACAAGGCTACCATCCATTAAAGTAACAAAAATCTCAACGACACACTACCTTCCATAACGACAAGGCTACCATACATTGGAGTAACACAAATCTCGACAATAGACTACCTTCCATAATGACAAGGCTATCATCCATTGGAGTAACAAAAATCTGAACAACATATTACCTTCCATAATGACAAGGCTACCATCCATTAGAGTAACAGAAATCTCAATGACCGACTACCTTCCGTAATGACAAGGCTACCATCCATTGGAGTAACAAAAATCTCGACAAAACACTACCTTCCATAATGACAAGGCTACAATACATTGGAATAACAAATATCTCGACAATAGACTACCTTCCATAATGACAAGGCTACCATCCATTGGAGTAACAAAAATCTCAACGACATACTACCTTCCATAAGGACAAGGCTACCATCCATTAGAGTAACAAAAATCTCAACGACAGACTACCTTCCATAACGACAAGGCTACCATACATTGGAGTAACACAAATCTCGACAATAGACTACCTTCCATAATGACAAGGCTATCATCCATTGGAGTAACAAAAATCTGAACAACATATTACCTTCCATAATGACAAGGCTACCATCCATTAGAGTAACAGAAATCTCAATGACCGACTACCTTCCGTAATGACAAGGCTACCATCCATTGGAGTAACAAAAATCTCGACAAAACACTACCTTCCATAATGACAAGGCTACAATACATTGGAATAACAAATATCTCGACAATAGACTACCTTCCATAATGACAAGGCTACCATCCATTGGAGTAACAAAAATCTCAACGACATACTACCTTCCATAAGGACAAGGCTACCATCCATTAGAGTAACAAAAATCTCAACGACAGACTACCTTCCATAACGACAAGGCTACCATACATTGGAGTAACACAAATCTCGACAATAGACTACCTTCCATAATGACAAGGCTACCATCCATTAGAGTAACAAAAATCTGAACAATAGACTACCTTGCATAATGACAAGGCTATTATCCATTGGAATAACAAATATCTCGAGAATAGACTACCTTCCATAATGAAAAGGCTACCATCCATTGGAGTAAAAACAATCTCAACGACATAATACCTTCCATAATGACAAGGCTATCATCCATTGGAGTAACAAAAATCTCAATGAAAGACTACCTTCCATAATTACAAGGCTACCATCCATTTGAGTAACAAAAATCTCGACAATAGACTACCTTCCATAACAACAAGGCTACCATCCATTGGAGTAACACAAATCTCGACAACAGACTACCTTCCATAATCACAAGGTTACCACCCATTGGAATAACAAAAATCTCGACAACAGACTACCTTCCATAATTATAAGGCTACCATGCCGTGGAATAACAAAAGTCCCGACAACAGACTACCTTCCATAATGACAAGGTTACCATCCATTGGTGTAACAAAAATATGAACAAAAGACGACTTTCCATAATGACAAGGCTACTATCCATTGGAGTAACAGAAATGTCAATGACCGACTACCTTCCGTAATGAAAAGGCTACCATCCATTGGAGTAACAAAAATCTCGACAAAAGACTACCTTCCATAATGACAAGGCTACAATACATTGGAATAACAAATATCTCGACAATAGACTACCTTCCATAATGACAAGGCTACCATCCATTGGAGTAACAAAAATCTCAACGACATACTACCTTCCATAAGGACAAGGCTACCATCCATTAGAGTATCAAAAATCTCAACGACAGACTACCTTTCATAACGACAAGGCTACCATACATTGGAGTAACACAAATCTCGACAATAGACTACCTTCCATAATGACAAGGCTACCATCCATTGGAGTAACAAAAATCTGAACAATAGACTACCTTGCATAATGACAAGGCTATTATCCATTGGAATAACAAATATCTCGAGAATAGACTACCTTCCATAATGACAAGGCTACCATCCATTGGAGTAAAAACAATCTCAACGACATAATACCTTCCATAATGACAAGGCTATCATCCATTGGAGTAACAAAAATCTCAAAGAAAGACTACCTTCCATAATTACAAGGCTACCATCCATTTGAGTAACAAAAATCTCGACAATAGACTACCTTCCATAACAACAAGGCTACCATCCATTGGAGTAACACAAATCTCGACAACAGACTACCTTCCATAATCACAAGGTTACCACCCATTGGAATAACAAAAATCTCGACAACAAACTACCTTCCATAATGATAAGGCTACCATGCCGTGGAATAACAAAAATCCCGACAACAGACTACCTTCCATAATGACAAGGTTACCATCCATTGGTGTAACAAAAATATGAACAAAAGACGACTTTCCATAATGACAAGGCTACTATCCATTGGAGTAACAGAAATGTCAATGACCGACTACCTTCCGTAATGAAAAGGCTACCATCCATTGGAGTAACAAAAATCTCGACAAAAGACTACCTTCCATAATGACAAGGCTACAATACATTGGAATAACAAATATCTCGACAATAGACCACCTTCCATAATGACAAGGCTACCATCCATTGGACTAACAAAAATCTCAACGAAAAACTACCTTCCATAAGGACAAGGCTACCATCCATTGGAGTAACAAAAATCTCAACGACAGACTACCTTCCATAACGACAAGGCTACCATACATTGGAGTAACACAAATCTCGACAATAGACTACCTTCCATAATGACAAGGCTACCATTCATTGGAGTAACAAAAATCTGAACAACAGACTACCTTGCATAATGACAAGGCTACTATCCATTGGAGTAACAAAGATATCGATAATAGACCACCTTCAATAATGACAAGGCTACCATCCATTGGAGTAACAACAATCTAGACAAAAGACTACCTTCCATAATGACAAGGTGACCATCCATTAGAATAACAAATATCTCGACAATAGACTACCTTCCATAATGACAAGGCTAGCATCCATTGGAGTAACAAAAATCAGAAGAACAAACTACCTTCCATAATGACAAGGCTATAATCCATTGGAGTAATAGAAATCTCAACGATGGACTAACTTCAATAATGAAAAGGCTACCATCCATTGGAGTAACAAAAATCTAGACAAAAGACTACCTTCCATAATGACAAGGCTACAATCCATTGGAATAACAAATATCTCGAGAATAGACTACCTTCCATAATGACAAGGCTACCATCCATTGGAGTAAAAAAAATCTCAATGACATACTACCTTCCATAATGACAAGGCTACCATCCATTAGAGTAACAAAAATCTCAACGAAAGACTACCTTCCATAATTACAAGGCTACCATCCATTTGAGTAACAAAAATCTCGACAATAGACTACCTTCCATAACAACAAGGCTACCATCCATTGGAGTAACACAAATCTCGACAACAGACTACCTTCCTTAATCAAAAGGTTACCATCCATTGGAATAACAAAAATCTCGACAACAGACTACCTTCCATAATGACAAGGCTACCATGCAGTGGAATAACAAAAATCCCGACAACAGACTACCTTCCATAATGACAAGGTTACCATCCATTGGAGTAACAAAATATGAACAAAATACGACCTTCCATAATGACAAGGCTACTATCCATTGGATTAACAGAAATCTCAACGACCGACTACCTTCAATAATGACAAGGCTACCATCCATTAGAATAACAAAAATCTCGACAATAGACTACCTTCCATAATAACAAGGCTACCATCCATTGGAGTAACACAAATCTCGATAACAGACTACCTTCCATAATGACAAGGTTACCATCCATTGGTATAACAAAAATCTCGACAACAGTCTACCTTCCATAATGACAAGACTAGCATCCATTGGAGTAACAAAAATCTGAAGAACAAACTACCTTCCATAATGACAAGGCTATAATCCATTGGAATAACAGATATCTGAATGACATACTAACTTCAATAATGACAAGGCTACCATCCATTAGAGTAACAAAAATCTCGACAAAAGACTACCTTCCATAATGACAAGGCTATAATCCATTGGAATAAAAAAAATATTGACAATAGACTACCTTCCATAATGACAATGCTACCATCCAATGGAATAACAAATATCTCGACAACAGACTACCTTCCATAATGACAAAACTACAATCCATTGGAGAAACTAAAATATGAACGAAAGACTACCTTCCATAATGACAAGGCTATTATGAATTGGAGTAACAGAAATCTCAACGACCGACTACCTTCAATAATGATAAGGCTACCGTCCATTGGAATAATAAAAATCTAGAGAATACACTACCTTCCATAATGACAAGGCTACCATCCATTTGAATAATAAAAATCTAGAGAATACACTACCTTCCATAATGACAAGGCTACCATCCATTGGAGTAAAAAAAATCTGAACAACAGACTACCTTGCATAATGACAAGGCTATCATCCATTTGAGTAACAAAGATATCGACAACAGACTACCTTCAATAATGGCAAGGCTACCATCCATTGGAGTAACAACAATCTAGCCAAAAGACTACCTTCCATAATGACAAGGTTACCATCCATTGGAATAACAAAAATCTCGACAATATACTACCTTCCATAATGACAAGGCTAGCATCCATTGGAGTAAAAAAAATCTGAACAAAAGACTACCTTCCATAATTACAAGGCTACAATCCATTGGAGTAACAGAAATCCCAACGACAGACTACCTTCCATAATGAAAAGGCTACCATCCATTGGAGTAACAAAAATCTCTACAACAGACTACCTTCCATAATTACAAGGCTACCTTCCATTTGGGTAACAAATATATTGACAATAGATTACCTTCAATAATGACAAGGCTACCATACATTGGAGTAACAAAAATCTCGACAAAAAACTACCTTCCTTAATGACAAGGCTACCATTCATTGGAATAACAAAAATCTCGACAATAGACTACCTTCCATAATGACAAGGCTACCATTCATTGGAGTAACAAAGCTATTGACAATAGACTACCTTAAATAATGACAGGGCTACCATCCATTGGAATAACGAAAATCTCAAAAATAGACTACCTTCCATAATGACAAGGCTACCATCCAATGGAATAAAAAATTCTCGACAACAGACTACCTTCCATAATGACAAGGCTACCATCCATTGGAGTAACAAAAATCTCGACAACAAACTACCTTCCATAATGACAAGGCTACCATCCATTGAAGTAACAAAAATCTCGACGAAGGACTACCTTCCATAATGATAAGGCTACAATCCACTGGAGTAACAAAAATATCGACAACAGACTACCTTCCATAATGACAAGGCTACCATCCATTGGAAGAAGAAAAATATCGATAACAAACTACCTTCCATAATGACAAGGCTACCATCCATTGGAGTAACAAAAACATCGACAACAGACTATGTTCCGTAATGACAAGGCTACAATCCATTGAGTAACAAAATTCTCGACAACAGACTACCTTCCATAATGACAAGGATACCATCCATTGGAGTAACAAAAATCTAGGCCACAGACTACCTTCCATAATTACAAGGCTACCATCTATTGGAATAAGAAAAATCTCGAGAATAGACTACCTTCCATAATGACAAGGCTACCATCCAATGGAATGAAAAAAATATAGACAACATTCTACCTTCCATAATGATAAGTCTACAATCCATTGGAGTAACAAACATCTCGACAACAAACTACCTTCCATAATGACAAGGCTACCATCCATTGGAGTTACAAAAATCTCGAAAACAGACTACCTTCCATAATGACAAGGCTACCATCCATTAGAGTAACAAAAATCTCGACCAGAGACAACCTTCCAAAATGACAAGGCTACCATCCATTGGAGTAACAAATATCTCGACAATAGACTACCTTCCATAATGATAAGGCTACCACCCATTGAAGTAACAAAATATGAAGAAAAAACTACCTTCCATATTGACATGGCTACCATCCATTGGAGTGACAGAAATCACAATGACAGACTATCTTTCATAATGACAAGGCTACCATCCAATGGAATGACAAAAATCACAAAAACATTCTACCTTCCATAATGATAAGTCTACCATCAATTGGAGAAACAAAAATCTCGACAACAGACTACCTTCCATAATGACAAGGCTACCATCCATTGGAGTAACAAAAATATCGACAATAGACTACCTTCCATAATGACAAGGCTACCTTCCATTGGAGTAACAAAAATATGAACAACAGACTACCTTCCATAGTGACAAGGCTACCATCCATTGGAGTAATAGAAATCAAAACGACAGACTACCTTCCATAATGACAAGGCTAGCATTAATTGGAGTAACAAATTTCTCGACAACAAACTACCTTCCATAATAACAAGGCTACCATCCATTGAAGTAACAAAAATATCGACGACAGACTACCTTCCATGACATGGCTACAATCCACTAGAGTAACAAAAATATTGACAATAGACTACCTTCCCTAATGACAAGGCTACCATCCATTGGAATAACAAAAATATCGACAACAAACTACCTTCCATAATGACAAGGCTACCATCCATTGGAGTAACAAAAACATCGACAACAGACTATGTTCCATAATGACAAGGCTACAATCCATTGGAGTACCAAAATTCTCGACAACAGACTACCTTCCATAATGACAAGGATACCATCCATTGGAGTGACAGAAATCACAAAGACAGATTACCTTCCATAATTTCAAGGCTACCATTCATTGGAGTAACAAAAATCTTGACAACAAACTACCTTCCATAATGACAAGGCTACCATCCATTGAAGTAACAAAAATATCGACTACGGACTACCTTCCATAATGACAAGGCTACCATTCATTGGAATAACAAAAATCTAGACTACAAACTACCTTCCATAATGACAAGGCAACCATCCATTGGAGTAACAAAATTATCGACAACAGACTATGTCTATAATGACAAGGCTACAATCCATTGGAGTAACAAAATTCTCGACAATAGACTACCTTCCATAATGACAAGGATACCATTCATTGGAGTAACAAAAATCTCGGCAACAGACTACCTTCCATAATGACAAGGCTACCATCCAACGGAATGACAAAAATCTCGACAACATTTTACCTTCCATAATGATAAGTCTACAATCCATTGGAGTAAAAAAAATCTCGACAACAGACTACCTTCCATAATTACAAGGCTACCATCCATTGGAGTAACAAAAATATGAAGAACAGACTACCTTCCATAGTGACAAGGCTACCATCCATTGGAGTGACAGAAATCACAACGACAAACTACCTTCCATAATGACAAGGCTACCATCCATTGGAGTAACAAAAATATCGACAACAAACTACCTTCCATAATGACAAGGCTACCACCCATTGGAGTAACAAAAATCTCGAAAATAGACTACCTTCCATAATGACAAGGCTACCATCCATTAGAGTAACATAAATCTCGACAAGAGACAACCATCCATAATGAGAAGGCTACCATACTTTGGAGTAACAAATATCTCGACAATAGACTACCTTCCATAATGACAAGGCTACCATCCATTGGAGTAACAAAAATCTCGACAATAGACTACCTTCCATAATGACAAGGCTACCTTCCATTGGAGTAACAAAAATAAAATCAACAGACTACCTTCCATAGTGACAAGGCTACCATCCATTGGAGTGACATAAATCACAATGACAGACTACCTTCCATAAATACAAGGCTATCATCTATTGGAGTAACAAAAATCTCGACAACAAACTACCTTCCATAATGACAAGGCTACCATCCATTGAAGTAACAAAAATCTCGACGACAGACTACCTTCCATAATGATAAGGCTACAATCCACTGGAGTAACAAAAATATCGACAACAGACTACCTTCCCTAATTACAAGGCTACCATCCATTGGAAGAAGAAAAATATCGATAACAAACTACCTTCCATAATGACAAGGCTACCATCCATTGGAGTAACAAAAACATCGATAACAGACTATGTTCCGTAATGACAAGGCTACAATCCATTGAGTAACAAAATTGTCGACAACAGACTACCTTCCATAATGACAAGGATACCATCCATTGGAGTAACAAAAATCTCGGCCACAGACTACCTTCCATAATTACAAGGCTACCATCTATTGGAATAAGAAAAATCTCGAGAATAGACTACCTTCCATAATGACAAGGCTACCATCCAATGGAATGAAAAAAATATAGACAACATTCTACCTTCCATAATGATAAGTCTATAATCCATTGGAGTAACAAACATCTCGACAACAAACTACCTGCCATAATGACAAGGCTACCTTCCATTGGAGTAACAAAAATATGAACAACAGACTACCTTCCATAGTGACAAGGCTACCATCCATTGGAGTGACAGAAATCAAAACGACAGACTACCTTCCATAATGACAAGGCTAGCATCAATTGGAGTAACAAATATCTCGACAACAAACTACCTTCCATAATGACAAGGCTACCATCCATTGAAGTAACAAAAATCTCGACGACAGACTACCTTCCATGACATGGCTACAATCCACTAGAGTAACAAAAATATCGACAATAGACTACCTTCCCTAATGACAAGGCTACCATCCATTGGAATAACAAAAATATCGACAACAAACTACCTTCCATAATGACAAGGCTACCATCCATTGGAGTAACAAAAACATCGACAACAGACTATGTTCCATAATGACAAGGCTACAATCCATTGGAGTACCAAAATTCTCGACAACAGACTACCTTCCATAATGACAAGGATACCATCCATTGGAGTAACAAAAATCATGGTCACAGACTACCTTCCATAATTACAAGGCTACCATCTATTGAAATAAGTAAAATTCGAGAACAAACTACCTTCCATAATGACAAGGCTACCATCCAATGGAATGACAAAAATCTCGACAACATTCTACCTTCCATAATGATAAGTCTACCATCCATTGGATTAACAAAAATCTCGACAAGAGATAACCTTCCATAATGACAAGGCTACCATCCATTGGAGTAACAAATATCTCGATAATAGACTACCTTCCATAATGACAAGGCTACCATCCATTGGAGTAACAAAAATATGAACAACAGGCTACCTTCCATAGTGACAAGTCTACCATGCATTGGAGTAACAAAAATATCTACAATAGACTACGTTCCATAATGACAAGGCTACCATCCAATGTAGTAACCAAAATATCGACAACAGATTACCTTCCATAATGACAAGGCTACCATCCCTTGTAGTAACAAAAATCTCTACTACAGACTACCTTCCATAATGAAAAGGCTACCATCCATTAGGGTAACAAAAATATCGAAAATAGACTACCTTCCCTAATGAGAAGGCTACCATCCATTGGAATAAGTAAAATATCGACAACAAACTACCATCCAAAATGACAAGGCTACCATCCATTGGAGTAACAAGAATCTCGACAATACACTACCTTCCATAATGACAAGGCTACCTTCCATTGGAGTAACAAAAATATGCACAACAGACTACCGTCCATAGTGACAAGCCTACCATCCATTGGAGTGACAAAAATCACAACGACAAACCACCTTCCATAATGACAAGGCTAACATCCATTGGAGTAAAAAAAATCTCGACAACAAACTACCTTCCATAATGACAAGGCTACGATCAATTGAAGTAACAAAAATCATGACGACAGACTACCTTCCATAATGACAAGGCTACCATCCATTGGAGTAACAAAAATATCGATAAAAGACTACCTTTTATAATGACAAGGTTACCATCCATTGGAATAACAAAAATCTCGACAACAGACTACCTTCCATAATGGCAGACTACCTTCCATAATATCAAGGCTACTATCCATTGGAGTAACAAAAATCTGAACAACAGACTACCTTCCATAATGACAAGGCTATAATCCATTGGAGTAACAGAAATCTCAACGATAGACAACCTTCCATAATGATAAGGATACCATCCATTGGAGTAACAAAAATCTCGACAACAGACTACCTTCCATAATGACAAGGCTACCATCCATTGGAGTAACAGAAATCTCGATAAAAGGCTACCTTTTATAATGACAAGGTTACCATCCATTGGAATAACAAAAATATCGACAATAGACTACCTTCCATAATGACATACTACCTTCTATAATGACAAGGCTACCATCCTTTAGAGTAACAAAAATCTGAACAATAGACTACCTTCCATAATGACAAGGCTACAATCCATTGGAGTAACAGAAATCTCAACGACAGACTACCTTCCATAATGACAAGGCAACCATCCATTGGAGTAACAAAAATCTCGACAACAGACTACCTTCCATAATTACAAGGCTACCATCCATTGGAGTAACAAAAATCTCGACAAAAGACTACCTTTTATAATGACAAGGTTACCATCCATTGGAATAACAAAAATCTCGACAACAGACTACCTTCCATAATGACAGACTACCTTCCATAATGTCAAGGCTACTATCCATTGGAGTAACAAAAATATGAACAACAGACTACCTTCCATAATGACAAGGCTATAATCCATTGGAGTAACATAAATCTCAACGACAGACAACCTTCCATAATGACAAGGCTACCATCCATTGGAGTAACAAAAATGTCGACAACAGACTACCTTCCATAACGACAAGGCTACCATCCATTGGAGTAACAAAAATCTCGACAAAAGACTACCTTTTGTAATGACAAGGTTACCATCCATTGGAATAACCAAAATCTCGACAACAGACTACCTTCCATAATGACAGACTACCTTCCATAATGTCAAGGCTACTATCCATTGGAGTAACAAAAATCTGAACAACAAATTACCTTCCATAATGACAA
The DNA here is from genome assembly GCA_948472305.1 of Vicia faba. NCBI lineage: Eukaryota > Viridiplantae > Streptophyta > Magnoliopsida > Fabales > Fabaceae > Vicia > Vicia faba. Next base: position 557,613,347 of record OX451739.1, on the reverse strand, counting down.
GGCTACAATCCATTGGAGTAATCGAATTCTCAACGACAGACTACCTTCCATAATTACAAGCCTATAATCCATTGGAGTAACAAAAATCTCAACGATAGACTACCTTCCATAATGACAAGGCTACCATCCATTGGAGTAACAAAAATCTCGACAACAGACTACCTTCCATAATTACAAGGCTACCATCCATTGGAATAACAAAAATCTCGACAATAGACTACCATCCATAATGACAGACTACCTTCGATAATGTCAAGGCTACTATCCATTGGAGTAACAAAAATCTGAACAACAGACTACCTTCCATAATGACAAGGCTATAATCCATTGGAGTGACAAAAATCTCAATGAAAGACAACCTTCCATAATGACAAGGCTACCATCCATTGGAATAACAAAAATCTCGACAACAGACTACCTTCCATAATGACAAGGCTACCATCCATTGGAGTAACAAAAATATCGACAAAAGACTACGTTTTATAATGACAGACTACCTTCCATAATATCAAGGCTACTAACCATTGGAGTAACAAAAATCTGAACCACAGACTACCATCCATAATGACAAGGCTACAATCAATTGGAGTAATCGAAATCTCAACGACATACTACCTTCCATAACGATAAGGCTACAATCCATTGGAGTAACAAAAATCTCAACGATAGACTACCTTCCATAATGACAAGGCTACCATCCATTGGAGTAACAAAAATCTCGACAACAGACTACCTTCCATAATTACAAGGCTACCATCCATTGGAGTAACAAAAATATCGACAAAAGACTACCTTTTATAATGACAGGGTTACCATTCATTGGAATAACAAAAATCTCGAAAATAGACTACCTTCCATAATGTCAAGGCTACTATCCATTGGAGTAACAAAAATCTGAACAACAGACTACCTTCCATAATGACAAGGCTATAATCCATTGGAGTAACATAAATCTCAACGACAAACAACCTTCCATAATGACAAGGCTACCATCCATTGGAGTAACAAAAATCTCGACAATAGACTACCTTCCATAATGAAAAGGCTACCATCCATTGGAGTAACAAAAATCTCGACAACAGACTACCTTCCATAATTACAATGCTACCATCCATTGGAGTAACAAAAATCTCGACAAAAGACTACCTTTTATAATGACAAGGTTACCATCCATTGGAATAACAAAAATCTCGACAATAGACTACCTTCCATAATGACAGACTACCTTCCATAATGTCAAGGCTACTATCCATTGGAGTAACAAAAATATGAACAAGAGACTACCTTGCATAATGACAAGGCTATAATCCATTGGAGTAACATAAATCTCAACGACAGATAACCTTCTATAATGACAAGGCTACCATCCATTAGAGTAACAAAAATGTCGACAACAGACTACCTTCCATAACGACAATGCTACCATCCATTGGAGTAACAAAAATCTCGTCAAAAGACTACCTTTTATAATGACAAGGTTACCATCAATTGGAATAACAAAAATCTCGACAACAGACTACCTTCCATAATGACAGACTACCTTCCATAATGTCAAGGCTACTATCCATTGGAGTAACAAAAATCTGAACAACAGACTACCTTCCATAATGTCAAGGCTACAATCCATTGGAGTAATCGAAATCTCAACGACAGACTACCTTCCATAATTACAAGGCTACAATCCATTGGAGTAATCGAAATCTCAACGACAGACTACCTTCCATAATTACAAGCCTATAATCCATTGGGATAACAAAAATCTCAACGATAGACTACCTTCCATAATGACAAGGCTACCATCCATTGGAGTAACAAAAATCTCGACAATAGACTACCTTCCATAATTACAAGGCTACCATCCATTGGAATAACAAAAATCTCGACAATAGACTACCATCCATAATGACAGACTACCTTCGATAATGTCAAGGCTACTATCCATTGGAGTAACAAAAATCTGAACAACAGACTACCTTCCATAATGACAAGGCTATAATCCATTGGAGTAACAAAAATCTCAATGAAAGACAACCTTCCATAATGACAAGGCTACCACCCATTGGAGTAACAAAAATCTCGACAACAGACTACCTTCCATAATGACAAGGCTACCATCCATTGGAGTAACAAAAATCTCGACAAAAGACTACGTTTTATAATGACAGACTACCTTCCATAATATCAAGGCTACTAACCATTGGAGTAACAAAAATCTGAACAACAGACTACCATCCATAATGACAAGGCTACAATCAATTGGAGTAATCGAAATCTCAACGACAAACTACCTTCCATAATGATAAGGCTACAATCCATTGGAGTAACAAAAATCTCAACGATAGACTACCTTCCATAATGACAAGGCTACCATCCATTGGAGTAACAAAAATCTCGACAACAGACTACCTTCCATAATTACAAGGCTACCATCCATTGGAGTAACAAAAATCTCGACAACAGACTACCTTCCATAATGACAAGGTTACCATCCATTGGAATAACAAAAATCTCGACAATAGACTACCTTCCATAATGACAGACTACCTTCCATAATGTCAAGGCTACTATCCATTGGAGTAACAAAAATCTGAACAACAGACTACCTTCCATAATGACAAGGCTATAATCCATTGGAGTAACATAAATCTCAACGACAGATAACCTTCTATAATGACAAGGCTACCATCCATTGGAGTAACAAAAATGTCGACAACAGACTACCTTCCATAACGACAAGGCTACCATCCATTGGAGTAACAAAAATCTCGACAAAAGACTACCTTTTATAATGACAAGGTTACCATCCATTGGAATAACAAAAATCTTGACAACAGACTACCTTCCATAATGACAGACTACCTTCCATAATGTCAAGGCTACTATCCATTGGAGTAACAAAAATCTGAACAACAGACTACCTTCCATAATGACAAGGCTACAATCCATTGGAGTAATCGAAATCTCAACGACAGACTACCTTCCATAATTACAAGCCTACAATCCATTGGAGTAACAGAAATCTCAACGATAGACTACCTTCCATAATGACAAGGCTACCATCCATTAGAGTAACAAAAATCTCCACAACAGACTACCTTCCATAATTACAAGGCTACCATCCATTGGAGTAACAAAAATCTCGACAACAGACTACCTTCCAGAATTACAAGGCTACCATCCATTGGAATAACAAAAATCTCGACAATAGACTACCATCCATAATGACAGACTACCTTCCATAATGTCAAGGCTACTATCCATTGGAGTAACAAAAATCTGAACAACAGACTACCTTCCATAATGACAAGGCTATAATCCATTGGAGTAACAAAAATCTCAATGAAAGACAACCTTCCATAATGACAAGGCTACCATCCATTGGAGTAACAAAAATCTCGACAACAAACTACCTTCGATAATGACAAGGCTACCATCCATTGGAGTAACAAAAATCTCGACAAAAGACTACGTTTTATAATGACAGACTACCTTCCATAATATCAACGCTACTATCCATTGGAGTAACAAAAATCTGAACAACAGACTACCATCCATAATGACAAGGCTACAATCCATTGGAGTAATCGAAATCTCAACGATAGACTACCTTCCTTAATGACAAGGGTACAATCCATTGGAGTAACAAAAATCTCAACGATAGACTACCTTCCATAATGACAAGGCTACCATCCATTGGAGTAACAAAAATCTCGACAACAGACTACCTTCCATAATTACAAGGCTACCATCCATTGGAGTAACAAAAATATCGACAAAAGACTACCTTTTATAATGACAAGGTTACCATCCATTGGAATAACAAAAATCTCGACAATAGACTACCTTCCATAATGTCAAGGCTACTATCCATTGGAGTAACAAAAATCTGAACAACAGACTACCTTCCATAATGACAAGGCTATAATCCATTGGAGTAACATAAATCTCAACGACAGACTACCTTCCATAATTACAAGGCTACAATCCATTAGAGTAACAGAAATATCAACGATAGACTACCTTCCATAATGACAAGGCTACCATGTATTGGAGTAACAAAAATCTCGACAACAGACTACCTTCCATAATTACAAGGTTACCATCCATTGGAGTAACAAAAATCTCGATAAAAGACTACCTTTTATAATGACAAGGTTACCATCCATTGGAATAACAAAAATCTCGACAATAGACTACCATCCATAGTGACAGACTACCTTCCATAATGTCAAGGCTACTACCCATTGGAGTAACAAAAATCTGAACAACAGACTACCTTCCATAATGATAAGGCTATAATCCATTGGAGTAACAAAAATCTCAACGACAGACAACCTTCCATAATGACAAGGCTACCATCCATTGGAGTAACAAAAATCTCAACAACAGACAACCTTCCATAATGACAAGGCTACCATCCATTGGAGTAACAAAAATCTCGACAAAAGACTACCTTTTATAATGACAAGGTTACCATCCATTGGAATAACAAAAATCTCGACAACAGACTACCTTCCATAATGACAGACTACCTTCCATAATATCAAGGCTACTATCCATTGGAGTAACAAAAATTTGAACAACAGACTACCATCCATAATGACAAGGCTACAATCAATTGGAGTAATCGAAGTCACAACGACAGACTACCTTCCATAATTACAATACTACAATCCATTGGAGTAACAGAAATCTCAATGATAGACTACCTTCCATAATGACAAGGCTACCATCCATTGGAGTAACAAAAATCTCGACAACAGACTAACTTCCATAATTACAAGGCTACCATCCATTGGAGTAACAAAAATCTCGATAAAACACTACCTTTTATAATGACAAGGTTACCATCCATTGGAATAACAAAAATCTCGACAATAGACAACCATCCATAATGACAGACTACCTTCCATAATGTCAAGGCTACTACCCATTGGAGTAACAAAAATCTGAACAACAGACTACCTTCCATAATGACAAGGCTATAATCCATTGGAGTAACAAAAATCTCAACGACAGACAACCTTCCATAATGATAAGGCTACCATCCATTGGAGTAACAAAAATCTCAACAACAGACTACCTTCCATAATGACAAGGCTACCATCCATTGGATTAACAAAAATCTCGACAAAAGACTACCTTATATAATGACAAGGTTACCATCCATTGGAATAACAAAAATCTCGACAACAGACTACCTTCCATAATGACAGACTACCTTCCATAATATCAAGGCTACTATCCATTGGAGTAACAAAAATCTGAACAACAGACTACCATCCATAATGACAAGGCTACAATCCATTGGAGTAATCGAAGTCACAACGACAGACTACCTTCCATAATTACAAGCCTACAATCCATTGGAGTAACAGAAATCTCAATGATAGACTACCTTCCATAATGACAAGGCTACTATCCATTTGAGTAACAAAAATCTCGACAACAGACTACCTTCCATAATTACAAGGCTACCATCCATTGGAGTAACAAAAATCTCGACAAAAGACTACCTTTTATAATGACAAGTTTACCATCCATTGGAATAACAAAAATCTCGACAATAGACTACCATCCATAATGACAGACTACCTTCCATAATGTCAAGGCTACTATCCATTGGAGTAACAAAAATCTGAACAACAGACTACCTTCCATAATGACAAGGCTATAATCCATTGGAGTAACATAAATCTCAACGACAGACAACCTTCCATAATGACAATGCTACCATCCATTGGAGTAACAAAAATGTCGACAACAGACTACCTTCCATAACGACAAGGCTACCATCCATTGGAGTAACAAAAATCTCGACAAAAGACTACCTTTTATAATGACAAGGTTACCATCCATTGGAATAACAAAAATCTCGACAACAGACTACCTTCCATAATAACAGACTACCTTCCATAATGTCAAGGCTACTATCCATTGGAGTAACAAAAATCTGAACAACAAATTACCTTCCATAATGACAAGGCTACAATCCATTGGAGTAATCGAAATCTCAACGACAGACTACCTTCCATAATTACAAGGCTACAATCCATTGGAGTAATCGAAATCTCAACGACAGACTACCTTCCATAATTACAAGCCTATAATCCATTGGGATAACAAAAATCTCAACGATAGACTACCTTCCATAATGACAAGGCTACCATCCATTGGAGTAACAAAAATCTCGACAATAGACTACCTTCCATAATTACAAGGCTACCATCCATTGGAATAACAAAAATCTCGACAATAGACTACCATCCATAATGACAGACTACCTTCGATAATGTCAAGGCTACTATCCATTGGAGTAACAAAAATCTGAACAACAGACTACCTTCCATAATGACAAGGCTATAATCCATTGGAGTAACAAAAATCTCAATGAAAGACAACCTTCCATAATGACAAGGCTACCATCCATTGGAGTAACAAAAATCTCGACAACAGACTACCTTCCATAATGACAAGGCTACCATCCATTGGAGTAACAAAAATCTCGACAAAAGACTACGTTTTATAATGACAGACTACCTTCCATAATATCAAGGCTACTAACCATTGGAGTAACAAAAATCTGAACAACAGACTACCATCCATAATGACAAGGCTACAATCAATTGGAGTAATCGAAATCTCAACGACAAACTACCTTCCATAATGATAAGGCTACAATCCATTGGAGTAACAAAAATCTCAACGATAGACTACCTTCCATAATGACAAGGCTACCATCCATTGGAGTAACAAAAATCTCGACAACAGACTACCTTCCATAATTACAAGGCTACCATCCATTGGAGTAACAAAAATCTCGACAACAGACTACCTTCCATAATGACAAGGTTACCATCCATTGGAATAACAAAAATCTCGACAATAGACTACCTTCCATAATGACAGACTACCTTCCATAATGTCAAGGCTACTATCCATTGGAGTAACAAAAATCTGAACAACAGACTACCTTCCATAATGACAAGGCTATAATCCATTGGAGTAACATAAATCTCAACGATAGATAACCTTCTATAATGACAAGGCTACCATCCATTGGAGTAACAAAAATGTCGACAACAGACTACCTTCCATAACGACAAGGCTACCATCCATTGGAGTAACAAAAATCTCGACAAAAGACTACCTTTTATAATGACAAGGTTACCATCCATTGGAATAACAAAAATCTTGACAACAGACTACCTTCCATAATGACAGACTACCTTCCATAATGTCAAGGCTACTATCCATTGGAGTAACAAAAATCTGAACAACAAATTACCTTCCATAATGACAAGGCTACAATCCATTGGAGTAATCGAAATCTCAACGACAGACTACCTTCCATAATTACAAGGCTACAATCCATTGGAGTAATCGAAATCTCAACGACAGACTACCTTCCATAATTACAAGCCTATAATCCATTGGGATAACAAAAATCTCAACGATAGACTACCTTCCATAATGACAAGGCTACCATCCATTGGAGTAACAAAAATCTCGACAATAGACTACCTTCCATAATTACAAGGCTACCATCCATTGGAATAACAAAAATCTCGACAATAGACTACCATCCATAATGACAGACTACCTTCGATAATGTCAAGGCTACTATCCATTGGAGTAACAAAAATCTGAACAACAGACTACCTTCCATAATGACAAGGCTATAATCCATTGGAGTAACAAAAATCTCAATGAAAGACAACCTTCCATAATGACAAGGCTACCATCCATTGGAGTAACAAAAATCTCGACAACAGACTACCTTCCATAATGACAAGGCTACCATCCATTGGAGTAACAAAAATCTCGACAAAAGACTACGTTTTATAATGACAGACTACCTTCCATAATATCAAGGCTACTAACCATTGGAGTAACAAAAATCTGAACAACAGACTACCATCCATAATGACAAGGCTACAATCAATTGGAGTAATCGAAATCTCAACGACAAACTACCTTCCATAATGATAAGGCTACAATCCATTGGAGTAACAAAAATCTCAACGATAGACTACCTTCCATAATGACAAGGCTACCATCCATTGGAGTAACAAAAATCTCGACAACAGACAACCTTCCATAATTACAAGGCTACCATCCATTGGAGTAACAAAAATCTCGACAACAGACTACCTTCCATAATGACAAGGTTACCATCCATTGGAATAACAAAAATCTCGACAATAGACTACCTTCCATAATGACAGACTACCTTCCATAATGTCAAGGCTACTATCCATTGGAGTAACAAAAATCTGAACAACAGACTACCTTCCATAATGACAAGGCTATAATCCATTGGAGTAACATAAATCTCAACGACAGATAACCTTCTATAATGACAAGGCTACCATCCATTGGAGTAACAAAAATGTCGACAACAGACTACCTTCCATAACGACAAGGCTACCATCCATTGGAGTAACAAAAATCTCGACAAAAGACTACCTTTTATAATGACAAGGTTACCATCCATTGGAATAACAAAAATCTTGACAACAGACTACCTTCCATAATGACAGACTACCTTCCATAATGTCAAGGCTACTATCCATTGGAGTAACAAAAATCTGAACAACAGACTACCTTCCATAATGACAAGGCTACAATCCATTGGAGTAATCGAAATCTCAACGACAGACTACCTTCCATAATTACAAGCCTACAATCCATTGGAGTAACAGAAATCTCAACGATAGACTACCTTCCATAATGACAAGGCTACCATCCATTAGAGTAACAAAAATCTCCACAACAGACTACCTTCCATAATTACAAGGCTACCATCCATTGGAGTAACAAAAATCTCGACAACAGACTACCTTCCAGAATTACAAGGCTACCATCCATTGGAATAACAAAAATCTCGACAATAGACTACCATCCATAATGACAGACTACCTTCCATAATGTCAAGGCTACTATCCATTGGAGTAACAAAAATCTGAACAACAGACTACCTTCCATAATGACAAGGCTATAATCCATTGGAGTAACAAAAATCTCAATGAAAGACAACCTTCCATAATGACAAGGCTACCATCCATTGGAGTAACAAAAATCTCGACAACAAACTACCTTCGATAATGACAAGGCTACCATCCATTGGAGTAACAAAAATCTCGACAAAAGACTACGTTTTATAATGACAGACTACCTTCCATAATATCAACGCTACTATCCATTGGAGTAACAAAAATCTGAACAACAGACTACCATCCATAATGACAAGGCTACAATCCATTGGAGTAATCGAAATCTCAACGATAGACTACCTTCCTTAATGACAAGGGTACAATCCATTGGAGTAACAAAAATCTCAACGATAGACTACCTTCCATAATGACAAGGCTACCATCCATTGGAGTAACAAAAATCTCGACAACAGACTACCTTCCATAATTACAAGGCTACCATCCATTGGAGTAACAAAAATATCGACAAAAGACTACCTTTTATAATGACAAGCTTACCATCCATTGGAATAACAAAAATCTCGACAATAGACTACCTTCCATAATGTCAAGGCTACTATCCATTGGAGTAACAAAAATCTGAACAACAGACTACCTTCCATAATGACAAGGCTATAATCCATTGGAGTAACATAAATCTCAACGACAGACTACCTTCCATAATTACAAGGCTACAATCCATTGGAGTAACAGAAATATCAACGATAGACTACCTTCCATAATGACAAGGCTACCATCCATTGGAGTAACAAAAATCTCGACAACAGACTACCTTCCATAATTACAAGGTTACCATCCATTGGAGTAACAAAAATCTCGATAAAAGACTACCTTTTATAATGACAAGGTTACCATCCATTGGAATAACAAAAATCTCGACAATAGACTACCATCCATAGTGACAGACTACCTTCCATAATGTCAAGGCTACTACCCATTGGAGTAACAAAAATCTGAACAACAGACTACCTTCCATAATGATAAGGCTATAATCCATTGGAGTAACAAAAATCTCAACGACAGACAACCTTCCATAATGACAAGGCTACCATCCATTGGAGTAACAAAAAGCTCGACAAAAGACTACCTTTTATAATGACAAGGTTACCATCCATTGGAATAACAAAAATCTCGACAACAGACTACCTTCCATAATATCAAGGCTACTATCCATTGGAGTAACAAAAATCTGAACAACAGACTACCATCCATAATGACAAGGCTACAATTAATTGGAGTAATCGAAGTCACAACGACAGACTACCTTCCATAATTACAATACTACAATCCATTGGAGTAACAGAAATCTCAATGATAGACTACCTTCCATAATGACAAGGCTACCATCCATTGGAGTAACAAAAATCTCGACAACAGACTAACTTCCATAATTACAAGGCTACCATCCATTGGAGTAACAAAAATCTCGATAAAACACTACCTTTTATAATGACAAGGTTACCATCCATTGGAATAACAAAAATCTCGACAATAGACAACCATCCATAATGACAGACTACCTTCCATAATGTCAAGGCTACTACCCATTGGAGTAACAAAAATCTGAACAACAGACTACCTTCCATAATGACAAGGCTATAATCCATTGGAGTAACAAAAATCTCAACGACAGACAACCTTCCATAATGATAAGGCTACCATCCATTGGAGTAACAAAAATCTCAACAACAGACTACCTTCCATAATGACAAGGCTACCATCCATTGGATTAACAAAAATCTCGACAAAAGACTACCTTATATAATGACAAGGTTACCATCCATTGGAATAACAAAAATCTCGACAACAGACTACCTTCCATAATGACAGACTACCTTCCATAATATCAAGGCTACTATCCATTGGAGTAACAAAAATCTGAACAACAGACTACCATCCATAATGACAAGGCTACAATCCATTGGAGTAATCGAAGTCACAACGACAGACTACCTTCCATAATTACAAGCCTACAATCCATTGGAGTAACAGAAATCTCAATGATAGACTACCTTCCATAATGACAAGGCTACCATCCATTTGAGTAACAAAAATCTCGACAACAGACTACCTTCCATAATTACAAGGCTACCATCCATTGGAGTAACAAAAATCTCGACAAAAGACTACCTTTTATAATGACAAGGTTACCATCCATTGGAATAACAAAAATCTCGACAATAGACTACCATCCATAATGACAGACTACCTTCCATAATGTCAAGGCTACTATCCATTGGAGTAACAAAAATCTGAACAACAGACTACCTTCCATAATGACAAGGCTATAATCCATTGGAGTAACATAAATCTCAACGACAGACAACCTTCCATAATGAAAATGCTACCATCCATTGGAGTAACAAAAATGTCGACAACAGACTACCTTCCATAACGACAAGGCTACCATCCATTGGAGTAACAAAAATCTCGACAAAAGACTACCTTTTATAATGACAAGGTTACCATCCATTGGAATAACAAAAATCTCGACAACAGACTACCTTCCATAATAACAGACTACCTTCCATAATGTCAACGCTACTATCCATTGGAGTAACAAAAATCTGAACAACAAATTACCTTCCATAATGACAAGGCTACAATCCATTGGAGTAATCGAAATCTCAACGACAGACTACCTTCCATAATTACAAGCCTACAATCCATTGGAGTAACAGAAATCTCAACAATAGACTACCTTCCATAATGACAAGGCTACCATCCATTGGAGTAACAAAAATCTCGACAACAGACTACCTTCCATAATTACAATGCTACCATCCATTGGAGTAACAAAAATCTCGACAACAGACTACCTTCCATAATTACAAGGCTACGATCCATTGGAATAACAAAAATCTCGACAATAGACTACCATCCATAATGACAGACTACCTTCCATAATGTCAAGGCTACTATCCATTGGAGTAACAAAAATCTGAACAACAGACTACATTCCATAATGACAAGGCTATAATCCATTGGAGTAACACAAATCTCAATGAAAGACAACCTTCCATAATGACAAGGCTACCATCCATTGGAGTAACAAAAATCTCGACAACAGACTACCTTCCATAATGACAAGGCTACCATCCATTGGAGTAACAAAAATCTCGACAAAAGACTACGTTTTATAATAACAGACTACCTTCCATAATATCAAGGCTACTATCCATTGGAGTAACAAAAATCTGAACAACAGACTACCATCCATAATGACAAGGCTACAATCCATTGGAGTAATCGAAATCTAAACGACAGACTACCTTCCATAATGACAAGGCTACAATCCATTGGAGTAACAAAAATCTCAACGATAGACTACCTTCCATAATGACAAGGCTACCATCCATTGGAGTAACAAAAATCTCGACAACAGACTACCTTCCATAATTACAATGCTACCATCCATTGGAGTAACAAAAATATCGACAAAAGACTACCTTTTATAATGACAAGGTTACCATCCATTGGAATAATAAAAATCTCGACAATAGACTACCTTCCATAATGACAGACTACCTTCCATAATGTCAAGGCTACTATCCATTGGAGTAACAAAAATCTGAACAACAGACTACCTTCCATAATGACAAGGCTATAATCCATTGGAGTAATATAAATCTCAACGACAGACAACCTTCCATAATGACAAGGCTACCATCCATTGGAGTAACAAAAATCTCGACAATAGACTACCTTCCATAATGACAAGGCTACCATCCATTGGAGTAACAAAAATCTCGACAACACACTTCCTTCCATAATTACAACGCTACCATCCATTGGAGTAACAAAAATCTCGACAAAAGACTACCTTTTATAATGACAAGGTTACCATCCATTGGAATAACAAAAATCTCGACAATAGACTACCATCCATAGTGACAGACTACCTTCCATAATGTCAAGGCTACTACCCATTGGAGTAACAAAAATCTGAACAACAGACTACCTTCCATAATGACAAGGCTATAATCCATTGGAGTAACAAAAATCTCAATGACTGACAACCTTCCATAATGACAAGGCTACCATCCATTGGAGTAACAAAAATCTCAACAACAGACTACCTTCCATAATGACAAGGCTACCATCCATTGGAGTAACAAAAATCTCGACAAAAGACTACCTTTTATAATGACAAGGTTACCATCCATTGGAATAACAAAAATCTCGACAACAGACTACCTTCCATAATGACAGACTACCTTCCATAATATCAAGGCTACTATCCATTGGAGTAACAAAAATCTGAACAACAGACTACCATCCATAATGACAAGGCTACAATCCATTGGAGTAATCGAAGTCACAACGACAGACTACCTTCCATAATTACAATACTACAATCCATTGGAGTAACAGAAATCTCAACGATAGACTACCTTCCATAATGACAAGGCTACCATCCATTGGAGTAACAAAAATCTCGACAACAGACTACCTTCCATAATGACAAGGTTACCATCCATTGGAATAACAAAAATCTCGACAAATACCTTTTATAATGACAAGGTTACCATCCATTGGAATAACAAAAATCTCGACAATAGATTACATTCCATAATGACAAACTACCTTCCATAATGTCAAGGCTACTATCCATTGAAGTAACAAAAATCTGAACAATAGACTACCTTCCATAATGACAAGGCTATAATCCATTTGAGTAACAGAAATCTCAACGGCAGACAACCTTCAATAATGACAAGGCTACCATCCATTGAAGTAACAAAAATCTCGACAACAGACTCCCTTCCATAACGACAAGGCTACCATCCATTGGAGTAACAAAAATCTCGACAAAAGACTACCTTTTATAATGACAAGGTTACCATCCATTGGAATAACAAAAATCTCGACAACAGACTACCTTCCATAATGACAGACTACCTTCCATTGGAGTAACAAAAATTTGAACAACAGACTACCTTCCATAATGACAAGGCTACAATCCATTGGAGTAATCGAAATCTCCACGACAGACTACCTTCCATAATGACAAGTCTACAATCCATTGGAGTAACAGAAATCTCAATGATAGACTACCATCCATATTTATAAGGCTACCATCCATTGGAGTAACAAAAATCTCGACAAAAGACTACATTTTATAATGACAAGGTTACCATCCATTGGAATAACAAAAATCTCGACAATAGACTACCTTCCATAATGACAGACTACCTTCCATAATGTCAAGGCTACTATCCATTGGAGTAAAAAAAATCTGAACAACAGACTACCTTCCATAATGTCAAGGCTATAATCCATTGGAGTAACAGAAATCTCAACGATAGACAACCTTCCATAATGATAAGGATACCATCCATTGGAGTAACATAAATCTCAACGACAGACAACCTTCCATAATGATAAGGCTACCATCCATTGGAGTAACAAAAATATCGACAATAGAATACCTTCCATAATTACAACGCTACCATCCATTGGAGTAACAAAAATCTCGACAAAAGACTACCTTTTATAATGACAAGGTTACCATCCATTGGAATAACAAAAATCTCGACAACAAACTACCTTCCATAATGACAGACTACCTTCCATAATTTCAAGGCTACTATCCATTGAGTAACAAAAATTTGAACAACAGACTACCTTCCATAATGACAAGGCTACAATCCATTGGAGTAATCGAAATCTGCACAACAGACTACCTTCCATAATGACAAGTCTACAATCCATTGGAGTAACAGAAATCTCAATGATAGTCTACCATCCATAATGACAAGGCTACCATCCATTGGAGTAACAAAAATCTCGACAACAGACTACCTTCCATAATTACAAGGCTACCATCCATTGGAGTAACAAAAATCTCGACAAAAGACTACCTTTTATAATGACAAGGTTACCATCCACTGGAATAACAAAAATCTCGACAATAGACTACCTTCCATAATGACAGACTACCTTCCATAATGTCAAGGCTACTATCCATTGGAGTAAAAAAAATCTGAACAACAGACTACCTTCCATAATGTCAAGGCTATAATCCATTGGAGTAACAGAAATCTCAACGATAGACAACCTTCCATAATGATAAGGATACCATCCATTGGAGTAACAAAAATCTCGACAACAGACTACCTTCCATAATGACAAGGCTACCATCCATTGGAGTAACAAAAATCTCGACAAAAGGCTACCTTTTATAATGACAAGCTTACCATCCATTGGAATAACAATAATCTCGACAATAGACTACCTTCCATAATGACATACTACCTTCTATAATGTCAAGGCTACTATCCATTGGAGTAACAAAAATCTGAACAATAAACTACCTTCCATAATGACAAGGCTATAATCTATTGGAGTAACATAAATCTCAAAGACAGACAACCTTCCATAATGACAAGGCTACCATTCATTGGAGTAACAAAAATGTCGACAACAGACTACCTTCCATAACGACAAGGCTACCATCCATTGGAGTAACAAAAATCTCGACAAAAGACTACCTTTTATAATGACAAGGTTACCATCCATTGGAATAACAAAAATTTCGACAACAGACTACCTTCCATAATGACAGACTACCTTCCATAATGTCAAGGCTACTATCCATTGGAGTAACAAAAATCTGAACAACAGACTACCTTCCATAATGACAAGGCTACAATCCATTGGAGTAATCGAAATCTACACGACAAACTACCTTCCATAATGACAAGTCTACAATCCATTGGAGTAACAGAAATCTCAATGATAGACTACCATCCATAATGACAAGGCTACCATCCATTGGAGTAACAAAAATATCGACAATAGAATACCTTCCATAATTACAACGCTACCATCCATTGGAGTAACAAAAATCTCGACAAAAGACTACCTTTTATAATGACAAGGTTACCATCCATTGGAATAACAAAAATCTCGACAACAGACTACCTTCCATAATGACAGACTACCTTCCATAATTTCAAGGCTACTATCCATTAGAGTAACAAAAATTTGAACAACAGACTACCTTCCATAATGACAAGGCTACAAACCATTGGAGTAATCGAAATCTGCACGACAGACTACCTTCCATAATGACAAGTCTACAATCCATTGGAGTAACAGAAATCTCAATGATAGACTACCATCCATAATGACAAGGCTACCATCCATTGGAGTAACAAAAATCTCGACAACAGACTACCTTCCATAATTACAAGGCTACCATCCATTGGAGTAACAAAAATCTCGACAAAAGACTACCTTTTATAATGACAAGGTTACCATCCACTGGAATAACAAAAATCTCGACAATAGACTACCTTCCATAATGACAGACTACCTTCCATAATGTCAAGGCTACTATCCATTGGAGTAAAAAAAATCTGAACAACAGACTACCTTCCATAATGTCAAGGCTATAATCCATTGGAGTAACAGAAATCTCAACGATAGACAACCTTCCATAATGATAAGGATACCATCCATTGGAGTAACAAAAATCTCGACAACAGACTACCTTCCATAATGACAAGGCTACCATCCATTGGAGTAACAAAAATCTCGACAAAAGGCTACCTTTTATAATGACAAGCTTACCATCCATTGGAATAACAATAATCTCGACAATAGACTACCTTCCATAATGACATACTACCTTCTATAATGTCAAGGCTACTATCCATTGGAGTAACAAAAATCTGAACAATAAACTACCTTCCATAATGACAAGGCTATAATCTATTGGAGTAACATAAATCTCAAAGACAGACAACCTTCCATAATGACAAGGCTACCATTCATTGGAGTAACAAAAATGTCGACAACAGACTACCTTCCATAACGACAAGGCTACCATCCATTGGAGTAACAAAAATCTCGACAAAAGACTACCTTTTATAATGACAAGGTTACCATCCATTGGAATAACAAAAATTTCGACAACAGACTACCTTCCATAATGACAGACTACCTTCCATAATGTCAAGGCTACTATCCATTGGAGTAACAAAAATCTGAACAACAGACTACCTTCCATAATGACAAGGCTACAATCCATTGGAGTAATCGAAATCTCCACGACAAACTACCTTCCATAATGACAAGTCTACAATCCATTGGAGTAACAGAAATCTCAATGATAGACTACCATCCATAATGACAAGGCTACCATCCATTGGAGTAACAAAAATATCGACAATAGAATACCTTCCATAATTACAACGCTACCATCCATTGGAGTAACAAAAATCTCGACAAAAGACTACCTTTTATAATGACAAGGTTACCATCCATTGGAATAACAAAAATCTCGACAACAGACTACCTTCCATAATGACAGACTACCTTCCATAATTTCAAGGCTACTATCCATTAGAGTAACAAAAATTTGAACAACAGACTACCTTCCATAATGACAAGGCTACAAACCATTGGAGTAATCGAAATCTGCACGACAGACTACCTTCCATAATGACAAGTCTACAATCCATTGGAGTAACAGAAATCTCAATGATAGACTACCATCCATAATGACAAGGCTACCATCCATTGGAGTAACAAAAATCTCGACAACAGACTACCTTCCATAATTACAAGGCTACCATCCATTGGAGTAACAAAAATCTCGACAAAAGACTACCTTTTATAATGACAAGGTTACCATCCACTGGAATAACAAAAATCTCGACAATAGACTACCTTCCATAATGACAGACTACCTTCCATAATGTCAAGGCTACTATCCATTGGAGTAAAAAAAATCTGAACAACAGACTACCTTCCATAATGTCAAGGCTATAATCCATTGGAGTAACAGAAATCTCAACGATAGACAACCTTCCATAATGATAAGGATGCCATCCATTGGAGTAACAAAAATCTCGACAACAGACTACCTTCCATAATGACAAGGCTACCATCCATTGGAGTAACAAAAATCTCGACAAAAGGCTACCTTTTATAATGACAAGCTTACCATCCATTGGAATAACAAAAATCTCGACAATAGACTACCTTCCATAATGACATACTACCTTCTATAATGTCAAGGCTACTATCCATTGGAGTAACAAAAATCTGAACAACAGACTACCTTCCATAATGACAAGGCTATAATCTATTGGAGTAACATAAATCTCAACGACAGACAACCTTCCATAATGACAAGGCTACCATTCATTGGAGTAACAAAAATGTCGACAACAGACTACCTTCCATAACGACAAGGCTACCATCCATTGGAGTAACAAAAATCTCGACAAAAGACTACCTTTTATAATGACAAGGTTACCATCCATTGGAATAACAAAAATCTCGACAACAGACTACCTTCAATAATGACAGAATACCTTCCATAATGTCAAGGCTACTATCCATTGGAGTAACAAAAATCTGAACAACAGACTACCTTCCATAATGACAAGGCTACAATCCATTGGAGTAATCGAAATCTCCACGACAGACTACCTTCCATAATGACAAGTCTACAATCCATTGAAGTAACAGAAATCTCAATGATAGACTACCATCCATAATGACAAGGCTACCATCCATTGGAGTAACAAAAATATCGACAACAAAATACCTTCCATAATTACAATGCTACCATCCATTGGAGTAACAAAAATCTCGACAAAAGACTACCTTTTATAATGACAAGGTTACCATCCATTGGAATAACAAAAATCTAGACAATAGACTACCTTCCATAATGACAAACTACCTTCCATAATGTCAAGGCTACTATCCATTGGAGTAAAAAAAATCTGAACAACAGACTACCTTCCATAATGACAAGGCTATAATCCATTGGAGTAACAGAAATCTCAATGATAGACAACCTTCCATAATGATAAGGATACCATCCATTGGAGTAACAAAAATCTCGACAACAGACTACCTTCCATAATGACAAGGCTACCATCCATTGGAGTAACAAAAATCTCGACAAAAGGCTACCTTTTATAATGACAAGCTTACCATCCATTGGAATAACAAAAATCTCGACAACAGACTACCTTCCATAATGACATACTACCTTCTATAATGTCAAGGCTACTATGCATTGGAGTAACAAAAATCTGAACAATAGACTACCTTCCATAATGACAAGGCTATAATCCATTGGAGTATCAAAAATCTCAACGATAGACAACCTTCCATAATGACAAGGCTACCATTCATTGGAGTAACAAAAATGTCGACAACAGACTACCTTCAATAACGACAAGGCTACCATCCATTGGAGTAAAAAAAATCTCGACAAAAGACTACCTTTTATAATGACAAGGTTACCATCCATTGGAATAACAAAAATCTCGACAATAGACTACCTTCCATAATGACATACTACCTTCTATAATGTCAAGGCTACTATCCATTGGAGTAACAAAAATCTGAACAACAGACTACCTTCCATAATGACAAGGCTATAATCTATTGGAGTAACATAAATCTCAACGACAGACAACCTTCCATAATGACAAGGCTACCATTCATTGGAGTAACAAAAATGTAGACAACAGACTACCTTCCATAACGACAAGGCTACCATCCATTGGAGTAACAAAAATCTCGACAAAAGACTACCTTTTATAATGACAAGGTTACCATCCATTGGAATAACAAAAATCTCGACAACAGACTACCTTCCATAATGACAGACTACCTTCCATAATGTCAAGGCTACTATCCATTGGAGTAACAAAAATCTGAACAACAGACTACCTTCCATAATGACAAGGCTACAATCCATTGAAGTAATCGAAATCTCCACGACAGAATACCTTCCATAATGACAAGTCTACAATCCATTGAAGTAACAGAAATCTCAATGATAGACTACCATCCATAATGACAAGGCTACCATCCATTGGAGTAACAAAAATATCGACAACAAAATACCTTCCATAATTACAACCCTACCATCCATTGGAGTAACAAAAATCTCGACAAAAGACTACCTTTTATAATGACAAGGTTACCATCCATTGGAATAACAAAAATCTAGACAATAGACTACCTTCCATAATGACAGACTACCTTCCATAATGTCAAGGCTACTATCCATTGGAGTAAAAAAAATCTGAACAACAGACTACCTTCCATAATGACAAGGCTATAATCCATTGGAGTAACAAAAATCTCAACGATAGACAACCTTCCATAATGATAAGGATACCATCCATTGGAGTAACAAAAATCTCGACAACAGACTACCTTCCATAATGACAAGGCTACCATCCATTGGAGTAACAAAAATCTCGACAAAAGGCTACCTTTTATAATGACAAGCTTACCATCCATTGGAATAACAAAAATCTCGACAATAGACTACCTTCCATAATGACATACTACCTTCTATAATGTCAAGGCTACTATTCATTGGAGTAACAAAAATCTGAACAACAGACTACCTTCCATAATGACAAGGCTATAATCCATTGGAGTATCATAAATCTCAATGACATACAACCTTCTATAATGACAAGGCTACCATTCATTGGAGTAACAAAAATGTCGACAACAGACTACCTTCCATAACGACAAGGCTACCATCCATTGGAGTAACAAAAATCTCGACAAAAGACTACCTTTTATAATGACAAGGTTACCATCCATTGGAATAACAAAAATCTCGACAACAGACTACCTTCCATAATGACAGACTACCTTCCATAATGTCAAGGCTACTATCCATTGGAGTAACAAAAATCTGAACAACAAATTACCTTCCATAATGACAAGGCTACAATCCATTGGAGTAATCGAAATCTCAACGACATACTACCTTCCATAATTACAAGGCTACAATCCATTGGAGTAACAGAAATCTCAACGATATAATACCTTCCATAATGACAAGGCTACCATCCATTGGAGTAACAAAAATCTCGACAACAGACTACCTTCCATAATTACAAGGCTACCATCCATTGGAGTAACAAAAATCTCGACAAAAGACTACCTTTTATAATGACAATGTTACCATCCATTGGAATAACAAAAATCTCGACAATAGACTACCTTCCATAATGACAGACTACCTTCCATAATATCAAGGCTACTATCCATTGGAGTAACAAAAATCTGAACGAAAGACTACCTTCCATAATGACAAGGGTATAATCCATTGGAGTAATCGAAATCTCAATAAAAGACAACCTTCCATAATGACAAGGCTACCATCCATTGGAGTAACAAAAATCTCAACGACAGACTACCTTCCATAATGACAAGGCTACCATCCATTGGAGTAACAAAAATCTCGACAAAAGACTACCTTTTATAATGACAAGGTTACCATCCATTGGAATAACAAAAATCTCGACAACAGACTACCTTCCATAATGACAGACTACCTTCCATAATATCAAGGCTACTATCCATTGGAGTAACAAAAATCTGAACAATAGACTACCATCCATAATGACAAGGCTACAATCCATTGGAGTAATCGAAATCTCAACGACAGACTACCTTCCATAATGACAAGGCTACAATCCATTGGAGTAACAGAAATCTCAACGATAGACTACCATTCATAATGACAAGGCTACCATCCATTGGAGTAACAAAAATCTCGATAATTGACTACCTTCCATAATTACAAGGCTACCATCCATTGGAGTAACAAAAATATCGACAAAAGACTACCTTTTATAATGACAAGGTTACCATCCATTGGAATAACAAAAATCTCGACAATAGACTACCTTCCATAATGACAGACTACCTTCCATAATGTCAAGGCTACTATCCATTGGAGTAAAAAAAATCTGAACAACAGACTACCTTCCATAGTGTCAAGGCTATAATCCATTGGAGTAACAGAAATCTCAACGATAGAAACCTTCTATAATGATAAGGATACCATCCATTGGAGTAACAAAAATCTCGACAACAGACTACCTTCCATAATGACAAGGCTACCATACATTGGAGTAACAAAAATCTTGACAAAAGGCTACCTTTTATAATGACAAGCTTACCATCCATTGGAATAACAAAAATCTCGACAATAGACTACCTTCCATAATGACATACTACCTTCTATAATGTCAAGGCTACTATCCATTGGAGTAACAAAAATATGAACAACAGACTACCTTCCATAATGACAAGGCTATAATCTATTGGGGTAACATAAATCTCAACGACAGACAACCTTCCATAATGACAAGGCTACCATTCATTGGAGGAACAAAAATGTCGACAACATACTACCTTCCATAACGACAAGGCTACCATCCATTGGAGTAACAAAAATCTCGACAAAAGACTACCTTTTATAATGACAAGGTTACCATCCATTGGAATAACAAAAATCTCGACAACAGACTACCTTCCATAATGACAGACTACCTTCCATAATGTCAAGGCTACTATCCATTGGAGTAACAAAAATCTGAACAACAGATTACCTTCCATAATGACAAGGCTACAATCCATTGGAGTAATCGAAATCTCAACGACATACTACCTTCCATAATTACAAGGCTACAATCCATTGGAGTAACAGAAATCTCAACGATATAATACCTTCCATAATGACAAGGCTACCATCCATTGGAGTAACAAAAATCTCGACAACAGACTACCTTCCATAATTACAAGGCTACCATCCATTTGAGTAACAAAAATCTCGACAAAAGACTACCTTTTATAATGACAATGTTACCATCCATTGGAATAACAAAAATCTCGACAATAGACTACCTTCCATAATGACAGACTACCTTCCATAATATCAAGGCTACTATCCATTGGAGTAACAAAAATCTGAACGACAGACTACCTTCCATAATGACAAGGGTATAATCCATTGGAGTAATCGAAATCTCAACGAAAGACAACCTTCCATAATGACAAGGCTACCATCCATTGGAGTAACAAAAATCTCAACGATAGACTACCTTCCATAATGACAAGGCTACCATCCATTGGAGTAACAAAAATCTCGACAAAAGACTACCTTTTATAATGACAAGGTTACCATCCATTGGAATAACAAAAATCTCGACAACAGACTACCTTCCATAATGACAGACTACCTTCCATAATATCAAGGCTACTATCCATTGGAGTAACAAAAATCTGAACAATAGACTACCATCCATAATGACAAGGCTACAATCCATTGGAGTAATCGAAATCTCAACGACAGACTACCTTCCATAATGACAAGGCTACAATCCATTGGAGTAACATAAATCTCAACGATAGACTACCATCCATAATGACAAGGCTACCATCCATTGGAGTAACAAAAATCTCGACAATTGACTACCTTCCATAATTACAAGGCTACCATCCATTGGAGTAACAAAAATATCGACAAAAGTTTACCTTTTATAATGACAAGGTTACCATCCATTGGAATAACAAAAATCTCGACAATAGACTACCTTCCATAATGACAGACTACCTTCCATAATGTCAAGGCTACTATCCATTGGAGTAAAAAAAATCTGAACAACAGACTACCTTCCATAATGTCAAGGCTATAATCCATTGGAGTAACAGAAATCTCAACGATAGAAACCTTCTATAATGATAAGGATACCATCCATTGGAGTAACAAAAATCTCGACAACAGACTACCTTCCATAATGACAAGGCTACCATACATTGGAGTAACAAAAATCTTGACAAAAGGCTACCTTTTATAATGACAAGCTTACCATCCATTGGAATAACAAAAATCTCGACAATAGACTACCTTCCATAATGACATACTACCTTCTATAATGTCAAGGCTACTATCCATTGGAGTAACAAAAATATGAACAACAGACTACCTTCCATAATGACAAGGCTATAATCTATTGTAGTAACATAAATCTCAACGACAGACAACCTTCCATAATGACAAGGCTACCATTCATTGGAGTAACAAAAATGTCGACAACAGACTACCTTCCATAACGACAAGGCTACCATCCATTGGAGTAACAAAAATCTCGACAAAAGACTACCTTTTATAATGACAAGGTTACCATCCATTGGAATAACAAAAATCTCGACAACAGACTACCTTCCATAATGACAGACTACCTTCCATAATGTCAAGGCTACTATCCATTGGAGTAACAAAAATCTGAACAACAGACTACCTTCCATAATGACAAGGCTACAATCCATTGGAGTAATCGAAATCTCAACGACAGACTACCTTCCATAATGACAAGGCTACAATCCATTGGAGTAACAGAAATCTCAACGATAGACTACCATTCATAATGACAAGGCTACCATCCATTGGAGTAACAAAAATCTCGATAATTGACTACCTTCCATAATTACAAGGCTACCATCCATTGGAGTAACAAAAATATCGACAAAAGACTACCTTTTATAATGACAAGGTTACCATCCATTGGAATAACAAAAATCTCGACAATAGACTACCTTCCATAATGACAGACTACCTTCCATAATGTCAAGGCTACTATCCATTGGAGTAAAAAAAATCTGAACAACAGACTACCTTCCATAGTGTCAAGGCTATAATCCATTGGAGTAACAGAAATCTCAATGATAGAAACCTTCTATAATGATAAGGATACCATCCATTGGAGTAACAAAAATCTCGACAACAGACTACCTTCCATAATGACAAGGCTACCATACATTGGAGTAACAAAAATCTTGACAAAAGGCTACCTTTTATAATGACAAGCTTACCATCCATTGGAATAACAAAAATCTCGACAATAGACTACCTTCCATAATGACATACTACCTTCTATAATGTCAAGGCTACTATCCATTGGAGTAACAAAAATATGAACAACAGACTACCTTCCATAATGACAAGGCTATAATCTATTGGGGTAACATAAATCTCAACGACAGACAACCTTCCATAATGACAAGGCTACCATTCATTGGAGTAACAAAAATGTCGACAACATACTACCTTCCATAACGACAAGGCTACCATCAATTGGAGTAACAAAAATCTCGACAAAAGACTACCTTTTATAATGACAAGGTTACCATCCATTGGAATAACAAAAATCTCGACAACAGACTACCTTCCATAATGACAGACTACCTTCCATAATGTCAAGGCTACTATCCATTGGAGTAACAAAAATCTGAACAACAGATTACCTTCCATAATGACAAGGCTACAATCCATTGGAGTAATCGAAATCTCAACGACATACTACCTTCCATAATTACAAGGCTACAATCCATTGGAGTAACAGAAATCTCAACGATATAATACCTTCCATAATGACAAGGCTACCATCCATTGGAGTAACAAAAATCTCGACAACAGACTACCTTCCATAATTACAAGGCTACCATCCATTTGAGTAACAAAAATCTCGACAAAAGACTACCTTTTATAATGACAATGTTACCATCCATTGGAATAACAAAAATCTCGACAATAGACTACCTTCCATAATGACAGACTACCTTCCATAATATCAAGGCTACTATCCATTGGAGTAACAAAAATCTGAACGACAGACTACCTTCCATAATGACAAGGGTATAATCCATTGGAGTAATCGAAATCTCAACGAAAGACAACCTTCCATAATGACAAGGCTACCATCCATTGGAGTAACAAAAATCTCAACGATAGACTACCTTCCATAATGACAAGGCTACCATCCATTGGAGTAACAAAAATCTCGACAAAAGACTACCTTTTATAATGACAAGGTTACCATCCATTGGAATAACAAAAATCTCGACAACAGACTACCTTCCATAATGACAGACTACCTTCCATAATATCAAGGCTACTATCCATTGGAGTAACAAAAATCTGAACAATAGACTACCATCCATAATGACAAGGCTACAATCCATTGGAGTAATCGAAATCTCAACGACAGACTACCTTCCATAATGACAAGGCTACAATCCATTGGAGTAACATAAATCTCAACGATAGACTACCATCCATAATGACAAGGCTACCATCCATTGGAGTAACAAAAATCTCGACAATTGACTACCTTCCATAATTACAAGGCTACCATCCATTGGAGTAACAAAAATATCGACAAAAGTTTACCTTTTATAATGACAAGGTTACCATCCATTGGAATAACAAAAATCTCGACAATAGACTACCTTCCATAATGACAGACTACCTTCCATAATGTCAAGGCTACTATCCATTGGAGTAAAAAAAATCTGAACAACAGACTACCTTCCATAATGTCAAGGCTATAATCCATTGGAGTAACAGAAATCTCAACGATAGAAACCTTCTATAATGATAAGGATACCATCCATTGGAGTAACAAAAATCTCGACAACAGACTACCTTCCATAATGACAAGGCTACCATACATTGGAGTAACAAAAATCTTGACAAAAGGCTACCTTTTATAATGACAAGCTTACCATCCATTGGAATAACAAAAATCTCGACAATAGACTACCTTCCATAATGACATACTACCTTCTATAATGTCAAGGCTACTATCCATTGGAGTAACAAAAATATGAACAACAGACTACCTTCCATAATGACAAGGCTATAATCTATTGTAGTAACATAAATCTCAACGACAGACAACCTTCCATAATGACAAGGCTACCATTCATTGGAGTAACAAAAATGTCGACAACAGACTACCTTCCATAACGACAAGGCTACCATCCATTGGAGTAACAAAAATCTCGACAAAAGACTACCTTTTATAATGACAAGGTTACCATCCATTGGAATAACAAAAATCTCGACAACAGACTACCTTCCATAATGACAGACTACCTTCCATAATGTCAAGGCTACTATCCATTGGAGTAACAAAAATCTGAACAACAGACTACCTTCCATAATGACAAGGCTACAATCCATTGGAGTAATCGAAATCTCCATGACAGACTACCTTCCATAATGACAAGTCTACAATCCATTGGAGTAACAGAAATCTCAACGATAGACTACCATCCATAATGACAAGGCTACCATCCATTGGAGTAACAAAAATCTCGACAATTGACTACCTTCCATAATTACAACGCTACCATCCATTGGTGTAACAAAAATCTCGACAAAAGACTACCTTTTATAATGACAAGGTTACCATCCATTGGAATAACAAAAATCTCGACAATAGACTACCTTCCATAATGACAGACTACCTTCCATAATGTCAAGGCTACTATCCATTAGAGTAACAAAAATCTGAACAACATACTACCTTCCATAATGACAAGGCTATAATCCATTGGAGTAACATAAATCTCAACGATAGACAACCTTCCATAATGATAAGGATACCATCCATTGGAGTAACAAAAATCTCGACAACAGACTACCTTCCATAATGACAAGTCTACCATCCATTGGAGTAACAAAAATCTCGACAAAAGGCTACCTTTTATAATGACAAGCTTACCATCCATTGGAATAACAAAAATCTCGACAATAGACTACCTTCCATAATGACATACTACCTTCTATAATGTCAAGGCTACTATGCATTGGAGTAACAAAAATCTGAACAACAGACTACCTTCCATAATGACAAGGCTATAATCCATTGGAGTATCATAAATCTCAACGACAGACAACCTTCCATAATGACAAGGCTACCATTCATTGGAGTAACAAAAATGTCGACAACAGACCACCTTCCATAACGACAAGGCTACCATCCATTGGAGTAACAAAAATCTCGAAAAAAGACTACCTTTTATAATGACAAGGTTACCATCCATTGGAATAACAAAAATCTCGACAACAGACTACCTTCCATAATGACAGACTACCTTCCATAATGTCAAGGCTACTATCCATTGGACTAACAAAAATCTGAACAACAGATTACCTTCCATAATGACAAGGCTACAATCCATTGGAGTAATCGAAATTTCAACGACATACTACCTTCCATAATTACAAGGCTACAATCCATTGGAGTAACAGAAATCTCAACGATAGACTACCTTCCATAATGACAAGGCTACCATCCATTGGAATAACAAAAATCTCGACAACAGACTACCTTCCATAATTACAAGGCTACCATCCATTGGAGTAACAAAAATCTCGACAAAAGACTACATTTTATAATGACAATGTTACCATCCATTGGAATAAAAAAAATCTCGACAATAGACTACCTTCCATAATGACAGACTACCTTCCATAATATCAAGGCTACTATCCATTTGAGTAATAAAAATCTGAACAACAGACTACCTTCCATAATGACAAGGGTATAATCCATTGGAGTAATCGAAATCTCAACGAAAGACAACCTTCCATAATGACAAGGCTACCATCCATTGGAGTAACAAAAATCTCAACGACAGACTACCTTCCATAATGACAAGGCTACCATCCATTGGAGTAACAAAAATCTCGACAAAAGACTACCTTTTATAATGACAAGGTTACCATCCATTGGAATAACAAAAATCTCGACAACAGACTACCTTCCATAATGACAGACTACCTTCCATAATATCAAGGCTACTATCCATTGGAGTAATAAAAATCTGAACAATAGACTACCATCCATAATGTCAAGGCTACAATCCATTGGAGTAATCGAAATCTCAACGACAGACTACCTTCCATAATGACAAGGCTACAATCCATTGGAGTAACAGAAATCTCGACGATAGACTACCTTCCATAATGACAAGGCTACCATCCATTGGAGTAACAAAAATCTCGACAACAGACTACCTTCCATAATTACAACGCTACCATCCATTGGAGTAACAAAAATCTCGACAAAAGACTACATTTTATAATGACAATGTTACCATCCATTGGAATAACAAAAATCTCGACAATAGACTACCTTCCATAATGACAGACTACCTTCCATAATGACAAGGGTATAATCCATTGGAGTAATCGAAATCTCAACGAAAGACAACCTTCCATAATGACAAGGCTACCATCCATTGTTGTAACAAAAATCTCAACGACAGACTACCTTCCATAATGACAAGGCTACCATCCATTGGAGTAACAAAAATCTCGACAAAAGACTACCTTTTATAATGACAAGGTTACCATCCATTGGAATAACAAAAATCTCGACAATAGACTACCTTCCATAATGACAGACTACCTTCCAGAATGTCAAGGCTACTATCCATTGGAGTAACAAAAATCTGAACAACAGACTACCTTCCATAATGACAAGGCTATAATCCATTGGAGTAACATAAATCTCAACGACAGATAACCTTCCATAATGACAAGGCTACCATCCATTGGAGTAACAAAAATTTCGACAACAGACTACCTTCCATAACGACAAGGCTACCATCCATTGGAGTAACCAAAATCTCGAAAAAAGACTACCTTTTATAATGACAAGGTTACCATCCATTGGAATAACAAAAATCTCGACAACAGACTACCTTCCATAATGACAGACTACCTTCCATAATGACAGACTACCTTCCATAATGTCAAGGCTACTATCCATTGGAGTAACAAAAATCTCGACAAAAGACTACCTTTTATAATGACAAGGTTACCATCCATTGGAATAACAAAAATCTCGACAATAGACTACCATCCAGAATGACAGACTACCTTCCATAATGTCAAGGCTAATATCCATTGGAGTAACAAAAATCTGAACAACAGACTACCTTCCATAATGACAAGGCTATAATCCATTGGAGTAACATAAATCTCAACGAAAGATAACCTTCCATAATGACAAGGCTACCATCCATTGGAGTAACAAAAATCTCAACGACAGACTACCTTCCATAATGACAAGGCTACCACCCATTGGAGTAACAAAAATCTTGACAAAAGACTACCTTTTATAATGACAAGGTTACCATCCATTGGAATAACAAAAATCTCGACAACAGACTACCTTCCATAATGACAGACTACCTTCCATAATATCAAGGCTACTATCCATTGGAGTAACAAAAATCTGAACAACAGACTACCATCCATAATGTCAAGGCTACAATCCATTGGAGTAATCGAAATCTCAACGACAGACTACCTTCCATAATGACAAGGCTACAATCCATTGGAGTAACAGAAATCTCAACGATAGACTACCTTCCATAATGACAAGGCTACCATCCATTGGAGTAACAAAGATATCGACAACATACTACCTTCCATAATGACAAGGCTACCATCCATCGGAGTAACAAAAATATCGACAAAAGACTACCTTTTATAATGACAAGGTTACCATCCATTGGAATAACAAAAATCTCGACAATAGACTACCTTCCATAATGACAGACTACCTTCCATAATGTCAAGGCTACTATCCATTGGAGTAACAAAAATCTGAACAACAGACTACCTTCCATAATGACAAGGCTATAATCCATTGGAGTAACATAAATCTCAACGACAGACAACCTTCCATAATGACAAGGCTACCATCCATTCGAGTAACAAAGATATCGACAACATACTACATTCCATAATGACAAGGCTACCATCCATTGGAGTAACAAAAATCTCGACAACAGACTACCTTCCATAATGACAAGGCTACCATCCATTGGAGTAACAAAAATCTCGACAAAAGACTACCTTTTATAATGACAAGGTTACCATCCATTGTAATAACAAAAATATCGGCAAGAGACTGCCTTCCATAATGACCGACTACCTTCCATAATTTCAAGGCTACTATCTATTAGAGTAACAAAAATCTGAACAACAGACTACCTTCCATAATGACAAGGCTACAATCCATTGGAGTAACATAAATCTCAACGACAGACAACCTTCCATAATGACAAGGCTACAATCCATTGGAGTAACAAAGATATCGACAACATACTACCTTCCATAATGACAAGGCTACCATCCATTGGAGTAACAAAAATCTCGACACCAGACTACCTTCCATAATTACAAGGCTACCATCCATTGGAGTAACAAAAATATCGACAAAAGACTACCTTTTATAATGACAAGGTTACCATCCATTGGAATAACAAAAATCTTGACAATAGACTACCTTCCATAATGACAGACTACCTTCCATAATGTCAAGGCTACTATCCATTGGAGTAACAAAAATCTGAACAACAGACTACCTTCCATAATGACAAGGCTATAATCCATTGGAGTAACATAAATCTCAACGACAGACAACCTTCCATAATGACAAGGCTACAATCCATTGGAGTAACAAAGATATCGACAACATACTACCTTCCATAATGACAAGGCTACCATCCATTGGAGTAACAAAAATCTCGACAACAGACTACCTTCCATAATGACAAGGCTACCATCCATTGGAGTATAAAAAATCTTGACAAAAGACTACCTTTTATAATGACAAGGTTACCATCCATTGGAATAACAAAAATCTCGACAATAAACTACCTTCCATAATGACAGACTACCTTCCATAATATCAAGGCTACTATCCATTGGAGTAACAAAAATCTGAACAACAGACTACCATCCATAATGACAAGGCTACAATCCATTGGAGTAATCGAAATCTCAACGACAGACTACCTTCCATAATGACAAGGCTACAATCCATTGGAGTAACAGAAATCTCAATGATAGACTACCTTCCATAATGACAAGGCTACCATCCATTGGAGTAACAAAAATCTCGACACCAGACTACCTTCCATAATTACAAGGCTACCATCCATTGGAGTAACAAAAATATCGACAAAAGACTACCTTTTATAATGACAAGGTTACCATACATTGGAATAACAAAAATCTCGACAATAGACTACCTTCCATAATGACAGACTACCTTCCATAATGTCAAGGCTACTATCCACTGGAGTAACAAAAATATGAACAACAGACTACCTTCTATAATGACAAGGCTATAATCCATTGGAGTAACATAAATCTCAACGACAGACAACCTTCCATAATGACAAGGCTACCATCCATTGGAGTAACAAAGATATCGACAACATACTACCTTCCATAATGACAAGGCTACCATCCATTGGAGTAACAAAAATCTCGACAACAGACTACCTTCCATAATGACAAGGCTACCATCCATTGGAGTAACAAAAATCTCGCTAAAGACTACCTTTTATAATGACAAGGTAACCATCCATTGTAATAACAAAAATCTCGGCAACAGACTACCTTCCATAATGACCGACTACCTTCCATAATTTCAAGGCTACTATCTATTAGAGTAACAAAAATCTGAACAACAGACTACCTTCCATAATGACAAGGGTACAATCCATTGGAGTAATCAAAATCTCCACGACAGACTACCTTCCATAATGACAAGGCTACAATCCATTGGAGTAACAGAAATCTCAACGATAGACTACCTTCCATAATGACAAGGCTACCATCCATTGGAGTAACAAAAATCTCGACACCAGACTACCTTCCATAATTACAAGGCTACCATCCATTGGAGTAACCAAAATCTCGACAAAAGATTACCTTTTATAATGACAAGGTTACCATCCATTGGAATAACAAAAATCTCGACAACAGACTACCTTCCATAATGACAGACTACCTTCCATAATGTCAAGGCGACTATCCATTGGAGTAACAAAAATCTGAACAACAGACTACCTTTTATAATGACAAGGTTACCATCCATTGGAATAACAAAAATCTCGACAATAGACTACCATCCAGAATGACAGACTACCTTCCATAATGTCAAGGCTACTATCCATTGGAGTAACAAAAATCTGAACAACAGACTACCTTCCATAATGACAAGGCTATAATCCATTGGAGTAACATAAATCTCAACGACACATAACCTTCCATAATGACAAGGCTACCACCCATTGGAGTAACAAAAATGTCGACAACAGACTACCTTCCATAACGACAAGGCTACCATCCATTGGAGTAACCAAAATCTCGACAAAAGACTACCTTTTATAATGACAAGGTTACCATCCATTGGAATAACAAAAATCTTGACAACAGACTACCTTCCATAATTACAGACTACCTTCCATAATGTCAAGGCTACTATCTATTGGAGTAACAAAAATCTCGACAAAAGACTACCTTTTATAATGACAAGGTTACCATCCATTGGAGTAACAAAAATCTCGACAATAGACTATTATCCAGAATGACAGACTACCTTCCATAATGTCAAGGCTACTACCCATTGGAGTAACAAAAATCTGAACAACAGACTACCTTCCATAATGACAAGGCTATAATCCATTGGAGTAACATAAATCTCAACGACAGACAACCTTCCATAATGACAAGGCTACAATCCATTGGAGTAACAGAAATCTCAACGATAGACTACCTTCCATAATGACAAGGCTACCATCCATTGGAGTAACAAAAATCTCGACACCAGACTACCTTCCATAATTACAAGGCTACCATCCATTGGAGTAACCAAAATCTCGACAAAAGACTACCTTTTATAATGACAAGGTTACCATCCATTGGAATAACAAAAATCTCGACAACAGACTACCTTCCATAATGACAGACTACCTTCCATAATGTCAAGGCGACTATCCATTGGAGTAACAAAAATCTGAACAACAGACTACCTTTTATAATGACAAGGTTACCATCCATTGGAATAACAAAAATCTCGACAATAGACTACCATCCAGAATGACAGACTACCTTCCATAATGTCAAGGCTACTATCCATTGGAGTAACAAAAATCTGAACAACAGACTACCTTCCATAATGACAAGGCTATAATCCATTGGAGTAACATAAATCTCAACGACAAATAACCTTCCATAATGACAAGGCTACCACCCATTGGAGTAACAAAAATGTCGACAACAGACTACCTTCCATAACGACAAGGCTACCATCCATTGGAGTAACCAAAATCTCGACAAAAGACTACCTTTTATAATGACAAGGTTACCATCCATTGGAATAACAAAAATCTCGACAACAGACTACCTTCCATAATTACAGACTACCTTCCATAATGTCAAGGCTACTATCTATTGGAGTAACAAAAATCTCGACAAAAGACTACCTTTTATAATGACAAGGTTACCATCCATTGGAGTAACAAAAATCTCGACAATAGACTACCATCCAGAATGACAGACTACCTTCCATAATGTCAAGGCTACTACCCATTGGAGTAACAAAAATCTGAGCAAAAGACTACCTTCCATAATGACAAGGCTATAATCCATTGGAGTAACTTAAATCTCAACGACAGACAACCTTCCATAATGACAAGGCTACAATCCATTGGAGTAACAGAAATCTCAATGATAGACTACCTTCCATAATGACAAGGCTACCATCCTTTGGAGTAACAAAAATCTCGACAACAGACTACCTTCCATAATGACAAGGCTACCATCCATTGGAGTAACAAAAATATCGACAAAAGACTACCTTTTATAATGACAAGGTTACCATCCATTGGAATAACAAAAATCTCGACAATAGACTACCTTCCATAATGACAGACTACCTTCCATAATGTCAAGGCTACTATCCATTGGAGTAACAAAAATCTGAACAACAGACTACCTTCCATAATGACAAGGCTATAATCCATTGGAGTAACATAAATCTCAACGACAGACAACCTTCCATAATGACAAGGCTACAATCCATTGGAGTAACAGAAATCTCAATGATAGACTACCTTCCATAATGACAAGGCTACCATCCATTGGAGTAACAAAAATCTCGACACTAGACTACCTTCCATAATTACAAGGCTACCATCCATTGGAGTAACAAAAATATCGACAAAAGACTACCTTTTATAATGACAAGGTTACCATCCATTGGAATAACAAAAATCTCGACAATAGACTACCTTCCATAATGACATACTACCTTCCATAATGTCAAGGCTACTATCCACTGGAGTAACAAAAATATGAACAACAGACTACCTTCCATAATGACAAGGCTATAATCCATTGGAGTAACATAAATCTCAACGACAGACAACCTTCCATAATGACAAGGCTACCATCCATTGGAGTAACAAAGATATCGACAACATACTACCTTCCATAATGACAAGGCTACCATCCATTGGAGTAACAAAAATCTCGACAACAGACTACCTTCCATAATGACAAGGCTACCATCCATTGGAGTAACAAAAATCTCGACAAAAGACTACCTTTTATAATGACAATGTTACCATCAATTGTAATAACAAAAATCTCGGCAACAGACTACCTTCCATAATGACCGACTACCTTCCATAATTTCAAGGCTACTATCTATTAGAGTAACAAAAATATGAACAACAGACTACAATCCATAATTACAAGGCTACAATCCATTGGAGTAATCAAAATCTCAACGACAGACTACCTTCCATAATGACAAGGCTACAATCCATTGGAGTAACAGAAATCTCAACGATAGACTACCTTCCATAATGACAAGGCTACCATCCATTGGAGTAACAAAAATCTCGACACCAGACTACCTTCCATAATTACAAGGATACCATCCATTGGAGTAACCAAAATATCGACAAAAGACTACCTTTTATAATGACAAGGTTACCATCCATTGGAATAACAAAAATCTCGACAATACACTACCTTCCATAATGACAGACTACCTTCCATAATGTCAAGGCTACTATCCATTGGAGTAACAAAAATCTGAACAACAGACTACCTTCCATAATGACAAGGCTATAATCCATTGGAGTAACATAAATCTCAACGACAGACAACCTTCCATAATGACAAGGCTACCATCCATTGGAGTAACAAAGATATCGACAACATACTACCTTCCATAATGACAAGGCTACCATCCATTGGAGTAACAAAGATATCGACAACATACTACCTTCCATAATGACAAGGCTACCATCCATTGGAGTAACAAAAATCTCGACAACAGACTACCTTCCATAATGACAAGGCTACCATCCATTGGAGTAACAAAAATCTCGACAAAAGACTACCTTTTATAATGACAAGGTTACCATCCATTGTAATAAAAAAAATCTCGGCAACAGACTACCTTCCATAATGACCGACTACCTTCCATAATTTCAAGGCTACTATCTATTAGAGTAACAAAAATCTGAACAACAGACTACCTTCCATAATGACAAGGGTACAATCCATTGGAGTAATCAAAATCTCCACGACAGACTACCTTCCATAATGACAAGGCTACAATCCATTGGAGTAATAGAAATCTCAACGATAGACTACCTTCCATAATGACAAGGCTACCATCCATTGGAGTAACAAAAATCTCGACACCAAACTACCTTCCATAATTACAAGGCTACCATCCATTGGAGTAACCAAAATCTCGACAAAAGACTACCTTTTATAATGACAAGGTTACGATCCATTGGAATAACAAAAATCTCGACAACAGACTACCTTCCATAATGACAGACTACCTTCCATAATGTCAAGGCGACTATCCATTGGAGTAACAAAAATCTGAACAACAGACTACCTTTTATAATGACAAGGTTACCATCCATTGGAATAACAAAAATCTCGACAATAGACTACCATCCAGAATGACAGACTACCTTCCATAATGTCAAGGCTACTATCCATTGGAGTAACAAAAATCTGAACAACAGACTACCTTCCATAATGACAAGGCTATAATCCATTGGAGTAACATAAATCTCAACGACAGATAACCTTCCATAATGACAAGGCTACCATCCATTGGAGTAACAAAAATCTCGACAACAGACTACCTTCCATAATGACAAGGCTACCATCCATTGGAGTAACAAAAATATCGACAAAAGACTACCTTTTATAATGACAAGGTTACCATCCATTGGAATAACAAAAATCTCGACAATAGACTACCTTCCATAATTACAAGGCTACCATCCATTGGAGTAACAAAAATATCGACACCAGACTACCTTCCATAATTACAAGGCTACCATCCATTGGAGTAAAAAAAATATCGACAAAAGACTACCTTTTATAATGACAAGGTTACCATCCATTGGAATAACAAAAATCTCGACAATAGACTACCTTCCATAATGACAGACTACCTTCCATAATGTCAAGGCTACTATCCACTAGAGTAACAAAAATATGAACAACAGACTACCTTCCATAATGACAAGGCTATAATCCATTGGAGTATCATAAATCTCAACGACAGACAACCTTCCATAATGACAAGGCTACCATCCATTGGAGTAACAAAAATGTCGACAACAGACTACCTTCCATAATGACAAGGCTACCATCCATTGGAGTAACAAAAATCTCGACAAAAGATTACCTTTTATAATGACAAGGTTACCATCCATTGGAATAACAAAAATCTCGTCAACAGAATACCTTTTATAATGACAAGGTTACCATCCATTGGAATAACAAAAATCTCGACAACAGACTACCTTCCATAATGACAGACAACCTTCCATAATTTCAAGGCTACTATCCATTGGAGTATCAAAAATCTGAACAATAGACTACATTCCATAATGACAAGGCTACAATCCATTGGAGTAACATAAATCTCAACGATAGACTACCATCCATAATGACAAGGCTACAATCCATTTGAGTAACAAAAATCTCGACAATAGACTACCTTCCGTAATTACAAGGCTACCATCCATTGGAGTAACAAAAATCTCGATAAAAGACTACCTTTTATAATGACAAGGTTACCATCCATTGGAATAACAAAAATCTCGACAAAAGACTACCTTTTATAATGACAAGGTTACCATCCATTGGAATAACAAAAATATCGACCACAGACTACCTTCCATAATGACAGACTACATTCCATAATGTCAAGGCTACTATCTATTGGTGTAACAGAAATCTGAACAAAAGTCTACCTTCCATAATGACAAGGCTACAATCCATTGGAGTAATCCAAATCTCAACGACAGACTACCTTCCATATTGACAAGGCTAAAATCTATTGGAGCAACAGAAATCTCAACGATAGACTACCTTCCATAGGCTACCATCCATTGGAGTAACAAAAATCTCGACAACAGACTACTTTCCATAATTACAAGGCTACCATCCATTAGAGTAACAAAAATCTCGACAAAAGACTACATTTTATAATGACAAGGTTACCATCCATTGGAATAACAAAAATCTCGACAATAGACTACCATCCATAATGACAGACAACCTTCCATAATGTCAAGGCTACTATCCGTTAGAGTAACAAAAATCTGAACAACAGACTACCTTCCATAATAACAAGGCTATAATCCATTGGAGTAACAAAAATCTCAACGACAAACAACCTTCCATAATGACAAGGCTACCATCCATTGGAGTAACAAAAATCTCGACAACAGACTACCTTCCTTAATGACAAGGCTACCATCCATTGGAGTAACAAAAATCTCGACAAAAGACTACCTTTTATAATGACAAGGTTACCATCCATTGGAATAACAAAAATCTCGACAACAGACTACCTTCCGTAATGATAGACTACCTTCCATAATGTCAAGGCTACTATCCATTGGAGTAACAAAAATCTGAACAACAAACTACCTTCCATAATGACAAGGCTATAATCCATTGAAGTAACATAAATCTCAATGATAGACAACCTTCCATAATGACAAGGCTACCATCCATTGGAGTAACAAAAATGTCGACAACTGACTACCTTCCATAATGACAAGGCTACCATCCATCGGAGTAACAAAAATCTCGAAAAAAGACTACCTTTTATAATGACAAGGTTACCATCCATTGGAATAACAAAAATCTCGACAACAGACAACCTTTTATAATGACAAGGTTACCATCCATTGGAATAACAAAAATCTCGACAACAGACTACCTTCCATAATGACAGACTACCTTCCATAATTTCGAGGCTACTATCCATTGGAGTAACAAAAATCTGAACAATAGACTACCTTCCATAATGACAAGGCTACAATCCATTGGAGTAATCGAAATCTCCACGATAGACTACCTTCCATAATGACAAGGCTACAATCCATTGGAGTAACATAAATCTCAATGATAGACTACCATACATAATGACAAGGCTACAATCCATTTGAGTAACAAAAATCACGACAATAGACTACCTTCCATAATTACAAGGCTACCATCCATTGGAGTAACAATAATCTCGATAAAAGACTACCTTTTATAATGACAAGGTTACCATCCATTGGAATAACAAAAATCTCGACAAAAGACTACCTTTTATAATGACAAGGTTACCATCCATTGGAATAACAAAAATATCGACAACATACTACCTTCCATAATGACAGACTACATTCCATAATGTCAAGGCTACTATCCATTGGAGTAACAAAAATCTGAACAAAAGACTACCTTCCATAATGACAAGGCTACAATCCATTGGAGTAATCCAAATCTCAACGACAGACTACCTTCCATATTGACAAGGCTAAAATCTATTGGAGTAACAGAAATCTCAACGATAGATTACCTTCCATAGGCTACCTTCCATTGGAGTAACAAAAATCTCGACAATAGACTACCTTCCATAATTACAAGGCTACCATCCATTAGAGTAACAAAAATCTCGACAAAAGACTACCTTTTATAATGACAAGGTTACCATCCATTGGAATAACAAAAATCTCGACAAAAGACTACCTTTTATAATGACAAGGTTACCATCCATTGGAATAACAAAAATATCGACCACAGACTACCTTCCATAATGACAGACTACATTCCATAATGTCAAGGCTACTATCTATTGGTGTAACAGAAATCTGAACAAAAGACTACCTTCCATAATGACAAGGCTACAATCCATTGGAGTAATCCAAATCTCAACGACAGACTACCTTCCATATTGACAAGGCTAAAATCTATTGGAGCAACAGAAATCTCAACGATAGACTACCTTCCATAGGCTACCATCCATTGGAGTAACAAAAATCTCGACAACAGACTACTTTCCATAATTACAAGGCTACCATCCATTAGAGTAACAAAAATCTCGACAAAAGACTACCTTTTATAATGACAAGGTTACCATCCATTGGAATAACAAAAATATCGAAAATAGACTACCATCCATAATGACAGACTACCTTCCATAATGACAAGGCTATCATCCATTGGAGTAACAAAAATCTCAACGACAAATAACCTTCCATAATGACAAGGCTACCATCCATTGGAGTAACAAAAATATCGACAACAGACTACCTTCCATAATGACAAGGCTACCATCCATTGGAGTAACAAAAATATCGACAAAAGACTACCTTTTATAATGACAAGGTTACCATCCATTGGAATAACAAAAATCTCGGCAACAGACTACCTTCCATAATTTCCAGGCTACTATCCATTGGAGTAACAAAAATCTGAACAACAGACTACCTTCAATAATGACAAGGCTACAATCCATTGGAGTAATCGAAATCTCAACGACAGACTACCTTCGATATAGACAAGGCTACAATCCAATGGAGTAACAGATATCTCAATGATAGACTACCTTCCATAATGACAAGGCTACCATCCATTGGAGTAACAAAAATCTCGACAACAGACTTCCTTCCATAATTACAAGGATACCATCCATTGGAGTAACAAAAATCTCGACAAAAGACTACCTTTTATAATGACAAGGTTACCATCCATTGGAATAACAAAAATCTCGACAACAGACTACCTTCCATAATGATAGACTACCTTCCATAATTTCAAGGCTACTATCCATTGGAGTAACAAAAATCTGAACAACCGACTACCTTCCATAATTACAAGGCTACAATCCATTGGAGTAATCGAAATCTCCACGACAGACTACCTTCCATAATGACAAGGCTACAATCCATTGGAGTAACATAAATCTCAATGATAGACTACCATCCATAATGACAAGGCTATAATCCATTTGAGTAACAAAAATCTCGACAATAGACTACCTTCCATAATTACAAGGCTACCATCCATTGGAGTAACAAAAATCACGATAAAAGACTACCTTTTATAATGACAAGGTTACTATCCATTGGAATAACAAAAATCTCGACAAAAGACTACCTTTTATAATGACAAGGTTACCATCCATTGGAATAACAAAAATATCGACAACAGACTACCTTCCATAATGACAGACTACCTTCCATAATGTCAAGGCTACTATCCATTGGAGTAACAAAAATCTGAACAAAAGACTACCTTCCATAATGACAAAGCTACAATCCATTGGAGTAATCCAAATCTTAACGACAGACTACCTTCCATATTGACAAGGCTACAATCTATTGGAGTAACAGAAATCTCAACGATAGACGACCTTCCATAGGCTACCATCCATTGGAGTAACAAAAATATCGACAAAAGACTACCTTTTATAATGACAAGGTTACCATCCATTGGAATAACAAAAATCTCGAGAACAGACTACCTTCCATAATGACAGACTACCTTCCATAATGTCAAGGCTACTATCCATTGGAGTAACAAAAATCTGAACAACAGACTACCTTCCATAATGACAAGGCTATCATCCATTGGAGTAACATAAATCTCAACGACAGACTACCTTCCATAATGATAAGGCTACCATCCATTGGAGTAACAAAAATCTCGACAAAAGACTACCTTTTATAATGACAAAGTTACCATCCATTGGAATAACAAAAATCTCGACAACAGACTACCTTCCATAATGACAGACTACCTTCCATAATGACAAGGCTACTATCCATTGGAGTAATCGAAATCTCAACGACATACTTCCTTCCATAATGACAAGGCTATAATCCATTGGAGTAACAAAAATCTCAACGACAAACAACCTTCCATAATGACAAGGCTACCATCCATTGGAGTAACAAAAATCTCGACAACAGACTACCTTTCATAATGACAAGGATACAATCCATCGGAGTAACAAAAATCTCGACAAAAGACTACCTTTTATAATGACAAGGTTACCATCCATTGGAATAACAAAAATCTCGGCAACAGACTACCTTCCATAATGACAGACTACCTTCCATAATTTCAAGGCTACTATCCATTGGAGTAACAAAAATCTGAACAACCGACTACCTTCCATAATGACAAGGCTACAATCCATTGGAGTAATCGAAATCTCCACAACAGACTAACTTCCATAATGACAAGTCTACAATCCATTGGAGTAACATAAATCTCAACGATAGACTACCATCTATAATGACAAGGCTACAATCCATTGGAGTAACAAAAATCTCGACAATAGACTACCTTCCATAATTACAAGGCTACCATCCATTGGAGTAACAAAAATCTCGATAAAAGCCTACCTTTTATAATGACAAGGTTACCATCCATTGGAAAAACAAAAATCTCGACAAAAGACTACCTTTTATAATGACAAGGTTACCATCCATTGGAATAACAAAAATATCGACAATAGACTTCCTTCCATAATGACATATTACCTTCCATAATATCAAGGCTACTATCCATTGGAGTAACAAAAATCTGAACAAAAGCCTACCTTCCATAATGACAACGCTACAATCTATTGGAGTAACAGAAATCTCAACGATAGACTACCTTCCATAATGACAAGGCTACCATCCATTGGAGTAACAAAAATCTCGACAACAGACTACCTTCCATAATGACAAGGCTACCATCCATTGGAGTAACAAAAATATCGAGAAAACACTACCTTTTATAATGACAAGGTTACCATCCATTGGAATAACAAAAATCTCAACAACAGACTACCTTCCATAATCACAGACTACCTTCCATAATGTCAAGGCTACTATCCATTGGAGTAACAAAAATCTGAACAACAGACTACCTTCCATAATGACAAGGCTATAATCCATTGGAGTAACATAAGTCTCAACGACATACAACCTTCCATAATGACAAGGCTACCATCCATTTGAGTAACAAAAATGTCAACAACAGACTACCTTTCATAATGACAAGGCTACCATCCATTAGAGTAACAAAAATCTCGACAAAAGACTACCTTTTATAATGACAAGGCTACCATCCATTGGAATAACAAAAATCTCGACAACAGACTACCTTTTATAATGACAAGGTTACCATCCATTGGAATAACAAAAATCTCGGCAACAGACTACCTTCCATAATGACTGACTACCTTCCATAATTTCAAGGCTACTATCCATTGGAGTAACAAAAATATGAACAACAGTCTACCTTCCATAATGACAAGGCTACAATCCATTGGAGTAATCAAAATCTCCACAACAGACTACCTTCCATAATGACAAGGCTACAATCCATTGGAGTAACAAAAATCTCAACGATAGAATACCATCCATAATGACAAGGCTACCATCCATTGGAGTAACAAAAATCTCGACAACAGACTACCTTTCATAATTACAAGGCTACCATCCATTGGAGTAACAAAAATCTCGATAAAAGACTACCTTTTATAATGACAAGGTTACCATCCATTGGAATAACAAAAATCTCAACAACAGACTACCTTCCATAATGACAAACTACCTTCCATATTGTCAAGGCTACTATCCATTGTAGTAACAAAAATCTGAACAACAGACTACCTTCCATAATGACAAGGCTATAATCCATTAAAGTAACAGAAATCTCAATGATAGATAACCTTCCATAATGATAAGGATACCATCCATTGTAGTAACAAAAATCTCGACAACAGACTACATTCCATAATGACAACGCTACCATCCATTGGAGTAACAAAAATCTCGACAAAAGGCTACCTTTTATAATAACAAGGTTACCATCCATTGGAATAACATAAATCTCGGCAACAGACTACCTTCCATAATGACAGACTACCTTCCATAATGTTAAGGCTACTATCCATTGGAGTAACAAAAATCTGAACAACAGACTACCTTCCATAATGACAAGGCTATAATCCATTGGAGTAACATAAATCTTAACGACATACAATCTTCCATAATGACAAGGCTACCATCCATTGGAGTAACAAAAATCTCGACAACAGACTACCTTCCATAATGACAAGGCTACCATCCATTGGAGTAACAAAAAACT
Source organism: Vicia faba (assembly GCA_948472305.1). Classification (NCBI taxonomy): domain Eukaryota; kingdom Viridiplantae; phylum Streptophyta; class Magnoliopsida; order Fabales; family Fabaceae; genus Vicia; species Vicia faba. The sequence continues at coordinate 557,569,418 of OX451739.1, read as the reverse complement.
CGACAAAAGACTACCTCTTATAATGACAAGGTTACCATCCATTGGAATAACAAAAATCTCGACAACAGACTACCTTCCATAATGACAGACTACCTTCCATAATGTCAAACTACTATCCATTGGAGTAACAAAAATCTGAACAACAGACTACCTTCCATAATGACAAGGCTACAATCCATTGGAGTAATCGAAATCTCAACGACAGACTACCTTCCTTAATGACAAGGCTACAATCCATTGGAGTAACAGAAATCTCAATGATAGACTACCTTCCATAATGACAAGGCTACCATCCATTGGAGTAACAAAAATCTCGACAACAGACTACCTTCCATAATGACAAGGCTACCATCCATTGGAGTAACAAAAATATCGAGAAAAGACTACCTTTTATATTGACAAGGTTACCATCCATTGGAATAACAAAAATCTCAACAACAGACTACCTTCCATAATCACAGACTACCTTCCATAATGTCAAGGCTACTATCCATTGGAGTTACAAAAATCTGAACAACAGACTACCTTCCATAATGACAAGGCTATAATCCATTGGAGTAACATAAATCTCAACGACAGACAACCTTCCATAATGACAAGGCTACTATCCATTGGAGTAACAAAAATTTCAACAACAGACTACCTTTCATAATGACAAGGCTACCATCCATTGGAGTAACAAAAATCTCGACAAAAGACTACCTTTTATAATGACAAGGCTACCATCCATTGGAATAACAAAAATCTCGACAACATACTACCTTTTATAATGACAAGGTTACCATCCATTGGAATAACAAAAATCTCGGCAACAGACTACCTTCCATAATGACAGACTACCTTCCATAATTTCAAGGCTACTATCCATTGGAGTAACAAAAATCTGAACAACAGACTACCTTCCATAATGACAAGGCTACAATCCATTGGAGTAATCGAAATCTCCACGACAGACTACCTTCCATAATGACAAGGCTACAATCCATTGGAGTAACAGAAATCTCAACGATAGAATACCATCCATAATGACAAGGCTACCATCCATTGGAGTAACAAAAATCTCGACAACAGACTACCTTCCATAATTACAAGGCTACCATTCATTGGAGTAACAAAAATCTCGATAAAAGACTACCTTTTATAATGACAAGGTTACCATCCATTGGAATAAAAAAAATCTCGACAACAGACTACCTTCCATAATGACAGACTACCTTCCATAATGTCAAGGCTACTATCCATTGTAGTAAAAAAAATCTGAACAACAGACTACCTTCCATAATGACAAGGCTATAATCCGTTAGAGTAACAGAAATCTCAACGATAGATAACCTTCCATAATGATAAGGATACCATCCATTGTAGTAACAAAAATCTCGACAACAGACTACATTCCATAATGACAAGGCTACCATCCATTGGAGTAACAAAAATCTCGACAAAAGGCTACCTTTTATAATGACAAGGTTACCATCCATTGGAATAACATAAATCTCGGCAACAGACTAACTTCCATAATGAGAGACTACCTTCCATAATGTTAAGGCTACTATCCATTGGAGTAACAAAAATCTGAACAACAGACTACCTTCCATAATGACAAGGCTATAATCCATTGGAGTAACATAAATCTGAACGACATACAACCTTCCATAATGACAAGGCTACCATCCATTGGAGTAACAAAAATCTCGACAACAGACTACCTTCCATAATGACAAGGCTACCATCCATTGGAGTAACAAAAATCTCGACAAAAGACTACCTTTTATAATGACAAGGTTACCATCCATTGGAATAACAAAAATCTCGACAACAGACTTCCTTCCATAATGACATATTACCTTCCATAATGTCAAGTCTACTATCCATTGGAGTAACAAAAATCTGAACAAAAGACTACCTTCCATAACGACAAGGCTACAATCCATTGGAGTAATTGAAATCTCAATGACAGAGTACCTTCCATATTGACAACGCTACAATCTATTGGAGTAACAAAAATCTCAACGATAGACAACCTTCCATAATGACAAGGCTACCATCCATTGGAGTAACAAAAATCTCGACAATAGACTACCTTCCATAATGACAAGGCTACCGTTCATTGGAGTAACAAAAATATCGAGAAAAGTCTACCTTTTATAATGACAAGGTTACCATCCATTGGAATAACAAAAATCTCAACAACAAACTACCTTCCATAATCACAGACTACCTTCCATAATGTCAAGGCTACTATCCATTGGAGTAACAAAAATCTGAACAACAGACTACCTTCCATAATGACAAGGCTATAATCCATTGGAGTAACATAAATCTCAACGACAGACAACCTTCCATAATGACAAGGCTACCATCCATTGGAGTAACAAAAATTTCAACAACAGACTACCTTTCATAATGACAAGGCTACCATCCACTGGAGTAACAAAAATCTCGACAAAAGACTACCTTTTATAATGACAAGGCTACCATCCATTGGAATAACAAAAATCTCGACAAAAGACTACCTTTTATAATGACAAGGTTACCATCCATTGGAATAACAAAAATCTCGGCAACAGACTACCTTCCATAATGATAGACTACCTTCCATAATTTCAAGGCTACTATCCATTGGAGTAACAAAAATATGAACAAAAGACTACCTTCCATAATGACAAGGCTACAATCCATTGGAGTAATCGAAATCTCCACGACAGACTACCTTCCATAATGACAAGGCTACAATCCATTGGAGTAACAGAAATCTCAACGATAGAATACCGTTCATAATGACAAGGCTTCCATCCATTGGAGTAACAAAAATATCGACAACAGACTACCTTCCATAATTACAAGGCTACCATCCATTGGAGTAACAAAAATCTCGATAAAAGACTACCTTTTATAATGACAAGGTTACCATCCATTGGAATAACAAAAATCTCGACAACAGACTACCTTCCATAATGACAGACTACCTTCCATAATGTTAAGGCTACTATCCATTGGAGTAACAAAAATCTGAACAACAGACTACCTTCCATAATGACAAGGCTATAATCCATTGGAGTAACATAAATCTGAACGACATACAACCTTCCATAATGACAAGGCTACCATCCATTGGAGTAACAAAAATCTCGACAACAGACTACCTTCCATAATGACAAGGCTACCATCCATTGGAGTAACAAAAATCTCGACAAAAGACTACCTTTTATAATGACAAGGTTACCATCCATTGGAATAACAAAAATCTCGACAACAGACTTCCTTCCATAATGACATATTACCTTCCATAATGTCAAGTCTACTATCCATTGGAGTAACAAAAATCTGAACAAAAGACTACCTTCCATAACGACAAGGCTACAATTCATTGGAGTAATTGAAATCTCAATGACAGAGTACCTTCCATATTGACAAGGCTACAATCTATTGGAGTAACAAAAATCTCAACGATAGACAACCTTCCATAATGACAAGGCTACCATCCATTGGAGTAACAAAAATCTCGACAATAGACTACCTTCCATAATGACAAGGCTACCGTTCATTGGAGTAACAAAAATATCGAGAAAAGTCTACCTTTTATAATGACAAGGTTACCATCCATTGGAATAACAAAAATCTCAACAACAAACTACCTTCCATAATCACAGACTACCTTCCATAATGTCAAGGCTACTATCCATTGGAGTAACAAAAATCTGAACAACAGACTACCTTCCATAATGACAAGGCTATAATCCATTGGAGTAACATAAATCTCAACGACAGACAACCTTCCATAATGACAAGGCTACCATCCATTGGAGTAACAAAAATTTCAACAACAGACTACCTTTCATAATGACAAGGCTACCATCCACTGGAGTAACAAAAATCTCGACAAAAGACTACCTTTTATAATGACAAGGCTACCATCCATTGGAATAACAAAAATCTCGACAAAAGACTACCTTTTATAATGACAAGGTTACCATCCATTGGAATAACAAAAATCTCGGCAACAGACTACCTTCCATAATGATAGACTACCTTCCATAATTTCAAGGCTACTATCCATTGGAGTAACAAAAATATGAACAAAAGACTACCTTCCATAATGACAAGGCTACAATCCATTGGAGTAATCGAAATCTCCACGACAGACTACCTTCCATAATGACAAGGCTACAATCCATTGGAGTAACAGAAATCTCAACGATAGAATACCGTTCATAATGACAAGGCTTCCATCCATTGGAGTAACAAAAATATCGACAACAGACTACCTTCCATAATTACAAGGCTACCATCCATTGGAGTAACAAAAATCTCGATAAAAGACTACCTTTTATAATGACAAGGTTACCATCCATTGGAATAACAAAAATCTCGACAACAGACTACCTTCCATAATGACAGACTACCTTCCATAATGTTAAGGCTACTATCCATTGGAGTAACAAAAATCTGAACAACAGACTACCTTCCATAATGACAAGGCTATAATCCATTGGAGTAACATAAATCTGAACGACATACAACCTTCCATAATGACAAGGCTACCATCCATTGGAGTAACAAAAATCTCGACAACAGACTACCTTCCATAATGACAAGGCTACCATCCATTGGAGTAACAAAAATCTCGACAAAAGACTACCTTTTATAATGGCAAGGTTACCATCCATTGGAATAACAAAAATCTCGACAACAGACTACCTTCCAAAATGTCAAGGCTACTATCCATTGGAGTAAGAAAAATCTGAACAACAGACTACCTTCCATAATGACAAGGCTACAATCCATTGGATTAATCGAAATCTCAACGACAGACTACCTTCCATAATGACAAGGCTACAATCCATTGGAGTAACAGAAATCTCAATGATAGACTACCTTCCATAATGACAAGGCTACCATCCATTGGAGTAACAAAAATCTCGACAACAGACTACCTTCCATAATGACAAGGCTACCATCCATTGGAGTAACAAAAATATCGAGAAAAGACTACCTTTTATAATGACAAGGTTACCATCCATTGGAATAACAAAAATCTCAACAACAGACTACCTTCCATAATCACAGACTACCTTCCATAATGACAAGGCTATAATCCATTAGAGTAACAGAAATCTCAACGATAGATAACCTTCCATAATGATAAGGATACCATCCATTGTAGTAACAAAAACTCGACAACAGACTACATTCCATAATGACAAGGCTACCATCCATTGGAGTAACAAAAATCTCGACAAAAGGCTACCTTTTATAATGACAAGGTTACCATCCATTGGAATAACATAAATCTCGGCAACAGACTACCTTCCATAATGACAGACTACCTTCCATAATGTTAAGGCTACTATCCATTGGAGTAAAAAAAATATGAACAACAGACTACCTTCCATAATGACAAGGCTATAATCCATTGGAGTAACATAAATCTGAACGACATACAACCTTCCATAATGACAAGGCTACCATCCATTGGAGTAACAAAAATCTCGACAATAGACTACCTTCCATAATGACAAGGCTACCATCCATTGGAGTAACAAAAATCTCGACAAAAGACTACCTTTTATAATGACAAGGTTACCATCCATTAGAATAACAAAAATCTCGACAACAGACTACCTTCCATAATGACAAGGCTACAATCCATTGAAGTAATCGAAATCTGAACGATAGACTACCTTCCATAATGACAAGGCTACAATCCATTGGAGTAACAGAAATCTCAATGATAGACTACCTTCCATAATGACAAGGCTACCATCCATTGGAGTAACAAAAATCTCGACAACAGACTACCTTCCATAATTACAAGGCTACCATCCATTAGAATAACAAAAATATCGACAAAAGACTACCTTTTATAATTACAAGGTTACCATCCATTGGAATAACAAAAATCTCGACAACAGACCACCTTCCATAATGACAGACTACCTTCCATAATGTCAAGGCTACTATCCATTGGAGTAACAAAAATCTGAACAACAGATTACCTTCCATAATGACAAGGCTATAATCCATTGGAGTAACATAAATCTCAACGACAGAAAACCTTCCATAATGACAAGGCTACCATCCATTGGAGTAACAAAAATGTCGACAACAGACTACCTTCCATAATGGCAAGGCTACCATCCATTGGAGTAACAAAAATATCGACAAAAGACTACCTTTTATAATGACAAGGTTACCATCCATTGAATTAACAAAAATCTCGACAATAGACTACCTTCCATAATGATAGACTACCTTCCATAATGACAAGGCTACTATCCATTGGAGTAACAAAAATATCAATGATAGACTACCTTCCATAATGACAAGGCTACCATCCATTGGAGTAATCAAAATATCAATGACAGACTACCTTCCATAATGACAAGGCTATAATCCATTGGAGTAACAGAAATCTCAATGATAGACTACCTTCCATAATGACAAGGCTACCATCCATTGGAGTAACAAAAATCTCGACAACAGACTACCCTCCATAATTAAAAGGCTACCATCCATTGGAGTAACAAAAATCTCGAAAAAAGGCTACCTTTTATAATGATAAGGTTACCATCCATTGGAATAACAAAAATCCCGACAATAGACTACCTTCTATAATGACATACTACCTTATATAATGACAAGGCTACCATCCTTTGGAGTAACAAAAATCTGAACAACAGACTACCTTCCATAATGACAAGGCTACAATCCATTGGAGTAACAAAAATCTAAACGACAGACTACCTTCCATAATGACAAGGCTATCATCCATTGGAGTAACAAAAATCCCGACAACAGACTACCTTTTATAATGACAAGGCTACCATCCATTGGAGTAACAAAAATCTCGATAAAAGACTACCTTTTATAATGACAAGGCTACCATCCATTGGAATAACAAAAGTCTCGACAACAGACTACCTTTTATAATGACAAGGTTACCATCCATTGGAATAACAAAAATCTCGGCAACAAACTACCTTCCATAATGACAGATTACCTTCCCTAATTTCAAGGCTATTATCCATTGGAGTAACAAAAATCTGAACAACAGACTACCTTCCATAATGACAAGGCTACAATCCATTGGAGTAATCGAAATCTCCACGACAGACTACCTTCCATAATGACAAGGCTATAATCCATTGGAGTAACAAAAATCTCAACGATAGACTACCATCCATAATGACAAGGCTACCATCCATTGGAGTAACAAAAATCTCGACAACAGACTAAATTCCATAATTACAAGGCTGCTATCCACTGGAGTAACAAAAATCTCGAAAAAAGACTACCTTTTATACTGACAAGGTTACCATCCATTGGAATAACAAAAATCTCGACAACAGACTACCTTCCATAATGACAGATTACCGTCCATAATGTCAAGGCTACTATCCATTGGAGTAACAAAAATCTGAACAACAGACTACCTTCCATAATGACAAGGCTACAATCCATTGGATTAATCGAAATCTCAACGACAGACTACCTTCCATAATGACAAGGCTACAATCCATTGGAGTAACAGAAATCTCAATGATAGACTACCTTCCATAATGACAAGGCTACCATCCATTGGAGTAACAAAAATCTCGACAACAGACTACCTTCCATAATGACAAGGCTACCATCCATTGGAGTAACAAAAATATCGAGAAAAGACTACCTTTTATAATGACAAGGTTACCATCCATTGGAATAACAAAAATCTCAACAACAGACTACCTTCCATAATCACAGACTACCTTCCATAATGACAAGGCTATAATCCATTAGAGTAACAGAAATCTCAACGATAGATAACCTTCCATAATGATAAGGATACCATCCATTGTAGTAACAAAAACTCGACAACAGACTACATTCCATAATGACAAGGCTACCATCCATTGGAGTAACAAAAATCTCGACAAAAGGCTACCTTTTATAATGACAAGGTTACCATCCATTGGAATAACATAAATCTCGGCAACAGACTACCTTCCATAATGACAGACTACCTTCCATAATGTTAAGGCTACTATCCATTGGAGTAAAAAAAATATGAACAACAGACTACCTTCCATAATGACAAGGCTATAATCCATTGGAGTAACATAAATCTGAACGACATACAACCTTCCATAATGACAAGGCTACCATCCATTGGAGTAACAAAAATCTCGACAATAGACTACCTTCCATAATGACAAGACTACCATCCATTGGAGTAACAAAAATCTCGACAAAAGACTACCTTTTATAATGACAAGGTTACCATCCATTAGAATAACAAAAATCTCGACAACAGACTACCTTCCATAATGACATGGCTACAATCCATTGAAGTAATCGAAATCTGAACGATAGACTACCTTCCATAATGACAAGGCTACAATCCATTGGAGTAACAGAAATCTCAATGATAGACTACCTTCAATAATGACAAGGCTACCATCCATTGGAGTAACAAAAATCTCGACAACAGACTACCTTCCATAATTACAAGGCTACCATCCATTAGAATAACAAAAATATCGACAAAAGACTACCTTTTATAATTACAAGGTTACCATCCATTGGAATAACAAAAATCTCGACAACAGACCACCTTCCATAATGACAGACTACCTTCCATAATGTCAAGGCTACTATCCATTGGAGTAACAAAAATCTGAACAACAGATTACCTTCCATAATGACAAGGCTATAATCCATTGGAGTAACATAAATCTCAACGACAGAAAACCTTCCATAATGACAAGGCTACCATCCATTGGAGTAACAAAAATGTCGACAACAGACTACCTTCCATAATGGCAAGGCTACCATCCATTGGAGTAACAAAAATATCGACAAAAGACTACCTTTTATAATGACAAGGTTACCATCCATTGAATTAACAAAAATCTCGACAATAGACTACCTTCCATAATGACAGACTACCTTCCATAATGACAAGGCTACTATCCATTGGAGTAACAAAAATATCAATGATAGACTACCTTCCATAATGACAAGGCTACCATCCATTGGAGTAATCAAAATATCAATGACAGACTACCTTCCATAATGACAAGGCTATAATCCATTGGAGTAACAGAAATCTCAATGATAGACTACCTTCCATAATGACAAGGCTACCATCCATTGGAGTAACAAAAATCTCGACAACAGACTACCCTCCATAATTAAAAGGCTACCATCCATTGGAGTAACAAAAATCTCGAAAAAAGGCTACCTTTTATAATGACAATGTTACCATCCATTGGAATAACAAAAATCCCGACAATAGACTACCTTCTATAATGACATACTACCTTATATAATGACAAGGCTACCATCCTTTGGAGTAACAAAAATCTGAACAACAGACTACCTTCCATAATGACAAGGCTACAATCCATTGGAGTAACAAAAATCTAAACGACAGACTACCTTCCATAATGACAAGGCTATCATCCATTGGAGTAACAAAAATCCCGACAACAGACTACCTTTTATAATGACAAGGCTACCATCCATTGGAGTAACAAAAATCTCGATAAAAGACTACCTTTTATAATGACAAGGCTACCATCCATTGGAATAACAAAAGTCTCGACAACAGACTACCTTTTATAATGACAAGGTTACCATCCATTGGAATAACAAAAATCTCGGCAACAAACTACCTTCCATAATGACAGATTACCTTCCCTAATTTCAAGGCTATTATCCATTGGAGTAACAAAAATCTGAACAACAGACTACCTTCCATAATGACAAGGCTACAATCCATTGGAGTAATCGAAATCTCCACGACAGACTACCTTCCATAATGACAAGGCTATAATCCATTGGAGTAACAGAAATCTCAACGATAGACTACCATCCATAATGACAAGGCTACCATCCATTGGAGTAACAAAAATCTCGACAACAGACTAAATTCCATAATTACAAGGCTGCCATCCACTGGAGTAACAAAAATCTCGAAAAAAGACTACCTTTTATACTGACAAGGTTACCATCCATTGGAATAACAAAAATCTCGACAACAGACTACCTTCCATAATGACAGATTACCGTCCATAATGTCAAGGCTACTATCCATTGGAGTAACAAAAATCTGAACAACAGACTACCTTCCATAATGACAAGGCTATAATCCATTGGAGTAACAGAAATCTCAACGACAAACAACATTCCATAATGACAAGGCTACCATCCATTGGAGTAACAAAAATCTCGACAACAGACTACCTTCCATAATTACAAGGCTACCATCCATTGGAGGAACAAAAATCTCGACAAAGGACTACCTTTTATAATGACAAGGTTACCATCCATTGGAATAACAAAAATCTCGACAACAGACTACCTTCCATAATGTCAATGCTACTATCCATTGGAGTAACAAAAATCTGAACAACAGACTACCTTCCATAATGACAAGGCTACAATCCATTGGAGTAATCGAAATATCAATGAAAGACTACCTTCCATAATGACATTTGCTACAATCCATTGGAGTAACAGAAATCTCAACGATAGACTACCTTTCGTAATGACAAGGCTACCATCCATTGGAGTAACAAAAATCTCGACAACAGACTACCTTTTATAATGACAAGGTTACCATCCATTGGAATAACAAAAATATCGACAACAGACTACCTTCCATAATGACAGACTACCTTCCATAATGTCAAGGCTACTATTTATTGGAGTAACAAAAATCTGAACAACAGACTACCTTCCATAATGACAAGGCTACCATCCATTGGAGTAACAAAAATCTCGACAAAAGACTACCTTTTATAATGACAAGGTTACCATCCATTGGAATAACAAAAATCTCAACAATAGACTACCATCCATAATGACAGACTACCTTCCATAATGTCAAGACTACTATCCATTGGAGTAACAAAAATCTGAACAACAGGCTACCTTCCATAATGACAAGGCTATAATCCATTGGAGTAACAAAAATCTCAATGACAGACAACCTTCCATAATGACAAGGCTACCATCCATTGGAGTAACAAAAATGTCGACAACAGACTACCTTCCATAATGACAAGCCTACCATCCATTGGAGTAACTAAAATCTCGATAAAAGACTACCTTTTATAACGACAAGGTTACCATCCATTGGAATAACAAAAATCTCGACAACAGACTACCTTCCATAATGACAGACTACCTTCCATAATGTCAAGGCCACTATCCATTGGAGTAACAAAAATCTGAACAACAGACTACCTTACATAATGATAAGGCTACAATCCATTGGAGTAATCGAAATCTCAACGACAGACTACCTTTTATAATGACAAGGTTACCATCCATTGGAATAACAAAAATATCGGCAACAGACTACCTTCCATAATTACAGACTACCTTCCATAATTTCAAGGCTACTATCCATTGGAGTAACAAAAATATTAACAACAGACTACCTTCCATAATGACAAGGCTACCATCCATTGGAGTAACAAAAATGTTGACAACAGACTACCTTCCATAATGACAAGGCTACCATTCATTGGAGTAAAAAAAATCTCTATAAAAGACTACCTTTTATAACGACAAGGTTACCATCCATTGGAATAACAAAAATCTCGACAACAGACTACCTTCCATAATGACAGACTACCTTCCATAATGTCAAGGCCACTATCCATTGGAGTAACAAAAATCTGAACAACAGACTACCTTACATAATGACAAGGCTACAATCCATTGGAGTAATCGAAATCTCAATGACAGACTACCTTTTATAATGACAAGGTTACCATCCACTGGAATAACAAAAATCTCGGCAACAGACTACCTTCCATAATTAAAGACTACCTTCCATAATTTCAAGGCTACTATCCATTGGAGTAACAAAAATATTAACAACAGACTACCTTCCATAATGACAAGGCTACAATCCATTGGAGTAATCGAAATCTCCACGACAGACTACCTTCCATAATGACAAGGCTATAATCCATTGGAGTAACAGAAATCTCAACGATAGACTACCATGCATAATGACAAGGCTACCATCCATTGGAGTAACAAAAATCTCGACAACAGACTACCTTCCATAATTACAAGGCTACCATCCATTGGAGTAACAGAAATCTCGACAAAAGGCTACCTTTTATAATGACAAGGTTACCATCCATTGGAATAACAAAAATCTCCACAATAGACTACCTTCCATAATGACATACTACCTTCTATAATGACAAGGCTACTATCCATTAGAGTAACAAAAATCTGAACAACAGACTACCTTCCATAATGACAAGGCTATAATCCATTGGAGTAACAGAAATCTCAACGATAGACTACCATGCATAATGACAAGGCTACCATCCATTGGAGTAACAAAAATCTCGACAACAGACTACCTTCCATAATTACAAGGCTACCATCCATTGGAGTAACAGAAATCTCGACAAAAGGCTACCTTTTATAATGACAAGGTTACCATCCATTGGAATAACAAAAATCTCCACAATAGACTACCTTCCATAATGACATACTACCTTCTATAATGACAAGGCTACTATCCATTAGAGTAACAAAAATCTGAACAACAGACTACCTTCCATAATGACAGATTACCGTCCATAATGTCAAGGCTACTATCCATTGGAGTAACAAAAATCTGAACAACAGACTACCTTCCATAATGACAAGGCTACAATCCATTGGATTAATCGAAATCTCAACGACAGACTACCTTCCATAATGACAAGGCTACAATCCATTGGAGTAACAGAAATCTCAATGATAGACTACCTTCCATAATGACAAGGCTACCATCCATTGGAGTAACAAAAATCTCGACAACAGACTACCTTCCATAATGACAAGGCTACCATCCATTGGAGTAACAAAAATATCGAGAAAAGACTACCTTTTATAATGACAAGGTTACCATCCATTGGAATAACAAAAATCTCAACAACAGACTACCTTCCATAATCACAGACTACCTTCCATAATGACAAGGCTATAATCCATTAGAGTAACAGAAATCTCAACGATAGATAACCTTCCATAATGATAAGGATACCATCCATTGTAGTAACAAAAACTCGACAACAGACTACATTCCATAATGACAAGGCTACCATCCATTGGAGTAACAAAAATCTCGACAAAAGGCTACCTTTTATAATGACAAGGTTACCATCCATTGGAATAACATAAATCTCGGCAACAGACTACCTTCCATAATGACAGACTACCTTCCATAATGTTAAGGCTACTATCCATTGGAGTAAAAAAAATATGAACAACAGACTACCTTCCATAATGACAAGGCTATAATCCATTGGAGTAACATAAATCTGAACGACATACAACCTTCCATAATGACAAGGCTACCATCCATTGGAGTAACAAAAATCTCGACAATAGACTACCTTCCATAATGACAAGACTACCATCCATTGGAGTAACAAAAATCTCGACAAAAGACTACCTTTTATAATGACAAGGTTACCATCCATTAGAATAACAAAAATCTCGACAACAGACTACCTTCCATAATGACATGGCTACAATCCATTGAAGTAATCGAAATCTGAACGATAGACTACCTTCCATAATGACAAGGCTACAATCCATTGGAGTAACAGAAATCTCAATGATAGACTACCTTCAATAATGACAAGGCTACCATCCATTGGAGTAACAAAAATCTCGACAACAGACTACCTTCCATAATTACAAGGCTACCATCCATTAGAATAACAAAAATATCGACAAAAGACTACCTTTTATAATTACAAGGTTACCATCCATTGGAATAACAAAAATCTCGACAACAGACCACCTTCCATAATGACAGACTACCTTCCATAATGTCAAGGCTACTATCCATTGGAGTAACAAAAATCTGAACAACAGATTACCTTCCATAATGACAAGGCTATAATCCATTGGAGTAACATAAATCTCAACGACAGAAAACCTTCCATAATGACAAGGCTACCATCCATTGGAGTAACAAAAATGTCGACAACAGACTACCTTCCATAATGGCAAGGCTACCATCCATTGGAGTAACAAAAATATCGACAAAAGACTACCTTTTATAATGACAAGGTTACCATCCATTGAATTAACAAAAATCTCGACAATAGACTACCTTCCATAATGACAGACTACCTTCCATAATGACAAGGCTACTATCCATTGGAGTAACAAAAATATCAATGATAGACTACCTTCCATAATGACAAGGCTACCATCCATTGGAGTAATCAAAATATCAATGACAGACTACCTTCCATAATGAAAAGGCTATAATCCATTGGAGTAACAGAAATCTCAATGATAGACTACCTTCCATAATGACAAGGCTACCATCCATTGGAGTAACAAAAATCTCGACAACAGACTACCCTCCATAATTAAAAGGCTACCATCCATTGGAGTAACAAAAATCTCGAAAAAAGGCTACCTTTTATAATGACAATGTTACCATCCATTGGAATAACAAAAATCCCGACAATAGACTACCTTCTATAATGACATACTACCTTATATAATGACAAGGCTACCATCCTTTGGAGTAACAAAAATCTGAACAACAGACTACCTTCCATAATGACAAGGCTACAATCCATTGGAGTAACAAAAATCTAAACGACAGACTACCTTCCATAATGACAAGGCTATCATCCATTGGAGTAACAAAAATCCCGACAACAGACTACCTTTTATAATGACAAGGCTACCATCCATTGGAGTAACAAAAATCTCGATAAAAGACTACCTTTTATAATGACAAGGCTACCATCCATTGGAATAACAAAAGTCTCGACAACAGACTACCTTTTATAATGACAAGGTTACCATCCATTGGAATAACAAAAATCTCGGCAACAAACTACCTTCCATAATGACAGATTACCTTCCCTAATTTCAAGGCTATTATCCATTGGAGTAACAAAAATCTGAACAACAGACTACCTTCCATAATGACAAGGCTACAATCCATTGGAGTAATCGAAATCTCCACGACAGACTACCTTCCATAATGACAAGGCTATAATCCATTGGAGTAACAGAAATCTCAACGATAGACTACCATCCATAATGACAAGGCTACCATCCATTGGAGTAACAAAAATCTCGACAACAGACTAAATTCCATAATTACAAGGCTGCCATCCACTGGAGTAACAAAAATCTCGAAAAAAGACTACCTTTTATACTGACAAGGTTACCATCCATTGGAATAACAAAAATCTCGACAACAGACTACCTTCCATAATGACAGATTACCGTCCATAATGTCAAGGCTACTATCCATTGGAGTAACAAAAATCTGAACAACAGACTACCTTCCATAATGACAAGGCTATAATCCATTGGAGTAACAGAAATCTCAACGACAAACAACATTCCATAATGACAAGGCTACCATCCATTGGAGTAACAAAAATCTCGACAACAGACTACCTTCCATAATTACAAGGCTACCATCCATTGGAGGAACAAAAATCTCGACAAAGGACTACCTTTTATAATGACAAGGTTACCATCCATTGGAATAACAAAAATCTCGACAACAGACTACCTTCCATAATGACAGACTACCTTCCATAATGTCAATGCTACTATCCATTGGAGTAACAAAAATCTGAACAACAGACTACCTTCCATAATGACAAGGCTACAATCCATTGGAGTAATCGAAATATCAATGAAAGACTACCTTCCATAATGACATTTGCTACAATCCATTGGAGTAACAGAAATCTCAACGATAGACTACCTTTCGTAATGACAAGGCTACCATCCATTGGAGTAACAAAAATCTCGACAACAGACTACCTTTTATAATGACAAGGTTACCATCCATTGGAATAACAAAAATATCGACAACAGACTACCTTCCATAATGACAGACTACCTTCCATAATGTCAAGGCTACTATTTATTGGAGTAACAAAAATCTGAACAACAGACTACCTTCCATAATGACAAGGCTACCATCCATTGGAGTAACAAAAATCTCGACAAAAGACTACCTTTTATAATGACAAGGTTACCATCCATTGGAATAACAAAAATCTCAACAATAGACTACCATCCATAATGACAGACTACCTTCCATAATGTCAAGACTACTATCCATTGGAGTAACAAAAATCTGAACAACAGGCTACCTTCCATAATGACAAGGCTATAATCCATTGGAGTAACAAAAATCTCAATGACAGACAACCTTCCATAATGACAAGGCTACCATCCATTGGAGTAACAAAAATGTCGACAACAGACTACCTTCCATAATGACAAGCCTACCATCCATTGGAGTAACTAAAATCTCGATAAAAGACTACCTTTTATAACGACAAGGTTACCATCCATTGGAATAACAAAAATCTCGACAACAGACTACCTTCCATAATGACAGACTACCTTCCATAATGTCAAGGCCACTATCCATTGGAGTAACAAAAATCTGAACAACAGACTACCTTACATAATGATAAGGCTACAATCCATTGGAGTAATCGAAATCTCAACGACAGACTACCTTTTATAATGACAAGGTTACCATCCATTGGAATAACAAAAATATCGGCAACAGACTACCTTCCATAATTACAGACTACCTTCCATAATTTCAAGGCTACTATCCATTGGAGTAACAAAAATATTAACAACAGACTACCTTCCATAATGACAAGGCTACCATCCATTGGAGTAACAAAAATGTTGACAACAGACTACCTTCCATAATGACAAGGCTACCATTCATTGGAGTAAAAAAAATCTCTATAAAAGACTACCTTTTATAACGACAAGGTTACCATCCATTGGAATAACAAAAATCTCGACAACAGACTACCTTCCATAATGACAGACTACCTTCCATAATGTCAAGGCCACTATCCATTGGAGTAACAAAAATCTGAACAACAGACTACCTTACATAATGACAAGGCTACAATCCATTGGAGTAATCGAAATCTCAATGACAGACTACCTTTTATAATGACAAGGTTACCATCCACTGGAATAACAAAAATCTCGGCAACAGACTACCTTCCATAATTAAAGACTACCTTCCATAATTTCAAGGCTACTATCCATTGGAGTAACAAAAATATTAACAACAGACTACCTTCCATAATGACAAGGCTACAATCCATTGGAGTAATCGAAATCTCCACGACAGACTACCTTCCATAATGACAAGGCTATAATCCATTGGAGTAACAGAAATCTCAACGATAGACTACCATGCATAATGACAAGGCTACCATCCATTGGAGTAACAAAAATCTCGACAACAGACTACCTTCCATAATTACAAGGCTACCATCCATTGGAGTAACAGAAATCTCGACAAAAGGCTACCTTTTATAATGACAAGGTTACCATCCATTGGAATAACAAAAATCTCCACAATAGACTACCTTCCATAATGACATACTACCTTCTATAATGACAAGGCTACTATCCATTAGAGTAACAAAAATCTGAACAACAGACTACCTTCCATAATGACAAGGCTATAATCCATTGGAGTAACATAAATCTCAACGACAGACAACCTTCCATAATGACAAGGCTACCATCCATTGGAGTAACAAAAATCTCGACAGCAGACTACCTTCCATAATGACAAGGCTACCATCCATTGGAGTAACAAAAATTCCGATAAAAGACTACCTTTTATAATGACAAGGTTACCATCCATTGGAATAACAAAAAATTCGACAATTGACTACCTTCCATAATGACATACTACCTTCTATAATGACAAGGCTACCATCATTTGGAGTAACAAAAATCTGAACAACAAACTACCTTCCATAATGACAAGGCTACAATCCATTGGAGTAACAGAAATCTCAACGACGGACTACCTTCCATAATGACAAGGATAGCATCCATTTGAATAACAAAAATCTCGACAACAGACTACCTTCCATAATTACAAGGAAACCATCCATTGGAGTAACAAAAATCTCGACAAAAGACTACCTTTTATAATGACAAGGTTACCATCCATTGGAATAACAAAAATCTCAACAATAGACTACCATCCATAATGACAGACTACCTTCCATAATGTCAAGACTACTATCCATTGGAGTAACAAAAATCTGAACAACAGGCTACCTTCCATAATGACAAGGCTATAATCCATTGGAGTAACAAAAATCTCAATGACAGACAACCTTCCATAATGACAAGGCTACCATCCATTGGAGTAACAAAAATGTCGACAACAGACTACCTTCCATAATGACAAGGCTACCATCCATTGGAGTAACTAAAATCTCGATAAAAGACTACCTTTTATAACGACAAGGTTACCATCCATTGGAATAACAAAAATCTCGACAACAGACTACCTTCCATAATGACAGACTACCTTCCATAATGTCAAGGCCACTATCCATTGGAGTAACAAAAATCTGAACAATAGACTACCTTACATAATGATAAGGCTACAATCCATTGGAGTAATCGAAATCTCAACGACAGACTACCTTTTATAATGACAAGGTTACCATCCATTGGAATAACAAAAATCTCGGCAACAGACTACCTTCCATAATTACAGACTACCTTCCATAATTTCAAGGCTACTATCCATTGGAGTAACAAAAATATTAACAACAGACTACCTTCCATAATGACAAGGCTACCATCCATTGGAGTAACAAAAATGTTGACAACAGACTACCTTCCATAATGACAAGGCTACCATTCATTGGAGTAACAAAAATCTCGATGAAAGACTACCTTTTATAACGACAAGGTTACCATCCATTGGAATAACAAAAATCTCGACAACAAACTACCTTCCATAATGACAGACTACCTTCCATAATGTCAAGGCCACTATCCATTGGAGTAACAAAAATCTGAACAACAGACTACCTTACATAATGACAAGGCTACAATCCATTGCAGTAATCGAAATCTCAACGACAGACTACCTTTTATAATGACAAGGTTACCATCCATTGGAATAACAAAAATCTCGGCAACAGACTACCTTCCATAATTACAGACTACCTTCCATAATTTCAAGGCTACTATCCATTGGAGTAACAAAAATATTAACAACAGACTACCTTCCATAATGACAAGGCTACAATCCATTGGAGTAATCGAAATCTCCACGACAGACTACCTTCCATAATTACAAGGCTATAATCCATTGGAGTAACAGAAATCTCAACGATAGACTACCATGCATAATGACAAGGCTACCATCCATTGGAGTAACAAAAATCTCGACAACAGACTACCTTCCATAATTACAAGGCTACCATCCATTGGAGTAACAAAAATCTCGACAAAAGGCTACCTTTTATAATGACAAGGTTACCATCCATTGGAATAACAAAAATCTCGACAATAGACTACCTTTCATAATGACATACTACCTTCTATAATGACAAGGCTACTATCCATTAGAGTAACAAAAATCTGAACAACAGACTACCTTCCATAATGACAAGGCTATAATCCATTGGAGTAACATAAATCTCAACGACAGACAACCTTCCATAATGACAAGGCTACCATCCATTGGAGTAACAAAAATCTCGACAGCAGACTACCTTCCATAATGACAAGGCTACCATCCATTGGAGTAACAAAAATCTCGACAAAAGACTACCTTTTATAATGACAAGGTTACCATCCATTGGAATAACAAAAAATTCGACAATTGACTACCTTCCATAATGACATACTACCTTCTATAATGACAAGGCTACCATCATTTGGAGTAACAAAAATCTGAACAACAGACTACCTTCCATAATGACAAGGCTACAATCCATTGGAGTAACAGAAATCTCAACGACGGACTACCTTCCATAATGACAAGGATAGCATCCATTTGAGTAACAAAAATCTCGACAACAGACTACCTTCCATAATTACAAGGAAACCATCCATTGGAGTAACAAAAATCTCGACAAAAGACTACCTTTTATAATGACTAGGTTACCATCCATTGGAATAACAAAAATCTCGACAACAGACTACCTTCCATAATGATAGACTACCTTCCATAATGTCAATGCTACTATCCATTGGAGTAACAAAAATCTGAACAACAGTCTACCTTCCATAATGACAAGGCTACAATCCATTGGAGTAATCGAAATATCAATGAATGACTACCTTCCATAATGACATTGGCTACAATTCATTGGAGTAACAGAAATCTCAACGATAGACTACCTTCCATAATGACAAGGCTACCATCCATTGGAGTAACAAAAATCTCGACAACAGACTACCTTTTATAATGACAAGGTTACCATCCATTGGAATAACAAAAATATCGACAACAGACTACCTTCCATAATGACAGACTACCTTCCATAATGTCAAGGCTACTATTTATTGGAGTAACAAAAATCTGAACAACAAACTACCTTCCATAATGACAAGGCTACCATCCATTGGAGTAACAAAAATCTCGACAAAAGACTACCTTTTATAATGACAAAGTTACCATCCATTGGAATAACAAAAATCTCGACAATAGACTACCATCCATAATGACAGACTACCTTCCATAATGTCAAGGCTACTATCCATTGGAGTAACAAAAATCTGAACAACAGGCTACCTTCCATAATGACAAGGCTATAATCCATTGGAGTAACAAAAATCTCAATGACAGACAACCTTCCATAATGACAAGGCTACCATCCATTGGAGTAACAAAAATGTCGACAACAGACTACCTTCCATAATGACAAGGCTACCATCCATTGGAGTAACTAAAATCTCGATAAAATACTACCTTTTATAACGACAAGGTTACCATCCATTGGAATAACAAAAATCTCGACAACAGACTACCTTCTATAATGACAGACTACCTTCCATAATGTCAAGGCCACTATCCATTGGAGTAATAAAAATCTGAACAACAGACTACCTTACATAATGATAAGGCTACAGTCCATTGGAGTAATCGAAATCTCAACGACAGACTACCTTTTATAATGACAAGGTTACCATCCATTGGAATAACAAAAATCTCGGCAACAGACTACCTTCCATAATTACAGACTACCTTCCATAATTTCAAGGCTACTATCCATTGGAGTAACAAAAATATTAACAACAGACTACCTTCCATAATGACAAGGCTACCATCCATTGGAGTAACAAAAATGTTGATAACAGACTACCTTCCATAATGACAAGGCTACCATTCATTGGAGTAACAAAAATCTCGATAAAAGACTACCTTTTATAACGACAAGGTTACCATCCATTGGAATAAGAAAAATCTCGACAACAGACTACCTTCCATAATGACAGACTACCTTCCATAATGTCAAGGCCACTATCCATTGGAGTAACAAAAATCTGAACAACAGACTACCTTACATAATGACAAGGCTACAATCCATTGGAGTAATCGAAATCTCAACGACAGACTACCTTTTATAATGACAACGTTACCATCCATTGGAATAACAAAAATCTCGGCAACAGACTACCTTCCATAATTACAGACTACCTTCCATAATTTCAAGGCTACTATCCATTGGAGTAACAAAAATATTAACAACAGACTACCTTCTATAATGACAATGCTACCATCCATTGGAGTAACAAAAATGTTGACAACAGACTACCTTCCATAATGACAAGGCTACCATTCATTGGAGTAACAAAAATCTCGATAAAAGACTACCTTTTATAACGACAAGGTTACCATCCATTGGAATAACAAAAATCTCGACAACAGACTACCTTCCATAATGACAGACTACCTTCCATAATGTCAAGGCCACTATCCATTGGAGTAACAAAAATCTGAACAACAGACTACCTTACATAATGACAAGGCTACAATCCATTGCAGTAATCGAAATCTCAACGACAGACTACCTTTTATAATGACAAGGTTACCATCCATTGGAATAACAAAAATCTCGGCAATAGATTACCTTCCATAATTACAGACTACCTTCCATAATTTCAAGGCTGCTATCCATTGGAGTAACAAAAATATTAACAACAGACTACCTTCCATAATGACAAGGCTACAATCCATTGGAGTAATCGAAATCTCCAGGACAGACTACCTTCCATAATGACAAGGCTATAATCCATTGGAGTAACAGAAATCTCAACGATAGACTACCATGCATAATGACAAGGCTACCATCCATTGGAGTAACAAAAATCTCGACAACAGACTACCTTCCATAATTACAAGGCTACCATCCATTGGAGTAACAGAAATCTCGACAAAAGGCTACCTTTTATAATGACAAGGTTACCATCCATTGGTATAACAAAAATCTCCATAATAGACTACCTTCCATAATGACATACTACCTTCTATAATGACAAGGCTACTATCCATTAGAGTAACAAAAATCTGAACAACAGACTACCTTCCATAATGACAAGGCTATAATCCATTGGAGTAACATAAATCTCAACGACAGACAACCTTCCATAATGATAAGGCTACCATCCATTGGAGTAACAAAAATATCGATAGCAGACTACCTTCCATAATGACAAGGCTACCATCCATTGGAGTAACAAAAATCTCGAAAAAAGACTACCTTTTATAATGACAAGGTTACCATCCATTGGAATAACAAAAAATTCGACAATTGACTACCTTCCATAATGACATACTACCTTCTATAATGACAAGGCTACCATCATTTGGAGTAACAAAAATCTGAACAACAGACTACCTTCCATAATGACAAGGCTACAATCCATTGGAGTAACAGAAATCTCAACGACGGACTACCTTCAATAATGACAAGGATAGCATCCATTTGAGTAACAAAAATCTCGACAACAGACTACCTTCCATAATTACAAGGAAACCATCCATTGGAGTAACAAAAATCTCGACAAAAGACTACCTTTTATAATGACAAGGTTACCATCCATTGGAATAACAAAAATCTCAACAATAGACTACCATCCATAATGACAGACTACCTTCCATAATGTCAAGACTACTATCCATTGGAGTAACAAAAATATGAACAACAGGCTACCTTCCATAATGACAAGGCTATAATCCATTGGAGTAACAAAAATCTCAATGACAGACAACCTTCCATAATGACAAGGCTACCATCCATTGGAGTAACAAAAATGTCGACAACAGACTACCTTCCATAATGACAAGGCTACCATCCATTGGAGTAACTAAAATCTCGATAAAAGACTACCTTTTATAACGACAAGGTTACCATCCATTGGAATAACAAAAATCTCGACAGCAGACTACCTTCCATAATGACAGACTACCTTCCATAATGTCAAGGCCACTATCCATTGGAGTAACAAAAATCTGAACAACAGACTACCTTACATAATGATAAGGCTACAATCCATTGGAGTAATCGAAATCTCAACGACAGACTACCTTTTATAATGACAAGGTTACCATCCATTGGAATAACAAAAATCTCGGCAACAGACTACCTTCCATAATTAAAGACTACCTTCCATAATTTCAAGGCTACTATCCATTGGAGTAACAAAAATATTAACAACAGACTACCTTCCATAATGACAAGGCTATAATCCATTGGAGTAATCGAAATCTCCAGGACAGACTACCTTCCATAATGACAAGGCTATAATCCATTGGAGTAACAGAAATCTCAACGATAGACTACCATGCATAATGACAAGGCTACCATCCATTGGAGTAACAAAAATCTCGACAACAGACTACCTTCCATAATTACAAGGCTACCATCCATTGGAGTAACAGAAATCTCGACAAAAGGCTACCTTTTATAATGACAAGGTTACCATCCATTGGTATAACAAAAATCTCCATAATAGACTACCTTCCATAATGACATACTACCTTCTATAATGACAAGGCTACTATCCATTAGAGTAACAAAAATCTGAACAACAGACTACCTTCCATAATGACAAGGCTATAATCCATTGGAGTAACATAAATCTCAACGACAGACAACCTTCCATAATGATAAGGCTACCATCCATTGGAGTAACAAAAATATCGATAGCAGACTACCTTCCATAATGACAAGGCTACCATCCATTGGAGTAACAAAAATCTCGAAAAAAGACTACCTTTTACAATGACAAGGTTACCATCCATTGGAATAACAAAAAATTCGATAATTGACTACCTTCCATAATGACATACTACCTTCTATAATGACAAGGCTACCATCATTTGGAGTAACAAAAATCTGAACAACAGACTACCTTCCATAATGACAAGGCTACAATCCATTGGAGTAACAGAAATCTCAACGACGGACTACCTTCAATAATGACAAGGATAGCATCCATTTGAGTAACAAAAATCTCGACAACAGACTACCTTCCATAATTACAAGGAAACCATCCATTGGAGTAACAAAAATCTCGACAAAAGACTACCTTTTATAATGACAAGGTTACCATCCATTGGAATAACAAAAATCTCAACAATAGACTACCATCCATAATGACAGACTACCTTCCATAATGTCAAGACTACTATCCATTGGAGTAACAAAAATATGAACAACAGGCTACCTTCCATAATGACAAGGCTATAATCCATTGGAGTAACAAAAATCTCAATGACAGACAACCTTCCATAATGACAAGGCTACCATCCATTGGAGTAACAAAAATGTCGACAACAGACTACCTTCCATAATGACAAGGCTACCATCCATTGGAGTAACTAAAATCTCGATAAAAGACTACCTTTTATAACGACAAGGTTACCATCCATTGGAATAACAAAAATCTCGACAACAGACTACCTTCCATAATGACAGACTACCTTCCATAATGTCAAGGCCACTATCCATTGGAGTAACAAAAATCTGAACAACAGACTACCTTACATAATGATAAGGCTACAATCCATTGGAGTAATCGAAATCTCAACGACAGACTACCTTTTATAATGACAAGGTTACCATCCATTGGAATAACAAAAATCTCGGCAACAGACTACCTTCCATAATTACAGACTACCTTCCATAATTTCAAGGCTACTATCCATTGGAGTAACAAAAATATTAACAACAGACTACCTTCCATAATGACAAGGCTACTATCCATTGGAGTAACAAAAATGTTGACAACAGACTACCTTCCATAATGACAAGGCTACCATTCATTGGAGTAACAAAAATCTCGATGAAAGACTACCTTTTATAACGACAAGGTTACCATCCATTGGAATAAGAAAAATCTCGACAACAGACTACCTTCCATAATGACAGACTACCTTCCATAATGTCAAGGCCACTATCCATTGGAGTAACAAAAATCTGAACAACAGACTACCTTACACAATGACAAGGCTACAATCCATTGGAGTAATCGAAATCTCAACGACAGACTACCTTTTATAATGACAAGGTTACCATCCATTGGAATAACAAAAATCTCGGCAACAGACTACCTTCCATAATTACAGACTACCTTCCATAATTTCAAGGCTACTATCCATTGGAGTAACAAAAATATTAACAACAGACTACCTTCCATAATGACAAGGCTACAATCCATTGGAGTAATCGAAATCTCCACGACAGACTACCTTCCATAATGACAAGGCTATAATCCATTGGAGTAACAGAAATCTCAACGATAGACTACCATGCATAATGACAGGGCTACCATCCATTGGAGTAACAAAAATCTCGACAACAGACTACCTTCCATAATTACAAGGCTACCATCGATTGGAGTAACAAAAATCTCGACAAAAGGCTACCTTTTATAATGACAAGGTTACCATCCATTGGAATAACAAAAATCTCGACAATAGCCTACCTTCCATAATGACATACTACCTTTTATAATGACAAGGCTACTATCCATTAGAGTAACAAAAATCTGAACAACAGACTACCTTCCATAATGACAAGGCTATAATCCATTGGAGTAACTTAAATCTCAACGACAGACAACCTTCCATAATGACAAGGCTACCATCCATTGGAGTAACAAAAATCTCGACAGCAGACTACCTTCCATAATGACAAGGCTACCATCCATTGGAGTAACAAAAATCTCGACAAAAGACTACCTTTTATAATGACAAGGTTACCATCCATTGGAATAACAAAAAATTCGACAATTGACTACCTTCCATAATGACATACTACCTTCTATAATGACAAGGCTACCATCATTTGGAGTAACAAAAATCTGAACAACAGACTACCTTCCATAATGACAAGGCTACAATCCATTGGAGTAACAGAAATCTCAACGACGGACTACCTTCCATAATGACAAGGATACCATCCATTTGAGTAACAAGAATCTCGACAATAGACTACCTTCCATAATTACAAGGAAACCATCCATTGGAGTAACAAAAATCTCGACAAAAGACTACCTTTTATAATGACAAGGTTACCATCCATTGGAATAACAAAAATCTCGACAACAGACTACCTTCCATAATGACAGACTACCTTCCATAATGTCAATGCTACTATCCATTGGAGTAACAAAAAATCTGAACAACAGACTACCTTCCATAATGACAAGGCTACAATCCATTGGAGTAATCGAAATATCAATGAAAGACTACCTTCCATAATGACATTGGCTACAATCCATTGGAGTAACAGAAATCTCAACGATAGACTACCTTCCATAATGACAAGGCTACCATCCATTGGAGTAACAAAAATCTCGACAACAGACTACCTTTTATAATGACAAGGTTACCATCCATTGGAATAACAAAAATATCGACAACAGACTACCTTCCATAATGACAGACTACCTTCCATAATGTCAAGGCTACTATTTATTGGAGTAACAAAAATCTGAACAACAGACTACCTTCCATAATGACGAGGCTACCATCCATTGGAGTAACAAAAATCTCGACAAAAGACTAGCTTTTATAACGACAAGGTTACCATCCATTGGAATAACAAAAATCTCGACAACAGACTACCTTCTATAATGACAGACTACCTTCCATAATGTCAAGGCCACTATCCATTGGAGTAATAAAAATCTGAACAACAGACTACCTTACATAATGATAAGGCTACAGTCCATTGGAGTAATCGAAATCTCAACGACATACTACCTTTTATAATGACAAGGTTACCATCCATTGGAATAACAAAAATCTCGGCAATAGACTACCTTCCATAATTACAGACTACCTTCCATAATTTCAAGGCTACTATCCATTGGAGTAACAAAAATATTAACAACAGACTACCTTCCATAATGACAAGGCTACCATCCATTGGAGTAACAAAAATGTTGACAACAGACTACCTTCCATAATGACAAGTCTACCATTCATTGGAGTAACAAAAATCTCGATAAAAGACTACCTTTTATAACGACAAGGTTACCATCCATTGGAATAAGAAAAATCTCGACAACAGACTACCTTCCATAATGACAGACTACCTTCCATAATGTCAAGGCCACTATCCATTGGAGTAACAAAAATCTGAACAACAGACTACCTTACATAATGACAAGGCTACAATCCATTGGAGTAATCGAAATCTCAACGACAGACTACCTTTTATAATGACAAGGTTACCATCCATTGGAATAACAAAAATCTCGGCAACAGACTACCTTCCATAATTTCAAGGCTACTATCCATTGGAGTAACAAAAATATTAACAACAGACTACCTTCCATAATGACAAGGCTACAATCCATTGGAGTAATCGAAATCTCCACGACAGACTACCTTCCATAATGACAAGGCTATAATCCATTGGAGTAACAGAAATCTCAACGATAGACTACCATGCATAATGACAAGGCTACCATCCATTGGAGTAACAAAAATCTCGACAACAGACTACCTTCCATAATTACAAGGCTACCATCGATTGGAGTAACAAAAATCTCGACAAAAGGCTACCTTTTATAATGACAAGGTTACCATCCATTGGAATAACAAAAATCTCGACAATAGCCTACCTTCCATAATGACATACTACCTTCTATAATGACAAGGCTACTATCCATTAGAGTAACAAAAATCTGAACAACAGACTACCTTCCATAATGACAAGGCTATAATCCATTGGAGTAACATAAATCTCAACGACAGACAACCTTCCATAATGACAAGGCTACCATCCATTGGAGTAACAAAAATCTCGACAGCAGACTACCTTCCATAATGACAAGGCTACCATCCATTGGAGTAACAAAAATCTCGACAAAAGACTACCTTTTATAATGACAAGGTTACCATCCATTGGAATAACAAAAAATTCGACAATTGACTACCTTCCATAATGACATACTACCTTCTATAATGACAAGGCTACCATCATTTGGAGTAACAAAAATCTGAACAACAGACTACCTTCCATAATGACAAGGCTACAATCCATTGGAGTAACAGAAATCTCAACGACGGACTACCTTCCATAATGACAAGAATACCATCCATTTGAGTAACAAAAATCTCGACAACAGACTACCTTCCATAATTACAAGGAAACCATCCATTGGAGTAACAAAAATCTCGACAAAAGGCTACCTTTTATAATGACAAGGTTACCATCCATTGGAATAACAAAAATCTCGACAACAGACTACCTTCCATAATGATAGACTACCTTCCATAATGTCAATGCTACTATCCATTGGCGTAACAAAAAATCTGAACAACAGACTACCTTCCATAATGACAAGGCTACAATCCATTGGAGTAATCGAAATATCAATGAAAGACTACCTTCCATAATGACATTGGCTACAATCCATTGGAGTAACAGAAATCTCAACGATAGACTACCTTCCATAATGACAAGGCTACCATCCATTGGAGTAACAAAAATCTCGACAACAGACTACCTTTTATAATGACAAGGTTACCATCCATTGGAATAACAAAAATATCGACAACAGACTACCTTCCATAATAACAGACTACCTTCCATAATGTCAAGGCTACTATTTATTGGAGTAACAAAAATCTGAACAACAGACTACCTTCCATAATGACGAGGCTACCATCCATTGGAGTAACAAAAATCTGGACAAAAGACTACCTTTTATAATGACAAGGTTACCATCCATTGGAATAACAAAAATCTCGACAATAGACTACCATCCATAATGACAGACTACCTTCCATAATGTCAAGGCTACTATCCATTGGAGTAACAAAAATCTGAACAACAGGCTACCTTCCATAATGACAAGGCTATAATCCATAGGAGTAACAAAAATCTCAATGACAGACAACCTTCCATAATGACAAGGCTACCATCCATTGGAGTAACAAAAATGTCGACAACAGACTACCTTCCATAATGACAAGGCTACCATACATTGGAGTAACTAAAATCTCGATAAAAGACTACCTTTTATAACGACAAGGTTACCATCCATTGGAATAACAAAAATCTCGACAACAGACTACCTTCCATAATGACAGACTACCTTCCATAATGTCAAGGTCACTATCCATTGGAGTAACAAAAATCTGAACAACAGACTACCTTACATAATGATAAGGCTACAATCCATTGGAGTAATCGAAATCTCAACGACAGACTACCTTTTATAATGACAAGGTTACCATCCATTGGAATAACAAAAATCTCGGCAACAGAGTACCTTCCATAATTACAGACTACCTTCCATAATTTCAAGGATACTATCCATTGGAGTAACAAAAATATTAACAACAGACTACCTTCCATAATGACAAGGCTACCATCTATTGGAGTAACAAAAATGTCGACAACAGACTACCTT
Source organism: Vicia faba (assembly GCA_948472305.1). Lineage (NCBI taxonomy): Eukaryota > Viridiplantae > Streptophyta > Magnoliopsida > Fabales > Fabaceae > Vicia > Vicia faba. The sequence continues at coordinate 557,539,670 of OX451739.1, read as the reverse complement.
CCATAATGACAAGGCTACCATTCATTGGAGTAACAAAAGTCTCGATAAAAGACTACCTTTTATAACGACAAGGTTACCATCCATTGGAATAACAAAAATCTCGACAACAGACTACCTTCCATAATGACAAACTACCTTCCATAATGTCAAGGCCACTATCCATTGGAGTAACAAAAATCTGAACAACAGACTACCTTACATAATGACAAGGCTACAATCCATTGGAGTAATCGAAATCTCAACGACAAACTACCTTTTATAATGACAAGGTTACCATCCATTGGAATAATAAAAATCTCGGCAACAGACTACCTTCCATAATTACAGACTACCTTCCATAATTTCAAGGCTACTATCCATTGGAGTAACAAAAATATTAACAACAGACTACCTTCCATAATGACAAGGCTACAATCCATTGGAGTAATCGAAATCTCCACGACAGACTACCTTCCATACTGACAAGGCTATAATCCATTGGAGTAACAGAAATCTCAACGATAGACTACCATGCATAATGACAAGGCTACCATCCATTGGAGTAACAAAAATCTCGACAACAGGCTACCTTCCATAATTACAAGGCTACCATCCATTGGAGTAACAAAAATCTCGACAAAAGGCTACCTTTTATAATGACAAGGTTACCATCCATTGGAATAACAAAAATCTCGACAATAGACTACATTCCATAATGACATACTACCTTCTATAATGACAAGGCTACTATCCATTAGAGTAACAAAAATCTGAACAACAGACTACCTTCCATAATGACAAGGCTATAATCCATTGGAGTAACATAAATCTCAACGACAGAAAACCTTCCATAATGACAAGGCTACCATCCATTGGAGTAACAAAAATCTCGACAGCAGACTACCTTCCATAATGACAAGGCTACCATCCATTGGAGTAACAAAAATCTCGACAAAAGACTACCTTTTATAATGACAAGGTTACCATCCATTGGAATAACAAAAATTTCGACAATTGACTACCTTCCATAATGACATACTACCTTCTATAATGACAAGGCTACAATCATTTGGAGTAACAAAAATCTGAACAACAGAGTACCTTCCATAATGACAAGGCTACAATCCATTGGAGTAACAAAAATCTCAACGACGGACTACCTTCCATAATGACAAGGATACCATCCATTTGAGTAACAAAAATCTCGACAACAGACTACCTTCCATAATTACAAGGAAACCGTCCATTGGAGTAACAAAAATCTCGACAAAAGACTACCTTTTATAATGACAAGGTTACCATCCATTGGAATAACAAAAATCTCGACAACAGACTACCTTCCATAATGACAGACTACCTTCCATAATGTCAAGGCTATTATCCATTAGAGTAACAAAAATCTGAACAACAGACTACCTTCCATAATGAAAAGGCTATAATCCATTGGAGTAACATAAATCTGAACGATAGACAACCTTCCATAATGACAAGGCTAACATCCATTGGAGTAACAAAAATCTCGACAGCAGACTACCTTCTATAATGACAAGGCTACCATCCATTGGAGTAACAAAAATCTCGACAAAAGACTACCTTTTATAATGACAAGGTTACCATCCATTGGAATAACAAAAATCTCGACAACAGACTACCTTCCATAATGACAGACTACCTTCCATAATGTCAAGGCTACTATCCATTGGAGTAACAAAAATCTGAACAACAGACTACCTTCCATAATGACAAGGCTACAATCCATTGGAGTAAACGAAATCTCAACGACAGACTACCTTCCATAATGACAAGGCTACAATCCATTGGAGTAACAGAAATCTCAACGACAAACTACCTTCCATAATGACAAGGCTACAATCCATTGGTGTAACAGAAATCTCAACGATAGACTACCTTCCATAATGTCAAGGCTACCATCCATTGGAGTAACAAAAATCTCGACAACAGACTACCTTCCATAATTACAAGGCTACCATCCATTGGAGTTACAAAAATATCGACAAAAGACTACCTTTTATAATGACAAGTTTACCATCCATTGGAATAACAAAAATCTCGACAACAGACTACCTTCTATAATGACAGACTACCTTCCACAATGTCAAGGCTACTATCCATTGGAGTTACAAAAATCTGAACAACAGACTACCTTCCATAATGACAAGGCTATAATCCATTGGAGTAACATAAATCTCAACGACAGACAACCTTCCATAATGACAAGGCTACCATCCATTGGAGTAACAAATATGTCGACAACAGACTACCTTCCATATTGACAAGGCTACCATCCATTGGAGTAACAAAAATCTCGACAAAAGAATACCTTTTATAATGACAAGGTTACCATCCATTGGAATAACAAAAATCTCGACAACAGACTACCTTCCATAATGACAGACTACCTTCCATAATGACAAGGCTACAATCCATTGGAGTAAACGAAATCTCAACGACAGACTACCTTCCATAATGACAAGGCTACAATCCATTGGAGTAACAGAAATCTCAACGACAGACTACCTTCCATAATGACAAGGCTACAATCCATTGGTGTAACAGAAATCTCAACGATAGACTACCTTCCATAATGTCAAGGCTACCATCCATTGGAGTAACAAAAATCTCGACAACAGACTACCTTCCATAATTACAAGGCTACCATCCATTGGAGTTACAAAAATATCGACAAAAGACTACCTTTTATAATGACAAGTTTACCATCCATTGGAATAACAAAAATCTCGACAACAGACTACCTTCTATAATGACAGACTACCTTCCACAATGTCAAGGCTACTATCCATTGGAGTTACAAAAATCTGAACAACAGACTACCTTCCATAATGGCAAGGCTATAATCCATTGGAGTAACATAAATCTCAACGACAGACAACCTTCCATAATGACAAGGCTACCATCCATTGGAGTAACAAATATGTCGACAACAGACTACCTTCCATATTGACAAGGCTACCATCCATTGGAGTAACAAAAATCTCGACAAAAGAATACCTTTTATAATGACAAGGTTACCATCCAATGGAATAACCAAAATCTCGACAACAGACTACCTTCCATAATGACAGACTACCTTCCATAATGTCAAGGCTACTATCCATTGGAGTAACAAAAATCTGAACAACAGACTACCTTCCATAATGACAAGGCTACAATCCATTGGAGTAATCGAAATATCAATGGCAGACTACCTTCCATAATGACTAGGCTACAATCCATTGGAGTAACAGAAATCTCAACGATAGACTACCTTCCATAATGACAAGGATACCATCCATTGGAGTAACAAAAATCTCGACAACAGACTACCTTCCATAATTACAAGGCTACCAATCATTGGAGTAACAAAAATATGACAAAAGACTACCTTTTATAATGACAAGGTTACCATCCATTGGAATAACAAAAATCTCGACAATAGACTACCATCCATAATGACAGACTACCTTCCATAATGTCAAGGCTATTATCCATTGGAGTAACAAAAATCTGAACAACAGACTACCTTCCATAATGACAAGGCTAAAATCCATTGGAGTAACAAAAATCTCAATGACAGACAACCTTCCATAATGACAAGGCTACCATCCATTGGAGTAACAAAAATGTCGACAACAAACTACCTTCCATAATGACAAGGCTACCATCCATTGGAGTAACAAAAATCTCGACAAAAGACTACCTTTTATAACGACAAGGTAACCATCCATTGGAATAACAAAAATCTCGACAACAGACTACCTTCCATAATGACAGACTACCTTCCATAATGTCAAGGCTACTATCCATTGGAGTAACAAAAATCTGAACAACAGACTACCTTCCATAATGACAAGGCTACAATCCATTGGAGTAATCCAAATCTCAACGACAAACTACCTTCCATAATGACAAGGCTACAATCCATTGGAGTAACATAAATCTCAACGATAGACTACCTTCCATAGTGACAAGGCTACCATCCATTGGAGTAACAAAAATCTCGACAACAGACTACCTTCCATAATTACAAGGCTACCATCCATTGGAGTAACAAAAATATCGACAAAAGACTACCTTTTATAATGACAAGGTTACCATCCATTAGAATAAAAAAAATATCGACAACAGACTACCTTCCATAATATCAAGGCTACTATCCATTGGAGTAACAAAAATCTGAACAACAGACTACCTTCCATAATGACAAGGCTATAATCCATTGGAGTAACAGAAATCTCAACGACAGACAACCTTCCATAATGACAAGGCTACCATCCATTGGAATAACAAAAATCTCGACAATTGACTACCTTCCATAATGACATACTACCTTCTATAATGACAAGGCTACCATCATTTGGAGTAACAAAAATATGAACAACAGACTACCTTCCATAATGACAAGGCTACAATCCATTGGAGTAACAGAAATCTCAACGACGGACTACCTTCCATAATGGCAAGGATACCATCCATTTGAGTAACAAAAATCTCGACAACAGACTACCTTCCATAATTACAAGGAAAGCATCCATTGGAGTAACAAAAATCTCGACAAAAGACTACCTTTTATAATGACAAAGTTACCATCCATTGGAATAACAAAAATCTCGACAACAGACTACCTTCCATAATGACAGACTACCTTCCATAATGTCAAGGCTATTATCCATTAGAGTAACAAAAATCTGAACAAAAGACTACCTTCCATAATGACAAGGCTATAATCCATTGGAGTAACATAAATCTCAACGATAGACAACCTTCCATAATGACAAGGCTAACATCCATTGGAGTAACAAAAATCTCGACAGCAGACTACCTTCCATAATGACAAGGCTACCATCCATTGGAGTAACAAAAATCTCGACAAAAGACTACCTTTTATAATGACAAGGTTACCATCCATTGGAATAACAAAAATCTCGACAACAGACTACCTTTCATAATGACAGACTACCTTCCATAATGTCAAGGCTACTATCCATTGGAGTAACAAAAATCTGAATAACAGACTACCTTCCATAATGACAAGGCTACAATCCATTGGAGTAAACGAAATCTCAACGACAGACTACCTTCCATAATGACAAGGCTACAATCCATTGGAGTAACAGAAATCTCAACGATAGACTACCTTCCATAATGACAAGGCTACCATCCATTGGAGTAAAAAAATTCTCGACAACAAACTACCTTCCATAATTACAAGGCTACCATCCATTGGAGTTACAAAAATATCGACAAAAGACTACCTTTTATAATGACAAGTTTACCATCCATTGGAATAACAAAAATCTCAACAACAGACTACCTTCTATAATGACAGACTACCTTCCACAATGTCAAGGCTACTATCCATTGGAGTAACAAAAATCTGAACAACAGACTACCTTCCATAATGACAAGGCTATAATCCATTTGAGTAACATAAATCTCAACGACAGACAACCTTCCATAATAAAAAGGCTACCATCCATTGGAGTAACAAATATGTCGACAACAGACTACCTTCCATATTGACAAGGCTACCATCCATTGGAGTAACAAAAATCTCGACAAAAGACTACCTTTTATAATGACAAGGTTACCATCCATTGGAATAACAAAAATCTCGACAACAGACTACCTTCCATAATGACTGACTACCTTCCATAATGTCAAGGCTACTATCCATTGGAGTAACAAAAATCTGAACAACAGACTACCTTCCATAATGACAAGGCTACAATCCATTGGAGTAATCGAAATATCAATGGCAGACTACCTTCCATAATGACTAGGCTACAATCCATTGGAGTAACAGAAATCTCAACGATAGACTACCTTCCATAATGACAAGGATACCATCCATTGGAGTAACAAAAATCTCGACAACAGACTACCTTCCATAATTACAAGGCTACCATCCATTGGAGTAACAAAAATATGACAAAAGACTACCTTTTATAATGACAAGGTTACCATCCATTGGAATAACAAAAATCTCGACAATAGACTACCATCCATAATGACAGACTACCTTCCATAATGTCAAGGCTACTATCCATTGGAGTAACAAAAATCTGAACAACAGACTACCTTCCTTAATGACAAGGCTAAAATCCATTGGAGTAACAAAAATCTCAATGACAGACAACCTTCCATAATGACAAGGCTACCATACATTGGAGTAACAAAAATGTCGACAACAAACTACCTTCCATAATGACAAGGCTACCATCCATTGGAGTAACAAAAATCTCGACAAAAGACTACCTTTTATAACGACAAGGTAACCATCTATTGGAATAACAAAAATCTCGACAACGGACTACCTTCCATAATGACAGACTACCTTCCATAATGTCAAGGCTACTATCCATTGGAGTAACAAAAATCTGAACAACAGACTACCTTCCATAATGACAAGGCTACAATCCATTGGAGTAATCGAAATCACAACGACAAACTACCTTCCATAATGACAAGGCTACAATCCATTAGAGTAACAGAAATCTCAACGATACACTACCTTCCATAGTGACAAGGCTACCATCCATTGGAGTAACAAAAATCTCGACAACAGACTACCTTCCATAATTACAAGGCTACCATCCATTGGAGTAACAAAAATATCGACAAAAGACTACCTTTTATAATGACAAGGTTACCATCCATTAGAATAAAAAAAATATCGACAACAGACTACCTTCCATAATATCAAGGCTACTATCCATTGGAGTAACAAAAATCTGAACAACAGACTACCTTCCATAATGACAAGGCTATAATCCATTGGAGTAACAGAAATCTCAACGACAGACAACCTTCCATAATGATAAGGATACCATCCATTGGAGTAACAAAAATATCGACAATAGACTACCTTCCATAATGACAAGGCTACCATCCAGTGGAGTAACAAAAATCTTGACAAAAGGCTACCTTTTATAATGACAAGGTTACCATCCATTGGAATAACAAAAATCTCGACAAATGACTACCTTCCATAATGACATACTACCTTCTATAATGACAAGGCTACCATCCATTGGAGTAACAAAAATCTCGACAACAGACTACCTTCCATAATTACAAGGCTACCATCCATTGGAGTAACAAAAATATCGACAAAAGACTACCTTTTATAATGACAAGGTTACCATCCATTAGAATAAAAAAAATATCGACAACAGACTACCTTCCATAATATCAAGGCTACTATCCATTGGAGTAACAAAAATCTGAACAACAGACTACCTTCCATAATGACAAGGCTATAATCCATTGGAGTAACAGAAATCTCAACGACAGACAACCTTCCATAATGATAAGGATACCATCCATTGGAGTAACAAAAATATCGACAATAGACTACCTTCCATAATGACAAGGCTACCATCCAGTGGAGTAACAAAAATCTTGACAAAAGGCTACCTTTTATAATGACAAGGTTACCATCCATTGGAATAACAAAAATCTCGATAAATGACTACCTTCCATAATGACATACTACCTTCTATAATGACAAGGCTACCATCATTTGGAGTAACAAAAATCTGAACAACAGACTACCTTCCATAATGACAAGGCTACAATCCATTGGAGTAACAGAAATCTCAACGACGGACTACCTTCCATAATGACAAGGATACCATCCATTTGAGTAACAAAAATCTCGACAACAGACTACCTTCCATAATTACAAGGAAACCATCCATTGGAGTAACAAAAATCTCGACAAAAGACTACCTTTTATAATGACAAAGTTACCATCCATTGGAATAACAAAAATCTCGACAACAGACTACCTTCCATAATGACAGACTACCTTCCATAATGTCAAGGCTATTATCCATTAGAGTAACAAAAATCTGAACAAAAGACTACCTTCCATAATGACAAGGCTATAATCCATTGGAGTAACATAAATCTCAACGATAGACAACCTTCCATAATGACAAGGCTAACATCCATTGGATTAACAAAAATCTCGACAGCAGACTACCTTCCATAATGACAAGGCTACCATCCACTAGAGTAACAAAAATCTTGACAAAAGACTACCTTTTATAATGACAAGGTTACCATCCATTGGAATAACAAAAATCTCGACAACAGACTACCTTCCATAATGACAGACTACCTTCCATAATGTCAAGGCTACTATCCATTGGAATAACAAAAATCTGAACAACAGACTACCTTCCATAATGACAAGGCTACAATCCATTGGAGTAAACGAAATCTCAACGACAGACTACCTTCCATAATGACAAGGCTACAATCCATTGGAGTAACAAAAATCTCAACGATAGACTACCTTCCATAATGACAAGGCTACCATCCATTGGAGTAAAAAAAATCTCGACAACAGACTACCTTCCATAATTACAAGGCTACCATCCATTGGAGTTACAAAAATATCGACAAAAGACTACCTTTTATAATGACAAGTTTACCATCCATTGGAATAACAAAAATCTCGACAACAGACTACCTTCTATAATGACAGACTACCTTCCACAATGTCAAGGCTAATATCCATTGGAGTAACAAAAATCTGAACAACAGACTACCTTCCATAATGACAAGGCTATAATCCATTGGAGTAACATAAATCTCAACAACAGACAACCTTCCATAATGACAAGGCTACCATCCATTGGAGTAACAAATATGTCGACAACAGATTACCTTCCATATTGACAAGGCTACCATCCATTGGAGTAACAAAAATCTCGACAACAGACTACCTTCCATAATTACAAGGCTACCATCCATTGGAGTAACAAAAATATCGACAAAAGACTACCTTTTATAATGACAAGGTTACCATCCATTAGAATAAAAAAAATATCGACAACAGACTACCTTCCATAATATCAAGGCTACTATCCATTGGAGTAACAAAAATCTGAACAACAGACTACCTTCCATAATGACAAGGCTATAATCCATTGGAGTAACAGAAATCTCAACGACAGACAACCTTCCATAATGATAAGGATACCATCCATTGGAGTAACAAAAATATCGACAATAGACTACCTTCCATAATGACAAGGCTACCATCCAGTGGAGTAACAAAAATCTTGACAAAAGGCTACCTTTTATAATGACAAGGTTACCATCCATTGGAATAACAAAAATCTCGACAATTGACTACCTTCCATAATGACATACTACCTTCTATAATGACAAGGCTACCATCATTTGGAGTAACAAAAATCTGAACAACAGACTACCTTCCATAATGACAAGGCTACAATCCATTGGAGTAACAGAAATCTCAACGACGGACTACCTTCCATAATGACAAGGATACCATCCATTTGAGTAACAAAAATCTCGACAACAGACTACCTTCCATAATTACAAGGAAAGCATCCATTGGAGTAACAAAAATCTCGACAAAAGACTACCTTTTATAATGACAAAGTTACCATCCATTGGAATAACAAAAATCTCGACAACAGACTACCTTCCATAATGACAGACTACCTTCCATAATGTCAAGGCTATTATCCATTAGAGTAACAAAAATCTGAACAAAAGACTACCTTCCATAATGACAAGGCTATAATCCATTGGAGTAACATAAATCTCAACGATAGACAACCTTCCATAATGACAAGGCTAACATCCATTGGAGTAACAAAAATCTCGACAGCAGACTACCTTCCATAATGACAAGGCTACCATCCATTGGAGTAACAAAAATCTCGACAAAAGACTACCTTTTATAATGACAAGGTTACCATCCATTGGAATAACAAAAATCTCGACAACAGACTACCTTTCATAATGACAGACTACCTTCCATAATGTCAAGGCTACTATCCATTGGAGTAACAAAAATCTGAACAACAGACTACCTTCCATAATGACAAGGCTACAATCCATTGGAGTAAACGAAATCTCAACGACAGACTACCTTCCATAATGACAAGGCTACAATCCATTGGAGTAACAGAAATCTCAACGATAGACTACCTTCCATAATGACAAGGCTACCATCCATTGGAGTAAAAAAATTCTCGACAACAAACTACCTTCCATAATTACAAGGCTACCATCCATTGGAGATACAAAAATATCGACAAAAGACTACCTTTTATAATGACAAGTTTACCATCCATTGGAATAACAAAAATCTCGACAACAGACTACCTTCTATAATGACATACTACCTTCCACAATGTCAAGGCTACTATCCATTGGAGTAACAAAAATCTGAACAACAGACTACCTTCCATAATGACAAGGCTATAATCCATTGGAGTAACATAAATCTCAACGACAGACAACCTTCCATAATGACAAGGCTACCATCCATTGGAGTAACAAATATGTCGACAACAGACTACCTTCCATATTGACAAGGCTACCATCCATTGGAGTAACAAAAATCTCGACAAAAGACTACCTTTTATAATGACAAGGTTACCATCCATTGGAATAACAAAAATCTCGACAACAGACTACCTTCCATAATGACAGACTACCTTCCATAATGTCAAGGCTACTATCCATTGGAGTAACAAAAATCTGAACAACAGACTACCTTCCATAATGACAAGGCTACAATCCATTGGAGTAATCGAAATATCAATGGCAGACTACCTTCCATAATGACTAGGCTACAATCCATTGGAGTAACAGAAAGCTCAACGATAGACTACCTTCCATAATGACAAGGATACCATCCATTGGAGTAACAAAAATCTCGACAACAGACTACCTTCCATAATTACAAGGCTACCATCCATTGGAGTAACAAAAATATGACAAAAGACTACCTTTTATAATGACAAGGTTACCATCCATTGGAATAACAAAAATCTCGACAATAGACTACCATCCATAATGACAGACTAGCTTCCATAATGTCAAGGCTACTATCCATTGGAGTAACAAAAATCTGAACAACAGACTACCTTCCATAATGACAAGGCTAAAATCCATTGGAGTAACAAAAATCTCAATGACAGACAACCTTCCATAATGACAAGGCTACCATACATTGGAGTAACAAAAATGTCGACAACAAACTACCTTCCATAATGACAAGGCTACCATCCATTGGAGTAACAAAAATCTCGACAAAAGACTACCTTTTATAACGACAAGGTAACCATCCATTGGAATAACAAAAATCTCGACAACAGACTACCTTCCATAATGACAGACTACCTTCCATAATGTCAAGGCTACTATCCATTGGAGTAACAAAAATCTGAACAACAGACTACCTTCCATAATGACAAGGCTACAATCCATTGGAGTAATCGAAATATCAATGGCAGACTACCTTCCATAATGACTAGGCTACAATCCATTGGAGTAACAGAAAGCTCAACGATAGACTACCTTCCATAATGACAAGGATACCATCCATTGGAGTAACAAAAATCTCGACAACAGACTACCTTCCATAATTACAAGGCTACCATCCATTGGAGTAACAAAAATATGACAAAAGACTACCTTTTATAATGACAAGGTTACCATCCATTGGAATAACAAAAATCTCGACAATAGACTACCATCCATAATGACAGACTAGCTTCCATAATGTCAAGGCTACTATCCATTGGAGTAACAAAAATCTGAACAACAGACTACCTTCCATAATGACAAGGCTAAAATCCATTGGAGTAACAAAAATCTCAATGACAGACAACCTTCCATAATGACAAGGCTACCATACATTGGAGTAACAAAAATGTCGACAACAAACTACCTTCCATAATGACAAGGCTACCATCCATTGGAGTAACAAAAATCTCGACAAAAGACTACCTTTTATAACGACAAGGTAACCATCCATTGGAATAACAAAAATCTCGACAACAGACTACCTTCCATAATGACAGACTACCTTCCATAATGTCAAGGCTACTATCCATTGGAGTAACAAAAATCTGAACAACAGACTACCTTCCATAATGACAAGGCTACAATCCATTGGAGTAATCGAAATCACAACGACAAACTACCTTCCATAATGACAAGGCTACAATCCATTAGAGTAACAGAAATCTCAACGATACACTACCTTCCATAGTGACAAGGCTACCATCCATTGGAGTAACAAAAATCTCGACAACAGACTACCTTCCATAATTACAAGGCTACCATCCATTGGAGTAACAAAAATATCGACAAAAGACTACCTTTTATAATGACAAGGTTACCATCCATTAGAATAAAAAAAATATCGACAACAGACTACCTTCCATAATATCAAGGCTACTATCCATTGGAGTAACAAAAATCTGAATAACAGACTACCTTCCATAATGACAAGGCTATAATCCATTGGAGTAACAGAAATCTCAACGACAGACAACCTTCCATAATGATAAGGATACCATCCATTGGAGTAACAAAAATATCGACAATAGACTACCTTCCATAATGACAAGGCTACCATCCAGTGGAGTAACAAAAATCTTGACAAAAGGCTACCTTTTATAATGACAAGGTTACCATCCATTGGAATAACAAAAATCTCGACAAATGACTACCTTCCATAATGACATACTACCTTCTATAATGACAAGGCTACCATCATTTGGAGTAACAAAAATCTGAACAACAGACTACCTTCCATAATGACAAGGCTACAATCCATTGGAGTAACAGAAATCTCAACGACGGACTACCTTCCATAATGACAAGGATACCATCCATTTGAGTAACAAAAATCTCGACAACAGACTACCTTCCATAATTACAAGGAAACCATCCATTGGAGTAACAAAAATATCGACAAAAGACTACCTTTTATAATGACAAAGTTACCATCCATTGGAATAACAAAAATCTCGACAACAGACTACCTTCCATAATGACAGACTACCTTCCATAATGCCAAGGCTATTATCCATTAGAGTAACAAAAATCTGAACAAAAGACTACCTTCCATAATCACAAGGCTATAATCCATTGGAGTAACATAAATCTCAACGATAGACAACCTTCCATAATGACAAGGCTAACATCCATTGGATTAACAAAAATCTCGACAGCAGACTACCTTCCATAATGACAAGGCTACCATCCACTGGAGTAACAAAAATCTTGACAAAAGACTACCTTTTATAATGACAAGGTTACCATCCATTGGAATAACAAAAATCTCGACAACAGACTACCTTCCATAATGACAGACTACCTTCCATAATGTCAAGGCTACTATCCATTGGAATAACAAAAATCTGAACAACAGACTACCTTCCATAATGACAAGGCTACAATCCATTGGAGTAAACGAAATCTCAACGACAGACTACCTTCCATAATGACAAGGCTACAATCCATTGGAGTAACAAAAATCTCAACGATAGACTACCTTCCATAATGACAAGGCTACCATCCATTGGAGTAAAAAAAATCTCGACAACAGACTACCTTCCATAATTACAAGGCTACCATCCATTGGAGTTACAAAAATATCGACAAAAGACTACCTTTTATAATGACAAGTTTACCATCCATTGGAATAACAAAAATCTCGACAACAGACTACCTTCTATAATGACAGACTACCTTCCACAATGTCAAGGCTAATATCCATTGGAGTAACAAAAATCTGAACAACAGACTACCTTCCATAATGACAAGGCTATAATCCATTGGAGTAACATAAATCTCAACGACAGACAACCTTCCATAATGACAAGGCTACCATCCATTGGAGTAACAAATATGTCGACAACAGATTACCTTCCATATTGACAAGGCTACCATCCATTGGAGTAACAAAAATCTCGACAACAGACTACCTTCCATAATTACAAGGCTACCATCCATTGGAGTAACAAAAATATCGACAAAAGACTACCTTTTATAATGACAAGGTTACCATCCATTAGAATAAAAAAAATATCGACAACAGACTACCTTCCATAATATCAAGGCTACTATCCATTGGAGTAACAAAAATCTGAACAACAGACTACCTTCCATAATGACAAGGCTATAATCCATTGGAGTAACAGAAATCTCAACGACAGACAACCTTCCATAATGATAAGGATACCATCCATTGGAGTAACAAAAATATCGATAATAGACTACCTTCCATAATGACAAGGCTACCATCCAGTGGAGTAACAAAAATCTTGACAAAAGGCTACCTTTTATAATGACAAGGTAACCATCCATTGGAATAACAAAAATCTCGACAATTGACTACCTTCCATAATGACATACTACCTTCTATAATGACAAGGCTACCATCATTTGGAGTAACAAAAATCTGAACAACAGACTACCTTCCATAATGACAAGGCTACAATCCATTGGAGTAACAGAAATCTCAACGATGGACTACCTTCCATAATGACAAGGATACCATCCATTTGAGTAACAAAAATCTCGACAACAGACTACCTTCCATAATTACAAGGAAAGCATCCATTGGAGTAACAAAAATCTCGACAAAAGACTACCTTTTATAATGACAAAGTTACCATCCATTGGAATAACAAAAATCTCGACAACAGACTACCTTCCATAATGAAAGACTACCTTCCATAATGTCAAGGCTATTATCCATTAGAGTAACAAAAATCTGAACAAAAGACTACCTTCCATAATGACAAGGCTATAATCCATTGGAGTAACATAAATCTCAACGATAGACAACCTTCCATAATGACAAGGCTAACATCCATTGGAGTAACAAAAATCTCGACAGCAGACTACCTTCCATAATGACAAGGCTACCATCCATTGGAGTAACAAAAATCTCGACAAAAGACTACCTTTTATAATGACAAGGTTACCATCCATTGGAATAACAAAAATCTCGACAACAGACTACCTTCCATAATGACAGACTACCTTCCATAATGTCAAGGCTACTATCCATTGGAGTAACAAAAATCTGAACAACAGACTACCTTCCATAATGACAAGGCTACAATCCATTGGAGTAAACGAAATCTCAACGACAGACTACCTTCCATAATGACAAGGCTACAATCCATTGGAGTAACAGAAATCTCAACGATAGACTACCTTCCATAATGACAAGGCTACCATCCATTGGAGTAAAAAAATTCTCGACAACAAACTACCTTCCATAATTACAAGGCTACCATCCATTGGAGTTACAAAAATATCGACAAAAGACTACCTTTTATAATGACAAGTTTACCATCCATTGGAATAACAAAAATCTCGACAACAGACTACCTTCTATAATGATAGACTACCTTCCACAATGTCAAGGCTACTATCCATTGGAGTAACAAAAATCTGAACAACAGACTACCTTCCATAATGACAAGGCTATAATCCATTGGAGTAACATAAATCTCAACGACAGACAACCTTCCATAATGACAAGGCTACCATCCATTGGAGTAACAAATATGTCGACAACAGAGTACCTTCCATAATGACAGGGATACCATCCATTGGAGTAACAAAAATCTCGACAAAAGACTACCTTTTATAATGACAAGGTTACCATCCATTGGAATAACAAAAATCTCGACAACAGACTACCTTCCATAATGACAGACTACCTTCCATAATGTCAAGGCTACTATCCATTGGAGTAACATAAATCTCAATGACACACAACCTTCCATAATGACAAGGCTACCATCCATTGGAGTAACAAAAATCTGAACAACAGACTACCTTCCATAATGACAAGGCTACAATCCATTGGAGTAATCGAAATATCAATGGCAGACTACCTTCCATAATGACTAGGCTACAATCCATTGGAGTAACAGAAATCTCAACGATAGACTACCTTCCATTATGACAAGGATACCATCCATTGGAGTAACAAAAATCTCGACAACAGACTACCTTCCATAATTACAAGGCTACCATCCATTGGATTAACAAAAATATGACAAAAGACTACCTTTTATAATGACAAGGTTACCATCCATTGGAATAACAAAAATCACGACAATAGACTACCATCCATAATGACAGACTACCTTCCATAATGTCAAGGCTACTATCCATTGGAGTAACAAAAATCTGAACAACAGACTACCTTCCATAATGACAAGGCTAAAATCCATTGGAGTAACAAAAATCTCAATGACAGACAACCTTCCATAATGACAAGGCTACCATCCATTGGAGTAACAAAAATCTCGACAGCAGACTACCTTCCATAATGACAAGGCTACCATCCATTAGAATAACAAAAATCTCGACAACAGACTACCTTCCATAATGACAGACTACCTTCCATAATGTTAAGGCTACTATCCATTGGAGTAACAAAAATCTGAACAACAGACTACCTTCCATAATGACAAGGCTACAATCCATTGGAGTAAACGAAATCTCAAGGACAGCCTACCTTCCATAATGACAAGGCTACAATCCATTGGTGTAACAGAAATCTCAACGATAGACTACCTTCCATAATGACAAGGCTACCATCCATTGGAGTAACAAAAATCTCGACAACAGACTACCTTCCATAATTACAAGGAAACCATCCATTGGAGTAACAAAAATCTCGACAAAAGACTACCTTTTATAATGACAAGGTTACCATCCATTGGAATAACAAAAATCTCGACAACAGACTACCTTCTATAATGATAGACTACCTTCCATAATGTCAAGGCTACTATCCATTGGAGTAACAAAAATCTGAACAACAGACTACCTTTCCATAATGACAAGGCTATAATCCATTGGAGTAACATAAATCTCAACGACAGACAACATTCCATAATGACAAGGCTACCATCCATTGGAGTAACAAAAATCTCGACAGCAGAGTACCTTCCATAATGACAGGGATACCATCCATTGGAGTAACAAAAATCTCGACAAAAGACTACCTTTTATAATGACAAGGTTACCATCCATTGGAATAACAAAAATCTCGACAACAGACTACCTTCCATAATGATAGACTACCTTCCATAATGTCAAGGCTACTATCCATTGGAGTAACATAAATCTCAATGACACACAACCTTCCATAATGACAAGGCTACCATCCATTGGAGTAACAAAAATCTGAACAACAGACTACCTTCCATAATGACAAGGCTACAATCCATTGGAGTAATCGAAATATCAATGGCAGACTACCTTCCATAATGACTAGGCTACAATCCATTGGAGTAACAGAAATCTCAACGATAGACTACCTTCCATTATGACAAGGATACCATCCATTGGAGTAACAAAAATCTCGACAACAGACTACCTTCCATAATTACAAGGCTACCATCCATTGGATTAACAAAAATATGACAAAAGACTACCTTTTATAATGACAAGGTTACCATCCATTGGAATAACAAAAATCACGACAATAGACTACCATCCATAATGACAGACTACCTTCCATAATGTCAAGGCTACTATCCATTGGAGTAACAAAAATCTGAACAACAGACTACCTTCCATAATGACAAGGCTAAAATCCATTGGAGTAACAAAAATCTCAATGACAGACAACCTTCCATAATGACAAGGCTACCATCCATTGGAGTAACAAAAATCTCGACAGCAGACTACCTTCCATAATGACAAGGCTACCATCCATTAGAATAACAAAAATCTCGACAACAGACTACCTTCCATAATGACAGACTACCTTCCATAATGTTAAGGCTACTATCCATTGGAGTAACAAAAATCTGAACAACAGACTACCTTCCATAATGACAAGGCTACAATCCATTGGAGTAAACGAAATCTCAAGGACAGCCTACCTTCCATAATGACAAGGCTACAATCCATTGGTGTAACAGAAATCTCAACGATAGACTACCTTCCATAATGACAAGGCTACCATCCATTGGAGTAACAAAAATCTCGACAACAGACTACCTTCCATAATTACAAGGAAACCATCCATTGGAGTAACAAAAATCTCGACAAAAGACTACCTTTTATAATGACAAGGTTACCATCCATTGGAATAACAAAAATCTCGACAACAGACTACCTTCTATAATGATAGACTACCTTCCATAATGTCAAGGCTACTATCCATTGGAGTAACAAAAATCTGAACAACAGACTACCTTTCCATAATGACAAGGCTATAATCCATTGGAGTAACATAAATCTCAACGACAGACAACATTCCATAATGACAAGGCTACCATCCATTGGAGTAACAAAAATCTCGACAGCAGAGTACCTTCCATAATGACAGGGATACCATCCATTGGAGTAACAAAAATCTCGACAAAAGACTACCTTTTATAATGACAAGGTTACCATCCATTGGAATAACAAAAATCTCGACAACAGACTACCTTCCATAATGACAGACTACCTTCCATAATGTCAAGGCTACTATCCATTGGAGTAACATAAATCTCAATGACACACAACCTTCCATAATGACAAGGCTACCATCCATTGGAGTAACAAAAATCTGAACAACAGACTACCTTCCATAATGACAAGGCTACAATCCATTGGAGTAATCGAAATATCAATGGCAGACTACCTTCCATAATGACTAGGCTACACTCCATTGGAGTAACAGAAATCTCAACGATAGACTACCTTCCATTATGACAAGGATACCATCCATTGGAGTAACAAAAATCTCGACAACAGACTACCTTCCATAATTACAAGGCTACCATCCATTGGATTAACAAAAATATGACAAAAGACTACCTTTTATAATGACAAGGTTACCATCCATTGGAATAACAAAAATCACGACAATAGACTACCATCCATAATGACAGACTACCTTCCATAATGTCAAGGCTACTATCCATTGGAGTAACAAAAATCTGAACAACAGACTACCTTCCATAATGACAAGGCTAAAATCCATTGGAGTAACAAAAATCTCAATGACAGACAACCTTCCATAATGACAAGGCTACCATCCATTGGAGTAACAAAAATCTCGACAGCAGACTACCTTCCATAATGACAAGGCTACCATCCATTGGAGTAACAAAAATCTCGACAAAAGACTACCTTTTATAACGACAAGGTTACCATCCATTGGAATAACAAAATTCTCGACAACAGACTACCTTCCATAATGACAGACTACCTTCCATAATGTCAAGGATACTATCTATTGGAGTAACAAAAATCTGAACAACAGACTACCTTCCATAATGACAAGGCTACAATCCATTGGAGTAATCGAAATCTCAACGACAGACTACCTTCCATAATGACAAGGCTACAATCCATTGGAGTAACAGAAATCTCAACGATAGACTACCTTACATAGTGTCAAGGCTACCATCCATTGGAGTAACAAAAATCTCGACAACAGACTACCTTCCATAATTACAAGGCTACTATCCATTGGAGTAACAAAAATATCGACAAAAGACTACCTTTTATAATGACAAGGTTACCATCCATTAGAATAACAAAAATATCGACAACAGACTACCTTCCATAATGTCAAGGCTACTATCCATTGGAGTAACAAAAATATGAACAACAGACTACCTTCCATAATGACAAGGCTATAATCCATTGGAGTAACATAAATCTTAACGACAGACAACCTTCCATAATGACAAGGCTACCATCCATTGGAGTAACACAAATCTCGACAACAGACTACCTTCCATAATGACAAGGCTACCATGCATTGGAGTAACAAAAATCTCGACAAAAGACTACCTTTTATAATGACATACTACCTTCTATAATGACAAGGCTACCATCCTTTGGAGTAACAAAAATCTGAAAAACAGACTACCTTCCATAGTGACAAGGCTACAATCCATTGGAGTAACAGAAATCTCAACGACGGACTACCTTCCCTAATGACAAGGCTACCATCCATTTGAGTAACAAAAATCTCGACAACAGACTACCTTCCATAATTACAAGGAAACCATCCATTGGAGTAACAAAAATCTCGACAAAAGACTACCTTTTATAATGACAAGGTTACCATCCATTGGAATAACAAAAATCTCGACAACAGACTACCTTCTATAATGATAGACTACCTTCCATAATGCCAAGGCTACTATCCATTGGAGTAACAAAAATCTGAACAACAGACTACCTTTCCATAATGACAAGACTATAATCCATTGGAGTAACATAAATCTCAACGACAGACAACATTCCATAATGACAAGGCTACCATCCATTGGAGTAACAAAAATCTCGACAGCAGAGTACCTTCCATAATGACAGGGATACCATCCATTGGAGTAACAAAAATCTCGACAAAAGACTACCTTTTATAATGACAAGGTTACCATCCATTAGAATAACAAAAATCTCGACAACAGACTACCTTCCATAATGACAGACTACCTTCCATAATGTCAAGGCTACTATCCATTGGAGTAACAAAAATCTGAACAACAGACTACCTTCCATAATGACAAGGCTACAATCCATTGGAGTAATCGAAATATCAATGGCAGACTACCTTCCATAATGACTAGGCTACAATCCATTGGAGTAATAGAAATCTCAACAACAGACTACCTTCCATAATAAAAAGGCTACCATCCATTGGAGTATCAAAAATTTCAATGACAGACTACCTTCCATAATTACAAGGCTACCATCCATTGGAGTAACAAAAATGTCAACAAAAGACTACGTTTTATAATGACAAGGCTACCATCCATTGGAATAACAAAAATCTCGACAACAGACTACCATCCATAATGACAGACTACCTTCCATAATGTCAAGGCTACTATCCATTGGAGTAACAAAAATCTGAACAACAGACTACCTTCCATAATGACAAGGCTACAATCCATTGGTGTAACAAAAATCTCAATGACATACAACCTTCCATAATGACAAGGCTACCATCCATTGGAGTAACAGAAATCTCAACGATAGACTACCTTCCATAGTGACAAGGCTACCATCCATTGGAGTAACAAAAATCTCGACAACAAACTACCTTCCATAATTACAAGGCTACCATCCATTGGAGTAACAAAAATATCGACAAAACACTACCTTTTATAATGACAAGGTTACCATCCATTAGAATAACAAAAATCTCGATAACAGACTACCTTCCATAATGTCAAGGCTACTATCCATTGGAGTAACAAAAATCTGAACAACAGACTACCTTCCAAAATGACAAGGCTATAATCCATTGGAGTAACATAAATCTCAACGACAGAAAACCTTCCTTAATGACAAGGCTACCATCCATTGGAGTAACAAAAATCTCGACAGCAGAGTACCTTCCATAATGACAAGGCTACCATCCAATGGAGTAACAAAAATCTCGACAAAAGACTACCTTTTATAATGACAAGGATACCATCCATTAGAATGACAAAAATCTCGACAACAGACTACCTTCCATAATGACAGACTACCTTCCATAATGTTAAGGCTACTATCCATTGGAGTAACAAAAATCTGAACAACAGACTACCTTCCATAATGACAAGGCTACAATCCATTGGAGTAAATGAAATCTCAAGGACAGCCTACCTTCCATAATGACAAGGCTACAATCCATTGGTGTAACAGAAATCTCAACGATAGACTACCTTCCATAATGACAAGGCTACCATCCATTGGAGTAACAAAAATCTCGACAACAGACTACCTTCCATAATTACAAGGCTACCATCCATTGGAGTTACAAAAATATCGACAAAAGACTACCTTTTATAATGACAAGTTTACCATCCATTGGAATAACAAAAATCTCGACAACAGACTACCTTCTATAATGACAGACTACCTTCCACAATGTCAAGGCTACTATCCATTGGAGTAACAAAAATCTGAACAACAGACTACCTTCCATAATGACAAGGCAATAATCCATTGAAGTAACATAAATCTCAACGACAGACAACCTTCCATAATGACAAGGCTACCATCCATTGGAGTAACAAATATGTCGACAACAGACTACCTTCCAGAATGACAAGGCTACCATCCATTGGAGTAACAAAAATCTCGACAAAAGACTACCTTTTATAATGACAAGGTTACCATCCATTGGAATAACAAAAATCTCGACAACAGACTACCTTCCATAATGACAGACTACCTTCCATAATGTCAAGGCTACTATCTATTGGAGTAACAAAAATATGAACAACAGACTACCTTCCATAATGACAAGGCTACAATCCATTGGAGTAATCGAAATATCAATGGCAGACTACCTTCCATAATGACTAGGCTACAATCCATTAAAGTAACAGAAATCTCAACAACAGACTACCTTCCATAATGACAAGGCTACCATCCATTGGAGTAACAAAAATCTCAATGACAGACTACCTTCCATAATCACAAGGCTACCATCCATTGGAGTAACAAAAATGTCGACAAAAGACTACCTTTTATAATGACAAGGCTACCATCCATTGGAATAACAAATATCTCGACAATAGACTACCATCCATAATGACAGACTACCTTCCGTAATGTCAAGGCTACTATCCATTGGAGTAACAAAAATCTGAACAACAGACTACCTTCCATAATGACAAGGCTAAAATCCATTGGAGTAACAAAAATCTCAATGACAGATAACCTTCCATAATGACAAGGCTACCATCCATTGGAGTAACAAAAATGTCGACAACAGACTACCTTTTATAATGACAAGGCTACCATCCATTGGAGTAACAAAAATCTCGACAAAAGACTACCTTTTATAACGACAAGGTTACCATCCATTGGAATAACAAAAATCTCGACAACAGACTACCTTCCATAATGACAGACTACCTTCCATAATGTCAAGGCTACTATCCATTGGAGTAACAAAAATCTGAACAACAGACTACCTTCCATAATGACAAGGCTACAATCCATTGGAGTAATCGAAATCTCAATGACAGACTACCTTCCATAATGACAAGGCTACAATCCATTGGAGTAACAGAAATCTCAACGATAGACTACCTTCCATAGTGACAAGGCTACCATCCATTGGAGTAACAAAAATCTCGACAACAGACTAACTTCCATAATTACAAGGCTACCATCCATTGGAGTAACAAAAATATCGACAAAAGACTACCTTTTATAATGACAAGGTTACCATCCATTAGAATAACAAAAATCTCGACAACAGACTACCTTCCATAATGTCAAGGCTACTATCCATTGGAGTAACAAAAATCTAAACAACAGACTACCTTCCATAATGACAAGGCTATAATCCATTGGAGTAACATAAATCTCAACGACAGACAACCTTCCATAATGACAAGGCTACCATCCATTGGAGTAACAAAAATCTTGACAGTAGAGTACCTTCCATAATGACAAGGCTACCATCCATTGGAGTAAGAAAAATCTCGACAAAAGACTACCTTTTATAATGACAAGGTTACCATCCATTGGAATAACAAAAATCTCGACAATAGACTACCTTCCATAATGACAGACTACCTTCCATAAAGTCAAGGCTACTATCCATTGGAGTAACAAAAATCTGAACAACAGACTACCTTCCATAATGACAAGGATACAATCCATTGGAGTAATCGAAATATCAATGGCAGACTACCTTCCATAATGACTAGGCTACAATCCATTGGAGTAATAGAAATCTCAACAACAGACTACCTTCCATAATGACAAGGCTACCATCCATTGGAGTATCAAAAATTTCAATGACAGACTACCTTCCATAATTACAAGGCTACCATCCATTGGAGTAATAGAAATGTCAACAAAAGACTACCTTTTATAATGACAAGGCTACCATCCATTGGAATAACAAAAATCTCGACAACAGACTACCATCCATAATGACAGACTACCTTCCATAATGTCAAGGCTACTATCCATTGGAGTAATAAAAATCTGAACAACAGACTACCTTCCATAATGACAAGGCTACAATCCATTGGAGTAACAAAAATCTCAATGACAGACAACCTTCCATAATGACAAGGCTACCATCCATTGGAGTAACAGAAATCTCAACGATACACTACCTTCCATAGTGACAAGGCTACCATCCATTGGAGTAACAAAAATCTCGACAACAGACTACCTTCCATAATTACAAGGCTACCATCCATTGGAGTAACAAAAATATCGACAAAACACTACCTTTTATAATGACAAGGTTACCATCCATTAGAATAACAAAAATCTCGATAACAGACTACCTTCCATAATGTCAAGGCTACTATCCATTGGAGTAACAAAAATCTGAACAACAGACTACCTTCCATAATGACAAGGCTATAATCCATTGGAGTAACATAAATCTCAACGACAGAAAACCTTCCTTAATGACAAGGCTACCATCCATTGGAGTAACAAAAATCTCGACAGCAGAGTACCTTCCATAATGACAAGGCTACCATCCATTGGAGTAACAAAAATCTCGACAAAAGACTACCTTTTATAATGACAAGGTTACCATCCATTGGAATAACAAAAATCTCGACAACAGACTACCTTCCATAATGACAGACTACCTTCCATAATGTCAAGGCTACTATCCATTGGAGTAACAAAAATCTGAACAACAGACTACCTTCCATAATGACAAGGCTACAATCCATTGGAGTAAACGAAATCTCAAGGACAGACTACCTTCCATAATGACAAGGCTACAATCCATTGGTGTAACAGAAATCTCAATGATAGACTAACTTCCATAATGACAAGGCTACCATCCATTGGAGTAACAAAAATCTCGACAACAGACTACCTTCCATAATTACAAGGCTACCATCCATTGGAGTTACAAAAATATCGACAAAAGACTACCTTTTATAATGACAAGTTTACCATCCATTGGAATAACAAAAATCTCGACAACAGACTACCTTCTATAATGACAGACTACCTTCCACAATGTCAAGGCTACTATCCATTGGAGTAACAAAAATCTGAACAACAGACTACCTTCCATAATGACAAGGCTATAATCCATTGAAGTAACATAAATCTCAACGACAGACAACCTTCCATAATGACAAGGCTACCATCCATTGGAGTAACAAATATGTCGACAACAGACTACCTTCCAGAATGACAAGGCTACCATCCATTGGAGTAACAAAAATCTCGACAAAAGACTACCTTTTATAATGACAAGGTTACCATCCATTGGAATAACAAAAATCTCGACAACAGACTACCTTCCATAAGGACAGACTACCTTCCATAATGTCAAGGTTACTATCCATTGGAGTAACAAAAATATGAACAACAGACTACCTTCCATAATGACAAGGCTACAATCCATTGGAGTAATCGAAATATCAATGGAAGACTACCTTCCATAATGACTAGGCTACAATCCATTGGAGTAACAGAAATCTCAACAACAGACTACCTTCCATGATGACAAGGCTACCATCCATTGGAGTAACAAAAATCTCAATGACAGACTACCTTCCATAATCACAAGGCTACCATCCATTGGAGTAACAAAAATGTCGACAAAAGACTACCTTTTATAATGACAAGGCTACCATCCATTGGAATAACAAATATCTCGACAATAGACTACCATCCATAATGACAGACTACCTTCCGTAATGTCAAGGCTACTATCCATTGGAGTAACAAAAATCTGAACAACAGACTACCTTCCATAATGACAAGGCTAAAATCCATTGGAGTAACAAAAATCTCAATGACAGATAACCTTCCATAATGACAAGGCTACCATCCATTGGAGTAACAAAAATGTCGACAACAAACTACCTTTTATAATGACAAGGCTAACATCCATTGGAGTAACAAAAATCTCGACAAAAGACTACCTTTTATAACGACAAGGTTACCATCCATTGGAATAACAAAAATCTCGACAGCAGACTACCTTCCATAATGACAGACTACCTTCCATAATGTCAAGGCTACTATCCATTGGAGTAACAAAAATCTGAACAACAGACTACCTTCCATAATGACAAGGCTACAATCCATTGGAGTAATCGAAATCTCAACGACAGACTACCTTCCATAATGAGAAGGCTACAATCCATTGGAGTAACAGAAATCTCAACGATAGACTACCTTCCATAGTGACAAGGCTACCATCCATTGGAGTAACAAAAATCTCAACAACAGACTAACTTCCATAATTACAAGGCTACCATCCATTGGAGTAACAAAAATATCGACAAAAGACTACCTTTTATAATGACAAGGTTACCATCCATTAGAATAACAAAAATCTCGACAACAGACTACCTTCCATAATGTCAAGGCTACTATCCATTGGAGTAACAAAAATCTAAACAACAGACTACCTTCCATAATGACAAGGCTATAATCCATTGGAGTAACATAAATCTCAACGACAGACAACCTTCCATAATGACAAGGCTACCATCCATTGGAGTAACAAAAATCTCGACAGTAGAGTACCTTCCATAATGACAAGGCTACCATCCATTGGAGTAACAAAAATCTCGACAAAAGAAAACCTTTTATAATGACAAGGTTACCATCCATTGGAATAACAAAAATCTCGACAATAGACTACCTTCCATAATGACAGACTACCTTCCATAAAGTCAAGGCTACTATCCATTGGAGTAACAAAAATCTGAACAACAGACTACCTTCCATAATGACAAGGCTACAATCCATTGGAGTAAACGAAATCTCAATGACAGACTACCTTCCATAATGACAAGGCTACAATCCATTGGAGTAATAGAAATCTCAACGATAGACTACCTTCCATAATGACAAGGCTACCATCCATTGGAGTAACAAAAATCTCAACAACAAACTACCTTCCATAATTACAAGGCTACCATCCATTGGAGTTACAAAAATATCGACAAAAGACTACCTTTTATAATGACAAGTTTACCATCCATTGGAATAACAAAAATCTCGACAACAAACTACCTTCTATAATGACAGACTACCTTCCACAATGTCAAGGCTACTATCCATTGGAGTAACAAAAATCTGAACAACAGACTACCTTCCATAATGACAGACTACCTTCCATAATGTCAAGGCTACTATCCATTGGAGTAACAAAAATCTGAACAACAAACTACCTTCCATAATGACAAGGCTACAATCCATTGGAGTAATCGAAATATCAATGGCACACTACCTTCCATAATGACTAGGCTACAATCCATTGGTGTAACAAAAATCTCAACAACAGACTACCTTCCATAATGACAAGGCTACCATCCATTGGAGTAACAAAAATCTCAATGACAGACTACCTTCCATAATCACAAGGCTACCATCCATTGGAGTAACAAAAATGTCGACAAAAGACTACCTTTTATAATGACAAGGCTACCATCCATTGGAATAACAAATATCTCGACAATAGATTACCATCCATAATGACAGACTACCATCTGTAATGTCAAGGCTACTATCCATTGGAGTAACAAAAATCTGAACAACAGACTACCTTCCATAATGACAAGGCTAAAATCCATTGGAGTAACAAAAATCTCAATGACAGACAACCTTCCATAATGACAAGGCTACCATCCATTGGAGTAACAAAAATGTCGACAACAGACTACCTTTTATAATGACAAGGCTACCATCCATTGGAGTAACAAAAATCTCGACAAAAGACTACCTTTTATAATGACAAGGTTACCATCCATTGGAATAACAAAAATCTCGACAACAGACTACCTTCCATAATGACAGAATACCTTCCATAATGTCAAGGCTACTATCCATTGGAGTAACAAAAATCTGAACAACAGACTACCTTCCATAATGACAAGGCTACAATCCATTGGAGTAAACGAAATCTCAATGACAGACTACCTTCCATAATGATAAGGCTACAATCCATTGGAGTAACAGAAATCTCAACGATAGACTACCTTCCATAATGACAAGGCTACCATCCATTGGAGTAACAAAAATCTCGACAACAGACTACCTTCCATAATTACAAGGCTACCATCCATTGGAGTTACAAAAATATCGACAAAAGACTACCTTTTATAATGACAAGTTTACCATCCATTGGAATAACAAAAATCTCCACAACAGACTACCTTCTATAATGACAGACTACCTTCCACAATGTCAAGGCTACTATCCATTGGAGTAACAAAAATCTGAACAACAGACTACCTTTCATAATGACAAGGCTATAATCCATTGGAGTAACATAAATCTCAACGACAGACAACCTTCCATAATGACAAGGCTACCATCCATTGGAGTAACAAATATGTCGACAACAGACTACCTTCCATAATGACAAGGCTACCATCCATTGGAGTAACAAAAATCTCGACAAAAGACTACCTTTTATAATGACAAGGTTACCATCCATTGGAATAACAAATATCTCGACAACAGACTACCTTCCATAATGACAGACAACCTTCCATAATGTCAAGGCTACTATCCATTGGAGTCACAAAAATCTGAACAACAGACTACCTTCCATAATGACAAGGCTACAATCCATTGGAGTAATCGAAATATCAATGGCAGCCTACCTTCCATAATGACTAGGCTACAATCCATTGGAGTAACAGAAATCTCAACAACAGACTACCTTCCATAATGACAAGGCTACCATCCATTGGAGTAACAAAAATCTCAATGACAGACTACCTTCCTTAATTACAAGGCTACCATCCATTGGAGTAACAAAAATGTCGACAAAAGACTACCTTTTATAATGACAAGGCTACCATCCATTGGAATAACAAATATCTCGACAATATACTACCATCCATAATGACAGACTACCTTCCAAAATGTCAAGGCTACTATCCATTGGAGTAACAAAAATCTGAACAACAGACTACCTTCCATAATGACAAGGCTAAAATCCATTGGAGTAACTAAAATCTCAATGACAGACAACCTTCCATAATGACAAGGCTACCATCCATTGGAGTAACAAAAATGTCGACAACAGACTACCTTTTATAATGACAAGGCTACCATCCATTGGAGTAACAAAAATCTCGACAAAAGACTACCTTTTATAACGACAAGGTTACCATCCATTGGAATAACAAAAATCTCGACAATAGACTACCTTCCATAATGACAGACTACCTTCCATAATGTCAAGGCTAATATCCATTGGAGTAACAAAAATCTGAACAACAGACAACCTTCCATAATGACAAGGCTACAATCCATTGGAGTAATCGAAATCTCAACGACAGACTACCTTCCATAATGACAAGGCTACAATCCATTGGAGTAACAGAAATCTCAACGATAGACTACCTTCCAGAATGACAAGGCTACCATCCATTGGAGTAACAAAAATCTCGACAACAGACTACCTTCCATAATTACAAGGCTACCATCCATTGGAGTTACAAAAATATCGACAAAAGACTACCTTTTATAATGACAAGTTTACCATCCATTGGAATAACAAAAATCTCCACAACAGACTACCTTCTATAATGACAGACTACCTTCCACAATGTCAAGGCTACTATCCATTGGAGTATCAAAAATCTGAACAACAGACTACCTTTCATAATGACAAGGCTATAATCCATTGGAGTAACATAAATCTCAACGACAGACAACCTTCCATAATGACAAGGCTACCATCCATTGGAGTAACAAATATGTCGACAACAGACTACCTTCCATAATGACAAGGCTACCATCCATTGGAGTAACAAAAATCTCGACAAAAGACTACCTTTTATAATGACAAGGTTACCATCCATTGGAATAACAAAAATCTCGACAACAGACTACCTTCCATAATGACAGACTACCTTCCATAATGTCAAGGCTACTATCCATTGGAGTCACAAAAATCTGAACAACAGACTACCTTCCATAATGACAAGGCTACAATCCATTGGAGTAATCGAAATATCAATGGCAGACTACCTTCCATAATGACTAGGCTACAATCCATTGGAGTAACAGAAATCTCAACAACAGACTACCTTCCATAATGACAAGGCTACCATCCATTGGAGTAATAAAAATCTCAATGACATACTACCTTCCATAATTACAAGGCTACCATCCATTGGAGTAACAAAAATGTCGACAAAAGACTACCTTTTATAATGACAAGGCTACCATCCATTGGAATAACAAATATCTCGAAAATAGACTACCATCCATAATGACAGACTACCTTCCAAAATGTCAAGGCTACTATCCATTGGAGTAACAAAAATCTGAACAACAGACTACCTTCCATAATGACAAGGCTAAAATCCATTGGAGTAACAAAAATCTCAATGACAGACAACCTTCCATAATGACAAGGCTACCATCCATTGGAGTAACAAAAATGTCGACAACAGACTACCTTTTATAATGACAAGGCTACCATCCATTGGAGTAACAAAAATCTCGACAAAAGACTACCTTTTATAACGACAAGGTTACCATCCATTGGAATAACAAAAATCTCGACAATAGACTACCTTCCATAATGACAGACTACCTTCCATAATGTCAAGGCTACTATCCATTGGAGTAACAAAAATCTGAACAACAGACTACCTTCCATAATGACAAGGCTACAATCCATTGGAGTAATCGAAATATCAATGGCAGACTACCTTCCATAATGACTAGGCTACAATCCATTGGAGTAACAAAAATCTCAACAACAGACTACCTTCCATAATGACAAGGCTACCATCCATTGGAGTAACAAAAATCTCAATGACAGACTACCTTCCATAATCACAAGGCTACCATCCATTGGAGTAACAAAAATGTCGACAAAAGACTACCTTTTATAATGACAAGGCTACCATCCATTGGAATAACAAATATCTCGACAATAGACTACCATCCATAATGACAGACTACCATCTGTAATGTCAAGGCTACTATCCATTGGAGTAACAAAAATCTGAACAACAGACTACCTTCCATAATGACAAGGCTAAAATCCATTGGAGTAACAAAAATCTCAATGACAGACAACCTTCCATAATGACAAGGCTACCATCCATTGGAGTAACAAAAATGTCGACAACAGACTACCTTTTATAATGACAAGGCTACCATCCATTGGAGTAACAAAAATCTCGACAAAAGACTACCTTTTATAATGACAAGGTTACCATCCATTGGAATAACAAAAATCTCGACAACAGACTACCTTCCATAATGACAGAATACCTTCCATAATGTCAAGGCTACTATCCATTGGAGTAACAAAAATCTGAACAACAGACTACCTTCCATAATGACAAGGCTACAATCCATTGGAGTAAACGAAATCTCAATGACAGACTACCTTCCATAATGACAAGGCTACAATCCATTGGAGTAACAGAAATCTCAACGATAGACTACCTTCTATAATGACAAGGCTACCATCCATTGGAGTAACAAAAATCTCGACAACAGACTACATTCCATAATTACAAGGCTACCATCCATTGGAGTTACAAAAATATCGACAAAAGACTACCTTTTATAATGACAAGTTTACCATCCATTGGAATAACAAAAATCTCCACAACAGACTACCTTCTATAATGACAGACTACCTTCCACAATGTCAAGGCTACTATCCATTGGAGTAACAAAAATCTGAACAACAGACTACCTTTCATAATGACAAGGCTATAATCCATTGGAGTAACATAAATCTCAACGACAGACAACCTTCCATAATGACAAGGCTACCATCCATTGGAGTAACAAATATGTCGACAACAGACTACCTTCCATAATGACAAGGCTACCATCCATTGGAGTAACATAAATCTCGACAAAAGACTACCTTTTATAATGACAAGGTTACCATCCATTGGAATAACAAATATCTCGACAACAGACTACCTTCCATAATGACAGACAACCTTCCATAATGTCAAGGCTACTATCCATTGGAGTCACAAAAATCTGAACAACAGACTACCTTCCATAATGACAAGGCTACAATCAATTGGAGTAATCGAAATATCAATGGCAGCCTACCTTCCATAATGACTAGGCTACAATCCATTGGAGTAACAGAAATCTCAACAACAGACTACCTTCCATAATGACAAGGCTACCATCCATTGGAGTAACAAAAATCTCAATGACAGACTACCTTCCATAATTACAAGGCTACCATCCATTGGAGTAACAAAAATGTCGACAAAAGACTACCTTTTATAATGACAAGGCTACCATCCATTGGAATAACAAATATCTCAACAATATACTACCATCCATAATGACAGACTACCTTCCAAAATGTCAAGGCTACTATCCATTGGAGTAACAAAAATCTGAACAACAGACTACCTTCCATAATGACAAGGCTAAAATCCATTGGAGTAACAAAAATCTCAATGACAGACAACCTTCCATAATGACAAGGCTACCATCCATTGGAGTAACAAAAATGTCGACAACAGACTACCTTTTATAATGACAAGGCTACCATCCATTGGAGTAACAAAAATCTCGACAAAAGACTACCTTTTATAACGACAAGGTTACCATCCATTGGAATAACAAAAATCTTGACAATAGACTACCTTCCATAATGACAGACTACCTTCCATAATGTCAAGGCTACTATCCATTGGAGTAACAAAAATCTGAGCAACAGACAACCTTCCATAATGACAAGGCTACAATCCATTGGAGTAATCGAAATCTCAACGACAGACTACCTTCCATAATGACAAGGCTACAATCCATTGGAGTAACAGAAATCTCAACGATAGACTACCTTCCATAATGACAAGGCTACCATCCATTGGAGTAACAAAAATCTCGACAACAGACTACCTTCCATAATTACAAGGCTACCATCCATTGGAGTTACAAAAATATCGACAAAAGACTACCTTTTATAATGACAAGTTTACCATCCATTGGAATAACAAAAATCTCCACAACAGACTACCTTCTATAATGACAGACTACCTTCCACAATGTCAAGGCTACTATCCATTGGAGTAACAAAAATCTGAACAACAGACTACCTTTCATAATGACAAGGCTATAATCCATTGGAGTAACATAAATCTCAACGACAGACAACCTTCCATAATGACAAGGCTACCATCCATTGGAGTAACAAATATGTCGACAACAGACTACCTTCCATAATGACAAGGCTACCATCCATTGGAGTAACAAAAATCTCGACAAAATACTACCTTTTATAATGACAAGGTTACCATCCATTGGAATAACAAATATCTCGACAACAGACTACCTTCCATAATGACAGACAACCTTCCATAATGTCAAGGCTACTATCCATTGGAGTCACAAAAATCTGAACAACAGACTACCTTCCATAATGACAAGGCTACAATCCATTGGAGTAATCGAAATATCAATGGCAGCCTACCTTCCATAATGACTTGGCTACAATCCATTGGAGTAACAGAAATCTCAACAACAGACTACCTTCCATAATGACAAGGCTACCATCCATTGGAGTAACAAAAATCTCAATGACAGACTACCTTCCATAATTACAAGGCTACCATCCATTGGAGTAACAAAAATGTCGACAAAAGACTACCTTTTATAATGACAAGGCTACCATCCATTGGAATAACAAATATCTCGACAATATACTACCATCCATAATGACAGACTACCTTCCAAAATGTCAAGGCTACTATCCATTGGAGTAACAAAAATCTGAACAACAGACTACCTTCCATAATGACAAGGCTAAAATCCATTGGAGTAACTAAAATCTCAATGACAGACAACCTTCCATAATGACAAGGCTACCATCCATTGGAGTAACAAAAATGTCGACAACAGACTACCTTTTATAATGACAAGGCTACCATCCATTGGAGTAACAAAAATCTCGACAAAAGACTACCTTTTATAACGACAAGGTTACCATCCATTGGAATAACAAAAATCTCGACAATAGACTACCTTCCATAATGACAGACTACCTTCCATAATGTCAAGGCTAATATCCATTGGAGTAACAAAAATCTGAACAACAGACAACCTTCCATAATGACAAGGCTACAATCCATTGGAGTAATCGAAATCTCAACGACAGACTACCTTCCATAATGACAAGGCTACAATCCATTGGAGTAACAGAAATCTCAACGATAGACTACCTTCCAGAATGACAAGGCTACCATCCATTGGAGTAACAAAAATCTCGACAACAGACTACCTTCCATAATTACAAGGCTACCATCCATTGGAGTTACAAAAATATCGACAAAAGACTACCTTTTATAATGACAAGTTTACCATCCATTGGAATAACAAAAATCTCCACAACAGACTACCTTCTATAATGACAGACTACCTTCCACAATGTCAAGGCTACTATCCATTGGAGTATCAAAAATCTGAACAACAGACTACCTTTCATAATGACAAGGCTATAATCCATTGGAGTAACATAAATCTCAACGACAGACAACCTTCCATAATGACAAGGCTACCATCCATTGGAGTAACAAATATGTCGACAACAGACTACCTTCCATAATGACAAGGCTACCATCCATTGGAGTAACAAAAATCTCGACAAAAGACTACCTTTTATAATGACAAGGTTACCATCCATTGGAATAACAAAAATCTCGACAACAGACTACCTTCCATAATGACAGACTACCTTCCATAATGTCAAGGCTACTATCCATTGGAGTCACAAAAATCTGAACAACAGACTACCTTCCATAATGACAAGGCTACAATCCATTGGAGTAATCGAAATATCAATGGCAGACTACCTTCCATAATGACTAGGCTACAATCCATTGGAGTAACAGAAATCTCAACAACAGACTACCTTCCATAATGACAAGGCTACCATCCATTGGAGTAACAAAAATCTCAATGACATACTACCTTCCATAATTACAAGGCTACCATCCATTGGAGTAACAAAAATGTCGACAAAAGACTACCTTTTATAATGACAAGGCTACCATCCATTGGAATAACAAATATCTCGAAAATAGACTACCATCCATAATGACAGACTACCTTCCAAAATGTCAAGGCTACTATCCATTGGAGTAACAAAAATCTGAACAACAGACTACCTTCCATAATGACAAGGCTAAAATCCATTGGAGTAACAAAAATCTCAATGACAGACAACCTTCCATAATGACAAGGCTACCATCCATTGGAGTAACAAAAATGTCGACAACAGACTACCTTTTATAATGACAAGGCTACCATCCATTGGAGTAACAAAAATCTCGACAAAAGACTACCTTTTATAACGACAGGGTTACCATCCATTGGAATAACAAAAATCTCGACAATAGACTACCTTCCATAATGACAGACTACCTTCCATAATGTCAAGGCTACTATCCATTGGAGTAACAAAAATCTGAACAACAGACTACCTTCCATAATGACAAGGCTACAATCCATTGGAGTAATCGAAATATCAATGGCAGACTACCTTCCATAATGACTAGGCTACAATCCATTGGAGTAACAAAAATCTCAACAACAGACTACCTTCCATAATGACAAGGCTACCATCCATTGGAGTAACAAAAATCTCAATGACAGACTACCTTCCATAATCACAAGGCTACCATCCATTGGAGTAACAAAAATGTCGACAAAAGACTACCTTTTATAATGACAAGGCTACCATCCATTGGAATAACAAATATCTCGACAATAGACTACCATCCATAATGACAGACTACCATCTGTAATGTCAAGGCTACTATCCATTGGAGTAACAAAAATCTGAACAACAGACTACCTTCCATAATGACAAGGCTAAAATCCATTGGAGTAACAAAAATCTCAATGACAGACAACCTTCCATAATGACAAGGCTACCATCCATTGGAGTAACAAAAATGTAGACAACAGACTACCTTTTAAAATGACAAGGCTACCATCCATTGGAGTAACAAAAATCTCGACAAAAGACTACCTTTTATAATGACAAGGTTACCATCCATTGGAATAACAAAAATCTCGACAACAGACTACCTTCCATAATGACAGAATACCTTCCATAATGTCAAGGCTACTATCCATTGGAGTAACAAAAATCTGAACAACAGACTACCTTCCATAATGACAAGGCTACAATCCATTGGAGTAAACGAAATCTCAATGACAGACTACCTTCCATAATGACAAGGCTACAATCCATTGGAGTAACAGAAATCTCAACGATAGACTACCTTCTATAATGACAAGGCTACCATCCATTGGAGTAACAAAAATCTCGACAACAGACTACCTTCCATAATTACAAGGCTACCATCCATTGGAGTTACAAAAATATCGACAAAAGACTACCTTTTATAATGACAAGTTTACCATCCATTGGAATAACAAAAATCTCCACAACAGACTACCTTCTATAATGACAGACTACCTTCCACAATGTCAAGGCTACTATCCATTGGAGTAACAAAAATCTGAACAACAGACTACCTTTCATAATGACAAGGCTATAATCCATTGGAGTAACATAAATCTCAACGACAGACAACCTTCCATAATGACAAGGCTACCATCCATTGGAGTAACAAATATGTCGACAACAGACTACCTTCCATAATGACAAGGCTACCATCCATTGGAGTAACATAAATCTCGACAAAAGACTACCTTTTATAATGACAAGGTTACCATCCATTGGAATAACAAATATCTCGACAACAGACTACCTTCCATAATGACAGACAACCTTCCATAATGTCAAGGCTACTATCCATTGGAGTCACAAAAATCTGAACAACAGACTACCTTCCATAATGACAAGGCTACAATCAATTGGAGTAATCGAAATATCAATGGCAGCCTACCTTCCATAATGACTAGGCTACAATCCATTGGAGTAACAGAAATCTCAACAACAGACTACCTTCCATAATGACAAGGCTACCATCCATTGGAGTAACAAAAATCTCAATGACAGACTACCTTCCATAATTACAAGGCTACCATCCATTGGAGTAACAAAAATGTCGACAAAAGACTACCTTTTATAATGACAAGGCTACCATCCATTGGAATAACAAATATCTCGAAAATAGACTACCATCCATAATGACAGACTACCTTCCAAAATGTCAAGGCTACTATCCATTGGAGTAACAAAAATCTGAACAACAGACTACCTTCCATAATGACAAGGCTAAAATCCATTGGAGTAACAAAAATCTCAATGACAGACAACCTTCCATAATGACAAGGCTACCATCCATTGGAGTAACAAAAATGTCGACAACAGACTACCTTTTATAATGACAAGGCTACCATCCATTGGAGTAACAAAAATCTCGACAAAAGACTACCTTTTATAACGACAGGGTTACCATCCATTGGAATAACAAAAATCTCGACAATAGACTACCTTCCATAATGACAGACTACCTTCCATAATGTCAAGGCTACTATCCATTGGAGTAACAAAAATCTGAACAACAGACTACCTTCCATAATGACAAGGCTACAATCCATTGGAGTAATCGAAATATCAATGGCAGACTACCTTCCATAATGACTAGGCTACAATCCATTGGAGTAACAAAAATCTCAACAACAGACTACCTTCCATAATGACAAGGCTACCATCCATTGGAGTAACAAAAATCTCAATGACAGACTACCTTCCATAATCACAAGGCTACCATCCATTGGAGTAACAAAAATGTCGACAAAAGACTACCTTTTATAATGACAAGGCTACCATCCATTGGAATAACAAATATCTCGACAATAGACTACCATCCATAATGACAGACTACCATCTGTAATGTCAAGGCTACTATCCATTGGAGTAACAAAAATCTGAACAACAGACTACCTTCCATAATGACAAGGCTAAAATCCATTGGAGTAACAAAAATCTCAATGACAGACAACCTTCCATAATGACAAGGCTACCATCCATTGGAGTAACAAAAATGTAGACAACAGACTACCTTTTAAAATGACAAGGCTACCATCCATTGGAGTAACAAAAATCTCGACAAAAGACTACCTTTTATAATGACAAGGTTACCATCCATTGGAATAACAAAAATCTCGACAACAGACTACCTTCCATAATGACAGAATACCTTCCATAATGTCAAGGCTACTATCCATTGGAGTAACAAAAATCTGAACAACAGACTACCTTCCATAATGACAAGGCTACAATCCATTGGAGTAAACGAAATCTCAATGACAGACTACCTTCCATAATGACAAGGCTACAATCCATTGGAGTAACAGAAATCTCAACGATAGACTACCTTCTATAATGACAAGGCTACCATCCATTGGAGTAACAAAAATCTCGACAACAGACTACCTTCCATAATTACAAGGCTACCATCCATTGGAGTTACAAAAATATCGACAAAAGACTACCTTTTATAATGACAAGTTTACCATCCATTGGAATAACAAAAATCTCCACAACAGACTACCTTCTATAATGACAGACTACCTTCCACAATGTCAAGGCTACTATCCATTGGAGTAACAAAAATCTGAACAACAGACTACCTTTCATAATGACAAGGCTATAATCCATTGGAGTAACATAAATCTCAACGACAGACAACCTTCCATAATGACAAGGCTACCATCCATTGGAGTAACAAATATGTCGACAACAGACTACCTTCCATAATGACAAGGCTACCATCCATTGGAGTAACATAAATCTCGACAAAAGACTACCTTTTATAATGACAAGGTTACCATCCATTGGAATAACAAATATCTCGACAACAGACTACCTTCCATAATGACAGACAACCTTCCATAATGTCAAGGCTACTATCCATTGGAGTCACAAAAATCTGAACAACAGACTACCTTCCATAATGACAAGGCTACAATCAATTGGAGTAATCGAAATATCAATGGCAGCCTACCTTCCATAATGACTAGGCTACAATCCATTGGAGTAACAGAAATCTCAACAACAGACTACCTTCCATAATGACAAGGCTACCATCCATTGGAGTAACAAAAATCTCAATGACAGACTACCTTCCATAATTACAAGGCTACCATCCATTGGAGTAACAAAAATGTCGACAAAAGACTACCTTTTATAATGACAAGGCTACCATCCATTGGAATAACAAATATCTCAACAATATACTACCATCCATAATGACAGACTACCTTCCAAAATGTCAAGGCTACTATCCATTGGAGTAACAAAAATCTGAACAACAGACTACCTTCCATAATGACAAGGCTAAAATCCATTGGAGTAACAAAAATCTCAATGACAGACAACCTTCCATAATGACAAGGCTACCATCCATTGGAGTAACAAAAATGTCGACAACAGACTACCTTTTATAATGACAAGGCTACCATCCATTGGAGTAACAAAAATCTCGACAAAAGACTACCTTTTATAACGACAAGGTTACCATCCATTGGAATAACAAAAATCTTGACAATAGACTACCTTCCATAATGACAGACTACCTTCCATAATGTCAAGGCTACTATCCATTGGAGTAACAAAAATCTGAGCAACAGACAACCTTCCATAATGACAAGGCTACAATCCATTGGAGTAATCGAAATCTCAACGACAGACTACCTTCCATAATGACAAGGCTACAATCCATTGGAGTAACAGAAATCTCAACGATAGACTACCTTCCATAATGACAAGGCTACCATCCATTGGAGTAACAAAAATCTCGACAACAGACTACCTTCCATAATTACAAGGCTACCATCCATTGGAGTTACAAAAATATCGACAAAAGACTACCTTTTATAATGACAAGTTTACCATCCATTGGAATAACAAAAATCTCCACAACAGACTACCTTCTATAATGACAGACTACCTTCCACAATGTCAAGGCTACTATCCATTGGAGTAACAAAAATCTGAACAACAGACTACCTTTCATAATGACAAGGCTATAATCCATTGGAGTAACATAAATCTCAACGACAGACAACCTTCCATAATGACAAGGCTACCATCCATTGGAGTAACAAATATGTCGACAACAGACTACCTTCCATAATGACAAGGCTACCATCCATTGGAGTAACATAAATCTCGACAAAAGACTACCTTTTATAATGACAAGGTTACCATCCATTGGAATAACAAATATCTCGACAACAGACTACCTTCCATAATGACAGACAACCTTCCATAATGTCAAGGCTACTATCCATTGGAGTCACAAAAATCTGAACAACAGACTACCTTCCATAATGACAAGGCTACAATCAATTGGAGTAATCGAAATATCAATGGCAGCCTACCTTCCATAATGACTAGGCTACAATCCATTGGAGTAACAAAAATCTCAACAACAGACTACCTTCCATAATGACAAGGCTACCATCCATTGGAGTAACAAAAATCTCAATGACAGACTACCTTCCATAATTACAAGGCTACCATCCATTGGAGTAACAAAAATGTCGACAAAAGACTACCTTTTATAATGACAAGGCTACCATCCATTGGAATAACAAATATCTCAACAATATACTACCATCCATAATGACAGACTACCTTCCAAAATGTCAAGGCTACTATCCATTGGAGTAACAAAAATCTGAACAACAGACTAACTTCCATAATGACAAGGCTAAAATCCATTGGAGTAACAAAAATCTCAATGACAGACAACCTTCCATAATGACAAGGCTACCATCCATTGGAGTAACAAAAATGTCGACAACAGACTACCTTTTATAATGACAAGGCTACCATCCATTGGAGTAACAAAAATCTCGACAAAAGACTACCTTTTATAACGACAAGGTTACCATCCATTGGAATAACAAAAATCTTGACAATAGACTACCTTCCATAATGACAGACTACCTTCCATAATGTCAAGGCTACTATCCATTGGAGTAACAAAAATCTGAGCAACAGACAACCTTCCATAATGACAAGGCTACAATCCATTGGAGTAATCGAAATCTCAACGACAGACTACCTTCCATAATGACAAGGCTACAATCCATTGGAGTAACAGAAATCTCAACGATAGACTACCTTCCATAATGACAAGGCTACCATCCATTGGAGTAACAAAAATCTCGACAACAGACTACCTTCCATAATTACAAGGCTACCATCCATTGGAGTTACAAAAATATCGACAAAAGACTACCTTTTATAATGACAAGTTTACCATCCATTGGAATAACAAAAATCTCCACAACAGACTACCTTCTATAATGACAGACTACCTTCCACAATGTCAAGGCTACTATCCATTGGAGTAACAAAAATCTGACCAACAGACTACCTTTCATAATGACAAGGCTATAATCCATTGGAGTAACATAAATCTCAACGACAGACAACCTTCCATAATGACAAGGCTACCATCCATTGGAGTAACAAATATGTCGACAACAGACTACCTTCCATAATGACAAGGCTACCATCCATTGGAGTAACAAAAATCTCGACAAAAGACTACCTTTTATAATGACAAGGTTACCATCCATTGGAATAACAAAAATCTCGACAACAGACTACCTTCCATCATGACAGACTACCTTCCATAATGTCAAGGCTACTACCCATTGGAGTCACAAAAATTTGAACAACAGACTACCTTCCATAATGACAAGGCTACAATCCATTGGAGTAATCGAAATATCAATGGCAGACTACCTTCCATAATGACTAGGCTACAATCCATTGGAGTAACAGAAATCTCAACAACAGACTACCTTCCATAATGACAAGGCTACCATCCATTGGAGTAACAAAAATCTCAATGACAGACTACCTTCCATAATTACAAGGCTACCATCCATTGGAGTAACAAAAATGTCGACAAAAGACTACCTTTTATAATGACAAGGCTACCATCCATTGGAATAACAAATATCTCGACAATAGACTACCATCCATAATGACAGACTACCTTCCAAAATGTCAAGGCTACTATCCATTGGAGTAACAAAAATCTGAACAACAGACTACCTTCCATAATGACAAGGTTTAAATCCATTGGAGTAACAAAAATCTCAATGACAGACAACCTTCCATAATGACAAGGCTACCA
The DNA here is from genome assembly GCA_948472305.1 of Vicia faba. Lineage (NCBI taxonomy): Eukaryota > Viridiplantae > Streptophyta > Magnoliopsida > Fabales > Fabaceae > Vicia > Vicia faba. The sequence goes on along the minus strand of OX451739.1, from coordinate 557,497,785 downwards.
TCCATTGGAGTAACAAAAATGTCGACAACAGACTACCTTTTATAATGACAAGGCTACCATCCATTGGAGTAACAAAAATCTCGACAAAAGACTACCTTTTATAACGACAAGGTTACCATCCATTGGAATAACAAAAATCTCGACAATAGACTACCTTCCATAATGACAGACTACCTTCCATAATGTCAAGGCTACTATCCATTGGAGTAACAAAAATCTGAACAACAGACTACCTTCCATAATGACAAGGCTACAATCCATTGGAGTAATCGAAATCTCAACGACAGACTACCTTCCATAATGACAAGGCTACAATCCATTGGAGTAACAGAAATCTCAACGATAGACTACCTTCCATAATGACAAGGCTACCATCCATTGGAGTAACAAAAATCTCGACAACAGACTACCTTCCATAATTACAAGGCTACCATCCATTGGAGTTACAAAAATATCGACAAAAGACTACCTTTTATAATGACAAGTTTACCATCCATTGGAATAACAAAAATCTCCACAATAGACTACCTTCTATAATGACAGACTACCTTCAACAATGTCAAGGCTACTATCCATTGGAGTAACAAAAATCTGAACAACAGACTACCTTTCATAATGACAAGGCTATAATCCATTGGAGTAACATTAATCTCAACGACAGACAACCTTCCATAATGACAAGGTTACCATCCATTGGAGTAACAAATATGTCGACAACAGACTACCTTCCATAATGACAAGGCTACCATCCATTGGAGTAACAAAAATCTCGACAAAAGACTACCTTTTATAATGACAAGGTTACCATCCATTGGAATAACAAAAATCTCGAAAACAGACTACCTTCCATAATGACAGACTACCTTCCATAATGTCAAGGCTACTATCCATTGGAGTCACAAAAATCTGAACAACAGACTACCTTCCATAATGACAAGGCTACAATCCATTGGAGTAATCGAAATATCAATGGCAGACTACCTTCCATAATGACTAGGCTACAATCCATTGGAGTAACAGAAATCTCAACAACAGACTACCTTCCATAATGACAAGGCTACCATCCATTGGAGTAACAAAAATCTCAATGACAGACTACCTTCCATAATTACAAGGCTACCATCCATTGGAGTAACAAAAATGTCGACAAAAGACTACCTTTTATAATGACAAGGCTACCATCCATTGGAATAACAAATATCTCGACAATAGACTACCATCCATAATGACAGACTACCTTCCAAAATGTCAAGGCTACTATCCATTGGAGTAACAAAAATCTGAACAACAGACTACCTTCCATAATGACAAGGCTAAAATCCATTGGAGTAACAAAAATCTCAATGACAGACAACCTTCTATAATGACAAGGCTACCATCCATTGGAGTAACAAAAATGTCGACAACAGACTACCTTTTATAATGACAAGGCTACCATCCATTGGAGTAACAATAATCTCGACAAAAGACTACCTTTTATAACGACAAGGATACCATCCATTGGAATAACAAAAATCTCGACAATAGACTACCTTCCATAATGACAGACTACCTTCCATAATGTCAAGGCTACTATCCATTGGAGTAACAAAAATCTGAACAACAGACTACCTTCCATAATGACAAGGCTACAATCCATTGGAGTAATCGAAATCTCAACGACAGACTACCTTCCATAATGACAAGGCTACAATCCATTGGAGTAACAGAAATCTCAACGATAGACTACCTTCCATAATGACAAGGCTACCATCCATTGGAGTAACAAAAATCTCGACAACAGACTACCTTCCATAATTACAAGGCTACCATCCATTGGAGTTACAAAAATATCGACAAAAGACTACCTTTTATAATGACAAGTTTACCATCCATTGGAATAACAAAAATCTCCACAACAGACTACCTTCTATAATGACAGACTACCTTCCACAATGTCAAGGCTACTATCCATTGGAGTAACAAAAATCTGAACAACAGACTACCTTTCATAATGACAAGGCTATAATCCATTGGAGTAACATAAATCTCAACGACAGACAACCTTCTATAAGGACAAGGCTACCATCCATTGGAGTAACAAATATGTCGACAACAGACTACCTTCCTTAATGACAAGGCTACCATCCATTGGAGTAACAAAAATCTCGACAAAAGACTACCTTTTATAATGACAAGGTTACCATCCATTGGAATAACAAAAATCTCGACAACAGACTACCTTCCATAATGACAGACTACCTTCCATAATGTCAAGGCTACTATCCATTGGAGTCACAAAAATCTGAACAACAGACTACCTTCCATAATGACAAGGCTACAATCCATTGGAGTAATCGAAATATCAATGGCAGACTACCTTCCATAATGACTAGGCTACAATCCATTGGAGTAACAGAAATCTCAACAACAGACTACCTTCCATAATGACAAGGCTACCATCCATTGGAGTAACAAAAATCTCAATGATAGACTACCTTCCATAATTACAAGGCTACCATCCATTGGAGTAACAAAAATGTCGACAAAAGACTACCTTTTATAATGACAAGGCTACCATCCATTGGAATAACAAATATCTCGACAATAGACTACCATCCATAATGACAGACTACCTTCCAAAATGTCAAGGCTACTATCCATTGGAGTAACAAAAATCTGAACAACAGACTACCTTCCATAATGACAAGGCTAAAATCCATTGGAGTAACAAAAATCTCAATGACAAACAACCTTCCATAATGACAAGGCTACCATCCATTGGAGTAACAAAAATGTCGACAACAGACTACCTTTTATAATGACAAGGCTACCATCCATTGGAGTAACAAAAATCTCGACAAAAGACTACCTTTTATAACGACAAGGTTACCATCCATTGGAATAACAAAAATCTCGACAATAGACTACCTTCCATAATGACAGACTACCTTCCATAATGTCAAGGCTACTATTCATTGGAGTAACAAAAATCTGAACAACAGATTACCTTTCATAATGACAAGGCTACAATCCATTGGAGTAATCGAAATCTCAACGACAGACTACCTTCCATAATGACAAGGCTACAATCCATTGGAGTAACAGAAATCTCAACGATAGACTACCTTCCATAATGACAAGGCTACCATCCATTGGAGTAACAAAAATCTCGACAACAGACTACCTTCCATAATTACAAGGCTACCATCCATTGGAGTTACAAAAATATCGACAAAAGACTACCTTTTATAATGACAAGTTTACCATCCATTGGAATAACAAAAATCTCCACAATAGACTACCTTCTATAATGACAGACTACCTTCCACAATGTCAAGGCTACTATCCATTGGAGTAACAAAAATCTGAACAACAGACTACCTTTCATAATGACAAGGCTATAATCCATTGGAGTAACATAAATCTCAACGACAGACAACCTTCCATAATGACAAGGTTACCATCCATTGGAGTAACAAATATGTCGACAACAGACTACCTTCCATAATGACAAGGCTACCATCCATTGGAGTAACAAAAATCTCGACAAAAGACTACCTTTTATAATGACAAGGTTACCATCCATTGGAATAACAAAAATCTCGAAAACAGACTACCTTCCATAATGACAGACTACCTTCCATAATGTCAAGGCTACTATCCATTGGAGTCACAAAAATCTGAACAACAGACTACCTTCCATAATGACAAGGCTACAATCCATTGGAGTAATCGAAATATCAATGGCAGACTACCTTCCATAATGACTAGGCTACAATCCATTGGAGTAACAGAAATCTCAACAACAGACTACCTTCCATAATGACAAGGCTACCATCCATTGGAGTAACAAAAATCTCAATGACAGACTACCTTCCATAATTACAAGGTTACCATCCATTGGAGTAACAAAAATCTCGACAAAAGACTACCTTTTATAACGACAAGGTTACCATCCATTGGAATAACAAAAATCTCGACAATAGACTACCTTCCATAATGACAGACTACCTTCCATAATGTCAAGGCTACTATCCATTGGAGTAACAAAAATCTGAACAACAGACTACCTTCCATAATGACAAGGCTACAATCCATTGGAGTAATCGAAATCTCAACGACAGACTACCTTCCATAATGACAAGGCTACAATCCATTGGAGTAACAGAAATCTCAACGATAGACAACCTTCCATAATGACAAGGCTACCATCCATTGGAGTAACAAAAATGTCGACAACAGACTACCTTTTATAATGACAAGGCTACCATCCATTGGAGTAACAAAAATCTCGACAAAAGACTACCTTTTAAAACGACAAGGTTACCATCCATTGGAATAACAAAAATCTCGACAATAGACTACCTTCCATAATGTCAAGGCTACTATTCATTGGAGTAACAAAAATCTGAACAACAGATTACCTTTCATAATGACAAGGCTACAATCCATTGGAGTAATCGAAATCTCAACGACAGACTACCTTCCATAATGACAAGGCTACAATCCATTGGAGTAACAGAAATCTCAACGATAGACTACCTTCCATAATGACAAGGCTACCATCCATTGGAGTAACAAAAATCTCGACAACAGACTACCTTCCATAATTACAAGGCTACCATCCATTGGAGTTACAAAAATATCGACAAAAGACTACCTTTTATAATGACAAGTTTACCATCCATTGGAATAACAAAAATCTCCACAATAGACTACCTTCTATAATGACAGACTACCTTCCACAATGTCAAGGCTACTATCCATTGGAGTAACAAAAATCTGAACAACAGACTACCTTTCATAATGACAAGGCTATAATCCATTGGAGTAACATAAATCTCAACGACAGACAACCTTCCATAATGACAAGGTTACCATCCATTGGAGTAACAAATATGTCGACAACAGACTACCTTCCATAATGACAAGGCTACCATCCATTGGAGTAACAAAAATCTCGACAAAAGACTACCTTTTATAATGACAAGGTTACCATCCATTGGAATAACAAAAATCTCGAAAACAGACTACCTTCCATAATGACAGACTACCTTCCATAATGTCAAGGCTACTATCCATTGGAGTCACAAAAATCTGAACAACAGACTACCTTCCATAATGACAAGGCTACAATCCATTGGAGTAATCGAAATATCAATGGCAGACTACCTTCCATAATGACTAGGCTACAATCCATTGGAGTAACAGAAATCTCAACAACAGACTACCTTCCATAATGACAAGGCTACCATCCATTGGAGTAACAAAAATCTCAATGACAGACTACCTTCCATAATTACAAGGTTACCATCCATTGGAGTAACAAAAATCTCGACAAAAGACTACCTTTTATAACGACAAGGTTACCATCCATTGGAATAACAAAAATCTCGACAATAGACTACCTTCCATAATGACAGACTACCTTCCATAATGTCAAGGCTACTATCCATTGGAGTAACAAAAATCTGAACAACAGACTACCTTCCATAATGACAAGGCTACAATCCATTGGAGTAATCGAAATCTCAACGACAGACTACCTTCCATAATGACAAGGCTACAATCCATTGGAGTAACAGAAATCTCAACGATAGACTACCTTCCATAATGACAAGGCTACCATCCATTGGAGTAACAAAAATCTCGACAACAGACTACCTTCCATAATTACAAGGCTACCATCCATTGGAGTTACAAAAATATCGACAAAAGACTACCTTTTATAATGACAAGTTTACCATCCATTGGAATAACAAAAATCTCCACAATAGACTACCTTCTATAATGACAAGCTACCTTCCACAATGTCAAGGCTACTATCCATTGGAGTAACAACAATCTGAACAACAGACTACCTTTCATAATGACAAGGCTATAATCCATTGGAGTAACATAAATCTCAACGACAGACAACCTTCCATAATGACAAGGTTACCATCCATTGGAGTAACAAATATGTCGACAACAGACTACCTTCCATAATGACAAGGCTACCATCCATTGGAGTAACAAAAATCTCGACAAAAGACTACCTTTTATAATGACAAGGTTACCATCCATTGGAATAACAAAAATCTCGACAACAGACTACCTTCTATAATGACAGACTACCTTCCATAATGTCAAGGCTACTATCCATTTCAGTCACAAAAATCTGAACAACAGACTACCTTCCATAATGACAAGGCTACAATCCATTGGAGTAATCGAAATATCAATGGCAGACTACCTTCCATAATGACTAGGCTACAATCCATTGGAGTAACAGAAATCTCAACAACAGACTACCTTCCATAATGACAAGGCTACCATCAATTGGAGTAACAAAAATCTCAATGACAGACTACCTTCCATAATTACAAGGTTACCATCCATTGGAGTAACAAAAATGTCGACAAAAGACTACCTTTTATAATGACAAGGCTACCATCCATTGGAATAACAAATATCTCGACAATAGACTACCATCCATAATGACAGACTACCTTCCGTAATGTGAAGGCTACTATCCATTGGAGTAACAAAAATTTGAACAACAGACTACCTTCCATAATGACAAGGCTAAAATCCATTGGAGTAACAAAAATCTCAATGACAGACAACCTTCCATAATGACAAGGCTACCATCCATTGGAGTAAAAAAAATCTCGACAAAAGACTACCTTTTATAACGACAAGGTTACCATCCATTGGAATAACAAAAATCTCGACAACAAACTACCTTCCATAATGACAGACTACCTTCCATAATGTCAAGGCTACTATCCATTGGAGTAACAAAAATCTGAACAACAGACTACCTTCCATAATGACAAGGCTACTATCCATTGGAGTAATCGAAATCTCAACGACAAACTACCTTCCATAATGACAAGGCTACAATCCATTGGAGTAACAGAAATCTCAATGATAGACTACCTTCTATAGTGACAAGGCTACCATCCATTGGAGTAACAAAAATCTCGACAATAGACTACCTTCCATAATTACAAGGCTACCATCCATTGGAGTAACAAAAATATCGACAAAAGACTACCTTTTATAATGACAAGGTTACCATCCATTAGAATAACAAAAATCTCGACATCATACTACCTTCCATAATGTCAAGGCTACTATCCATTGGAGTAACAAAAATCTGAACAACAGACTACCTTCCATAATGACAAGGCTAAAATCCATTGGAGTAACAAAAATCTCAATGACAGACAACCTTCCATAATCACAAGGCTACCATCCATTGGAGTAACAAAAATGTCGACAACAGACTACCTTTTATAATGACAAGGCTACCATCCATTGGAGTAACAAAAATCTCGACAAAAGACTACCTTTTATAACGACAAGGTTACCATCCATTGGAATAACAAAAATCTAGACAACAGACTACCTTCCATAATGACAGACTACCTTCCATAATGTCAAGGCTACTATCCATTGGAGTAACAAAAATCTGAACAACAGACTACCTTCCATAATGACAAGGCTACAATCCATTGGAGTAATCGAAATCTCAATGATAGACTACCTTCCATAATGACAAGGCTACAATCCATTGGAGTAACAGAAATCTCAACGATAGACTACCTTCCATAGTGACAAGGCTACCATCCATTGGAGTAACAAAAATCTCGACAACAGACTACCTTCCATAATTACAAGGCTACCATCCATTGGAGTAACAAAAATATCGACAAAAGACTACCTTTTATAATGACAAGGTTACCATCCATTAGAATAACAAAAATCTCGACAACAGACTACCTTCCATAATGACAAGGCTACCATCCATTGGAGTAACAAAAATCTCGACAAAAGACTACCTTTTATAATGACAACATTACCATCCATTGGAATAACAAAAATCTCGACAACAGACTACCTTCCATAATGACAAGGCTACCATCCATTGGAGTAATAAAAATCTCGACAACAGACTACTTTCCATAATTACAAGGATACCATCCATTGGAGTAAGAAAATTATCGACAAAAGACTACCTTTTATAATGACAAGGTTACCATCCATTGTAATAACAAAAATCTCGACAACAGACTACCTTCCATAATGACAGACTACCTTCCATAATTTCAAGGCTACTATCCATTGGAGTAACAAAAATCTCGACAATAGACTACCTTCCATAATTACAAGGCTACCATCCATTGGAGTAACAAAAATATCGACAAAAGACTACCTTTTATAATGACAAGGTTACCATCCATTAGAATAACAAAAATCTCGACATCATACTACCTTCCATAATGTCAAGGCTACTATCCATTGGAGTAACAAAAATCTGAACAACAGACTACCTTCCATAATGACAAGGCTAAAATCCATTGGAGTAACAAAAATCTCAATGACAGACAACCTTCCATAATCACAAGGCTACCATCCATTGGAGTAACAAAAATGTCGACAACAGACTACCTTTTATAATGACAAGGCTACCAACCATTGGAGTAACAAAAATCTCGACAAAAGACTACCTTTTATAACGACAAGGTTACCATCCATTGGAATAACAAAAATCTAGACAACAGACTACCTTCCATAATGACAGACTACCTTCCATAATGTCAAGGCTACTATCCATTGGAGTAACAAAAATCTGAACAACAGACTACCTTCCATAATGACAAGGCTACAATCCATTGGAGTAATCGAAATCTCAATGATAGATTACCTTCCATAATGACAAGGCTACAATCCATTGGAGTAACAGAAATCTCAACGATAGACTACCTTCCATAGTGACAAGGCTACCATCCATTGGAGTAACAAAAATCTCGACAACAGACTACCTTCCATAATTACAAGGCTACCATCCATTGGAGTAACAAAAATATAGACAAAAGACTACCTTTTATAATGACAAGGTTACCATCCATTAGAATAACAAAAATCTCGACAACAGACTACCTTCCATAATGACAAGGCTACCATCCATTGGAGTAACAAAAATCTCGACAAAAGACTACCTTTTATAATGACAACATTACCATCCATTGGAATAACAAAAATCTCGACAACAGACTAGCTTCCATAATGACAAGGCTACCATCCATTGGAGTAATAAAAATCTCGACAACAGACTACTTTCCATAATTACAAGGATACCATCCATTGGAGTAAGAAAATTATCGACAAAAGACTACCTTTTATAATGACAAGGTTACCATCCATTGTAATAACAAAAATCTCGACAACAGACTACCTTCCATAATGACAGACTACCTTCCATAATTTCAAGGCTACTATCCATTGGAGTAACAAAAATCTGAACAACAGACTACATTCCAAAATGACAAGACTACCATCCTTTGGGGTAACAAAAATTTGAACCACAGACTACCTTCCATAATGACAAGGCTATAATCCATTGGAGTAACAAAAATCTCAATGACAGACAACCTTCCATAATGACAAGGCTACCGTCCATTGGAGTAACAAAAATGTCGACAACAGACTACCTTCCATAATGACAAGGCTACCATCCATTGGAGTAACAAAAATCTCGACAAAAGACTACCTTTTATAACGACAAGGTTACCATCCATTGGAATAACAAAAATCTCGACAACAGACTACCTTCCATAATGACAGACTACCTTCCATAATGTCAAGGCTACTATCCATTGGAGTAACAAAAATCTGAACAATAGACTACCTTCCATAATTACAAGGCTACAATCCATTGGAGTAATCGAAATCTCAACGACAGACTACCTTCCATAATTACAAGGCTACAATCCATTGGAGTAACAGAAATCTCAACGATAGACTACCTTCCATAGTGACAAGGCTACCATCCATTGGAGTAACAAAAATCTCGACAACAGACTACCTTCCATAATTACAAGGCTACCATCCATTGGAGTAACAAAAATATCGACAAAAGACTAACTTCCATAATTACCAGGCTACCATCCATTGGAGTAACAAAAATATCGACAAAAGACTACATTTTATAATGACAAGTTAACCATCCATTGGAATAACAAAAATCTAGACAACAGACTACCTTCCATAATGACAGACTACCTTCCACAATGTCAAGGCTACTATCCATTGGAGTAACAAAAATCTGAACAACAGACTACCTTCCATAATGACAAGGCTATAATCCATTGGAGTAACATAAATCTCAACGACAGACAACCTTCCATAATGACAAGGCTACCATCCATTGGAGTAACAAATATGTCGACAACAGACTACCTTCCATAATGACAAGGCTACCATCCATTGGAGTAACAAAAATCTCGACAAAAGACTACCTTTTATAATGACAAGGTTACCATCCATTGGAATAATAAAAATCTCGACAACAGACTACCTTCCATAATGACAGACTACCTTCCATAATGTCAAGGCTACTATCCATTGGAGTAACAAAAATCTGAACAACAGACCACCTTCCATAATGACAAGGCTACAATCCATTGGAGTAATAGAAATCTCAACGACAGACAACCTTCCATAATGACAAGGCTACCATCCATTGGAGTAACAAAAATGTCGACGATAGACTACCTTCCATAATGACAAGGCTACCATCCATTGGAGTAACAAAAATCTCGACAACAGACTACCTTCCATAATTACAAGACTACCATCCATTGGAGTAACAAAAATATCGACAAAAGACTACCTTTTATAATGACAAGGTTACCATCCATTGGAATAACAAAAATCTCGACAAAAGACAACCTTCCATAATGACAGACTACCTTCCATAATGTCAAGGCTACTATCCATTGGAGTAACAAAAATCTGAACAACAGACTACCTTCCATAATGACAAGGCTATAATCCATTGGAGTAACAGAAATCTCAACGACAGACAACATTCCATAATGACAAGGCTACCATCCATTGGTGTAACAAAACTCTCGACAACAGACTACCTTCCATAATAACAAGGCTACCATCCATTGGAGTAACAAAAATCTCGACAAAAGACTACCTTTTATAATGACAAGTTTACCATCCATTGGAATAACAATAACCTCGACAACAGACTACCTTCCATAATGACATACTACCTTCCATAATGTCAAGGCTACTATCCATTGGAGTAACAAAAATCTGAACAACAGACTACCTTCCATAATGACAAGGCTACAATCCATTGGAGTAATAGAAATCTCAACGACAGACTACCTTCCATAATGACAAGGCTACAATCCATTTGAGTAACAGAAATCTCAACGACAGACAACATTCCATAATGACAAGGCTACCATCCATTGGAGTAACAAAACTCTCGACAACAGACTACCTTCCATAATAACAAGGCTACCATCCATTGGAGTAACAAAAATCTCGACAAAAGACTACCTTTTATAATGACAAGGTTACCATCCATTGGAATAACAAAAATCTCGACAATAGACTACATTCCATAATGACATACTACCTTCTATAATGACAAGGCTACCATCCTTTGGAGTAACAAAAATCTGAACAACAGACTACCTTCCATAATGACAAGGTTACAATCCATTGGAGTAACAAAAATCTCAACGACAGACTACCATCCATTGGAGTAACAAAAATCTCGAAAACAAACTACCTTCAATAATTACAAGGCTACCATCCATTGGAGTAACAAAAATCTCGACAAAAGACTACCTTTTATAATGACAAGGTTACCATCCATTGGAATAACAAAAATATCGACAACAGACTACCTTCCATAATGACAGACTACCTTCCATAATGTCAAGGCTATTATCCATTGGAGTAACAAAAATCTGAACAACAGACTACCTTCCATAATGATAAGGCTATAATCCATTGGAGTAACATAAATCTCAACGACAGACAACCTTCCATAATTACAAGGCTACCATCCATTGGAGTAACAAAAATGTCGACAACAGACTACCTTCCATAATGACAAGGCTACCATCCATTGGAGTAACAAAAATCTCGACAAAAGACTACCTTTTATAATTACAAGGTTACCATCCATTGGAATAACAAAAATATCGACAACAAACTACCTTCCATAATGACAGACTACCTTCCATAATGTCAAGGCTATTATCCATTGGAGTAACAAAAATCTGAACAACAGACTACCTTCCATAATGACAAGGCTACAATCCATTGGAGTAATAGAAATCTCAACGACAGACTACCTTCCATAATGACAAGGCTACAATCCATTGGAGTAACAGAAATCTCAATGATAGACTACCTTCCATAATGACAAGGCTACCATCCATTGGAGTAACAAAAATCTCGACAACAGACTACCTTCCATAATTACAAGACTACCATCCATTGGAGTAACAAAAATATCGACAAAAGACTACCTTTTATAATGACAAGGTTACCATCCATTGGAATAACAAAAATCTCGACAAAAGACTACCTTCCATAATGACAGACTACCTTCCATAATGTCAAGGCTATTATCCATTGGAGTAACAAAAATCTGAACAACAGACTACCTTCCATAATGACAAGGCTATAATCCATTGGAGTAACAGAAATCTCAACGACAGACAACATTCCATAATGACAAGGCTACCATCCATTGGAGTAAAAAAACTCTCGACAACAGACTACCTTCCATAATAACAAGGCTACCATCCATTGGAGTAACAAAAATCTCGACAAAAGACTACCTTTTATAATCACAAGTTTACCATCCATTGGAATAACAATAACCTCGACAACAGACTACCTTCCATAATGACAGACTACCTTCCATAATGTCAAGGCTACTATCCATTGGAGTAACAAAAATCTGAACAACAGACTACCTTCCATAATGACAAGGCTACAATCCATTGGAGTAATAGAAATCTCAACGACAGACTACCTTCCATAATGACAAGGCTACAATCCATTGGAGTAACAGAAATCTCAACGACAGACAACATTCCATAATGACAAGGCTACCATCCATTGGAGTAACAAAACTCTCGACAACAGACTACCTTCCATAATAACAAGGCTACCATCCATTGGAGTAACAAAAATCTCGACAAAAGACTACCTTTTATAATGACAAGGTTACCATCCATTGGAATAACAAAAATCTCGACAATAGACTACATTCCATAATGACATACTACCTTCTATAATGACAAGGCTACCATCCTTTGGAGTAACAAAAATCTGAACAACAGACTACCTTCCATAATGACAAGGTTACAATCCATTGGAGTAACAGAAATCTAAACGACAAACTACCTTCCATAATGACAAGGCTACCATCCATTGGAGTATCAAAAATCTCGAAAACAAACTACCTTCCATAATTACAAGGCTACCATCCATTGGAGTAACAAAAATCTCGACAAAAGACTACCATTTATAATGACAAGGTTACCATCCATTGGAATAACAAAAATCTCGACAACAAACTACCTTCCATAATGACAGACTACCTTCCATAATGTCAAGGCTATTATCCATTGGAGTAACAAAAATCTGACCAACAGACTACCTTCCATAATGACAAGGCTACAATCCATTGGAGTAATAGAAATCTCAACGACAGACTACCTTCCATAATGACAAGGCTACAATCCATTGGAGTAACAGAAATCTCAATGATATACTACCTTCCATAATGACAAGGCTACCATCCATTGGAGTAACAAAAATCTCGACAACAGACTACCTTCCATAATTACAAGACTACCATCCATTGGAGTAACAAAAATATCGACAAAAGACTACCTTTTATAATGACAAGGTTACCATCCATTGGAATAACAAAAATCTCGACAAAAGACTACCTTCCATAATGACAGACTACCTTCCATAATGTCAAGGCTACTATCCATTGGAGTAACAAAAATCTGAACAACATACTACCTTCCATAATGACAAGGCTATAATCCATTGGAATAACAGAAATCTCAACGACAGACAACATTCCATAATGACAAGGCTACCATCCATTGGAGTAACAAAACTCTCGACAACAGACTACCTTCCATAATAACAAGGCTACCATCCATTGGAGTAACAAAAATCTCGACAAAAGACTACCTTTTATAATGACAAGTTTACCATCCATTGGAATAACAATAACCTCGACAACAGACTACCTTCCATAATGACAGACTACCTTCCATAATGTCAAGGCTACTATCCATTGGAGTAACAAAAATCTGAACAACAGACTACCTTCCATAATGACAAGGCTACAATCCATTGGAGTAATAGAAATCTCAACGACAGACTACCTTCCATAATGACAAGGCTACAATCCATTGGAGTAACAGAAATCTCAATGACAGACAACATTCCATAATGACAAGGCTACCATCCATTGGAGTAACAAAACTCTCGACAACAAAATACCTTCCATAATAACAAGGCTACCATCCATTGGAGTAACAAAAATCTCGACAAAAGACTACCTTTTATAATGACAAGGTTACCATCCATTGGAATAACAAAAATCTCGACAATAGACTACATTCCATAATGACATACTACCTTCTATAATGACAAGGCTACCATCCTTTGGAGTAACAAAAATCTGACCAACAGACTACCTTCCATAATGACAAGGTTACAATCCATTGGAGTAACAGAAATCTAAACGACAAACTACCTTCCATAATGACAAGGCTACCATCCATTGGAGTAACAAAAATCTCGAAAACAAACTAACTTCCATAATTACAAGGCTACCATCCATTGGAGTAACAAAAATCTCGACAAAAGACTACCTTTTATAATGACAAGGTTACCATCCATTGGAATAACAAAAATATCGACAACAGACTACCTTCCATAATGACAGACTACCTTCCATAATGTCAAAGCTATTATCCATTGGAGTAACAAAAATCTGAACAACAGACTACCTTCCATAATGACAAGGCTATAATCCATTGGAGTAACATAAATCTCAACGACAGACAAGCTTCCATAATGACAAGGCTACCATCCATTGGAGTAACAAAAATGTCGACAACAGACTACCTTCCAGAATGACAAGGCTACCATCCATTGGAGTAACAAAAATCTCGACAAAAGACTACCTTTTATAATTACAAGGTTACCATCCATTGGAATAAGAAAAATATCGACAACAGACTACCTTCCATAATGACAGACTACCTTCCATAATGTCAAGGCTATTATCCATTGGATTAACAAAAATCTGAACAACAGACTACCTTCCATAATGACAAGGCTACAATCCATTGGAGTAATAGAAATCTCAATGACAGACTACCTTCCATAATGACAAGGCTACAATCCATTGGAGTAACAGAAATCTCAACGATAGACTACCTTCCATAATGACAAGGCTACCATCCATTGGAGTAACAAAAATCTCGACAATAGACTACCTTTCATAATTATAAGACTACCATCCATTGGAGTAACAAAAATATCGACAAAAGACTACCTTTTATAATGACAAGGTTACCATCCATTGGAATAACAAAAAGCTCGACAAAAGTCTACCTTCCATAATGACAGACTACCTTCCATAATGTCAAGGCTACTATCCATTGGAGTAACAAAAATCTGAACAACAGACTACCTTCCATAATGACAAGACTATAATCCATTGGAGTAACAAAAATCTCAACGACAGACAACATTCCATAATGACAAGGCTACCATCCATTGGAGTAACAAAACTCTCGACAACAGACTACCTTCCATAATAACAAGGCTACCATCCATTGGAGTAACAAAAATCTCGACAAAAGACTACCTTTTATAATGACAAGTTTACCATCCATTGTAATAACAATAACCTCGACAACAGACTACCTTCCATAATGACAGACTACCTTCCATAATGTCAAGGCTACTATCCATTGGAGTAACAAAAATCTGAACAACAGACTACCTTCCATAATGATAAAGCTACAATCCATTGGAGTAATAGAAATCTCAACGACAGACTACCTTCCATAATGACAAGGCTACAATCCATTGGAGTAACAGAAATCTCAACGACAGACAACATTCCATAATGACAAGGCTACCATCCATTGGAGTAAAAAAACTCTCGACAACAGACTACCTTCCATAATAACAAGGCTACCATCCATTGGAGTAACAAAAATCTCGACAAAAGACTACCTTTTATAATGACAAGGTTACCATCCATTGGAATAACAAAAATCTCGACAATAGACTACATTCCATAATGACATACTACCTTCTATAATGACAAGGCTACCATCCTTTGGAGTAACAAAAATCTGAACAACAGACTACCTTCCATAATGACAAGGTTACAATCCGTTGGAGTAACAGAAATCTCAACGACAGACTACCTTCCATAATGACAAGGCTACCATCCATTGGAGTAACAAAAATCTCGAAAACAAACTACCTTCCATAATTACAAGGCTACCATCCATTGGAGTAACAAAAATCTTGACAAAAGACTACCTTTTATAATGACAAGGTTACCATCCATTGGAATAACAAAAATATCGACAATAGACTACCTTCCATAATGACAGACTACCTTCCATAATGTCAAGGCTATTATCCATTAAAGTAACAAAAATCTGAACAACAGACTACCTTCCATAATGACAAGGCTATAATCCATTGGAGTAACATAAATCTCAACGACAGACAAGCTTCCATAATGACAAGGCTACCATCCATTGGAGTAACAAAAATGTCGACAACAGACTACCTTCCATAATGAAAAGGCTACCATTCATTGGAGTAACAAAAATCTCGACAAAAGACTACCTTTTATAATTACAAGGTTACCATCCATTGGAATAACAAAAATATCAACAACAAACTACCTTCCATAATGACAGACTACCTTCCATAATGTCAAGGCTATTATCCATTGGAGTAACAAAAATCTGAACAACAGACTACCTTCCATAATGACAAGGCTACAATCCATTGGAGTAATAGAAATCTCAACGACAGACTACCTTCCATAATGACAAGGCTACAATCCATTGGAGTAACAGAAATCTCAATGATATACTACCTTCCATAATGACAAGGCTACCATCCATTGGAGTAACAAAAATCTCGACAACAGACTACCTTCCATAATTACAAGACTACCATCCATTGGAGTAACAAAAATATCGACAAAAGACTACCTTTTATAATGACAAGGTTACCATCCATTGGAATAACAAAAATATCGACAAAAGACTACCTTCCATAATGACAGACTACCTTCCATAATGTCAAGGCTACTATCCATTGGAGTAACAAAAATCTGAACAACAGACTACCTTCCATAATGACAAGGCTATAATCCATTGGAGTAACAGAAATCTCAACGACAGACAACGTTCCATAATGACAAGGCTACCATCCATTGGAGTAACAAAACTCTCGACAACAGACTACCTTCCATAATAACAAGGCTACCATCCATTGGAGTAACAAAAATCTCGACAAAAGACTACCTTTTATAATCACAAGTTTACCATCCATTGGAATAACAATAACCTCGACAACAGACTACCTTCCATAATGACAGACTACCTTCCATAATGTCAAGGCTACTATCCATTGGAGTAACAAAAATCTGAACAACAGACTACCTTCCATAATGACAAGGCTACAATCCATTGGAGTAATAGAAATCTCAACGACAGACTACCTTCCATAATGACAAGGCAACAATCCATTGGAGTAACAGAAATCTCAACGACAGACAACATTCCATAATGACAAGGCTACCATCCATTGGAGTAACAAAACTCTCGACAACAGACTACCTACCATAATAACAAGGCTACCATCCATTGGAGTAACAAAAATCTCGACAAAAGACTACCTTTTATAATGACAAGGTTACCATCCATTGGAATAACAAAAATCTCGACAATAGACTACATTCCATAATGACATACTATCTTCTATAATGACAAGGCTACCATCCTTTGGAGTAACAAAAATCTGAACAACAGACTACCTTCCATAATGATAAGGTTATAATCCATTGGAGTAACAGAAATCTCAACGACAGACTACCTTCCATAATGACAAGGCTACCATCCATTGGAGTAACAAAAATCTCGAAAACAAACTACCTTCCATAATTACAAGGCTACCATCCATTGGAGTAACAAAAATCTCGACAAAAGACTACCTTTTATAATGACAAGGTTACCATCCATTGGAATAACAAAAATATCGACAACAGACTACCTTCCATAATGACAGACTACCTTCCATAATGTCAAGGCTATTATTCATTGGAGTAACAAAAATCTGAACAACAGACTACCTTCCATAATGACAAGGCTATAATCCATTGGAGTAACATAAATCTCAACGACATACAACCTTCCATAATGACAAGGCTACCATCCACTAGAGTAACAAAAATGTCGACAACAGACTATCTTCCATAATGACAAGGCTACCATCCATTGGAGTAACAAAAATCTCGACAAAAGACTACCTTTTATAATGACAAGGTTACCATCCATTGGAATAACAAAAATATCGACAATAGACTACCTTCCATAATGACATACTACCTTCCATAATGTCAAGGCTATTATCCATTGGAGTAACAAAAATATGAACAACAGACTACCTTCCATAGTGACAAGGCTACCATCCATTGGAGTAACAAAAATCTCGACAACAGACTACCTTCCATAATGACAAGGCTACCATCCATTGGAGTAACAAAAATCTCGACAAAAGACTACCTTTTATAATGATAAGTTTACCATCCATTGGAATAACAAAAATCTCGACAACAGACTACCTTCCACAATGACAGACTACCTTCCATAATGACAAGGCTATAATCCATTGGAGTAACAGAAATCTCAAAGATAGACTACCTTCCATAATGACAAGGCTACCATCCATTGGAGTAACAAAAATCTCGACAACAGACTACCATCCATAATTACAAGGCTACCATCCATTGGAGTAACAAAAATCTCGACAAAAGGCTACCTTTTATAATGACAAGGTTACCATCCATTGGAATAACAAAAATCTCGACAATAGACTACCTTCCATAATGACATACTACCTTCTATAATGACAAGGCTACCATCCTTTGGGGTAACAAAAATCTGAACAACAGACTACCTTCCATAGTGACAAGGCTACCATCCATTGGAGTAACAAAAATCTCGACAACAGACTACCTTCCATAATTACAAGGCTACCATCCATTGGAGTAACAAAAATCTCGACAAAAGACTACCTTTTATAATGATAAGTTTACCATCCATTGGAATAACAAAAATCTCGACAACAGACTACCTTCCATAATGACATACTACCTTCCATAATGTCAAGGCTACTATCCATTGGAGTAACAAAAATCTGAACAACAGACTACCTTCAATAATGACAAGGCTACAATCCATTGGAGTAATCGAAATCTCAACGACAGACTACCTTCCATAATGAAAAGGCTACAATCCATTGGAGTAACAAAAATCTCAACGATAGACTACCTTCCATAATGACAAGGCTACCATCCATTGAAGTAACAAAAATCTCGACAACATACTACCTTCCATAATTACAAGGCTACCATCCATTGGAGTAACAAAAATATCGACAAAAGACTACCTTTTATAATGACAAGGATACTATCCATTGGAATAACAAAAATCTCGACCACAGACTACCTACAATAATGACAGACTACCTTCCATAATGTCAAGGCTACTATCCATTGGAGTAACAAAAATCTGAACAACAGACTACCTTCCATAATGACAAGGCTACCATCCATTGGAGTAACAAAAATCTCGACAAAAGACTACCTTTTATAATGATAAGGTTACCATCCATTGGAATAACAAAAATCTCGACAACAGACTACCTTCCATAATGACAGACTACCTTCTATAATGTCAAGGCTACTATCCATTGGAGTAACAAAAATCTGAACAACAGACTACCTTCCATAATGACAAGGCTACAATCCATTGGAGTAATCGAAATATCAATGACAGACTACCTTCCATAATTACAAGGATACAATCCATTGGACTAACAAAAATCTCAATGATAGACTACCTTCCATAATGACAAGGCTACCATCCATTGGAGTAACAAAAATCTTGACAACAGACTACCTTCCATAATTACAAGGCTACCATCCATTGGAGTAACAAAAATCTCGACAAAAGACTACCTTTTATAATGACAAGGTTACCATCCATTGGAATAACAAAAATCTCGACAATAGACTACCATCCATAATGACAGACTACATTCCATAATGTCAAGGCTATTATCCATTGGAGTAACAAAAATCTGAACAACAGACTACCTTCCATATGGACAATGCTATAATACATTGGAGTGACAAAAATCTCAATGACAGATAACCTTCCATAATGACAAGGCTACCATCCATTAGAGTAACAAAAATGTCGACAACAGACTACCTTCCATGATGACAAGGCTAACATCCATTGGAGTAACAAAAATCTCGACAATAGACTACCTTTTATAACGACAAGGATACCATCCATTGGAATAACAAAAATCTCGACAACAGACTACCTTCCATAATGACAGACTACCTTCCATAATGTCAAGGCTACTATCCATTGGAGTAACAAAAATCTGAACAACAGACTACCTTCCATAATGACAAGGCTACAATCCATTGGAGTAATAGAAATCTCAACGACAGACTACCTTCCATAATGACAAGGCTACAATCCATTGGAGTAATAGAAATCCCAACGATAGACTACCTTCCATAATGACAAGGCTACCATCCATTGGAGTAACAAAAATCTCGACAACATACTACCTTCCATAATTACAAGACTACCATCCATTGGAGTAACAAAAATATCGACAAAAGACTACCTTTTATAATGACAAGGTTACCATCCATTGGAATAACAAAAATCTCGACAAAAGACTACCTTCCATAATGACAGACTACCTTCCATAATGTCAAGGCTACTATCCATTGGAGTAACAAAAATCTGAACAACAGACTACCTTCCGTAATGACAAGGCTATAATCCATTGGAGTAACAGAAATCTCAACGACAGACAACATTCCATAATGACAAGGCTACCATCCATTGGAGTAACAAAACTCTCGACAACAGACTACCTTCCATAATAACAAGGCTGCCATCCATTGGAGTAACAAAAATCTCGACAAAAGACTACATTTTATAATGACAAGGTTACCATCCATTGGAATAACAATAACCTCGACAACAGACTACCTTCCATAATGACAGACTACCTTCCATAATGTCAAGGCTACTATCCATTGGAGTAACAAAAATCTGAAACAGACTACCTTCCATAATGACAAGGCTACAATCCATTGGAGTAATAGAAATCTCAACGACAGACTACCTTCCATAATGACAAGGCTACAATCCATTGGAGTAACAGAAATATCAACGACAGACAACCTTCCATAATGACAAGGCTACCATCCATTGGAGTAACAAAACTCTCGACAACAGACTACCTTCCATAATAACAAGGCTACCATCCATTGGAGTAACAAAAATCTCGACAAAAGACTACCTTTTATAATGACAAGGTTACCATCCATTGGAATAACAAAAATCTCGACAATAGACTACATTCCATAATGACATACTACCTTCTATAATGACAAGGCTACCATCCTTTGGAGTAACAAAAATCTGAACAACAGACTACCTTCCATAATGACAAGGTTACAATCCATTGGAGTAACAGAAATCTCAACGACAAACAACCTTCCATAATGACAAGGCTACCATCCATTGGAGTAACAAAAATCTCGAAAACAAACTACCTTCCATAATTACAAGGCTACCATCCTTTGGAGTAACAAAAATCTCGACAAAAGACTACCTTTTATAATGACAAGGTTACCATCCATTGGAATAACAAAAATCTCGACAATAGACTACCATCCATAATGACAGACTACATTCCATAATGTCAAGGCTATTATCCATTGGAGTAACAAAAATCTGAACAACAGACTACCTTCCATATGGACAATGCTATAATACATTGGAGTGACAAAAATCTCAATGACAGACAACCTTCCATAATGACAAGGCTACCATCCATTAGAGTAACAAAAATGTCGACAACAGACTACGTTCCATGATGACAAGGCTACCATCCATTGGAGTAACAAAAATCTCGACAATAGACTACCTTTTATAACGACAAGGATACCATCCATTGGAATAACAAAAATCTCGACAACAGACTACCTTCCATAATGACAGACTACCTTCCATAATGTCAAGGCTACTATCCATTGGAGTAACAAAAATCTGAACAACAGACTACCTTCCATAATGACAAGGCTACAATCCATTGGAGTAATAGAAATCTCAACGACAGACTACCTTCCATAATGACAAGGCTACAATCCATTGGAGTAATAGAAATCCCAACGATAGACTACCTTCCATAATGACAAGGCTACCATCCATTGGAGTAACAAAAATCTCGACAACATACTACCTTCCATAATTACAAGACTACCATCCATTGGAGTAACAAAAATATCGACAAAAGACTACCTTTTATAATGACAAGGTTACCATCCATTGGAATAACAAAAATCTCGACAAAAGACTACCTTCCATAATGACAGACTACCTTCCATAATGTCAAGGCTACTATCCATTGGAGTAACAAAAATCTGAACAACAGACTACCTTCCATAATGACAAGGCTATAATCCATTGGAGTAACAGAAATCTCAACGACAGACAACATTCCATAATGACAAGGCTACCATCCATTGGAGTAACAAAACTCTCGACAACAGACTACCTTCCATAATAACAAGGCTACCATCCATTGGAGTAACAAAAATCTCGACAAAAGACTACATTTTATAATGACAAGGTTACCATCCATTGGAATAACAATAACCTCGACAACAGACTACCTTCCATAATGACAGACTACATTCCATAATGTCAAGGCTACTATCCATTGGAGTAACAAAAATCTGAAACAGACTACCTTCCATAATGACAAGGCTACAATCCATTGGAGTAATAGAAATCTCAACGACAGACTACCTTCCATAATGACAAGGCTACAATCCATTGGAGTAACAGAAATCTCAACGACAGATAACCTTCCATAATGACAAGGCTACCATCCATTGGAGTAACAAAACTCTCGACAACAGACTACCTTCCATAATAACAAGGCTACCATCCATTGGAGTAACAAAAATCTCGACAAAAGACTACCTTTTATAATGACAAGGTTACCATCCATTGGAATAACAAAAATCTCGACAATAGACTACATTCCATAATGACATACTACCTTCTATAATGACAAGGCTACCATCCTTTGGAGTAACAAAAATCTGAACAACAGACTACCTTCCATAATGACAAGGTTACAATCCATTGGAGTAACAGAAATCTCAACGACAAACAACCTTCCATAATGACAAGGCTACCATCCATTGGAGTAACAAAAATCTCGAAAACAAACTACCTTCCATAATTACAAGGCTACCATCCATTGGAGTAACAAAAATCTCGACAAAAGACTACCTTTTATAATGACAAGGTTACCATCCATTAGAATAACAAAAATATCGACAACAGACTACCTTCCATAATGACAGACTACCTTCCATAATGTCAAGGCTATTATCCATTGGAGTAACAAAAATCTGAACAACAGACTACCTTCCATAATGACAAAGCTATAATCCATTGGAGTAACATAAATCTCAACGACAGACAACCTTCCATAATAACAAGGCTACCATCCATTGGAGTAACAAAAATCTCGACAAAAGACTACATTTTATAATGACAAGGTTACCATCCATTGGAATAACAATAACCTCGACAACAGACTACCTTCCATAATGACAGACTACCTTCCATAATGTCAAGGCTACTATCCATTGGAGTAACAAAAATCTGAACAACAGACTACCTTCCATAATGACAAGGCTACAATCCATTGGAGTAATAGAAATCTCAACGACAGACTACCTTCCATAATGACAAGGCTACAATCCATTGGAGTAACAGAAATCTCAATGACAGACAACCTTCCATAATGACAAGGCTACCATCCATTGGAGTAACAAAACTCTAGACAACAGACTACCTTCCATAATAACAAGGCTACCATCCATTGGAGTAACAAAAATCTCGACAAAAGACTACCTTTTATAATGACAAGGTTACCATCCATTGGAATAACAAAAATCTCGACAATAGACTACATTCCATAATGACATACTACCTTCTATAATGACAAGGCTACCATCCTTTGGAGTAACAAAAATCTGAACAACAGACTACCTTCCATAATGACAAGGTTACAATCCATTGGAGTAACAGAAATCTCAACGACAAACAACCTTCCATAATGACAAGGCTACCATCCATTGGAGTAACAAAAATCTCGAAAACAAACTACCTTCCATAATTACAAGGCTACCATCCATTGGAGTAACAAAAATCTCGACAAAAGACTACCTTTTATAATGACAAGGTTACCATCCATTAGAATAACAAAAATATCGACAACAGACTACCTTCCATAATGACAGACTACCTTCCATAATGTCAAGGCTATTATCCATTGGAGTAACAAAAATCTGAACAACAGACTACCTTCCATAATGACAAAGCTATAATCCATTGGAGTAACATAAATCTCAACGACAGACAACCTTCCATAATAACAAGGCTACCATCCATTGGAGTAACAAAAATCTCGACAAAAGACTACCTTTTATAATGACAAGGTTACCATCCATTGGAATAACAATAACCTCGACAACAGACTACCTTCCATAATGCAAGACTACCTTCCATAATGTCAAGGCTACTATCCATTGGAGTAACAAAAATCTGAACAACAGACTACCTTCCATAATGACAAGGCTACAATCCATTGGAGTAATAGAAATCTCAACGACAGACTACCTTCCATAATGACAAGGCTACAATCCATTGGAGTAACAGAAATCTCAACGAAAGACAACCTTCCATAATGACAAGGCTACCATCCATTGGAGTAACAAAACTCTCGACAACAGACTACCTTCCATAATAACAAGGCTACCATCCATTGGAGTAACAAAAATCTCGACAAAAGACTACCTTTTATAATGACAAGGTTACCATCCATTGGAATAACAAAAATCTCGACAATAGACTACATTCCATAATGACATACTACCTTCTATAATGACAAGGCTACCATCCTTTGGAGTAACAAAAATCTGAACAACAGACTACCTTCCATAATGACAAGGTTACAATCCATTGGAGTAACAGAAATCTCAACGACAAACAACCTTCCATAATGACAAGGCTACCATCCATTGGAGTAACAAAAATCTCGAAAACAAACTACCTTCCATAATTACAAGGCTACCATCCATTGGAGTAACAAAAATCTCGACAAAAGACTACCTTTTATAATGACAAGGTTACCATCCATTAGAATAACAAAAATATCGACAACAGACTACCTTCCATAATGACAGACTACCTTCCATAATGTCAAGGCTATTATCCATTGGAGTAACAAAAATCTGAACAACAGACTACCTTCCATAATGACAAAGCTATAATCCATTGGAGTAACATAAATCTCAACGACAGACAACCTTCCATAATAACAAGGCTACCATCCATTGGAGTAACAAAAATCTCGACAAAAGACTACATTTTATAATGACAAGGTTACCATCCATTGGAATAACAATAACCTCGACAACAGACTACCTTCCATAATGACAGACTACCTTCCATAATGTCAAGGCTACTATCCATTGGAGTAACAAAAATCTGAACAACAGACTACCTTCCATAATGACAAGGCTACAATCCATTGGAGTAATAGAAATCTCAACGACAGACTACCTTCCATAATGACAAGGCTACAATCCATTGGAGTAACAGAAATCTCAACGACAGACAACCTTCCATAATGACAAGGCTACCATCCATTGGAGTAACAAAACTCTCGACAACAGACTACCTTCCATAATAACAAGGCTACCATCCATTGGAGTAACAAAAATCTCGACAAAAGACTACCTTTTATAATGACAAGGTTACCATCCATTGGAATAACAAAAATCTCGACAATAGACTACATTCCATAATGACATACTACCTTCTATAATGACAAGGCTACCATCCTTTGGAGTAACAAAAATCTGAACAACAGACTACCTTCCATAATGACAAGGTTACAATCCATTGGAGTAACAGAAATCTCAACGACAAACAACCTTCCATAATGACAAGGCTACCATCCATTGGAGTAACAAAAATCTCGAAAACAAACTACCTTCCATAATTACAAGGCTACCATCCATTGGAGTAACAAAAATCTCGACAAAAGACTACCTTTTATAATGACAAGGTTACCATCCATTAGAATAACAAAAATATCGACAACAGACTACCTTCCATAATGACAGACTACCTTCCATAATGTCAAGGCTATTATCCATTGGAGTAACAAAAATCTGAACAACAGACTACCTTCCATAATGACAAAGCTATAATCCATTGGAGTAACATAAATCTCAACGACAGACAACCTTCCATAATAACAAGGCTACCATCCATTGGAGTAACAAAAATCTCGACAAAAGACTACCTTTTATAATGACAAGGTTACCATCCATTGGAATAACAATAACCTCGACAACAGACTACCTTCCATAATGCAAGACTACCTTCCATAATGTCAAGGCTACTATCCATTGGAGTAACAAAAATCTGAACAACAGACTACCTTCCATAATGACAAGGCTACAATCCATTGGAGTAATAGAAATCTCAACGACATACTACCTTCCATAATGACAAGGCTACAATCCATTGGAGTAACAGAAATCTCAACGAAAGACAACCTTCCATAATGACAAGGCTACCATCCATTGGAGTAACAAAACTCTCGACAACAGACTACCTTCCATAATAACAAGGCTACCATCCATTGGAGTAACAAAAATCTCGACAAAAGACTACCTTTTATAATGACAAGGTTACCATCCATTGGAATAACAAAAATCTCGACAATAGACTACATTCCATAATGACATACTACCTTCTATAATGACAAGGCTACCATCCTTTGGAGTAACAAAAATCTGAACAACAGACTACCTTCCATAATGACAAGGTTACAATCCATTGGAGTAACAGAAATCTCAACGACAAACAACCTTCCATAATGACAAGGCTACCATCCATTGGAGTAACAAAAATCTCGAAAACAAACTACCTTCCATAATTACAAGGCTACCATCCATTGGAGTAACAAAAATCTCGACAAAAGACTACCTTTTATAATGACAAGGTTACCATCCATTAGAATAACAAAAATATCGACAACAGACTACCTTCCATAATGACAGACTACCTTCCATAATGTCAAGGCTATTATCCATTGGAGTAACAAAAATCTGAACAACAGACTACCTTCCATAATGACAAAGCTATAATCCATTGGAGTAACATAAATCTCAACGACAGACAACCTTCCATAATAACAAGGCTACCATCCATTGGAGTAACAAAAATCTCGACAAAAGACTACCTTTTATAATGACAAGGTTACCATCCATTGGAATAACAATAACCTCGACAACAGACTACCTTCCATAATGCAAGACTACCTTCCATAATGTCAAGGCTACTATCCATTGGAGTAACAAAAATCTGAACAACAGACTACCTTCCATAATGACAAGGCTACAATCCATTGGAGTAATAGAAATCTCAACGACAGACTACCTTCCATAATGACAAGGCTACAATCCATTGGAGTAACAGAAATCTCAACGAAAGACAACCTTCCATAATGACAAGGCTACCATCCATTGGAGTAACAAAACTCTCGACAACAGACTACCTTCCATAATAACAAGGCTACCATCCATTGGAGTAACAAAAATCTCGACAAAAGACTACCTTTTATAATGACAAGGTTACCATCCATTGGAATAACAAAAATCTCGACAATAGACTACATTCCATAATGACATACTACCTTCTATAATGACAAGGCTACCATCCTTTGGAGTAACAAAAATCTGAACAACAGACTACCTTCCATAATGACAAGGTTACAATCCATTGGAGTAACAGAAATCTCAACGACAAACAACCTTCCATAATGACAAGGCTACCATCCATTGGAGTAACAAAAATGTCGACAACAGACTACCTTCCATAATGACAAGGCTACCATCCATTGGAGTAACAAAAATCTCGACAAAAGACTACCTTTTATAATGACAAGGTTACCATCCATTGGAATAACAAAAATATCGACAACAGACTACCTTCCATAATGACAGACTACCTTCCATAATGTCAAGGCTATTATCCATTGGAGTAACAAATATCTGAACAACAGACTACCTTCCATAATGACAAGGCTACCATCCATTGGAGTAACAAAAATCTCGACAAAAGACTACCTTTTATAATGACAAGGTTACCATCCATTGGAATAACAAAAATAATGACAACAGACTACCTTCCATAATGACAGACTACCTTCCATAATGTCAAGGCTATTATCCATTGGAGTAACAAATATCTGAACAACAGACTACCTTCCATAATGACAAGGCTATAATCCATTGGAGTAACAGAAATCTCAACGACAGACAACCTTCCATAATGACAAGGCTACCATCCATTGGAGTAACAAAAATCTCGAAAACAAACTACCTTCCATAATTACAAGGCTACCATCCATTGGAGTAACAAAAATCTCGACAAAAGACTACCTTTTATAATGACAAGGATACCATCCATTAGAATAACAAAAATATCGACAACAGACTACCTTCCATAATGACAGACTACCTTCCATAATGTCAAGGCTATTATCCATTGGAGTAACAAAAATCTGAACAACAGACTACCTTCCATAATGACAAGGCTATAATCCATTGGAGTAACATAAATCTCAACGACAGACAACCTTCCATAATGACAAGGCTACCATCCATTGGAGTAACAAAAATGTCGACAACAGACTACCTTCCATAATGACAAGGCTACCATCCATTGGAGTAACAAAAATCTCGACAAAAGACTACCTTTTATA
The DNA here is from genome assembly GCA_948472305.1 of Vicia faba. Taxonomy (NCBI): domain Eukaryota; kingdom Viridiplantae; phylum Streptophyta; class Magnoliopsida; order Fabales; family Fabaceae; genus Vicia; species Vicia faba. The sequence continues at coordinate 557,468,730 of OX451739.1, read as the reverse complement.
ATGACAAGGTTACCATCCATTGGAATAACAAAAATATCGACAACAGACTACCTTCCATAATGACAGACTACCTTCCATAATGTCAAGGCTATTATCCATTGGAGTAACAAATATCTGAACAACAGACTACCTTCCATAATGACAAGGCTATAATCCATTGGAGTAACATAAATCTCAACGACATACAACCTTCCATAATGACAAGGCTACCATCCATTGGAGTAACAAAAATGTCGACAACAGACTACCTTCCATAATGACAAGGCTACCATCCATTGGAGTAACAAAAATCTCGACAAAAGACTACCTTTTATAATGACAAGGTTACCATCCATTGGAATAACAAAAATCTCGACAACAGACTACCTGCCATAATGACAGACTACCTTCCATAATGACAAGGCTATAATCCATTGGAGTAACAGAAATCTCAACGATAGACTACCTTCCATAATGATAAGGCTACCATCCATTGGAGTAACAAAAATCTCGACAACAGACTACCTTCCATAATTACAAGGCTACCATCCATTGGAGTAACAAAAATCTCGACAAAAGGCTACCTTTAATAATGACAAGGTTACCATCCATTGGAATAACAAAACTCTCGACAATAGACTACCTTCCATAATGACATACTACATTCTATAATGACAAGGCTACCATCCTTTGGGGTAACAAAAATCTGAGCAACAGACTACCTTCCATAGTGACAAGGCTACCATCCATTGGAGTAACAAAAATCTCGACAACAGACTACGTTCCATAATTACAAGGCTACCATCCATTGGAGTAACAAAAATCTCGACAAAAGACTACCTTTTATAATGACAAGGTTACCATCCATTGGAATAACAAAAATCTCGACAATAGACTACATTCCATAATGACATACTACCTTCTATAATGACAAGGCTACCATTCTTTGGAGTAACAAAAATCTGAACAACAGACTACCTTCCATAATGACAAGGTTACAATCCATTGGAGTAACAGAAATCTCAACGACAAACAACCTTCCATAATGACAAGGCTACCATCCATTGGAGTAACAAAAATCTCGAAAACAAACTACCTTCAATAATTACAGGGCTACCATCCATTGGAGTAACAAGAATCTCGACAAAAGACTACCTTTTATAATGACAAGGTTACCATCCATTAGAATAACAAAAATCTCGACAACAGACTACCTACCATAATGACAGACTACCTTCCATAATGTCAAGGCTACTATCCATTGGAGTAACAAAAATCTGAACAACAGACTACCTTCCATAATGACAAGGCTACAATCCATTGGAGTATTCGAAATATCAATGACAGAATACCTTCCATATTGACAAGGCTACAATCCGATGGAGTAACAGAAATCTCAACGACAGACAACATTCCATAATGACAAGGCTACCATCCATTGGAGTAACAAAAATCTCGACAACAGACTACCTTCCATAATTACAAGGCTACCATCCATTGGAGTAACAAAAATCTCGACAAAAGACTACCTTTTATAATGACAAGGTTACCATCCATTGGAATAACAAAAATCTCGACAACAGACTACCTTCCATAATGACAGACTACCTTCCATAATGTCAAGGCTACTATCCATTGGAGTAACAAAAATCTGAAGAACTGACTACCTTCCATAATGACAAGGCTATAATCCATTGGAGTAACAGAAATCTCAACGACAGACAACATTCCATAATGACAAGGCTACCATCCATTGGAGTAACAAAAATCTCGACAACAGACTACCTTCCATAATTACAAGGCTACCATCCATTGGAGTAACAAAAATCTCGACAAAAGACTACCTTTTATAATGACAAGGTTACCATCCATTGGAAAAAACAAAAATCTCGACAACAGACTACCTTCCATAATGACAGACTACCTTCCATAATGTCAAGGCTACTATCCATTGGAGTAACAAAAATCTGAAAAACAGACTACCTTCCATAATGACAAGGCTATAATCCATTGGAGTAACATAAATCTCAACGACAGACAACGTTCCATAATGACAAGGCTACCATCCATTGGAGTAACAAAAATGTCGACACCAGAATACCTTCCATAATGACAAGGCTACCATCCATTGGAGTAACAAGAATCTCGACAAAAGACTACCTTTTATAATGACAAGGTTATCATCCATTGGAATAACAAAAATCTCGACAACAGACTACCTTCCATAATGACAGACTACCTTCCATAATGTCAAGGCTATTATCCATTGGAGTAACAAAAATCTGAACAACAGACTACCTTCCATAATGACAAGGCTACAATCCATTGGAGTATTCGAAATATCAATGACAGACTACCTTCCATATTGACAAGGCTACAATCGGATGGAGTAACAGAAATCTCAACGACAGACAACATTCCATAATGACAAGGCTACCATCCATTGGAGTATCAAAAATCTTGACAACAGACTACCTTCAATAATTACAAGGCTACCATCCATTGGAGTAACAAAAATATCGACAAAAGACTAACTTTTATAATGACAAGGTTACCATCCATTGGAATAACAAAAATCTCGACAACAGACTACCTTCCATAATGACAGACTACCTTCCATAATGTCAAGGCTACTATCCGTTGGAGTAACAAAAATCTGAAAAACAGACTACCTTCCATAATGACAATGCTATAATCCATTGGAGTAACATAAATCTCAACGACAGACAACCTTCCATAATGACAAGGCTACCATCCATTGGAGTAACAAAAATGTCGACAACAGACTACCTTCCATAATGACAAGGCTACCATCCATTGGAGTAACAAGAATCTCGACAAAAGACTACCTTTTATAATGACAAGGTTACCATCCATTGGAATAACAAAAATCTCGACAACAGATTACCTTCCATAATGACAGACTACCTTCTATAATGTCAAGGCTACTATCCATTGGAGTAACAAAAATCTGAACAACAGACTACCTTCAATAATGACAAGGCTACAATCCATTGTAGTATTCGAAATATCAATGACAGAATACCTTCCATATTGACAAGGCTACAATCCGATGGAGTAACAGAAATCTCAACGACAGACAACATTCCATAATGACAAGGCTACCATCCATTGGAGTAACAAAAATCTCGACAACAGACTACCTTCCATAATTACAAGGCTACCATCCATTGGAGTAACAAAAATCTCGACAAAAGACTAACTTTTATAATGACAAGGTTACCATCCATTGGAATAACAAAAATCTCGACAACAGACTACCTTCCATAATGATAGACTACCTTCCATAATGTCAAGGCTACTATCCATTGGAGTAACAAAAATCTGAACAACAGACTACCTTCCATAATGACAAGGCTACAATCCATTGGAGTAGCAGAAATCTCAACGATATACTACCTTCCATAATGACAAGGCTACCATCCATTGGAGTAACAAAAATCTCGACAACAGACTACCTTCCATAATTACAAGGCTACCATCCATTGGAGTAACAAAAATCTCGACAAAAGACTACCTTTTATAATGACAAGGTTACCATCCATTGGAAAAAACAAAAATCTCGACAACAGACTACCTTCCATAATGACAGACTACCTTTCATAATGTCAAGGCTTCTATCCATTGGAGTAAAAAAAAATCTGAAAAACAGACTACCTTCCATAATGACAAGGCTATAATCCATTGGAGTAACATAAATCTCAACGACAGACAACGTTCCATAATGACAAGGCTACCATCCATTGGAGTAACAAAAATGTCGACAACAAAATACCTTCCATAATGACAAGGCTACCATCCATTGGAGTAACAAGAATCTCGACAAAAGGCTACCTTTTATAATGACAAGGTTATCATCCATTGGAATAACAAAAATCTCGACAACAGACTACCTTCCATAATGACAGACTACCTTCCATAATGTCAAGGCTACTATCCATTGGAGTAACAAAAATCTGAACAACAGACTACCTTCCATAATGACAAGGCTACAATCCATTGGAGTATTCGAAATATCAATGACAGACTACCTTCCATATTGACAAGGCTACAATCTGATGGAGTAACAGAAATCTCAACGATAGACTACCTTCCATAATGACAAGGCTACCATCCATTGGAGTAACAAAAATCTCGACAACAGACTACCTTCCATAATTACAAGGCTACCATCCATTGGAGTAACAAAAATCTCGACAAAAGACTAACTTTTATAATGACAAGGTTACCATCCATTGGAATAACAAAAATCTCGACAACAGACTACCTTCCATAATGACAGACTACCTTCCATAATGTCAAGGCTACTATCCATTGGAGTAACAAAAATCTGAAAAACAGACTACCTTCCATAATGACAAGGCTATAATCCATTGGAGTAACATAAATCTCAACGACAGACAACCTTCCATAATGACAAGGCTACCATCCATTGGAGTAACAAAAATGTCGACAACAGACTACCTTCCATAATGACAAGGCTACCATCCATTGGAGTAACAAGAATCTCGACAAAAGACTACCTTTTATAATGACAAGGTTACCATCCATTGGAATAACAAAAATCTCGACAACAGACTACCTTCCATAATGACAGACTACCTTCCATAATGTCAAGGCTACTATCCATTGGAGTAACAAAAATCTGAACAACAGACTACCTTCCATAATGACAAGGCTACAATCCATTGGAGTATTCGAAATATCAATGACAGACTACCTTCCATATTGACAAGGCTACAATCCGATGGAGTAACAGAAATCTCAACGACAGACAACATTCCATAATGACAAGGCTACCATCCATTGGAGTAACAAAAATCTCGACCACAGACTACCTTCCATAATTACAAGGCTACCATCCATTGGAGTAACAAAAATCTCGACAAAAGACTAACTTTTATAATGACAAGGTTACCATCCATTGGAATAACAAAAATCTCGACAACAGACTACCTTCCATAATGACAGACTATCTTCCATAATGTCAAGGGTACTATCCATTGGAGTAACAAAAATCTGAACAACAGACTACCTTCCATAATGACAAGGCTACAATCCATTGGAGTATTCGAAATATCAATGACAGACTACCTTCCATATTGACAAGGCTACAATCTGATGGAGTAACAGAAATCTCAACGATAGACTACCTTCCATAATGACAAGGCTACCATCCATTGGAGTAACAAAAATCTCGACAACAGACTACCTTCCATAATTACAAGGCTACCATCCATTGGAGTAACAAAAATCTCGACAAAAGACTAACATTTATAATGACAAGGTTACCATCCATTGGAATAACAAAAATCTCGACAACAGACTACCTTCCATAATGACAGACTACCTTCCATAATGTCAAGGCTACTATCCATTGGAGTAACAAAAATCTGAAAAACAGACTACCTTCCATAATGACAAGGCTATAATCCATTGGAGTAACATAAATCTCAACGACAGACAACCTTCCATAATGACAAGGCTACCATCCATTGGAGTAACAAAAATGTCGACAACAGACTACCTTCCATAATGACAAGGCTACCATCCATTGGAGTAACAAGAATCTCGACAAAAGACTACCTTTTATAATGACAAGGTTACCATCCATTGGAATAACAAAAATCTCGACAACAGACTACCTTCCATAATGACAGACTACCTTCCATAATGTCAAGGCTACTATCCATTGGAGTAACAAAAATCTGAACAACAGACTACCTTCCATAATGACATGGCTACAATCCATTGGAGTATTCGAAATATCAATGACAGACTACCTTCCATATTGTCAAGGCTACAATCCGATGGAGTAACAGAAATCTCAACGACAGACAACATTCCATAATGACAAGGCTACCATCCATTGGAGTAACAAAAATCTCGACCACAGACTACCTTCCATAATTACAAGGCTACCATCCATTGGAGTAACAAAAATCTCGACAAAAGACTAACTTTTATAATGACAAGGTTACCATCCATTGGAATAACAAAAATCTCGACAACAGACTACCTTCCATAATGACAGACTATCTTCCATAATGTCAAGGGTACTATCCATTGGAGTAACAAAAATCTGAACAACAGACTACCTTCCATAATGACAAGGCTACAATCCATTGGAGTAACAGAAATCTCAACGATATACTACCTTCCATAATGACAAGGCTACCATCCATTGGAGTAACAAAAATCTCGACAACAGACTACCTTCCATAATTACAAGGCTACCATCCATTGGAGTAACAAAAATCTCGACAAAAGACTACCTTTTATAATGACAAGGTTACCATCCATTGGAATAACAAAAATCTCGACAACAGACTACCTTCCATAATGACAGACTACCTTCCATAATGTCAAGGCTACTATCCATTGGAGTAACAAAAATCTGAAGAACTGACTACCTTCCATAATGACAATGCTATAATCCATTGGAGTAACAGAAATCTCAACGACAGACAACATTCCATAATGACAAGGCTACCATCCATTGGAGTAACAAAAATCTTGACAACAGACTACCTTCCATAATTACAAGGCTACCATCCATTGGAGTAACAAAAATCTCGACAAAAGACTAACTTTTATAATGACAAGGTTACCATCCATTGGAATAACAAAAATCTCGACAACAGACTACCTTCCATAATGACAGACTACCTTCCATAATGTCAAGGCTACTATCTATTGGAGTAACAAAAATCTGAAAAACAGACTACCTTCCATAATGACAAGGCTATAATCCATTGGAGTAACATAAATCTCAATGACAGACAACCTTCCATAATGACAAGGCTACCATCCATTAGAGTAACAAAAATGTCGACAACAGACTACCTTCCATAATGACAAGGCTACCATCCATTGGAGTAACAAGAATCTCGACAAAAGACTACCTTTTATAATGACAAGGTTACCATCCATTGGAATAACAAAAATCTCGACAACAGACTACCTTCCATAATGACAGACTACCTTCCATAATGTCAAGGCTACTATCCATTGGAGTAACAAAAATCTGAACAACAGACTACCTTCCATAATGACAAGGCTACAATCCATTGGAGTATTCGAAATATCAATGACAGACTACCTTCCATATTGACAAGGCTACAATCCGATGGAGTAACAGAAATCTCAACGACAGACACCATTCCATAATGACAAGGCTACCATCCATTGGAGTAACAAAAATCTCGACAACAGACTACCTTCCATAATTACAAGGCTACCATCCATTGGAGTAACAAAAATCTCGACAAAAGACTAACTTTTATAATGACAAGGTTACCATCCATTGGAATAACAAAAATCTCGACAACATACTACCTTCCATAATGACAGACTACCTTCCATAATGTCAAGGCTACTATCCGTTGGAGTAACAAAAATCTGAAAAACAGACTACCTTCCATAATGACAAGGCTATAATCCATTGGAGTAACATAAATCTCAACGATATACTACCTTCCATAATGACAAGGCTACCATCCATTGGAGTAACAAAAATCTCGACAACAGACTACCTTCCATAATGACAAGGCTACCATCCATTGGAGTAACAAGAATCTCGACAAAAGACTACCTTTTATAATGACAAGGTTACCATCCATTGGAATAACAAAAATCTCGACAACAGATTACCTTCCATAATGACAGACTACCTTCCATAATGTCAAGGCTACTATCCATTGGAGTAACAAAAATCTGAACAACAGACTACCTTCCATAATGACAAGGCTACAAACCATTGTAGTATTCGAAATATCAATGACAGAATACCTTCCATATTGACAAGGCTACAATCCGATGGAGTAACAGAAATCTCAACGACAGACAACATTCCATAATGACAAGGCTACCATCCATTGGAGTAACAAATATCTCGACAACAGACTACCTTCCATAATTACAAGGCTACCATCCATTGGAGTAACAAAAATCTCGACAAAAGACTAACTTTTATAATGACAAGGTTACCATCCATTGGAATAACAAAAATCTCGACAACAGACTACCTTCCATAATGATAGACTACCTTCCATAATGTCAAGGCTACTATCCATTGGAGTAACAAAAATCTGAACAACAGACTACCTTCCATAATGACAAGGCTACAATCCAATGGAGTAACAAAAATCTCAACGATAGACTACCTTCCATAATGACAAGGCTACCATCCATTGGAGTAACAAAAATCTCGACAACAGACTACCTTCCATAATCACAAGGCTACAATACATTGGAGTAACAAAAATCTCGACAAAAGACTACCTTTTATAATGACAAGGTTACCATCCATTGGAATAACAAAAATCTCGACATTAGACTACCATCCATAATGACAGACTACCTTCCATAATGTCAAGGCTTCTATCCATTGGAGTAAAAAAAATCTGAAAAACAGACTACCTTCCATAATGACAAGGCTATAATCCATTGGAGTAACATAAATCTCAACGACAGACAACGTTCCATAATGACAAGGCTACCATCCATTGGAGTAACAAAAATGTCGACAACAGACTACCTTCCATAATGACAAGGCTACCATCCATTGGAGTAACTAGAATCTCGACAAAAGACTACCTTTTATAATGACAAGGTTATCATCCATTGGAATAACAAAAATCTCGACAACAGACTACCTTCCATAATGACAGACTACCTTCCATAATGTCAAGGCTACTATCCATTGGAGTAACAAAAATCTGAACAACAGACTACCTTCCATAATGACAAGGCTACAATCCATTGGAGTATTCGAAATATCAATGACAGACTACCTTCCATATTGACAAGGCTACAATCCGATGGAGTAACAGAAATCTCAACGACAGACAACATTCCATAATGACAAGGCTACCATCCATTGGAGTAACAAAAATCTCGACAACAGACTACCTTCTATAATTACAAGGCTACCATCCATTGGAGTAACAAAAATCTCGACAAAAGACTAACTTTTATAATGACAAGGTTACCATCCATTGGAATAACAAAAATCTCGACAACAGACTACCTTCCATAATGACAGACTACCTTCCATAATGTCAAGGCTACTATCTGTTGGAGTAACAAAAATCTGAAAAACAGACTACCTTCCATAATGACAAGGCTATAATCCATTGGAGTAACATAAATCTCAACGATATACTACCTTCCATAATGACAAGGCTACCATCCATTGGAGTAACAAAAATCTCGACAACAGACTACCTTCCATAATGACAAGGCTACCATCCATTGGAGTAACAAGAATCTCGACAAAAGACTACCTTTTATAATGACAAGGTTACCATCCATTGGAATAACAAAAATCTCGACATTAGACTACCATCCATAATGACAGACTACCTTCCATAATGTCAAGGCTTCTATCCATTGGAGTAAAAAAAATCTGAAAAACAGACTACCTTCCATAATGACAAGGCTATAATCCATTGGAGTAACATAAATCTCAACGACAGACAACGTTCCATAATGACAAGGCTACCATCCATTGGAGTAACAAAAATGTCGACAACAGACTACCTTCCATAATGACAAGGCTACCATCCATTGGAGTAACTAGAATCTCGACAAAAGACTACCTTTTATAATGACAAGGTTATCATCCATTGGAATAACAAAAATCTCGACAACAGACTACCTTCCATAATGACAGACTACCTTCCATAATGTCAAGGCTACTATCCATTGGAGTAACAAAAATCTGAACAACAGACTACCTTCCATAATGACAAGGCTACAATCCATTGGAGTATTCGAAATATCAATGACAGACTACCTTCCATATTGACAAGGCTACAATCCGATGGAGTAACAGAAATCTCAACGACAGACAACATTCCATAATGACAAGGCTACCATCCATTGGAGTAACAAAAATCTCGACCACAGACTACCTTCCATAATTACAAGGCTACCATCCATTGGAGTAACAAAAATCTCGACAAAAGACTAACTTTTATAATGACAAGGTTACCATCCATTGGAATAACAAAAATCTCGACAACAGACTACCTTCCATAATGACAGACTATCTTCCATAATGTCAAGGCTACTATCCATTGGAGTAACAAAAATCTGAACAACAGACTACCTTCCATAATGACAAGGCTACAATCCAATGGAGTAACAAAAATCTCAACGATAGACTACCTTCCATAATGACAAGGCTACCATCCATTGGAGTAACAAAAATCTCGACAACAGACTACCTTCCATAATCACAAGGCTACAATACATTGGAGTAACAAAAATCTCGACAAAAGACTACCTTTTATAATGACAAGGTTACCATCCATTGGAATAACAAAAATCTCGACATTAGACTACCATCCATAATGACAGACTACCTTCCATAATGTCAAGGCTTCTATCCATTGGAGTAAAAAAAATCTGAAAAACAGACTACCTTCCATAATGACAAGGCTATAATCCATTGGAGTAACATAAATCTCAACGACAGACAACGTTCCATAATGACAAGGCTACCATCCATTGGAGTAACAAAAATGTCGACAACAGACTACCTTCCATAATGACAAGGCTACCATCCATTGGAGTAACTAGAATCTCGACAAAAGACTACCTTTTATAATGACAAGGTTATCATCCATTGGAATAACAAAAATCTCGACAACAGACTACCTTCCATAATGACAGACTACCTTCCATAATGTCAAGGCTACTATCCATTGGAGTAACAAAAATCTGAACAACAGACTACCTTCCATAATGACAAGGCTACAATCCATTGGAGTATTCGAAATATCAATGACAGACTACCTTCCATATTGACAAGGCTACAATCCGATGGAGTAACAGAAATCTCAACGACAGACAACATTCCATAATGACAAGGCTACCATCCATTGGAGTAACAAAAATCTCGACAACAGACTACCTTCTATAATTACAAGGCTACCATCCATTGGAGTAACAAAAATCTCGACAAAAGACTAACTTTTATAATGACAAGGTTACCATCCATTGGAATAACAAAAATCTCGACAACAGACTACCTTCCATAATGACAGACTACCTTCCATAATGTCAAGGCTACTATCTGTTGGAGTAACAAAAATCTGAAAAACAGACTACCTTCCATAATGACAAGGCTATAATCCATTGGAGTAACATAAATCTCAACGATATACTACCTTCCATAATGACAAGGCTACCATCCATTGGAGTAACAAAAATCTCGACAACAGACTACCTTCCATAATGACAAGGCTACCATCCATTGGAGTAACAAGAATCTCGACAAAAGACTACCTTTTATAATGACAAGGTTACCATCCATTGGAATAACAAAAATCTCGACATTAGACTACCATCCATAATGACAGACTACCTTCCATAATGTCAAGGCTTCTATCCATTGGAGTAAAAAAAATCTGAAAAACAGACTACCTTCCATAATGACAAGGCTATAATCCATTGGAGTAACATAAATCTCAACGACAGACAACGTTCCATAATGACAAGGCTACCATCCATTGGAGTAACAAAAATGTCGACAACAGACTACCTTCCATAATGACAAGGCTACCATCCATTGGAGTAACTAGAATCTCGACAAAAGACTACCTTTTATAATGACAAGGTTATCATCCATTGGAATAACAAAAATCTCGACAACAGACTACCTTCCATAATGACAGACTACCTTCCATAATGTCAAGGCTACTATCCATTGGAGTAACAAAAATCTGAACAACAGACTACCTTCCATAATGACAAGGCTACAATCCATTGGAGTATTCGAAATATCAATGACAGACTACCTTCCATATTGACAAGGCTACAATCCGATGGAGTAACAGAAATCTCAACGACAGACAACATTCCATAATGACAAGGCTACCATCCATTGGAGTAACAAAAATCTCGACCACAGACTACCTTCCATAATTACAAGGCTACCATCCATTGGAGTAACAAAAATCTCGACAAAAGACTAACTTTTATAATGACAAGGTTACCATCCATTGGAATAACAAAAATCTCGACAACAGACTACCTTCCATAATGACAGACTATCTTCCATAATGTCAAGGCTACTATCCATTGGAGTAACAAAAATCTGAACAACAGACTACCTTCCATAATGACAAGGCTACAATCCATTGGAGTAACAGAAATCTCAACGATATACTACCTTCCATAATGACAAGGCTACCATCCATTGGAGTAACAAAAATCTCGACAACAGACTACCTTCCATAATTACAAGGCTACCATCCATTGGAGTAACAAAAATCTCGACAAAAGACTACCTTTTATAATGACAAGGTTACCATCCATTGGAATAACAAAAATCTCGACAACAGACTACCTTCCATAATGACAGACTACCTTCCATAATGTCAAGGCTACTATCCATTGGAGTAACAAAAATCTGAAGAACTGACTACCTTCCATAATGACAATGCTATAATCCATTGGAGTAACAGAAATCTCAACGACAGACAACATTCCATAATGACAAGGCTACCATCCATTGGAGTAACAAAAATCTTGACAACAGACTACCTTCCATAATTACAAGGCTACCATCCATTGGAGTAACAAAAATCTCGACAAAAGACTAACTTTTATAATGACAAGGTTACCATCCATTGGAATAACAAAAATCTCGACAACAGACTACCTTCCATAATGACAGACTACCTTCCATAATGTCAAGGCTACTATCTATTGGAGTAACAAAAATCTGAAAAACAGACTACCTTCCATAATGACAAGGCTATAATCCATTGGAGTAACATAAATCTCAACGACAGACAACCTTCCATAATGACAAGGCTACCATCCATTGGAGTAACAAAAATCTCGACAACAGACTACCTTCCATAATTACAAGGCTACCATCCATTGGAGTAACAAAAATCTCGACAAAAGACTAACTTTTATAATGACAAGGTTACCATCCATTGGAATAACAAAAATCTCGACAACAGACTACCTTCCATAATGACAGACTACCTTCCATAATGTCAAGGCTACTATCCGTTGGAGTAACAAAAATCTGAAAAACAGACTACCTTCCATAATGACAAGGCTATAATCCATTGGAGTAACATAAATCTCAACGATATACTACCTTCCATAATGACAAGGCTACCATCCATTGGAGTAACAAAAATCTCGACAACAGACTACCTTCCATAATGACAAGGCTACCATCCATTGGAGTAACAAGAATCTCGACAAAAGACTAACTTTTATAATGACAAGGTTACCATCCATTGGAATAACAAAAATCTCGACAACAGACTACCTTCCATAATGACAGACTACCTTCCATAATGTCAAGGCTACTATCTATTGGAGTAACAAAAATCTGAAAAACAGACTACCTTCCATAATGACAAGGCTATAATCCATTGGAGTAACATAAATCTCAATGACAGACAACCTTCCATAATGACAAGGCTACCATCCATTAGAGTAACAAAAATGTCGACAACAGACTACCTTCCATAATGACAAGGCTACCATCCATTGGAGTAACAAGAATCTCGACAAAAGACTACCTTTTATAATGACAAGGTTACCATCCATTGGAATAACAAAAATCTCGACAACAGACTACCTTCCATAATGACAGACTACCTTCCATAATGTCAAGGCTACTATCCATTGGAGTAACAAAAATCTGAACAACAGACTACCTTCCATAATGACAAGGCTACAATCCATTGGAGTATTCGAAATATCAATGACAGACTACCTTCCATATTGACAAGGCTACAATCCGATGGAGTAACAGAAATCTCAACGACAGACACCATTCCATAATGACAAGGCTACCATCCATTGGAGTAACAAAAATCTCGACAACAGACTACCTTCCATAATTACAAGGCTACCATCCATTGGAGTAACAAAAATCTCGACAAAAGACTAACTTTTATAATGACAAGGTTACCATCCATTGGAATAACAAAAATCTCGACAACATACTACCTTCCATAATGACAGACTACCTTCCATAATGTCAAGGCTACTATCCGTTGGAGTAACAAAAATCTGAAAAACAGACTACCTTCCATAATGACAAGGCTATAATCCATTGGAGTAACATAAATCTCAACGATATACTACCTTCCATAATGACAAGGCTACCATCCATTGGAGTAACAAAAATCTCGACAACAGACTACCTTCCATAATGACAAGGCTACCATCCATTGGAGTAACAAGAATCTCGACAAAAGACTACCTTTTATAATGACAAGGTTACCATCCATTGGAATAACAAAAATCTCGACAACAGATTACCTTCCATAATGACAGACTACCTTCCATAATGTCAAGGCTACTATCCATTGGAGTAACAAAAATCTGAACAACAGACTACCTTCCATAATGACAAGGCTACAAACCATTGTAGTATTCGAAATATCAATGACAGAATACCTTCCATATTGACAAGGCTACAATCCGATGGAGTAACAGAAATCTCAACGACAGACAACATTCCATAATGACAAGGCTACCATCCATTGGAGTAACAAATATCTCGACAACAGACTACCTTCCATAATTACAAGGCTACCATCCATTGGAGTAACAAAAATCTCGACAAAAGACTAACTTTTATAATGACAAGGTTACCATCCATTGGAATAACAAAAATCTCGACAACAGACTACCTTCCATAATGATAGACTACCTTCCATAATGTCAAGGCTACTATCCATTGGAGTAACAAAAATCTGAACAACAGACTACCTTCCATAATGACAAGGCTACAATCCAATGGAGTAACAAAAATCTCAACGATAGACTACCTTCCATAATGACAAGGCTACCATCCATTGGAGTAACAAAAATCTCGACAACAGACTACCTTCCATAATCACAAGGCTACAATACATTGGAGTAACAAAAATCTCGACAAAAGACTACCTTTTATAATGACAAGGTTACCATCCATTGGAATAACAAAAATCTCGACATTAGACTACCATCCATAATGACAGACTACCTTCCATAATGTCAAGGCTTCTATCCATTGGAGTAAAAAAAATCTGAAAAACAGACTACCTTCCATAATGACAAGGCTATAATCCATTGGAGTAACATAAATCTCAACGACAGACAACGTTCCATAATGACAAGGCTACCATCCATTGGAGTAACAAAAATGTCGACAACAGACTACCTTCCATAATGACAAGGCTACCATCCATTGGAGTAACTAGAATCTCGACAAAAGACTACCTTTTATAATGACAAGGTTATCATCCATTGGAATAACAAAAATCTCGACAACAGACTACCTTCCATAATGACAGACTACCTTCCATAATGTCAAGGCTACTATCCATTGGAGTAACAAAAATCTGAACAACAGACTACCTTCCATAATGACAAGGCTACAATCCATTGGAGTATTCGAAATATCAATGACAGACTACCTTCCATATTGACAAGGCTACAATCCGATGGAGTAACAGAAATCTCAACGACAGACAACATTCCATAATGACAAGGCTACCATCCATTGGAGTAACAAAAATCTCGACAACAGACTACCTTCTATAATTACAAGGCTACCATCCATTGGAGTAACAAAAATCTCGACAAAAGACTAACTTTTATAATGACAAGGTTACCATCCATTGGAATAACAAAAATCTCGACAACAGACTACCTTCCATAATGACAGACTACCTTCCATAATGTCAAGGCTACTATCTGTTGGAGTAACAAAAATCTGAAAAACAGACTACCTTCCATAATGACAAGGCTATAATCCATTGGAGTAACATAAATCTCAACGATATACTACCTTCCATAATGACAAGGCTACCATCCATTGGAGTAACAAAAATCTCGACAACAGACTACCTTCCATAATGACAAGGCTACCATCCATTGGAGTAACAAGAATCTCGACAAAAGACTACCTTTTATAATGACAAGGTTACCATCCATTGGAATAACAAAAATCTCGACATTAGACTACCATCCATAATGACAGACTACCTTCCATAATGTCAAGGCTTCTATCCATTGGAGTAAAAAAAATCTGAAAAACAGACTACCTTCCATAATGACAAGGCTATAATCCATTGGAGTAACATAAATCTCAACGACAGACAACGTTCCATAATGACAAGGCTACCATCCATTGGAGTAACAAAAATGTCGACAACAGACTACCTTCCATAATGACAAGGCTACCATCCATTGGAGTAACTAGAATCTCGACAAAAGACTACCTTTTATAATGACAAGGTTATCATCCATTGGAATAACAAAAATCTCGACAACAGACTACCTTCCATAATGACAGACTACCTTCCATAATGTCAAGGCTACTATCCATTGGAGTAACAAAAATCTGAACAACAGACTACCTTCCATAATGACAAGGCTACAATCCATTGGAGTATTCGAAATATCAATGACAGACTACCTTCCATATTGACAAGGCTACAATCCGATGGAGTAACAGAAATCTCAACGACAGACAACATTCCATAATGACAAGGCTACCATCCATTGGAGTAACAAAAATCTCGACCACAGACTACCTTCCATAATTACAAGGCTACCATCCATTGGAGTAACAAAAATCTCGACAAAAGACTAACTTTTATAATGACAAGGTTACCATCCATTGGAATAACAAAAATCTCGACAACAGACTACCTTCCATAATGACAGACTATCTTCCATAATGTCAAGGCTACTATCCATTGGAGTAACAAAAATCTGAACAACAGACTACCTTCCATAATGACAAGGCTACAATCCAATGGAGTAACAAAAATCTCAACGATAGACTACCTTCCATAATGACAAGGCTACCATCCATTGGAGTAACAAAAATCTCGACAACAGACTACCTTCCATAATCACAAGGCTACAATACATTGGAGTAACAAAAATCTCGACAAAAGACTACCTTTTATAATGACAAGGTTACCATCCATTGGAATAACAAAAATCTCGACATTAGACTACCATCCATAATGACAGACTACCTTCCATAATGTCAAGGCTTCTATCCATTGGAGTAAAAAAAATCTGAAAAACAGACTACCTTCCATAATGACAAGGCTATAATCCATTGGAGTAACATAAATCTCAACGACAGACAACGTTCCATAATGACAAGGCTACCATCCATTGGAGTAACAAAAATGTCGACAACAGACTACCTTCCATAATGACAAGGCTACCATCCATTGGAGTAACTAGAATCTCGACAAAAGACTACCTTTTATAATGACAAGGTTATCATCCATTGGAATAACAAAAATCTCGACAACAGACTACCTTCCATAATGACAGACTACCTTCCATAATGTCAAGGCTACTATCCATTGGAGTAACAAAAATCTGAACAACAGACTACCTTCCATAATGACAAGGCTACAATCCATTGGAGTATTCGAAATATCAATGACAGACTACCTTCCATATTGACAAGGCTACAATCCGATGGAGTAACAGAAATCTCAACGACAGACAACATTCCATAATGACAAGGCTACCATCCATTGGAGTAACAAAAATCTCGACAACAGACTACCTTCTATAATTACAAGGCTACCATCCATTGGAGTAACAAAAATCTCGACAAAAGACTAACTTTTATAATGACAAGGTTACCATCCATTGGAATAACAAAAATCTCGACAACAGACTACCTTCCATAATGACAGACTACCTTCCATAATGTCAAGGCTACTATCTGTTGGAGTAACAAAAATCTGAAAAACAGACTACCTTCCATAATGACAAGGCTATAATCCATTGGAGTAACATAAATCTCAACGATATACTACCTTCCATAATGACAAGGCTACCATCCATTGGAGTAACAAAAATCTCGACAACAGACTACCTTCCATAATGACAAGGCTACCATCCATTGGAGTAACAAGAATCTCGACAAAAGACTACCTTTTATAATGACAAGGTTACCATCCATTGGAATAACAAAAATCTCGACATTAGACTACCATCCATAATGACAGACTACCTTCCATAATGTCAAGGCTTCTATCCATTGGAGTAAAAAAAATCTGAAAAACAGACTACCTTCCATAATGACAAGGCTATAATCCATTGGAGTAACATAAATCTCAACGACAGACAACGTTCCATAATGACAAGGCTACCATCCATTGGAGTAACAAAAATGTCGACAACAGACTACCTTCCATAATGACAAGGCTACCATCCATTGGAGTAACTAGAATCTCGACAAAAGACTACCTTTTATAATGACAAGGTTATCATCCATTGGAATAACAAAAATCTCGACAACAGACTACCTTCCATAATGACAGACTACCTTCCATAATGTCAAGGCTACTATCCATTGGAGTAACAAAAATCTGAACAACAGACTACCTTCCATAATGACAAGGCTACAATCCATTGGAGTATTCGAAATATCAATGACAGACTACCTTCCATATTGACAAGGCTACAATCCGATGGAGTAACAGAAATCTCAACGACAGACAACATTCCATAATGACAAGGCTACCATCCATTGGAGTAACAAAAATCTCGACCACAGACTACCTTCCATAATTACAAGGCTACCATCCATTGGAGTAACAAAAATCTCGACAAAAGACTAACTTTTATAATGACAAGGTTACCATCCATTGGAATAACAAAAATCTCGACAACAGACTACCTTCCATAATGACAGACTATCTTCCATAATGTCAAGGCTACTATCCATTGGAGTAACAAAAATCTGAACAACAGACTACCTTCCATAATGACAAGGCTACAATCCATTGGAGTAACAGAAATCTCAACGATATACTACCTTCCATAATGACAAGGCTACCATCCATTGGAGTAACAAAAATCTCGACAACAGACTACCTTCCATAATTACAAGGCTACCATCCATTGGAGTAACAAAAATCTCGACAAAAGACTACCTTTTATAATGACAAGGTTACCATCCATTGGAATAACAAAAATCTCGACAACAGACTACCTTCCATAATGACAGACTACCTTCCATAATGTCAAGGCTACTATCCATTGGAGTAACAAAAATCTGAAGAACTGACTACCTTCCATAATGACAATGCTATAATCCATTGGAGTAACAGAAATCTCAACGACAGACAACATTCCATAATGACAAGGCTACCATCCATTGGAGTAACAAAAATCTTGACAACAGACTACCTTCCATAATTACAAGGCTACCATCCATTGGAGTAACAAAAATCTCGACAAAAGACTAACTTTTATAATGACAAGGTTACCATCCATTGGAATAACAAAAATCTCGACAACAGACTACCTTCCATAATGACAGACTACCTTCCATAATGTCAAGGCTACTATCTATTGGAGTAACAAAAATCTGAAAAACAGACTACCTTCCATAATGACAAGGCTATAATCCATTGGAGTAACATAAATCTCAACGACAGACAACCTTCCATAATGACAAGGCTACCATCCATTGGAGTAACAAAAATCTCGACAACAGACTACCTTCCATAATTACAAGGCTACCATCCATTGGAGTAACAAAAATCTCGACAAAAGACTAACTTTTATAATGACAAGGTTACCATCCATTGGAATAACAAAAATCTCGACAACAGACTACCTTCCATAATGACAGACTACCTTCCATAATGTCAAGGCTACTATCCGTTGGAGTAACAAAAATCTGAAAAACAGACTACCTTCCATAATGACAAGGCTATAATCCATTGGAGTAACATAAATCTCAACGATATACTACCTTCCATAATGACAAGGCTACCATCCATTGGAGTAACAAAAATCTCGACAACAGACTACCTTCCATAATGACAAGGCTACCATCCATTGGAGTAACAAGAATCTCGACAAAAGACTACCTTTTATAATGACAAGGTTACCATCCATTGGAATAACAAAAATCTCGACAACAGATTACCTTCCATAATGACAGACTACCTTCCATAATGTCAAGGCTACTATCCATTGGAGTAACAAAAATCTGAACAACAGACTACCTTCCATAATGACAAGGCTACAAACCATTGTAGTATTCGAAATATCAATGACAGAATACCTTCCATATTGACAAGGCTACAATCCGATGGAGTAACAGAAATCTCAACGACAGACAACATTCCATAATGACAAGGCTACCATCCATTGGAGTAACAAATATCTCGACAACAGACTACCTTCCATAATTACAAGGCTACCATCCATTGGAGTAACAAAAATCTCGACAAAAGACTACCTTTTATAATGACAAGGTTACCATCCATTGGAATAACAAAAATCTCGACAACAGACTACCTTCCATAATGATAGACTACCTTCCATAATGTCAAGGCTACTATCCATTGGAGTAACAAAAATCTGAACAACAGACTACCTTCCATAATGACAAGGCTACAATCCAATGGAGTAACAAAAATCTCAACGATAGACTACCTTCCATAATGACAAGGCTACCATCCATTGGAGTAACAAAAATCTCGACAACAGACTACCTTCCATAATCACAAGGCTACAATACATTGGAGTAACAAAAATCTCGACAAAAGACTACCTTTTATAATGACAAGGTTACCATCCATTGGAATAACAAAAATCTCGACATTAGACTACCATCCATAATGACAGACTACCTTCCATAATGTCAAGGCTTCTATCCATTGGAGTAAAAAAAATCTGAAAAACAGACTACCTTCCATAATGACAAGGCTATAATCCATTGGAGTAACATAAATCTCAACGACAGACAACGTTCCATAATGACAAGGCTACCATCCATTGGAGTAACAAAAATGTCGACAACAGACTACCTTCCATAATGACAAGGCTACCATCCATTGGAGTAACTAGAATCTCGACAAAAGACTACCTTCCATAATGTCAAGGCTACTATCCATTGGAGTAACAAAAATCTGAACAACAGACTACCTTATGAAGTGGTGAAAAACACAAGAAGGGGGGGTTGAATTGTAAAACTGAGATCTAATGCAATGAACAAGATATTTTTATCCTGGTTCGTTTGATCTCAAACTACTCCAGTCCACCCGTCAAGGTGATTTCGCCTCTCTCCAAGGAGGTCTTAATCCACTATATTCAACTGAATATTACAGACTGCTTTAACAACTGCTAAAGCCTTCTTGATCCAAACCACAACCCGGTTTGTCAAGGTAACACTTTCTTACAAAGAGATAAAACTAAGTGTGTGGATGTTTTTTACAAAACTGTATCACAACTGTGATGTATACACAAATTGAAGCTTAGAAACTAGATTGCTAAACAATGATAGAATATCAGAATGTGTGGTTTAGCAAAACTGAGAGAAAGAAGATTATGATTAGCTTTTGTGCGTGTAGAGATTTTGAGAGCATTAGCCATTTCAATCTTCAAAGTCTTGTTTATATAGCACTGATATGATGAACGTTGGATGCAATATTCTTGATTCAATGCTAATAACAATCTTTCCTTATTGAGCAGATCTTGTCTGGAATGAGGCCGTTGGAATTAATTTGCTTTCAATGCACAGTACCGTTGCTTACTTAATGCAAGTTCTGGCTTGGCTCATTCTGACTCTGCTTCGCTGTTGATGAACTATTGTGTTTCTTTATCAGAGTGTTGAGCGCAGTCTTGTTCATCAGGCTTCAGCATGTATGTGAGTTGATCATCTGATTCTGAAATTCTGATATGGCAACTTCTGATGCTGGTGTCTGAAATCAAGTTCTGATGCTGAATAGATGTGATCTTGCTTATATCAATCAGAGTATCTGCAAGTCAGAACATAATAATTTTAGGCAGCAGATAGTTCATACATGAAACTTATAAATACTATATCTTTTCACATTGTTATCATCAAAACTTAAATATAGGGTAGTAGATTCAAACTTTGTTCTAACAATCTCCCCCTTTTTGATGATGACAAAAACTAGATATTTTTAAATGAAAATAACGTGAAAAGGTATCTGAGATATGTATCAGAGTAAGAAGTAAAAGGATAAGGAGTAAAGAGATATCAGAGTTGAGAGATACTCCCCCTGAGTTTATTACTTCCCTTTGATTACACGTGTTCTTCAGGATCAGATCTTTTTGCCTTTCTTTGAACATCAGAGTATCAGAGTCTTTGACTTATCAGAAGCTTTATGTCAGAGCAGAGCTTCAGAGCTTTTCTTGTCAGAGCTTTGCTTTGGATAAGAATATCAGAGCGGATCAGAACTTCATAGTGATCAGAGCTTCAGAGCTTCTAGTCTTCAGAGTGTCCAGGAGCTTCCTTGTACCTGTAGACTTTAAGCAAAACAGAAAAACATTTTCATATAATAGAGTTAGAATGTTTGAGAATTTCTGTCTAGTTAGCCGTTATTGATTAAAATATCATTCTTGTTCTCCCCCTTTTTGTCAGCAATCAAAAAGTGTAGGTGATGTGCTAAAACAATTAAGATCAGAAAAACTAATCATATTAAGAGAGTTCAGAATCAAAACAAGAAAATAGTACAAAACATATTCAAACAGTACATTAGAAAATCAAGGAAACCATGAAAAAGGACATGAATGAAAAAAAGAGACTAAGGTTGAGGAGGCAAGCGTGTGAACAGGTTCTCCAGCATGGCTTGGATCTTTTCAGCAGTCTCATTCTGCTTGTGCACCATGCTGACAACAGTGTCAATCTTTCTATCCTGTACATCCATTCTCTCTTTCATCTTCTGATCGCTTTCATCCATCCGCTGCTGCAGACGCATGTCATTCAGCCTTAGTTCTTCCAGAGTCTGCCTGTCCAAGGCAGCTTGAGAAGCATCAGAAGCAGGAAGCTTCTGAGAGCTTTCAGCAACATCTTCTGTTTGACTTTCTTCAGCTTGAATGGTCTTGTCTTCTTCTGATTGCACCTTTGCAGCTTGCTGTTTCTCAGACCAAGGTTCACTATCCAGAGGGAGCACGTCTTCTTTCAGAAGCTGACTTCCAACTTCATTCAGAAGCTTGCTGAAATTTTGGGGGATTTGAGAAAGATACTTAAAAACGGTTACCAGACATGTGTCTCAATGCACCCAATCAGCGCTTTTCCTTCTCAGAAGCGTGCACGCGTTCTACTTCAGAGATATGCTGATGATTGGATGACACTTGTTTGATGTAGTGATCAGCACGTCTGTCTTTGAGCTTAGACTCTCAGATCTTTAGACTTGCATCTGATACAATCTGCATGTTCTATCTTTTCTCAAAAATCTGGAAGTCTTCAAGCTGACTTTTCATCCAGAGCATTTGTGTGCTACATCCTGCTGCTGCTATGTACTCAACTTCTGCTGTTGATAGAGCAATTGTTGATTGCCTTTTGCTGGACCAAGAGATCAGATTTTCTCCCAGAAACTGGAAGCTTCCAGAAGTACTTTTACGTTCCACTCTGTCTCCAGCAAAATCAGCATCACAGTAGCCTACTAAGCTGTAATCACTAGATTTTCTATAAAACAAACCCAGATTAGTAGTACCTTTCAGATACTTGAAAATTCGCTTAACAGCTGTTAAGTGAGATTCTCTAGGATCTGATTGGAATCTAGCACAGATACAAACACTGAATAATATGTCAGGTCTTGAAGCAGTCAGATAGAGGAGAGAACCAATCATACCTCTGTAGACTTTCTGTTCTACATTTTTGCTTACCTCTTCTCTTTCTAGAATGCATGTGGGATGCATTGGAATCTTTGATGGCTTACATTCTGAGAAGTCAAATTTCTTCAGAAGATCTCTGATGTATTTGCTCTGATGAATGTAAGTTCCTTCTGGAGTTTGATTGATCTGAATTCCTAGAAAGAATTTCAGTTCCCCCATGAGGCTCATCTCAAATTCTGCCTGCATACACTTAGCAAATTTTCTTCCAAGAGAAGGATTAGTAGAACCAAAAATAATATCATCAACATAAATTTGACAGACTATGATGTCACTCTTAATTGATTTACAGAACAGAGTAGTGTCCACTTTCCCTCTGGTGAATTCATTTTCTAGCAGAAAGTTACTTAGCCTTTCATACCAAGCTCTGGGAGCTTGTTTCAGACCATACAGTGACTTCTTTAGTTTGAAAACATGTTCTGGATGTTTTGTATTTTCAAAACCTGGGGGTTGGTTTACATAAACTTCTTCTTCTATATAACCATTTAAGAATGCACTTTTGACATCCATCTGATACAGAGTGATGCCTCTATTAACAGCAAATGAAATTAAAAGTCTGATAGATTTTAACCTGGTGACTGGGGCAAAGGTTTCTGTATAGTTTATCCCCTCTTGCTGACTATAACCTTGTGCAACCAGTCGTGCCTTGTTTCTGATGACTTCACCTTGTTCATTTAGCTTGTTTCTGAACACCCATCTTGTTCCAATGACGTTGAATCCTTTTGGTCTGGGAACGAGATCCCATACGTCGTTTCTGGTGAATTGATTCAGCTCTTCTTGCATTGCCAGAATCCAGTCATTATCCAGAAGTTCTTCATCAATAGAAGAAGGTTCAATCAGAGACACAAGTCCCATAAGTGTTTCTTCAAAGTTTCTGAAGCTTGCTCTTGTTCTGATTGGATGTTCCTTTCTTCCTAGGATAGTCTCTTCTGGGTGATCCAAGCTCCTTCTGGGTAATCTCTTTTGAGGTTGATCAGCAGCTGTTGTAGGATTGCTACTCCTTTCAGACGTTGAAGGAATGTCTGTGTTGAGAGCTTCTGATGACTTGTCTTCAGAACCTGCAAATTCAATTTCTATACCTGCAAAAACTTCATTCTGCTTTGACTTTTCAGAGTCAAGCTTATCATCAAAACGAACACTGATTGATTCTTCCACAATCTGTGTTTCTGTATTGTATACTCTGTACCCTCTTGTGCGTTCACAATATCCTAACATAATACACTTCTGTGCTTTAGAGTCAAACTTGTTCAAATAATTTTTTGTATTTAATATGAAGCAAGTACATCCAAATGGATGAAAGTATGAAATGTTGGGCTTTCTGTTCTTCCACAATTCATATGGAGTCTTTTCCAGAATAGGTCTTATTGAGATTCTATTCTGAATGTAGCACGCTGTGTTTATTGCCTCTGCCCAGAAGGTCTTAGCAACGTTTGTCTCATTGATCATGGTTCTGGCCATTTCTTGCAATGTTCTGTTCTTTCGTTCTACAACTCCATTTTGTTGGGGAGTTCTAGGACAAGAGAAATCATGCAGAATGTCTCTGTCATTAAAGAATGAATCAAAATCTTTGTTTTCAAATTCTCCACCATGATCACTTCTGACTTTAACGATTCTAAGATCCTTTTCATTCTGAACTTGGTTACAGAAGGTAACAAACACAGAGTGTGACTCGTCCTTGTGTCTTAAGAACTTTACCCATGTCCATCTGCTATAGTCATCTACGATTACTAACCCATACTTCTTACCACTGACTGAAGCAGTTTTAACTGGTCCAAATAAGTCAATGTGCAGAAGTTCTAATGGCTTAGAGGTAGAAACAACATTTTTGGATTTAAAAGAAGGTTTTGCAAATTTGCCTTTCTGACATGCTTCACACAGAGCATCTGAATTGAACTTCAAATTAGGAAGTCCTCTGACCAGATTGAGTTTGTTAATCTGAGATATTCTTCTCATACTAACATGCCCCAAACTTTTGTTCCAGATCCACTGCTCGTTGTTAACAGACAGAAGATATTTTACATTCTGACTCTTTAGTTCAGAAAGTTTGATTTTGTAAATGTTGTTTTTCCTCTTACCATTAAACAGGATAGTCCCATCTTTCTGACTAACAGCTTTACATGATTTTTGATTAAAGATTATATCATAACCGTTATCACTTAATTGACTTATGGATAACAGATTATGCATCAATCCATCTACTAGTAGAACATTATTAATAGAGGGAAGATTTCCATTACCTACAGTTCCAGAGCCAATTATCTTTCCCCTCTGATTGCCTCCAAAGCCAATGTGGCCTCCAGGCTTAAGTTCTAGGCTTTGGAACATATGCCTTCTTCCCGTCATGTGTCGTGAGCAGCCAGAGTCCAGGTACCATGACTGGTGTTTCTGACTTGCTGCTAAAGATATCTGCAACATGTATTATTTTATCCTTAGGTACCCAGATTTTCTTGGGTCCTGATTTGTTAGTTTTACCAAAACTCTGGTTGAATTTTGGTTTCACAGAGTGCTTACTGCTAGTGTATTTGATATCATGTGTGTGACCATATACAAAATGTGAATTCAGAGGAGTGTGTTTAATGGTTAAGTCCATGACATTCTTTGGTGTAGGAACCTTACCTTGGTATCCTATTCCTTTCCTGCCGTTTCTGCTAACTCCATAGATCATTGAAGCCATTCTGCTTCTATCTATGCTTTTAGCTAGGAACTTCTGGAAACTGTGATCATACTCCTTGATGATCTCATCAGCGTTGCTGGGAGTTTCAGAAATTGGTTCCTTCTGAGAGTTTTGTAAAGTGTTTTCTAATTTTGAAATATTAATTCTCAGCTCAGAATTTTCCAATTTGAGACTCTCAGTCTTATTAGAGTCAGATTCAAGATTCCTTTTCAGGTCTCTGAATTTAGCTCTAATTTGCTGATAACGTTCCAGAATCTCATTAAGGCTTTCAGCAAGTTCAGCCTTTGTAAAGTTAACAGCAAAGTTAGGAAATACCTCTTCAGTGTCTGATTCTGAGTCTGATTCAGAAGCTTCACTATCTTCTGAAATGTTAGCCATGAGAGCTATGTTTGCCCTTTCATCATCTGATTCTGAGTCAGCTTCAGACGAGTCAGAGTCATCCCATGTAGCCATGAGACTTTTCTTCTTCTCTCTTCCAAACTTCTTTTTGGGCTTTTCCCTATGAAGCTTTGGGCAGTCACTCTTATAGTGTCCTTGCTCATTGCACTCAAAGCAGATGATGTCTTTGGTGTTTGGCTTTTTGCTACTGGAAGAGCCTTCAGATCTTCTGTATCCAGAGGAAGAATCTGTCCT
This sequence comes from Vicia faba, assembly GCA_948472305.1. Taxonomy (NCBI): domain Eukaryota; kingdom Viridiplantae; phylum Streptophyta; class Magnoliopsida; order Fabales; family Fabaceae; genus Vicia; species Vicia faba. The sequence goes on along the minus strand of OX451739.1, from coordinate 557,441,747 downwards.
TCTGTATCTGGAAGAAGACTCGTTCTGATCAGATCTTCTGGGATTCCTGAACTTCCTTTGTCTTTGCTTCCACAGTTGATTTACTCTTCTGGAGAGAAGGGAGAGTTCGTCTTCTTCTGATGAGGATCCATCAGATGTTTCTTCAACTACCTGCAAAACTTTAGACTCAAATTTTCTATTAGATTTTAATGCTAAAGGCTTACCTTGCTTCTGAGGCTCATCAGCTTCTAGCTCTATCTCATGACTTCTGAGGGAGCTGATAAGTTCCTCCAGAGTGATTTTGTTGAGATCTTTAGCTAGCTTAAGAGCTGTAACCATAGGTCTCCACTGCTTGGGTAAACTTCTGATGATTTTCTTGACATGGTCAGCAGTAGAGTATCCTTTGTCCAGAACTTTGAGACCAGCTACCAGAATCTGGAATCTAGAGAACATGGTTTCAATGGATTCAGATTCTTCCATTTTGAACGCCTCATACTTCTGAATGAGCGCCAGAGCTTTTGTTTCTTTGACCTGAACGTTGTCCTCATGCGTCATTCTGAGTGAGTCAAAAATATTCTTTGTTGTGTCTCTGTTGGAGATCTTTTCATACTCAGTATAGGAGATGGCGCTGAGGAGGATGGTTCTGGCCTTGTGATTCTTGAAGTCACGCTTTTGTTGATCAGACATTGTTTTTCTATCAATCTTCTGACCACTTGCATTCACAGGGTGCGTGTATCCATTTGTCACCATATCCCACAGATCAGCATCATGTGCCAGAAAGAAGCTTTCAATTCTATCTTTCCAGTAATCAAAGTTTTCTCCATCAAAGACTGGAGGTTTGCCACTGAATCTGTCTCTGTCCTCATTGTTGTCATTGCTGATGTGAGAATTGTTTCCTGCCATTGTGTTTTTCTGACGCTGGATCTTGTACTGACACGGTTAAGTGTTTTAGCTCAGAACCAGGCGCTCTGACGCCAATTGAAGTGGTGAAAAACACAAGAAGGGGGGGTTGAATTGTAAAACTGAGATCTAATGCAATGAACAAGATATTTTTATCCTAGTTCGTTTGATCTCAAACTACTCCAGTCCACCCGTCAAGGTGATTTCGCCTCTCTCCAACGAGGTCTTAATCCACTATATTCAACTGAATATTACAGACTGCTTTAACAACTGCTAAAGCCTTCTTGATCCAAACCACAACCTGGTTTGTCAAGGTAACACTTTCTTACAAAGAGATAAAACTAAGTGTGTGGATGTTTTCTACAAAACTGTATCACAACTGTGATGTATGCACAAATTGAAGCTTAGAAACTAGATTGCTAAACAATGATAGAATATCAGAATGTGTGATTTAGAAAAACTGAGAGAAAGAAGATTATGATTAGCTTTTGTGCGTGTAGAGATTTTGAGAGCATTAGCCATTTCAATCTTCAAAGTCTTGTTTATATAGCACTGAGATGATGAACGTTGGATGCAATATTCTTGATTCAATGCTAATAACAAACTTTCCTTATTGAGCAGATCTTGTCTGGAATGAGGCCGTTGGAATTAATTTGCTTTCAATGCACAGTACCGTTGCTTACTTAATGCAAGTTCTGGCTTGGCTCATTCTGACTCTGCTTCGCTGCTGATGAACTGTTGTGTTTCTTTATCAGAGTGTTGAGCGCAGTCTTGTTCATCAGGCTTCAGCATGTACGTGAGTTGATCATCTGATTCTGACATTCTGATATGGCAACTTCTGATGCTGGTGTCTGAAATCAAGTTCTGATGCTGAATAGATGGGATCTTGCTTATATCAATCAGAGTATCTGCAAGTCAGAACATAATAATTTTAGGCAGCAGATAGTTCATACATGAAACTTATAAATACTATATCTTTTCACATTGTTATCATCAAAACTTAAATATAAGGTAGTAGATTCAAACTTTGTTCTAACACCTTCCATAATGACAAGGCTACAATCCATTGGAGTAACAGAAATCTCAACGATATACTACCTTCCATAATGACAAGGCTACCATCCATTGGAGTAACAAAAATCTCGACAACAGACTACCTTCCATAATTACAAGGCTATCATCCATTAGAGTAACAAAAATCTCAACAAAAGACTACCTTTTATAACGACAAGGTTACCATCCATTGGAATAACAAAAATCTCGACAAAAGACTACCTTCCATAATGACAAACTACCTTCCATAATGTCAAGGATACTATCCATTGGAGTAACAAAAATCTGAACAACAGACTACCTTCCATAATGACAAGGCTACAATCCATTGGAGTAACAGAAATCTCAACGATATACTACCTTCCATAATGAAAAGGCTACCATCCATTGGAGTAACAAAAATCTCGACAACAGACTACCTTCCATAATTACAAGGCTACCATCCATTTGAGTAACAAAAATCTCGACAAAAGACTACCTTTTATAATGACAAGGTTACCATACATTGGAATAACAAAAATCTCGACAACAGACTACCTTCCATAATGACAGACTACCTTCCATAATGTCAAGGCTACTATCCATTGGAGTAACAAAAATCTGAACAACAGACTACCTTCCATAATGACAAGGCTACAATCCATTGGAGTATTCGAAATATCAATGACATACTACCTTCCATAATGACAAGGCTATAATACAATGGAGTAACAGAAATCTCAATGATAGACTACCTTCCATAATGACAAGGCTACCATCCATTGGAGTAACAAAAATCTCGACAACAGACTACCTTCCATAATTACAAGGCTACCATCCATTGGAGTAAAAAAAATCTCGACAAAAGACTACCTTTTATAATGACAAGGTTACCATCCATTGGAATAACAAAAATCTCGACAATAGACTACCTTCCATAATGACAGACTACCTTCCATAATGTCAAGGCTACTATCCATTGGAGTAACAAAAATCTGAACAACAGACTACCTTCCATAATGACAAGGCTACAATCCATTGGAGTAACAGAAATCTCAACGATATACTACCTTCCATAATGACAAGGCTACCATCCATTGGAGTAACAAAAATCTCGACAACAGACTACCTTCCATAATTACAAGGCTACCATCCATTGGAGTAACAAAAATCTCGACAAAAGACTACCTTTTATAACGACAAGGTTACCATCCATTGGAATAACAAAAATCTCGACAAAAGACTACCTTCCACAATGACAGACTACCTTCCATAATGTCAAGGCTACTATCCATTGGAGTAACAAAAATCTGAACAACAGACTACCTTCTATAATGACAAGGCTACAATCCATTGGAGTAACAGAAATCTCAACGATATACTACCTTCCATAATGAAAAGGCTACCATCCATTGGAGTAACAAAAATCTCGACAACAGACTACCTTCCATAATTACAAGGCTACCATCCATTTGAGTAACAAAAATCTCGACAAAAGACTACCTTTTATAATGACAAGGTTACCATACATTGGAATAACAAAAATCTCGACAACAAACTACCTTCCATAATGACAGACTACCTTCCATAATGTCAAGGCTACTATCCATTGGAGTACCAAAAATCTGAACAACAGACTACCTTCCATAATGACAAGGCTATAATCCATTGGAGTAACATAAATCTCAATGTTAGACAACCTTCCATAATGACAAGGCTACAATCCATTGGAGTAACAAAAATGTCGACAACAGACTACCTTCCATAATGTCAATGCTACCATCCATTGGAGTAACAAGAATCTCGACAAAAGACTACCTTTTATAATGACAAGGTTAACATCCATTGGAATAACAAAAATCTCGACAACAGACTACCTTCCATAATGACAGACTACCTTCCATAATGTCAAGGCTACTATCCATTGGAGTAACAAAAATCTGAACAATAGACTACCTTCCATAATGAAAAGGCTACAATCCATTGGAGTAACAAAAATCTGGACAACAGACTACCTTCCATAATTACAAGGCTACCATCCATTGGAGTAACAAAAATCTCGACAAAAGACTACCTTTTATAATGACAAGGTTACCATCCATTGGAGTAACAAAAATCTCGACAATAGACTACCTTCCATAATGACAGACTACCTTCCATAATGTCAAGGCTACTATCCATTGGAGTAACAAAAATCTGAACAACAGACTACCTTCCATAATGACAAGGCTACAATCCATTGGAGTAACAGAAATCTCAACGATATACTACCTTCCATAATGACAAGGCTACCATCCATTGGAGTAACAAAAATCTCGACAACAGACTACCTTCCATAATTACAAGGCTACCATCCATTGGAGTAACAAAAATCTCGACAAAAGACTACCTTTTATAACGACAAGGTTACCATCCATTGGAATAACAAAAATCTCGACAAAAGACTACCTTCCACAATGACAGACTACCTTCCATAATGTCAAGGCTACTATCCATTGGAGTAACAAAAATCTGAACAACATACTACCTTCTATAATGACAAGGCTACAATCCATTGGAGTAACAGAAATCTCAACGATATACTACCTTCCATAATGAAAAGGCTACCATCCATTGGAGTAACAAAAATCTCGACAACAGACTACCTTCCATAATTACAAGGCTACCATCCATTTGAGTAACAAAAATCTCGACAAAAGACTACCTTTTATAATGACAAGGTTACCATACATTGGAATAACAAAAATCTCGACAACAAACTACTTTCCATAATGACAGACTACCTTCCATAATGTCAAGGCTACTATCCATTGGAGTACCAAAAATCTGAACAACAGACTACCTTCCATAATGACAAGGCTACAATCCATTGGAGTATTCGAAATATCAATGACAGACTACCTTCCATAATGATAAGGCTATAATACAATGGAGTAACAGAAATCTCAACGATAGACTACCTTCCATAATGACAAGGCTACCATCCATTGGAGTAACAAAAATCTCGACAACAGACTACCTTCCATAATTACAAGGCTACCATCCATTGGAGTAACAAAAATCTCGACAAAAGACTACCTTTTATAATGAAAAGGTTACCATCCATTGGAATAACAAAAATCTCGACAATAGACTACCATCCATAATGACATACTACCTTTGATAATGTCAAGGCTACTATCCATTGGAGTAAAAAAAATCTGAACAACAGACTACCTTCCATAATGACAAGGCTATAATCCATTGGAGTAACATAAATCTCAATGTTAGACAACCTTCCATAATGACAAGGCTACAATCCATTGGAGTAACAAAAATGTCGACAACAGACTACCTTCCATAATGTCAATGCTACCATCCATTGGAGTAACAAGAATCTCGACAAAAGACTACCTTTTATAATGACAAGGTTAACATCCATTGGAATAACAAAAATCTCGACAACAGACTACCTTCCATAATGACAGACTACCTTCCATAATGTCAAGGCTACTATCCATTGGAGTAACAAAAATCTGAACAATAGACTACCTTCCATAATGACAAGGCTACAATCCATTGGAGTAACAGAAATCTCAACGATATACTACCTTCCATAATGACAAGGCTACCATCCATTGGAGTAACAAAAATCTCGACAACAGACTACCTTCCATAATTACAAGGCTACCATCCATTGGAGTAACAAAAATCTCGAGAAAAGACTACCTTTTATAATGACAAGGTTACCATCCATTGGAATAACAAAAATCTCGACAAAAGACTACCTTCCATAATGACAGACTACCTTCCATAATGTCAAGGCTACTATCCATTAGAGTAACAAAAATCTGAACAACAGACTACCTTCCATAATGACAAGGCTACAATCCATCGGAGTAACAGAAATCTCAACGATATACTACCTTCCATAATGACAAGGCTACCATCCATTGGAGTAACAAAAATCTCGACAACAGACTACCTTCCATAATTACAAGGCTACCATCCATTGGAGAAACAAAAATCTCGACAAAAGACTACCTTTTATAATGACAAGCTTACCATACATTGGAATAACAAAAATCTCGACAACAGACTACCTTCCATAATGACAGACTACCTTCCATAATGTCAAGGCTACTATCCATTGGAGTAACAAAAATCTGAACAACAGACTACCTTCCATAATGACAAGGCTACAATCCATTGGAGTATTCTAAATATCAATGACAGACTACCTTCCATAATGACAAGGCTATAATACAATGGAGTAACAGAAATCTCAATGATAGACTACCTTCCATAATGACAAGGCTACCATCCATTGGAGTAACAAAAATCTGGACAACAGACTACCTTCCATAATTACAAGGCTACCATCCATTGGAGTAACAAAAATCTCGACAAAAGACTACCTTTTATAATGACAAGGTTACCATCCATTGGAATAAAAAAAATCTCGACAATAGACTACCATCCATAATGACAGACTACCTTCCATAATGTCAAGGCGACTATCCATTGGAGTAAAAAAAATCTGAACAATAGACTACCTTCCATAATGACAAGGCTATAATCCATTGGAGTAACATAAATCTCAACGTTAGACAACCTTCCATAATGACAAGGCTACAATCCATTGGAGTAACAAAAATGTCGACAACAGACTACCTTCCATAATGTCAATGCTACCATCCATTGGAGTAACAAGAATCTCGACAAAAGACTACCTTTTATAATGACAAGGTTAACATCCATTGGAATAACAAAAATCTCGACAACAGACTACCTTCCATAATGACAGACTACCTTCCATAATGTCAAGGCTACTATCCATTGGAGTAACAAAAATCTGAACAATAGACTACCTTCCATAATGACAAGGCTACAATCCATTGGAGTAACAGAAATCTCAACGATATACTACCTTCCATAATGACAAGGCTAGCATCCATTGGAGTAACAAAAATCTCGACAACAGACTACCTTCCATAATTACAAGGCTACCATCCATTGGAGTAACAAAAATCTCGAGAAAAGACTACCTTTTATAATGACAAGGTTACCATCCATTGGAATAACAAAAATCTCGACAAAAGACTACCTTCCATAATGACAGACTACCTTCCATAATGTCAAGGCTACTATCCATTAGAGTAACAAAAATCTGAACAACAGACTACCTTCCATAATGACAAGGCTACAATCCATCGGAGTAACAGAAATCTCAACGATATACTACCTTCCATAATGACAAGGCTACCATCCATTGGAGTAACAAAAATCTCGACAACAGACTACCTTCCATAATTACAAGGCTACCATCCATTGGAGAAACAAAAATCTCGACAAAAGACTACCTTTTATAATGACAAGCTTACCATACATTGGAATAACAAAAATCTCGACAACAGACTACCTTCCATAATGACAGACTACCTTCCATAATGTCAAGGCTACTATCCATTGGAGTAACAAAAATCTGAACAACAGACTACCTTCCATAATGACAAGGCTACAATCCATTGGAGTATTCTAAATATCAATGACAGACTACCTTCCATAATGACAAGGCTATAATACAATGGAGTAACAGAAATCTCAATGATAGACTACCTTCCATAATGACAAGGCTACCATCCATTGGAGTAACAAAAATCTGGACAACAGACTACCTTCCATAATTACAAGGCTACCATCCATTGGAGTAACAAAAATCTCGACAAAAGACTACCTTTTATAATGACAAGGTTACCATCCATTGGAATAAAAAAAATCTCGACAATAGACTACCATCCATAATGACAGACTACCTTCCATAATGTCAAGGCGACTATCCATTGGAGTAAAAAAAATCTGAACAATAGACTACCTTCCATAATGACAAGGCTATAATCCATTGGAGTAACATAAATCTCAACGTTAGACAACCTTCCATAATGACAAGGCTACAATCCATTGGAGTAACAAAAATGTCGACAACAGACTACCTTCCATAATGTCAATGCTACCATCCATTGGAGTAACAAGAATCTCGACAAAAGACTACCTTTTATAATGACAAGGTTACCATCCATTGGAATAACAAAAATCTCGACAACAGACTACCTTCCATAATGACAGACTACCTTCCATAATGTCAAGGCTACTATCCATTGGAGTAACAAAAATCTAAACAACAGACTACCTTCCATAATGACAAGGCTACAATCCATTGGAGTAATAGAAATCTCAACGATATACTACCTTCCATAATGACAAGGCTACCATCCATTGGAGTAACAAAAATCTCGACAACAGACTACCTTCCATAATTACAAGGCTACCATCCATTGGAGTAACAAAAATCTCGACAAAAGACTACCTTTCATAATGACAAGGTTACCATCCATTGGAATAACAAAAATCTCGACAAAAGACTACCTTCCATAATGACAGACTACCTTCCATAATGTCAAGGCTACTATCCATTGGAGTAACAAAAATCTGAACAACAGACTACCTTCCATAATGACAAGGCTACAATCCATTGGAGTAACAGAAATCTCAACGATATACTACCTTCCATAATGACAAGGCTACCATCCATTGGAGTAACAAAAATCTCGACAACAGACTACCTTCCATAATTACAAGGCTACCATCCATTGGAGTAACAAAAATCTCGACAAAAGACTACCTTTTATAATGACAAGGTTACCATCCATTGGAATAACCAAAATCTCGACAAAAGACTACCCAGACTACCTTCCATAATGTCAAGGCTACTATCCATTGGAGTAACAAAAATCTGAACAACAGACTACCTTCCATAATGACAAGGCTACAATCCATTGGAGTAACAGAAATCTCAACGATATACTACCTTCCATAATGAAAAGGCTACCATCCATTGGAGTAACAAAAATCTCGACAACAGACTACCTTCCATAATTACAAGGCTACCATCCATTTGAGTAACAAAAATCTCGACAAAAGACTACCTTTTATAATGACAAGGTTACCATACATTGGAATAACAAAAATCTCGACAACAAACTACCTTCCATAATGACAGACTACCTTCCATAATGTCAAGGCTACTATCCATTGGAGTACCAAAAATCTGAACAACAGACTACCTTCCATAATGACAAGGCTACAATCCATTGGAGTATTCGAAATATCAATGACAGACTACCTTCCATAATGATAAGGCTATAATACAATGGAGTAACAGAAATCTCAACGATAGACTACCTTCCATAATGACAAGGCTACCATCCATTGGAGTAACAAAAATCTCGACAACAGACTACCTTCCATAATTACAAGGCTACCATCCATTGGAGTAACAAAAATCTCGACAAAAGACTACCTTTTATAATGAAAAGGTTACCATCCATTGGAATAACAAAAATCTCGACAATAGACTACCATCCATAATGACATACTACCTTCGATAATGTCAAGGCTACTATCCATTGGAGTAAAAAAAATCTGAACAACAGACTACCTTCCATAATGACAAGGCTATAATCCATTGGAGTAACATAAATCTCAATGTTAGACAACCTTCCATAATGACAAGGCTACAATCCATTGGAGTAACAAAAATGTCGACAACAGACTACCTTCCATAATGTCAATGCTACCATCCATTGGAGTAACAAGAATCTCGACAAAAGACTACCTTTTATAATGACAAGGTTAACATCCATTGGAATAACAAAAATCTCGACAACAGACTACCTTCCATAATGACAGACTACCTTCCATAATGTCAAGGCTACTATCCATTGGAGTAACAAAAATCTGAACAATAGACTACCTTCCATAATGACAAGGCTACAATCCATTGGAGTAACAGAAATCTCAACGATATACTACCTTCCATAATGACAAGGCTACCATCCATTGGAGTAACAAAAATCTCGACAACAGACTACCTTCCATAATTACAAGGCTACCATCCATTGGAGTAACAAAAATCTCGAGAAAAGACTACCTTTTATAATGACAAGGTTACCATCCATTGGAATAACAAAAATCTCGACAAAAGACTACCTTCCATAATGACAGACTACCTTCCATAATGTCAAGGCTACTATCCATTGGAGTAACAAAAATCTGAACAACAGACTACCTTCCATAATGACAAGGCTACAATCCATCGGAGTAACAGAAATCTCAACGATATACTACCTTCCATAATGACAAGGCTACCATCCATTGGAGTAACAAAAATCTCGACAACAGACTACCTTCCATAATTACAAGGCTACCATCCATTGGAGAAACAAAAATCTCGACAAAAGACTACCTTTTATAATGACAAGGTTACCATACGTTGGAATAACAAAAATCTCGACAACAGACTACCTTCCATAATGACAGACTACCTTCCATAATGTCAAGGCTACTATCCATTGGAGTAACAAAAATCCGAACAACAGACTACCTTCCATAATGACAAGGCTACAATCCATTGGAGTATTCTAAATATCAATGACAGACTACCTTCCATAATGACAAGGCTATAATACAATGGAGTAACAGAAATCTCAATGATAGACTACCTTCCATAATGACAAGGCTACCATCCATTGGAGTAACAAAAATCTGGACAACAGACTACCTTCCATAATTACAAGGCTACCATCCATTGGAGTAACAAAAATCTCGACAAAAGACTACCTTTTATAATGACAAGGTTACCATCCATTGGAATAAAAAAAATCTCGACAATAGACTACCATCCATAATGACAGACTACCTTCCATAATGTCAAGGCTACTATCCATTGGAGTAAAAAAAATCTGAACAATAGACTACCTTCCATAATGACAAGGCTATAATCCATTGGAGTAACATAAATCTCAACGTTAGACAACCTTCCATAATGACAAGGCTACAATCCATTGGAGTAACAAAAATGTCGACAACAGACTACCTTCCATAATGTCAATGCTACCATCCATTGGAGTAACAAGAATCTCGACAAAAGACTACCTTTTATAATGACAAGGTTACCATCCATTGGAATAACAAAAATCTCGACAACAGACTACCTTCCATAATGACAGACTACCTTCCATAATGTCAAGGCTACTATCCATTGGAGTAACAAAAATCTAAACAACAGACTACCTTCCATAATGACAAGGCTACAATCCATTGGAGTAATAGAAATCTCAACGATATACTACCTTCCATAATGACAAGGCTACCATCCATTGGAGTAACAAAAATCTCGACAACAGACTACCTTCCATAATTACAAGGCTACCATCCATTGGAGTAACAAAAATCTCGACAAAAGACTACCTTTCATAATGACAAGGTTACCATCCATTGGAATAACAAAAATCTCGACAAAAGACTACCTTCCATAATGACAGACTACCTTCCATAATGTCAAGGCTATTATCCATTGGAGTAACAAAAATCTGAACAACAGACTACCTTCCATAATGACAAGGCTACAATCCATTGGAGTAACAGAAATCTCAACGATATACTACCTTTCATAATGACAAGGCTACCATCCATTGGAGTAACAAAAATCTCGACAACAGACTACCTTCCATAATTACAAGGCTACCATCCATTGGAGTAACAAAAATCTCGACAAAAGACTACCTTTTATAATGACATGGTTACCATACATTGGAATAACAAAAATCTCGACAACAGACTACCTTCCATAATGACAGACTACCTTCGATAATGTCAAGGCTACCATCCATTGGAGTAACAAAAATCTGAAAAACAGACTACCTTCCATAATGACAAGGCTATAATCCATTGGAGTAACATAAATCTCAACGACAGACAACCTTCCATAATGACAAGGCTACCATCCATTGGAGTAACAAAAATGTCGACAACAGACTACCTTCCATAATGACAAGGCTACCATCCATTGGAGTAACAAGAATCTCGACAAAAGACTACCTTTTATAATGACAAGGTTACCATCCATTGGAATAACCAAAATCTCGACAACAGACTACCTTCCATAATGACAGACTACCTTCTATAATGTCAAGTCTACTATCCATTGGAGTAACAAAAATCTGAACAACAGACTACCTTCCATAATGACAAGGCTACAATCCATTGGATTATTCGAAATATCAATGACAGACTACCTTCCATAATGACAATGCTACAATCCATTGGAGTAACAAAAATCTCGACAACAGACTACCTTCCATAATTACAAGGCTACTATCCATTGGAGTAACAAAAATCTCGACAAAAGACTACCTTTCATAATGACAAGGTTACCATCCATTGGAATAACAAAAATCTCGACAAAAGACTACCTTCCATAATGTCAAGGCTACTATCCATTGGAGTAACAAAAATCTGAACAACAGACTACCTTCCATAATGACAAGGCTACATACCATTGGAGTAACAGAAATCTCAACGATATACTACCTTCCATAATGACAAGGCTACCATCCATTGGAGTAACAAAAATCTCGACAACAGACTACCTTCCATAATTACAAGGCTACCATCCATTGGAGTAACAAAAATCTCGACAAAAGACTACCTTTCATAATGACAAGGTTACCATCCATTGGAATAACAAAAATCTCGACAAAAGACTACCTTCCATAATGACAGACTACCTTCCATAATGTCAAGGCTACTATCCATTGGAGTAACAAAAATCTGAACAACAGACTACCTTCCATAATGACAAGGCTACAATCCATTGGAGTAACAGAAATCTCAACGATATACTACCTTCCATAATGACAAGGCTACCATCCATTGGAGTAACAAAAATCTCGACAACAGACTACCTTCCATAATTACAAGGCTACCATCCATTGGAGTAACAAAAATCTCGACAAAAGACTACCTTTTATAATGACAAGGTTACCATCCATTGGAATAACCAAAATCTCGACAAAAGACTACCCAGACTACCTTCCATAATGTCAAGGCTACTATCCATTGGAGTAACAAAAATCTGAACAACAGACTACCTTCCATAATGACAAGGCTACAATCCATTGGAGTAATAGAAATCTCAACGATATACTACCTTTCATAATGACAAGGCTACCATCCATTGGAGTAACAAAAATCTCGACAACAGACTACCTTCCATAATTACAAGGCTACCATCCATTGGAGTAACAAAAATCTCGACAAAAGACTACCTTTTATAATGACATGGTTACCATACATTGGAATAACAAAAATCTGGACAACAGACTACCTTCCATAATGACAGACTACCTTCCATAATGTCAAGGCTACCATCCATTGGAGTAACAAAAATCTGAAAAACAGACTACCTTCCATAATGACAAGGCTATAATCCATTGGAGTAACATAAATCTCAACGACAGACAACCTTCCATAATGACAAGGCTACCATCCATTGGAGTAACAAAAATGTCGACAACAGACTACCTTCCATAATGACAAGGCTACCATCCATTGGAGTAACAAGAATCTCGACAAAAGACTACCTTTTATAATGACAAGGTTACCATCCATTGGAATAACAAAAATCTCGACAACAGACTACCTTCCATAATGACAGACTACCTTCTATAATGTCAAGTCTACTATCCATTGGAGTAACAAAAATCTGAACAACAGACTACCTTCCATAATGACAAGGCTACAATCCATTGGATTATTCGAAATATCAATGACAGACTACCTTCCATAATGACAATGCTACAATCCATTGGAGTAACAAAAATCTCGACAACAGACTACCTTCCATAATTACAAGGCTACTATCCATTGGAGTAACAAAAATCTCGACAAAAGACTACCTTTCATAATGACAAGGTTACCATCCATTGGAATAACAAAAATCTCGACAAAAGACTACCTTCCATAATGTCAAGGCTACTATCCATTGGAGTAACAAAAATCTGAACAACAGACTACCTTCCATAATGACAAGGCTACATACCATTGGAGTAACAGAAATCTCAACGATATACTACCTTCCATAATGACAAGGCTACCATCCATTGGAGTAACAAAAATCTCGACAACAGACTACCTTCCATAATTACAAGGCTACCATCCATTGGAGTAACAAAAATCTCGACAAAAGACTACCTTTCATAATGACAAGGTTACCATCCATTGGAATAACAAAAATCTCGACAAAAGACTACCTTCCATAATGACAGACTACCTTCCATAATGTCAAGGCTACTATCCATTGGAGTAACAAAAATCTGAATAACAGACTACCTTCCATAATGACAAGGCTACAATCCATTGGAGTAACAGAAATCTCAACGATATACTACCTTCCATAATGACAAGGCTACCATCCATTGGAGTAACAAAAATCTCGACAACAGACTACCTTCAATAATTACAAGGCTACCATCCATTGGAGTAACAAAAATCTCTACAAAAGACTACCTTTTATAATGACAAGGTTACCATCCATTGGAATAACCAAAATCTCGACAAAAGACTACCTTCCATAATGACAGACTACCTTCCATAATGTCAAGGCTACTATCCGTTGGAGTAACAAAAATCTGAACAACAGACTACCTTCCATAATGACAAGGCTACAATCCATTGGAGTAATAGAAATCTCAACGATATACTACCTTTCATAATGACAAGGCTACCATCCATTGGAGTAACAAAAATCTCGACAACAGACTACCTTCCATAATTACAAGGCTACCATCCATTGGAGTAACAAAAATCTCGACAAAAGACTACCTTTTATAATGACATGGTTACCATACATTGGAATAACAAAAATCTCGACAACAGACTACCTTCCATAATGACAGACAACCTTCCATAATGTCAAGGCTACCATCCATTGGAGTAACAAAAATCTGAAAAACAGACTACCTTCCATAATGACAAGGCTATAATCCATTGGAGTAACATAAATCTCAACGACAGGCAACCTTCCATAATGACAAGGCTACCATCCATTAGAGTAACAAAAATGTCGACAACAGACTACCTTCCATAATGACAAGGCTACCATCCATTGGAGTAACAAGAATCTCGACAAAAGACTACCTTTTATAATGACAAGGTTACCATCCATTGGAATAACAAAAATCTCGACAACAGACTACCTTCCATAATGACAGACTAACTTCCATAATGTCAAGTCTACTATCCATTGGAGTAACAAAAATCTGAACAACAGACTACCTTCCATAATGACAAGGCTACAATCCATTGGATTATTCGAAATATCAATGACAGACTACCTTCCATAATGACAATGCTACAATCCAATGGAGTAACAGAAATCTCAACGATAGACTACCTTCCATAATGACAAGGCTACCATCCATTGGAGTAACAAAAATCTCGACAACAGACTACCTTCCATAATTACAAGGCTACCATCCATTGGAGTAACAAAAATATCGACAAAAGACTACCTTTTATAATGACAAGGTTACCATCCATTGGAATAACAAAAATCTCGACAATAGACTACCATCCATAATGACAGATACCTTCCATAATGTCAAGGCTACTATCCATTGGAGTAACAAAAATTTGAACAACAGACTACCTTCCATAATGACAAGGCTATAATCCATTGGAGTAACATAAATCTCAACGACAGACAACCTTCCATAATGACAAGGCTACCATCCATTGGAGTAACAAAAATGTTGACAACAGACTACCTTCCATAATGACAAGGCTACCATCCATTGGAGTAACAAGAATCTCGACAAAAGACTACCTTTTATAATGACAAGGTTACCATCCATTGGAATAACAAAAATCTCGACAACAGACTACCTTCCATAATGAAAGACTACCTTCCATAATGTCAAGGCTACTATCCATTGGAGTAACAAAAATCTGAACAACAGACTACCTTCCATAATGACAAGGCTACAATCCATTGGAGTATTCGAAATATCAATGACAGACTACCTTCCATAATGACAAGGCTACAATCCAATGGAGTAATAGAAATCTCAACGATAGACTACCTTCCATAATGACAAGGCTACCATCCATTGGAGTAACAAAAATCTCGACAACAGACTACCTTCCATAATTACAAGGCTACCATCCATTGGAGTAACAAAAATCTCGACAAAAGACTACCTTTTATAATGACATGGTTACCATACATTGGAATAACAAAAATCTCGACAACAGACTACCTTCCATAATGACAGACTACCTTCCATAATGTCAAGGCTACCATCCATTGGAGTAACAAAAATCTGAACAACAGACTACCTTCCATAATGACAAGGCTATAATCCATTGGAGTAACATAAATCTCAACGACAGACAACCTTCCATAATGACAAGGCTACCATCCATTGGAGTAACAAAAATGTCGACAACAGACTACCTTCCATAATGACAAGGCTACCATCCATTGGAGTAACAAGAATCTCGACAAAAGACTACCTTTTATAATGACAAAGTTACCATCCATTGGAATAACAAAAATCTCGACAACAGACTACCTTCCATAATGACATACTACCTTCCATAATGTCAAGTCTACTATCCATTGGAGTAACAAAAATCTGAACAACAGACAACCTTCCATAATGACAAGGCTACAATCCATTGGAGTATTCAAAATATCAATGACAGACTACCTTCCATAATGACAAGGCTACAATCCAATGGAGTAACAGAAATCTCAACGATAGACTACCTTCCATAATGACAAGGCTACCATCCATTGGAGTAACAAAAATCTCGACAACAGACTACCTTCCATAATGACAAGGCTACCATCCATTGGAGTAACAAGAATCTCGACAAAAGACTACCTTTTATAATGACAAGGTTAGCATCCATTGGAATAACAAAAATCTCGACAACGGACTACCTTCCATAATGACAGACTACCTTCCATAATGTCAAGTCTACTATCCATTGGAGTAACAAAAATCTGAACAACAGACAACCTTCCATAATGACAAGGCTACAATTCATTGGAGTATTCGAAATATCAATGACAGACTACCTTCCATAATGACAAGGCTACAATCCAATGGAGTAACAGAAATCTCAACGATAGACTACCTTCCATAATGACAAGGCTACCATCCATTAGAGTAACAAAAATCTCGACAACAGACTACCTTCCATAATTACAAGGCTACCATCCATTGGAGTAACAAAAATCTCGACAAAAGACTAACTTTTATAATGAGAAGGTTACCATCCATTGGAATAACAAAAATCTCGACAATAGACTACCATCCATAATGACAGACTACCTTCCATAATGTCAAGGCTACTATCCATTGGAGTAACAAAAATCTGAACAACAGACTACCTTCCATAATGACAAGGCTATAATCCATTGGAGTAACATAAATCTCAACGACAGACAACCTTCCATAATGACAAGGCTACCATCCATTGGAGTAACAAAAATGTCGACAACAGACTACCTTCCATAATGACAAGGCTACCATCCATTGGAGTAACAAGAATCTCGACAAAAGACTACCTTTTATAATGACAAGGTTACCATCCATTGGAATAACAAAAATCTCGACAACAGACTACCTTCCATAATGACAGACTACCTTCCATAATGTCAAGTCTACTATCCATTGGAGTAACAAAAATCTGAACAACAGACAACCTTCCATAATGACAAGGCTACAATCCATTAGAGTATTCGAAATATCAATGACAGACTACCTTCCATAATGACAAGGCTACAATCCAATGGAGTAACAGAAATCTCAACGATAGACTACCTTCCATAATGACAAGGCTACCATCCATTGGAGTAACAAAAATCTCGACAACAGACTACCTTCCATAATTACAAGGCTACCATCCATTGGAGTAACAGAAATCTCGACAAAAGACTACCTTTTATAATGACAAGGTTACCATCCATTGGAATAACAAAAATCTCGACAACAGATTACCTTCCATAATGACAGACTACCTTCCATAATGTCAAGGCTACTATCCATTGGAGTAACAAAAATCTGAACAACAGACTACCTTCCATAATGACAAGGCTACTATCCATTGGAGTAACAGAAATCTCAACGATATACTACCTTCCATAATGCCAAGATAACCATCCATTGGAGTAACAAAAATCTCGACAACAGACTACCTTCCATAATTACAAGGCTACCATCCATTGGAGTAACAAAAATCTCGACAAAAGACTACCTTTTATAATGACAAGGTTACCATACATTGGAATAACAAAAATCTCGACAACAGACTACCTTCCATAATGACAGACTACCTTCCATAATGTGAAGGCTACTATCCATTGGACAGACTACCTTCCATAATGACAAGGCTATAATCCATTGGAGAACATAAATCTCAACGACAGACAACCTTCCATAATGACAAGGCTACCATCCATTGGAGTAACAAAAATGTCGACAACAGACTACCTTCCATAATGACAAGGCTACCATCCATTGGAGTAACAAGAATCTCGACAAAAGACTACCTTTTATAATGACAAGGTTACCATCCATTGGAATAACAAAAATCTCGACAACAGACTACCTTCTATAATGACAGACTACCTTCCATAATGTCAAGT
Source organism: Vicia faba (assembly GCA_948472305.1). Taxonomy (NCBI): domain Eukaryota; kingdom Viridiplantae; phylum Streptophyta; class Magnoliopsida; order Fabales; family Fabaceae; genus Vicia; species Vicia faba. Next base: position 557,423,299 of record OX451739.1, on the reverse strand, counting down.
CTACTATACGTTGGAGTAACAAAAATCTGAACAACAGACTACCTTCCATAATGACAAGGCTACAATCCATTTGAGTATTCGAAATATCAATGACAGACTACCTTCCATAATGACAAGGCTACAATCCAATGGAGTAACAGAAATCTCAACGATAGACTACCTTCCATAATGACAAGGCTACCATCCATTGGAGTAACAAAAATCTCGACAACAGGCTACCTTCCATAATTACAAGGCTACCATCCATTGGAGTAACAAAAATCTCGACAAAAGACTACCTTTTATAATGACAAGGTTACCATCCATTGGAATAACAAAAATATCGACAATAGACTACCATCCATAATGACAGACTACCTTCCATAATGTCAAGGCTACTATCCATTGGAGTAACAAAAATCTGAACAACAGACTACCTTCCATAATGACAAGGCTATAATCCATTGGAGTAACATAAATCTCAACGACAGACAACCTTCCATAATGACAAGGCTACCATCCATTGGAGTAACAAAAATGTCGACAACAGACTACCTTCCATAATGACAAGGCTACCATCCATTGGAGTAACAAGAATCTCGACAAAAGACTACATTTTATAATGACAAGGTTACCATCCATTGGAATAACAAAAATCTCGACAACAGACTACCTTCCGTAATGACAGACTACCTTCCATAATGTCAAGTCTACTATCCATTGGAGTAACAAAAATCTGAACAACAGACAACCTTCCATAATGACAAGGCTACAATCCATTGGAGTATTCGAAATATCAATGACAGACTACCTTCCATAATGACAAGGCTACAATCCAATGGAGTAACAGAAATCTCAACGATAGACTACCTTCCATAATGACAAGGCTACAATCCATTGGAGTAACAAAAATCTCGACAACATACTACCTTCCATAATTACAAGGCTACCATCCATTGGAGTAACAAAAATCTCGACAACAGACTACCTTCCATAATGACAGACTACCTTCCATAATGTCAAGGCTACTATCCATTGGAGTAACAAAAATCTGAACAACAAACTACCTTCCATAATGACAAAGCTACAATCCATTGGAGTAAAAGAAATCTCAACGATATACTACCTTCCATAATGACAAGGCTACCATCCATTGGAGTAACAAAAATCTCGACAACAGACTACCTTCCATAATGACAAGGCTACCATCCATTGGAGTAACAAGAATCTCGACAAAAGACTACCTTTTATAATGACAAGGTTACCATCCATTGGAATAACAAAAATCTCGACAACAGACTACCTTCCATAATGACAGACTACCTTCCATAATGTCAAGGCTACTATCCATTGGAGTAACAAAAATCTGAACAAAAGACTACCTTCCATAATGACAAGGCTACAATCCATTGGAGTATTCGAAATATCAATGACAGACTACCTTCCATAATGACAAGGCTACAATCCAATGGAGTAACAGAAATCTCACCGATAGACTACCTTCCATAATGACAAGGCTACCATCCATTGGAGTAACAAAAATCTCGACAACAGACTACCTTCCATAATTAAAAGGCTACCATCCATTGAAGTAACAAAAATCTCGACAAAAGACTACCTTTTATAATGACAAGGTTACCATCCATTGGAATAACAAAAATCTCGACAATAGACTACCATCCATAATGACAGACTACCTTCCATAATGTCAAGGCTACTATCCATTGGAGTAACAAAAATCTGAACAACAGACTACCTTCCATAATGACAAGGCTATAATCCATTGGAGTAACATAAATCTCAACGACAGACAACCTTCCATAATGACAAGGCTACCATCCATTGGAGTAACAAAAATGTCGACAACAGACTACCTTCCATAATGACAAGGCTACCATCCATTGGAGTAACAAGAATCTCGACAAAAGACTACCTTTTATAATGACAAGGTTACCATCCATTGGAATAACAAAAATTTCGACAACAGACTACCTTCCATAATGACAGACTACCTTCCATAATGTCAAGTCTACTATCCATTGGAGTAACAAAAATCTGAACAACAGACAACCTTCCATAATGACAAGGCTACAATCCATTGGAGTATTCGAAATATCAATGACAGACTACCTTCCATAATGACAAGGCTACAATCCAATGGAGTAACAGAAATCTCAACGATAGACTACCTTCCATAATGACAAGGCTACAATCCATTGGAGTAACAAAAATCTCGACAACATACTACCTTCCATAATTACAAGGCTACCATCCATTGGAGTAACAAAAATCTCGACAACAGACTACCTTCCATAATGACAGACTACCTTCCATAATGTCAAGGCTACTATCCATTGGAGTAACAAAAATCTGAACAACAAACTACCTTCCATAATGACAAAGCTACAATCCATTGGAGTAAAAGAAATCTCAACGATATACTACCTTCCATAATGACAAGGCTACCATCCATTGGAGTAACAAAAATCTCGACAACAGACTACCTTCCATAATGACAAGGCTACCATCCATTGGAGTAACAAGAATCTCGACAAAAGACTACCTTTTATAATGACAAGGTTACCATCCATTGGAATAACAAAAATCTCGACAACAGACTACCTTCCATAATGACAGACTACCTTCCATAATGTCAAGGCTACTATCCATTGGAGTAACAAAAATCTGAACAAAAGACTACCTTCCATAATGACAAGGCTACAATCCATTGGAGTATTCGAAATATCAATGACAGACTACCTTCCATAATGACAAGGCTACAATCCAATGGAGTAACAGAAATCTCACCGATAGACTACCTTCCATAATGACAAGGCTACCATCCATTGGAGTAACAAAAATCTCGACAACAGACTACCTTCCATAATTAAAAGGCTACCATCCATTGAAGTAACAAAAATCTCGACAAAAGACTACCTTTTATAATGACAAGGTTACCATCCATTGGAATAACAAAAATCTCGACAATAGACTACCATCCATAATGACAGACTACCTTCCATAATGTCAAGGCTACTATCCATTGGAGTAACAAAAATCTGAACAACAGACTACCTTCCATAATGACAAGGCTATAATCCATTGGAGTAACATAAATCTCAACGACAGACAACCTTCCATAATGACAAGGCTACCATCCATTGGAGTAACAAAAATGTCGACAACAGACTACCTTCCATAATGACAAGGCTACCATCCATTGGAGTAACAAGAATCTCGACAAAAGACTACCTTTTATAATGACAAGGTTACCATCCATTGGAATAACAAAAATTTCGACAACAGACTACCTTCCATAATGACAGACTACCTTCCATAATGTCAAGTCTACTATCCATTGGAGTAACAAAAATCTAAACAACAGACAACCTTCCATAATGACAAGGCTACAATCCATTGGAGTATTCGAAATATCAATGACAGACTACCTTCCATAATGACAAGGCTACAATCCAATGGAGTAACAGAAATCTCAACGATAGACTACCTTCCATAATGACAAGGCTACCATCCATTGGAGTAACAAAAATCTCGACAACAGACTACCTTCCATAATTACAAGGCTACCATCCATTGGAGTAACAAAAATCTCGACAAAAGACTACCTTTTATAATGACAAGGTTACCATCCATTGGAATAACAAAAATCTCGACAATAGACTACCATCCATAATGACAGACTACCTTCCATAATGTCAAGGCTACTATCCATTGGAGTAACAAAAATCTGAACAACAGACTACCTTCCATTATGACAAGGCTATAATCCATTGGAGTAACATAAATCTCAACGATAGACAACCTTCCATAATGACACGGCTACCATCCATTGGAGTAACAAAAATGTCGACAACAGACTACCTTCCATAATGACAAGGCTACCATCCATTGGAGTAACAAGAATCTCGACAAAAGACTACCTTTTATAATGACAAGGTTACCATCAATTGGAATAACAAAAATCTCGACAACAGACTACCTCCCATAATGACAGACTACCTTCCATAATGTCAAGGCTACTATCCATTGGAGTAACAAAAATCTGAACAACAGACTGCCTTCCATAATGACAAGGCTACAATCCATTGGAGTATTCGAAATATCAATGACAGACTACCTTCTATAATGACAAGGCTACAATCCAATGGAGTAACAGAAATCTCAACGATAGACTACCTTCCATAATGACAAGGCTACCATCCATTGGAGTAACAAAAATCTCGACAACAGACTACCTTCCATAATTACAAGGCTACCATCCATTGGAGTAACAAAAATCTCGACAAAAGACTACCTTTTATAATGACAAGGTTACGATCCATTAGAATAACAAAAATATCGACAATAGACTACCATCCATAATGACAGACTACCTTCAATAATGTCAAGGCTACTATCCATTGGAGTAAAAAAAATCTGAACAACAGACTACCTTCCATAATGACAAGTCTACAATCCATTGGAGTATTTGAAATATCAATGACAGACTACCTTCCATAATGACAAGGCTACAATCCAATGGAGTAACAGAAATCTCAACGATAGACTACCTTCCATAATGACAAGGCTACCATCCATTGGAGTAACAAAAATCTCGACAACAGACTACCTTCCATAATTACAAGGCTACCATCCATTGGAGTAACAAAAATCTCGACAACAGACTACCTTCCATAATGACAGACTACCTTCCATAATGTCAAGGCTACTATCCATTGGAGTAACAAAAATATGAACAACAAACTACCTTCCATAATGACAAAGCTACAATCCATTGGAGTAAAAGAAATCTCAACGATATACTACCTTCCATAATGACAAGGCTACCATCCATTGGAGTAACAAAAATCTCGACAACAGACTACCTTCCATAATGGCAAGGCTACCATCCATTGGAGTAACAAGAATCTCGACAAAAGACTACCTTTTATAATGACAAGGTTACCATCCATTGGAATAACAAAAATCTCGACAATAGACTACCATCCATAATGACAGACTACCATCCATAATGTCAAGGCTACTATCCATTGGAGTAACAAAAATCTGAACAACAGACTACCTTCCATAATGACAAGGCTATAATCCATTGGAGTAACATAAATCTCAACGATAGACAACCTTCCATAATGACAAGGCTACCATCCATTGGAGTAACAAAAATGTCGACAACAGACTACCTTCCATAATGACAAGGCTACCATCCATTGGAGTAACAAGAATCTCGACAAAAGACTACCTTTTATAATGACAAGGTTACCATCAATTGGAATAACAAAAATCTCGACAACAGACTACCTTCCATAATGACAGACTACCTTCCATAATGTCAAGGCTACTATCCATTGGAGTAACAAAAATATGAACAACAGACTACCTTCCATAATAACAAGGCTACAATCCATTGGAGTAACAGAAATCTCAACGATATACTACCTTCCATAATGACAAGGCTACCAACCATTGGAGTAACAAAAATCTCGACAACAAACTACTTTCCATAATTACAAGGCTACCATCCATTTGAGTAACAAAAATCTCGACAAAAGAGTACCTTTTATAATGACAAGGTTACCATCCATTGGAATAACAAAAATCTCGACAACAGACTACCTTCCATAATGACAGACTTCCTTCCATAATGTCAAGGCTACTATCCATTGGAGTAACAAAAATCTGAACAACAAACTACCTTCCATAATGACAAGGCTACAATCCATTGGAGTAACAGAAATCTCAACGATATACTACCTTCCATAATGACAAGGCTACCATCCATTGGAGTAACAAAAATATCGACAATAGACTACCTTCCATAATGACAAGGCTACCATCCACTGGAGTAACAAGAATCTCGACAAAAGACTACCTTTTATAATGACAAGGTTACCATCCATTGGAATAACAAAAATCTCGACAACAGACTACCTTCCATAATGACAGACTACCTTCCATAATGTCAAGGCTACTATCCATTGGAGTAACAAAAATATGAACAACAGACTACCTTCCATAATAACAAGGATACAATCCATTGGTGTAACAGAAATCTCAACGATATACTACCTTCCATAATGACCAGGCTACCATCCATTGGAGTAACAAAAATCTCGACAATAGACTACTTTCCATAATTACAAGGCTACCATCCATTTGAGTAACAAAAATCTCGACAAAAGACTACCTTTTATAATGACAAGGTTACCATCCATTGGAATAACAAAAATCTCGACAACAGACTACCTTCCATAATGACAGACTACCTTCCATAATGTCAAGGCTACTATCCATTGGAGTAACAAAAATCTGAACAACAGACTACCTTCCATAATGACAAGGCTATAATCCATTGGAGTAACATAAATCTCAACGATATACTACCTTCCATAATGACAAGGCTACCATCCATTGGAGTAACAAAAATCTCGACAACAGACTACCTTCCATAATTAAAAGGCTACCATCCATTGGAGTAACAAAAATCTCGACAAAAGACTACCTTTTATAATGACAAGGTTACCATCCATTGGAATAACAAAAATCTCGACAACAGACTACCTTCCATAATGACAGACTACCTTCCATAATGTCAAGGCTACTATCCATTGGAGTAACAAAAATCTGAAAAACAGACTACCTTCCATAATGACAAGGCTATAATCCATTGGAGTAACATAAATCTCAACGACAGACAACCTTCCATAATGACAAGGCTACCATCAATTGGAGTAACAAAAATGTTGACAACAGACTACCTTCCATAATGACAAGGCTACAATCCATTGGAGTAACAATAATCTCGACAAAAGACTACCTTTTATAATGATAAGGTTACCATCCATTGGAATAACAAAAATCTCGACAACTGACTACCTTCCATAATGATAGACAACCTTCCATAATGTCAAGGCTACTATCCATTGGAGTAACAAAAATATGAACAACAGACTACCTTCCATAATGACAAGGCTACAATCCATTGGAGTATTCGAAATATCAATGACAGACTACCTTCCATAATGACAAGGCTACAATCCAATGGAGTAACAGAAATCTCAACGACAGACAACATTCCATAATGACAAGGCTACCATCCATTGGAGTAATAAAAATCTCGACAACAGACTACCTTCCATAATTACAAGGCTACCATCCATTGGAGTAACAAAAATCTCGACAAAAGATTAACTTTTATAATGAAAAGGTTACCATCCATTGGAATAACAAAAATCTCGACAACAGACTACCTTCCATAATGAAAGACTACCATTCATTGGAGTAACAAAAATCTCGACAACAGACTACCTTCCATAATTACAAGGCTACCATTCATTGGAAAAACAAAAATAACGACAAAAGACTACCTTTTATAATGACAAGGTTACCATCCAATGGAATAACAAAAATTTTGACAACAGACTACCTTCCATAATGACAAACTACCTTCCATAATGTCAAGGCTACTATCCATTGGAGTAACAATAATCTGAACAACAGACTACCTTCCATAATGACAAGGCTACAATCCGTTGGAGTAATCGAAATCTCAACGACAGACTACCTTCCATAATGACAAGGCTACAATCCATTGGAGTAACAGAAATCTCGACAACTGACTACCTTCCATAATTACAAGGCTACCATCCATTGGAGTAACAAAAATCTCGACAACAGACTACCTTACATAATGACAAGGCTACCATCCATTGGAGTAACAAAAATCTCGACAAAAGACTACCTTTTATAACGACAAGGTTACCATCCATTGGAATAACAAAAATCTCGACAACAGACTACCTTCCATAATGACAGACTACCTTCAATAATGTCAAGGCTACTATCTGTTGGAGTAACAAAAATCTGAACAATAGACTACCTTCAATAATGACAAGGCTACAATCCATTGGAGTAATCGAAATCTCAATGACATACTACCTTCCATAATGACAACGCTACAATCCATTGGAGTAACAGAAATCTCAATGATAGACTACCTTCCATAATGACAAGGCTACCATCCATTGGAGTAACAAAAATCTCGACAACAGACTACCTTCCATAATTACAGGGCTACCATCCATTGGAGTAACAAAAATATCGACAAAAGACTACCTTTTATAATGACAAGGTTACCATCCAATGGAATAACAAAAATCTCGACAACAGACTACCTTCCATAATGACAAACTACCTTCCATAATGCCAAGGCTACTATCCATTGGAGTAACAATAATCTGAACAACAGACTACCTTCCATAATGACAAGGCTACAATCCATTGGAGTAATCGAAATCTCAACGACAGACTACCTTCCATAATGACAAGGCTACAATCCATTGGAGTAACAGAAATCTCGACAACTGACTACCTTCCATAATTACAAGGCTACCATCCATTGGAGTAACAAAAATCTCGACAACAGACTACCTTACATAATGACAAGGCTACCATCCATTGGAGTAACAAAAATCTCGACAAAAGACTACCTTTTATAATGACAAGGTTACCATCCATTGGAATAACAAAAATCTCGACAACAGACTACCTTCCATAATGACAGACTACCTTCCATAATGTCAAGGCTACTATCCATTGGAGTAACAAAAATCTGAACAACAGACTACCTTCCATAATAACAAGGCTACAATCCATTGGAGTAACAGAAATCTCAACGATATACTACCTTCCATAATGATAAGGCTACCATCCATTGGAGTAACAAAAATCTCGACAACAGACTACTTTCCATAAATACAAGGCTAGCATCCATTTGAGTAACAAAATTCTCGACAAAAGACTACCTTTTATAATGACAAGGTTACCATCCATTGGAATAACAAAAATCTCGACAACAGACTACCTTCCATAATGACAGACTACCTTCCATAATGTCAAGGCTACTATCCATTGGAGTAACAAAAATCTGAACAACAGACTACCTTCCATAATGACAAGGCTACAATCCATTGGAGTAACAGAAATCTCAACGATATACTACCTTTCATAATGACAAGGCTACCATCCATTGGAGTTACAAAAATCTCGACAACAGACTACCTTCATTAATGACAAGGCTACCATCCATTGGAGTAACAATAATCTCGTCAAAAGACTACCTTTTATAATTACAAGGTTACCATCCATTGGAATAACAAAAATCTCGACAACTGACTACCTTCCATAATGACAGACTACCTTCCATAATGTCAAGGCTACTATCCATTGGAGTAACAAAAATCTGAACAACAGACTACCTTCCATAATGACAAGGCTACAATCCATTGGAGTATTCGAAATATCAATGACAGACTACCTTCCATAATGACAAGGCTACAATCCAATGGAGTAACAGAAATCTCAACGACAGACAACATTCCATAATGACAAGGCTACCATCCATTGGAGTAACAAAAATCTCGACAAAAGACTACCTTCCATAATTATAAGGCTACCATCCATTGGAGTAACAAAAATCTCGACAAAAGACTAACTTTTATAATGACAAGGTTACCATCCATTGGAATAACAAAAATCTCGACAACAGATTACCTTCCATAATGAAAGACTACCTTCCATAATGTCAAGGATACTATCCATTGGAGTAACAAAAATCTGAACAACAGACTACCTACCATAATGACAAGGCTACAATCCATTGGAGTAACAAAAATCTCAACGATATACTACCTTCCATAATGACAAGGCTACCATCCATTGGAGTAACAAAAATCTCGACAACAGACTACCTTCCATAATTACAAGGCTACCATCCATTGGAATAACAAAAATCTCGACGACAGACTACCTTCCATAATGACAGACTACCTTCCATAATGTCAAGGCTACTATCCATTGGAGTAACAAAAATCTGAACAACATACTACATTCCATAATGACAAGGCTATAAACCATTGGAGTAACAGAAGTCTCAACGACAGACAACATTCCATAATGACAAGGCTACCATCCATTGGAGTAACAAAAATCTCGACAACAGACTACCTTCCATAATTACAAGGCTACCATTCATTGGAGTAACAAAAATAATGACAAAAGACTACCTTTTATAATGACAAGGTTACTATCCAATGGAATAACAAAAATCTCGACAACAGACTACCTTCCATAATGACACACTACCTTCCATAATGTCAAGGCTACTATCCATTGGAGTAACATTAATCTGAACAACAGACTACCTTCCATAATGACAAGGCTACAATCCATTGGAGTAATCGAAATCTCAACGACAGACTACCTTCCATAATGACAAGGCTACAATCCATTGGAGTAACAGAAATCTCGACAACTGACTACCTTCCATAATTACAAGGCTACCATCCATTGGAGTAACAAAAATCTCGACAACAGACTACCTTACATAATGACAAGGCTACCATCCATTGGAGTAACAAAAATCTCGACAAAAGACTACCTTTTATAACGACAAGGTTACCATCCATTGGAATAACAAAAATCTCGACAACAGACTACCTTCCATAATGACAGACTACCTTCCATAATGTCAAGGCTACTATCCATTGGAGTAACAAAAATCTGAAAAATAGACTACCTTCCATAATGACAAGGCTATAATCCATTGGAGTAACATAAATCTCAACGACAGATAACCTTCCATAATGACAAGGCTACCATCCATTAGAGTAACAAAAATGTCGACAACAAACTACCTTCCATAATGACAAGGCTACCATCCATTGGAGTAACAAGAATCTCGACAAAAGACTACCTTTTATAATGACAAGGTTACCATCCATTGGAATAACAAAAATCTCGACAACAGACTACCTTCCATAATGACACACTACCTTCCATAATGTCAAGGATACTATCCATTGGAGTAACAAAAATCTGAACAACACACTACCTTCCATAATGACAAGGCTACAATCCATTGGAGTATTCGAAATATCAATGACAGACTACCTTCCATAATGACAAGGCTACAATCCAATGGAGTAACAGAAATCTCAATGATAGACTACCTTCCATAATGACAAGGCTACCATCCATTGGAGTAACAAAAATCTCGACAACAGACTACCTTCCATAATGACAAGGCTACAATCCATTGGAGTAATCGAAATCTCAACGACAGACTACCTTCCATAATGACAAGGCTACAATCCATTGGAGTAACAGAAATCTCGACAACTGACTACCTTCCATAATTACAAGGCTACCATCCATTGGAGTAACAAAAATCTCGACAACAGACTACCTTACATATTGACAAGGCTACCATCCATTGGAGTAACAAAAATCTCGACAAAAGACTACCTTTTATAACGACAAGGTTACCATCCATTGGAATAACAAAAATCTCGACAACAGACTACCTTCCATAATGACAGACTACCTTCCATAATGTCAAGGCTACTATCCATTGGAGTAACAAAAATCTGAAAAACAGACTACCTTCCATAATGACAAGGCTATAATCCATTGGAGTAACATAAATCTCAACGACAGATAACCTTCCATAATGACAAGGCTACCATCCATTGGAGTAACAAAAATGTCGACAACAGACTACCTTCCATAATGACAAGGCTACCATCCATTGGAGTAACAAGAATCTCGACAAAAGACTACCTTTTATAATGACAAGGTTACCATCCATTGGAATAACAAAAATCTCGACAACAGACTACCTTCCATAATGACACACTACCTTCCATAATGTCAAGGCTACTATCCATTGGAGTAACAAAAATTTGAACAACACACTACCTTCCATAATGACAAGGCTACAATCCATTGGAGTATTCGAAATATCAATGACAGACTACCTTCCATAATGACAAGGCTACAATCCAATGGAGTAACAGAAATCTCAATGATAGACTACCTTCCATAATGACAAGGCTACCATCCACTGGAGTAACAAAAATCTCGACAACAGACTACCTTCCATAATTACAAGGCTACCATCTATTGGAGTAACAAAAATCTCGACAAAAGACTACCTTTTATAATGACAAGGTTACCATCTATTGGAATAACAAATATCTCGACAATAGACTACCATCCATAATGACAGACTACCTTCCATAATGTCAAGGCTACTATCCATTGGAGTATAAAAAATCTGAACAACAGACTACCTTCCATAATGACAAGGCTATAATCCATTGGAGTAACATAAATCTCAACGACAGACAACCTTCCATAATGACAAGGCTACCATCCATTGGAGTAACAAAAATGTCGACAACAGACTACCTTCCATAATGACAAGGCTACCATCCATTGGAGTAACAAGAATCTCGACAAAAGACTACCTTTTATAATGACAAGGTTACCATCCATTGGAATAACAAAAATCTCGACGACAGACTACCTTCCATAATGACAGACTACCTTCCATAATGTCAAGGCTACTATCCATTGGAGTAACAAAAATCTGAACAACAGACTACCTTCCATAATGACAAGGCTACAATCCATTGGAGTATTCGAAATATCAATGACAGACTACCTTCCATAATGACAAGGCTACAATCCAATGGAGTAACAGAAATCTCAATGATAGACTACCTTCCATAATGACAAGGCTACCATCCATTGGAGTAACAAAAATCTCGACAACAGACTACCTTCCATAATTACAGGGCTACCATCCATTGGAGTAACAAAAATCTTGACAAAAGACTACCTTTTATAATGACAAGGTTACCATCCATTGGAATAACAAAAATCTCGACAATAGACTACCATCCAAAATGACAGACTACCTTCCATAATGTCAAGGCTACTATCCATTGGAGTAACAAAAATCTGAACAACAGACTACCTTCCATAATGACAAGGCTAAAATCCATTGGAGTAACAAAAATCTCAATGACAGACAACCTTCCATAATGACAAGGCTACCATCCATTGGAGTAACAAAAATGTCGACAACAGACTACCTTCCATAATGACAAGGCTACCATCCATTGGAGTAACAAGAATCTCGACAAAAGACTACCTTTTATAATGACAAGGTTACCATCCATTGGAATAACAAAAATCTCGACGACAGACTACCTTCCATAATGACAGACTACCTTCCATAATGTCAAGGCTACTATCCATTGGAGTAACAAAAATCTGAACAACAGACTAGCTTCCATAATGACAAGGCTACAATCCATTGGAGTATTCGAAATATCAATGACAGACTACCTTCCATAATGACAAGGCTACAATCCAATGGAGTAACAGAAATCTCAATGATAGACTACCTTCCATAATGACAAGGCTACCATCCATTGGAGTAACAAAAATCTCGACAACAGACTACCTTCCATAATTACAAGGCTACCATCTATTGGAGTAACAAAAATCTCGACAAAAGACTACCTTTTATAATGACAAGGTTACCATCCATTGGAATAACAAATATCTCAACAATAGACTACCATCCATAATGACAGACTACCTTCCATAATGTCAAGGCTACTATCCATTGGAGTAACAAAAATCTGAACAACAGACTACCTTCCATAATGACAAGGCTAAAATCCATTGGAGTAACAAAAATCTCAATGACAGACAACCTTCCATAATGACAAGGCTACCATCCATTGGAGTAACAAAAATCTCGACAACAGACTACCTTCCATAATGACAAGGCTACCATCCATTGGAGTAACAAAAATCTCGACAAAAGACTACCTTTTATAATGACAAGGTTACCATCCATTGGAATAACAAAAATCTCGACGACAGACTACCTTCCATAATGACAGACTACCTTCTATAATGTCAAGGCTACTATCCATTGGAGTAACAAAAATCAGAACAACAGAATACCTTCCATAATGACAAGGCTACAATCCATTGGAGTATTCGAAATATCAATGACAGACTACCTTCCATAATGACAAGGCTACAATCCAATGGAGTAACAGAAATCTCAATGATAGACTACCTTCCATAATGACAAGGCTACCATCCACTGGAGTAACAAAAATCTCGACAACAGACTACCTTCCATAATTACAAGGCTACCATCCATTGGAGTAACAAAAATCTTGACAAAAGACTACCTTTTATAATGACAAGGTTACCATCCATTGGAATAACAAAAATCTCGACAATAGACTACCATCCAAAATGACAGACTACCTTCCATAATGTCAAGGCTACTATCCATTGGAGTAACAAAAATCTGAACAACAGACTACCTTCCATAATGACAAGGCTAAAATCCATTGGAGTAACAAAAATCTCAATGACAGACAACCTTCCATAATGACAAGGCTACCATCCATTGGAGTAACAAAAATCTCGACAACAGACTACCTTCCATAATGACAAGGCTACCATCCATTGGAGTAACAAAAATCTCGACAAAAGACTACCTTTTATAACGACAAGGTTACCATCCATTGGAATGACAAAAATCTCGACAACAGACTACCTTCCATAATGTCAAGGCTACTATCCATTGGAGTAACAAAAATCTGAACAACAGACTACCTTCAATAATGACAAGGCTACAATCCATTAGAGTAATCGAAATCTCAATGACAGACTACCTTCCATAATGACAACGCTACAATCCATTGGAGTAACAGAAATCTCAACGATAGACTACCTTCCATAATGACAAGGCTATAATCCATTGGAGTAACAAAAATCTCGACAACAGACTACCTTCCATAATTACAGGGCTACCATCCATTGGAGTAACAAAAATATCGACAAAATACTACCTTTTATAATGACAAGGTTACCATCCATTGGAATAACAAAAATCTCGACAACAGACTACCTTCCATAATGACAGACTACCTTCCATAATGTCAAGGCTACTATCCATTGGAGGAACAAAAATATGAACAACAGACTACCTTCCATAATGACAAGGCTATAATCCATTGGAGTAACAGAAATCTCAATGACAGACAACATTCCATAATGACAAGGCTACAATCCATTGGAGTAACAAAAATCTCGACAACAAACTACCTTCCATAATTACAAGGCTACCATCCATTGGAGTAACAAAAATCTCGACAAAAGACTACCTTTTATAATGAGAAGGTTACCATCCATTGGAATAACAAAAATCTCGACAACAGACTACCTTCCATAATGACAGACTACCTTCCATAATGTCAAGGCTACTATCCATTGGAGTAACAAAAATCTGAAAAACAGACTACCTTCCATAATGACAAGGCTATAATCCATTGGAGTAACATAAATCTCAACGACAGACAACCTTCCATAATGACAAGGCTACCATCCATTGGAGTAACAAAAATCTCGACAACAAACTACCTTCCATAATGACAAGGCTACCATCCATTGGAGTAACAAAAATCTCGACAAAAGACTAACTTTTATAACGACAAGGTTACCATCCATTGGAATGACAAAAATCTCGACAACAGACTACCTTCCATAATGACAGACTACCTTCCATAATGTCAAGGCTACTATCCATTGGAGTAACAAAAATCTGAACAACAGACTACCTTCCATAATGACAAGGCTACAATCCATTGGAGTAATCGAAATCTCAACGACAGACTACCTTCCATAATGACAAGGCTATAATCCATTGGAGTAACATAAATCTCAACGATAGGCTACCTTCCATAATGAAAAGGCTACCATCCAATGGAGTAACAGAAATCTCAATGATAGACTACCTTCCATAATGACAAGGCTACCATCCATTGGAGTAACAAAAATCTCTACAACAGACTACCTTCCATAATTACAAGGCTACCATCTATTGGAGTAACAAAAATCTCGACAAAAGACTACCTTTTATAATGACAAGGTTACCATCCATTGGAATAACAAAAATCTCGACAATAGACTACCATCCATAATGACAGACTACCTTCCATAATGTCAAGGCTACTATCCATTGGAGTAAAAAAAATCTGAACAACAGACTACCTTCCATAATGACAAGGCTATAATCCATTGTAGTAACAGAAATATCAACGACAAACAACATTCCATAATGACAAGGCTACCATCCATTGGAGTAACAAAAATCTCGACAACAGACTACCTTCCATAATTACAAGGCTACCATTCCTTGGAGTAACAAAAATCTCGACAAAAGACTACCTTTTATAATGACAAGGTTACCATCCATTGGAATAACAAAAATCTCGACAACAGACTACCTTCCATAATGACAGACTACCTTCCATAATGTCAAGGCTACTATCCATTGGAGTAACAATAATCTGAACAACAGACTACCTTCCATAATGACAAGGCTACAATCCATTGGAGTAATCGAAATCTCAACGACAGACTACCTTCCATAATGACAAGGCTACAATCCATTGGAGTAACAGAAATCTCGACAACAGACTACCTTCCAGAATTACAAGGCTACCATCCATTGGAGTAACAAAAATCTCGACAACAGACTACCTTACATAATGACAAGGCTACCATCCATTGGAGTAACAAAAATCTCGACAAAAGACTACCTTTTATAACGACAAGGTTACCATCCATTGGAATAATAAAAATCTCAACAACAGACTACCTTCCATAATGACAGACTACCTTCAATAATGTCAAGGCTACTATCCGTTGGAGTAACAAAAATCTGAACAACAGACTACGTTCCATAATGACAAGGCTACAATCCATTGGAGTAATCGAAATCTCAATGACATACTACCTTCCATAATGACAAGGCTACAATCCATTGGAGTAACAGAAATCTCAACGATAGACTACCTTCCATAATGACAAGGCTACCATCCATTGGAGTAACAAAAATCTCGACAACAGACTACCTTCCATAATTACAGGGCTACCATCCATTGGAGTAACAAAAATATCGACAAAATACTACCTTTTATAATGACAAGGTTACCATCCATTGGAATAACAAAAATCTCGACAACAAACTACCTTCCATAATTACAGACTACCTTCCATAATGTCAAGGCTACTATCCATTGGAGTAACAAAAATATGAACAACAGACTACCTTCCATAATGACAAGGCTATAATCCATTGGAGTAACAGAAATCTCAACGACAGACAACATTCCATAATGAGAAGGCTACAATCCATTGGAGTAACAAAAATCTCGACAACAGACTACCTTCCATAATTACAAGGGTACCATCCATTAGAGTAACAAAAATCTCAACAAAAGACTAACTTTTATAATGACAAGGTTACCATCCATTGGAATAACAAAAATCTCGACGATAGACTACCTTCCATAATGACAGACTACCTTCCATAATGTCAAGGCTACTATCCATTGGAGTAACAAAAATCTGAACAACAGACTACCTTCCATAATGACAAGGCTACAATCCATTGGAGTATTCGAAATATCAATGACAGACTACCTTCCATAATGACAAGGCTACAATCCAATGGAGTAACAGAAATCCCAACGATAGACTACCTTCCATAATGACAAGGCTACCATCCATTGGAGTAACAAAAATCTCGACAACAGACTACCTTCCATAATTACAAGGCTACCATCAATTGGAGTAACAAAAATCTCGACAAAAGACTACCTTTTATAATGACAAGGTTACCATCCATTGGAATAACCAAAATCTCGACAATAGACTACCATCCATAATGACAGACTACCTCCCATAATGTCAAGGCTACTATCTATTTTAGTAACAAAAATCTGAACAACAGACTACCTTCCAAAATGACATGGCTATAATCCATTGGAGTAACAAAAATCTCAATGACAGACAACCTTCCATAATGGCAAGGCTACCATCCAATGGAGTAACAAAAATCTCAACAATAGACTACCTTCCATAATTACAAGGCTACCATCCATTGGATTAACAAAAATATCGACAAAAGACTACCTTTTATAATGACAAGGTTACCATCCATTGGAATAACAAAAATCTCGACAACAGACTACCTTCCATAATGACAGACTACCTTCCATAATGTCAAGGCTACTATCCATTGGAGTAACAAAAATCTGAACAACAGACTACCTTCCATAATGACAAGGCTATAATCCATTGTAGTAACAGAAATATCAACGACACACAACATTCCATAATGACAAGGCTACCATCCATTGGAGTAACAAAAATCTCGACAACAGACTACCTTCCATAATTACAAGGATACCATTCCTTGGAGTAACAAAAATCTCGACAAAAGACTACCTTTTATAATGACAAGGTTACCATCCATTGGAATAACAAAAATCTCGACAACAGACTACCTCAGACTACCTTCCATAATGTCAAGGCTACTATCCATTGGAGTAACAATAATCTGAACAACAGACTACCTTCCATAATGACAAGGCTACAATCCATTGGAGTAATCGAAATCTCAACGACAGACTACCTTCCATATTGACAAGGCTACAATCCATTGGAGTAACAGAAATCTCGACAACAGACTACCTTCCATAATTACAGGGCTACCATCCATTGGAGTAACAAAAATATCGACAAAATACTACCTTTTATAAGGACAAGGTTACCATCCATTGGAATAACAAAAATCTCGACAACAGACTACCTTCCATAATTACAGACTACCTTCCATAATGTCAAGGCTACTATCCGTTGGAGTAACAAAAATATGAACAACAGACTACCTTCCATAATGACAAGGCTATAATCCATTGGAGTAACAGAAATCTCAACGACAGACAACATTCCATAATGACAAGGCTACAATCCATTGGAGTAACAAAAATCTCGACAACAGACTACCTTCCATAATTCCAAGGGTACCATCCATTGGAGTAACAAAAATCTCAACAAAAGACTAACTTTTATAATGACAAGGTTACCATCCATTGGAATAAAAAAAATCTCGACGATAGACTACCTTCCATAATGACAGACTACCTTCCATAATGTCAAGGCTACTATCCATTGGAGTAACAAAAATCTGAACAACAGACTACCTTCCATAATGACAAGGCTACAATCCATTGGAGTATTCGAAATATCAATGACAGACTACCTTCCATAATGACAAGGCTACAATCCAATGGAGTAACAGAAATCCCAACGATAGACTACCTTCCATAATGACAAAGCTACCATCCATTGGAGTAACAAAAATCTCGACAACAGACTACCTTCCATAATTACAAGGCTACCATCCATTGGAGTAACAAAAATCTCGACAAAAGACTACCTTTTATAATGACAAGGTTACCATCCATTGGAATAACAAAAATCTCGACAATAGACTACCATCCATAATGACAGACTACCTTCCATAATGTCAAGGCTACTATCTATTGGAGTAACAAAAATCTGAACAACAGACTACCTTCCATAATGACAAGGCTATAATCCATTGGAGTAACAAAAATCTCAATGACAGACAACCTTCCATAATGACAAGGCTACCATCCAATGGAGTAACAAAAATCTCAACAATAGACTACCTTCCATAATTACAAGGCTACCATCCATTATATTAACAAAAATATCGACAAAATACTACCTTTTATAATGACAAGGTTACCATCCATTGGAATAACAAAAATCTCGACAACAGACTACCTTCCATAATGACAGACTACCTTCCATAATGTCAAGGCTACTATCCATTGGAGTAACAAAAATCTGAACAACAGACTACCTTCCATAATGACAAGGCTATAATCCATTGTAGTAACAGAAATATCAACGACACACAACATTCCATAATGACAAGGCTACCATCCATTGGAGTAACAAAAATCTCAACAACAGACTACCTTCCATAATTACAAGGATACCATTCCTTGGAGTAACAAAAATCTCGACAAAAGACTACCTTTTATAATGACAAGGTTACCATCCATTGGAATAACAAAAATCTCGACAACAGACTACCTCAGACTACCTTCCACAATGTCAAGGCTACTATCCATTGGAGTAACAATAATCTGAACAACAGACTACCTTCCATAATGACAAGGCTACAATCCATTGGAGTAATCGAAATCTCAACGACAGACTACCTTCCATAATGACAAGGCTACAATCCATTGGAGTAACAGAAATCTCGACAACAGACTACCTTCCATAATTACAAGGCTACCATCCATTGGAGTGACAAAAATCTCGACAACAGACTACCTTACATAATGACAAGGCTACCATCCATTGGAGTAACAAAAATCTCGACAAAAGACTACCTTTTATAACGACAAGGTTACCATCCATTGGAATAATAAAAATCTCGACAACAGACTACCTTCCATAATGACAGACTACCTTCAATAATGTCAAGGCTACTATCCGTTGGAGTAACAAAAATCTGAACAACAGACTACATTCCATAATGACAAGGCTACAATCCATTGGAGTAATCGAAATCTCAATGACATACTACCTTCCATAATGACAAGGCTACAATCCATTGGAGTAACAGAAATCTCAACAATAGACTACCTTCCATAATGACAAGGCTACCATCCATTGGAGTAACAAAAATCTCGACAACAGACTACCTTCCATAATTACAGGGCTACCATCCATTGGAGTAACAAAAATATCGACAAAATACTACCTTTTATAATGACAAGGTTACCATCCATTTGAATAACAAAAATCTCGACAACAGACTACCTTCCATAATTACAGACTACCTTCCATAATGTCAAGGCTACTATCCATTGGAGTAACAAAAATATGAACAACAGACTACCTTCCATAATGACAAGGCTATAATCCATTGGAGTAACAGAAATCTCAACGACAGACAACATTCCATAATGACAAGGCTACAATCCATTGGAGTAACAAAAATCTCGACAACAGACTACCTTCCATAATTACAAGGGTACCATCCATTGGAGTAACAAAAATCTTAACAAAAGACTAACTTTTATAAAGACAAGGTTACCATCCATTGGAATAACAAAAATCTCGACGATAGACTACCTTCCATAATGACAGACTACCTTCCATAATGTCAAGGCTACTATCCATTGGAGTAACAAAAATCTGAACAACAGACTACCTTCCATAATGACAAGGCTACAATCCATTGGAGTATTCGAAATATCAATGACAGACTACCTTCCATAATGACAAGGCTACAATCCAATGGAGTAACAGAAATCTCAATGATAGACTACCTTCCATAATGACAAGGCTACCATCCATTGGAGTAACAAAAATCTCGACAACATACTACCTTCCATAATTACAAGGCTACCATCTATTGGAGTAACAAAAATCTCGACAAAAGACTACCTTTTATAATGACAAGGTTACCATCCATTGGAATAATAAAAATCTCGACAATAGACTACCATCCATAATGACAGACTACCTTCCATAATGTCAAGGCTACTATCCATTGGAGTAAAAAAAATCTGAACAACAGACTACCTTCCATAATGACAAGGCTAAAATCCATTGGAGTAACAAAAATCTCAATGACAGACAACCTTCCATAATGACAAGGCTACCATCCATTAGAGTAACAAAAATCTCGACAACAAACTACCTTCCATAATGACAAGGCTACCATCCATTGGAGTAACAAAAATCTCGACAAAAGACTACCTTTTATAACGACAAGGTTACCATCCATTGGAATGACAAAAATCTCGACAACAGACTACCTTCCATAATGACAGACTACCTTCCATAATGTCAAGGCTACTATCCATTGGAGTAACAAAAATATGAACAACAGACTACCTTCCATAATGACAAGGCTACAATCCATTGGAATAATCGAAATCTCAATGACATACTACCTTCCATAATGACAAGGCTATAATCCATTGGAGTAACATAAATCTCAACGATAGACTACCTTCCATAATGACAAGGCTACCATCCAATGGAGTAACAGAAATCTCAATGATAGACTACCTTCCATAATGACAAGGCTACCATCCATTGGAGTAACAAAAATCTCGACAACAGACTACCTTCCATAATTACAAGGCTACCATCTATTGGAGTAACAAAAATCTCGACAAAAGACTACCTTTTATAATGACAAGGTTACCATCCATTGGAATAACAAAAATCTCGACAAAAGACTACCATCCATAATGACAGACTACCTTCCATAGTGTCAAGGCTACTATCCATTGGAGTAAAAAAAATCTGAACAACAGACTACCTTCCATAATGACAAGGCTATAATCCATTGTAGTAACAGAAATATCAACGACAAACAACATTCCATAATGACAAGGCTACCATCCATTGGAGTAACAAAAATCTCGACAACAGACTACCTTCCATAATTACAAGGCTACCATTCCTTGGAGTAACAAAAATCTCGACAAAAGACTACCTTTTATAATGACAAGGTTACCATCCATTGGAATAACAAAAATCTCGACAACAGACTACCTTCCATAATGACAGACTACCTTCCATAATGTCAAGGCTACTATCCATTGGAGTAACAATAATCTGAACAACAGACTACCTTCCATAATGACAAGGCTACAATCCATTGGAGTAATCGAAATCTCAATGACAGACTACCTTCCATAATGACAAGGCTACAATCCATTGGAGTAACAGAAATCTCGACAATAGACTACCTTCCATAATTACAAGGCTACCATCCATTGGAGTAACAAAAATCTCGACAACAGACTACCTTACATAATGACAAGGCTACCATCCATTGGAGTAACAAAAATCTCGATAAAAGACTACCTTTTATAACGACAAGGTTACCATCCATTGGAATAATAAAAATCTCGACAATAGACTACCTTCCATAATGACAGACTACCTTCAATAATGTCAAGGCTACTATCCGTTGGAGTAACAAAAATCTGAACAACAGACTACGTTCCATAATGACAAGGCTACAATCCATTGGAGTAATCGAAATCTCAATGACATACTACCTTCCATAATGACAAGGCTACAATCCATTGGAGTAACAGAAATCTCAACGATAGACTACCTTCCATAATGACAAGGCTACCATCCATTGGAGTAACAAAAATCTTGACAACAGACTACCTTCCATAATTACAGGGCTACCATCCATTGGAGTAACAAAAATATCGACAAAATACTCCCTTTTATAATGACAAGGTTACCATCCATTGGAATAACAAAAATATCGACAATAGACTACCTTCCATAATTACAGACTACCTTCCATAATGTCAAGGCTACTATCCATTGGAGTAACAAAAATATGAACAACAAACTACCTTCCATAATGACAAGGCTATAATCCATTGGAGTAACAGAAATCTCAACGACAGACAACATTCCATAATGACAAGGCTACAATCCATTGGAGTAACAAAAATCTCGACAACAGACTACCTTCCATAATTACAAGGGTACCATCCATTGGAGTAACAAAAATCTCAACAAAAGACTAACTTTTATAATGACAAGGTTACCATCCATTGGAATAACAAAAATCTCGACAATAGACTACCTTCCATAATGACAAACTACCTTCCATAATGTCAAGGCTACTATCCATTGGAGTAACAAAAATCTGAACAACAGACTACCTTCCATAATGACAAGGCTACAATCCATTGGAGTATTCGAAATATCAATGACAGACTACCTTCCATAATGACAAGGCTACAATCCAATGGAGTAACAGAAATCCCAACGATAGACTACCTTCCATAATGACAAGGCTACCATCCATTGGAGTAACAAAAATCTCGACAACAGACTACCTTCCATAATTACAAGGCTACCATCCATTGGAGTAACAAAAATCTCGACAAAAGACTACCTTTTATAATGACAAGGTTACCATCCATTGGAATAACAAAAATCTCGACAATAGACTACCATCCATAATGACAGACTACTTTCCATAATGTAAAGGCTACTATCTATTGGAGTAACAAAAATCTGAACAACAGACTACCTTCCATAATGACAAGGCTATAATCCATTGGAGTAACAAAAATCTCAATGACAGACAACCTTCCACAATGACAAGGCTACCATCCAATGGAGTAACAAAAATCTCAACAATAGACTACCTTCCATAATTACAAGGCTACCATCCATTGGATTAACAAAAATATCGACAAAAGACTACCTTTTATAATGACAAGGTTACCATCCATTGGAATAACAAAAATCTCGACAACAAACTACCTTCCATAATGACAGACTACCTTCCATAATGTCAAGGCTACTATCCATTGGAGTAACAAAAATCTGAACAACAGACTACCTTCCATAATGACAAGGCTATAATCCATTGTAGTAACAGAAATATCAACGACACACAACATTCCATAATGACAAGGCTACCATCCATCGGAGTAACAAAAATCTCGACAACAGACTACCTTCTATAATTACAAGAATACCATTCCTTGGAGTAACAAAAATCTCGACAAAAGACTACCTTTTATAATGACAAGGTTACCATCCATTGGAATAACAAAAATCTCGACAATAGACTACCTCAGACTACCTTCCATAATGTCAAGGCTACTTTCCATTGGAGTAACAACAATCTGAACAACAGACTACCTTCCATAATGACAAGGCTACAATCCATTGGAGTAATCGAAATCTCAACGACAGACTACCTTCCATAATGACAAGGCTACAATCCATTGGAGTAACAGAAATCTCGACAACAGACTACCTTCCATAATTACAAGGCTACCATCCATTGGAGTAACAAAAATCTCGACAACAGACTACCTTACATAATGACAAGGCTACCATCCATTGGAGTAACAAAAATCTCGATAAAAGACTACCTTTTATAACGACAAGGTTACCATCCATTGGAATAATAAAAATCTCGACAATAGACTACCTTCCATAATGACAGACTACCTTCAATAATGTCAAGGCTACTATCCGTTGGAGTAACAAAAATCTGAACAACAGACTACGTTCCATAATGACAAGGCTACAATCCATTGGAGTAATCGAAATCTCAATGACATACTACCTTCCATAATGACAAGGCTACAATCCATTGGAGTAACAGAAATCTCAACGATAGACTACCTTCCATAATGACAAGGCTACCATCCATTGGAGTAACAAAAATCTTGACAACAGACTACCTTCCATAATTACAGGGCTACCATCCATTGGAGTAACAAAAATATCGACAAAATACTCCCTTTTATAATGACAAGGTTACCATCCATTGGAATAACAAAAATCTCGACAATAGACTACCTTCCATAATTACAGACTACCTTCCATAATGTCAAGGCTACTATCCATTGGAGTAACAAAAATATGAACAACAAACTACCTTCCATAATGACAAGGCTATAATCCATTGGAGTAACAGAAATCTCAACGACAGACAACATTCCATAATGACAAGGCTACAATCCATTGGAGTAACAAAAATCTCGACAACAGACTACCTTCCATAATTACAAGGGTACCATCCATTGGAGTAACAAAAATCTCAACAAAAGACTAACTTTTATAATGACAAGGTTACCATCCATTGGAATAACAAAAATCTCGACAATAGACTACCTTCCATAATGACAAACTACCTTCCATAATGTCAAGGCTACTATCCATTGGAGTAACAAAAATCTGAACAACAGACTACCTTCCATAATGACAAGGCTACAATCCATTGGAGTATTCGAAATATCAATGACAGACTACCTTCCATAATGACAAGGCTACAATCCAATGGAGTAACAGAAATCCCAACGATAGACTACCTTCCATAATGACAAGGCTACCATCCATTGGAGTAACAAAAATCTCGACAACAGACTACCTTCCATAATTACAAGGCTACCATCCATTGGAGTAACAAAAATCTCGACAAAAGACTACCTTTTATAATGACAAGGTTACCATCCATTGGAATAACAAAAATCTCGACAATAGACTACCATCCATAATGACAGACTACTTTCCATAATGTAAAGGCTACTATCTATTGGAGTAACAAAAATCTGAACAACAGACTACCTTCCATAATGACAAGGCTATAATCCATTGGAGTAACAAAAATCTCAATGACAGACAACCTTCCACAATGACAAGGCTACCATCCAATGGAGTAACAAAAATCTCAACAATAGACTACCTTCCATAATTACAAGGCTACCATCCATTGGATTAACAAAAATATCGACAAAAGACTACCTTTTATAATGACAAGGTTACCATCCATTGGAATAACAAAAATCTCGACAACAAACTACCTTCCATAATGACAGACTACCTTCCATAATGTCAAGGCTACTATCCATTGGAGTAACAAAAATCTGAACAACAGACTACCTTCCATAATGACAAGGCTATAATCCATTGTAGTAACAGAAATATCAACGACACACAACATTCCATAATGACAAGGCTACCATCCATCGGAGTAACAAAAATCTCGACAACAGACTACCTTCTATAATTACAAGAATACCATTCCTTGGAGTAACAAAAATCTCGACAAAAGACTACCTTTTATAATGACAAGGTTACCATCCATTGGAATAACAAAAATCTCGACAATAGACTACCTCAGACTACCTTCCATAATGTCAAGGCTACTTTCCATTGGAGTAACAATAATCTGAACAACAGACTACCTTCCATAATGACAAGGCTACAATCCATTGGAGTAATCGAAATCTCAACGACAGACTACCTTCCATAATGACAAGGCTACAATCCATTGGAGTAACAGAAATCTCGACAACAGACTACCTTCCATAATTACAAGGCTACCATCCATTGGAGTAACAAAAATCTCGACAACAGACTACCTTACATAATGACAAGGCTACCATCCATTGGAGTAACAAAAATCTCGACAAAAGACTACCTTTTATAATGACAAGGTTACCATCCATTGGAATAATAAAAATCTCGACAACAGACTACCTTCCATAATGACAGACTACCTTCAATAATGTCAAGGCTACTATCCGTTGGAATAACAAAAATCTGAACAACAGACTACGTTCCATAATGACAAGGCTACAATCCATTGGAGTAATCGAAATCTCAATGACATACTACCTTCCATAATGACAAGGCTACAATCCATTGGAGTAACAGAAATCTCAACGATAGACTACCTTCCATAATGACAAGGCTACCATCCATTGGAGTAACAAAAATCTCGACAACAGACTACCTTCCATAATTACAGGGCTACCATCCATTGGAGTATCAAAAATATCGACAAAATACTACCTTTTATAATGACAAGGTTACCATCCATTGGAATAACCAAAATCTCGACAACAGACTACCTTCCATAATTACAGACTACCTTCCATAATGTCAAGGCTACTATCCATTGGAGTAACAAAAATATGAACAACAGACTACCTTCCATAATGACAAGGCTATAATCCATTGGAGTAACAGAAATATCAACGACAAACAACATTCCATAATGACAAGGCTACAATCCATTGGAGTAACAAAAATCTCGACAACAGAATACATTCCATAATTACAAGGCTACCATCCATTGGAGTAACAAAAATCTCGACAAAAGACTACCTTTTAAAATGACAAGGTTACCATCCATTGGAATAACAAAAATCTCGACGATAGACTACCTTCCATAATGACAAACTACCTTCCATAATGTCAAGGCTACCATACATTGGAGTAACAAAAATCTGAACAACAGACTACCTTCCATAATGACAAGGCTACAATCCATTGGAGTATTCGAAATATCAATGACAGACTACCTTCCATAATGACATGGCTACAATCCAATGGAGTAACAGAAATCCCAACAATAGACTACCTTCCATAATGACAAGGCTACCATCCATTGGAGTAACAAAAATCTAGACAACAAACTACCTTCCATAATTACAAGGCTACCATCCATTGGAGTAACAAAAATCTCGACAAAAGACTACCTTTTATAATGACAAGGTTACCATCCATTGGAATAACAAAAATCTCGACAATAGACTACCATCCATAATGACAGACTACCTTCCATAATGTCAAGGCTACTATCTATTGGAGTAACAAAAATCTGAACAACAGACTACCTTCCATAATGACAAGGCTATAATCCATTGGAGTAACAAAAATCTCAATGACAGACAACCTTCCACAATGACAAGGCTACCATCCAATGGAGTAACAAAAATCTCAACAATAGACTACCTTCCATAATTACAAGGCTACCATCCATTGGATTAACAAAAATATCGACAAAAGACTACCTTTTATAATGACAAGGTTACCATCCATTGGAATAACAAAAATCTCGACAACAAACTACCTTCCATAATGACAGACTACCTTCCATAATGTCAAGGCTACTATCCATTGGAGTAACAAAAATCTGAACAACAGACTACCTTCCATAATGACAAGGCTATAATCCATTGTAGTAACAGAAATATCAACGACACACAACATTCCATAATGACAAGGCTACCATCCATCGGAGTAACAAAAATCTCGACAACAGACTACCTTCTATAATTACAAGAATACCATTCCTTGGAGTAACAAAAATCTCGACAAAAGACTACCTTTTATAATGACAAGGTTACCATCCATTGGAATAACAAAAATCTCGACAATAGACTACCTCAGACTACCTTCCATAATGTCAAGGCTACTTTCCATTGGAGTAACAATAATCTGAACAACAGACTACCTTCCATAATGACAAGGCTACAATCCATTGGAGTAATCGAAATCTCAACGACAGACTACCTTCCATAATGACAAGGCTACAATCCATTGGAGTAACAGAAATCTCGACAACAGACTACCTTCCATAATTACAAGGCTACCATCCATTGGAGTAACAAAAATCTCGACAACAGACTACCTTACATAATGACAAGGCTACCATCCATTGGAGTAACAAAAATCTCGACAAAAGACTACCTTTTATAATGACAAGGTTACCATCCATTGGAATAATAAAAATCTCGACAACAGACTACCTTCCATAATGACAGACTACCTTCAATAATGTCAAGGCTACTATCCGTTGGAATAACAAAAATCTGAACAACAGACTACGTTCCATAATGACAAGGCTACAATCCATTGGAGTAATCGAAATCTCAATGACATACTACCTTCCATAATGACAAGGCTACAATCCATTGGAGTAACAGAAATCTCAACGATAGACTACCTTCCATAATGACAAGGCTACCATCCATTGGAGTAACAAAAATCTCGACAACAGACTACCTTCCATAATTACAGGGCTACCATCCATTGGAGTATCAAAAATATCGACAAAATACTACCTTTTATAATGACAAGGTTACCATCCATTGGAATAACCAAAATCTCGACAACAGACTACCTTCCATAATTACAGACTACCTTCCATAATGTCAAGGCTACTATCCATTGGAGTAACAAAAATATGAACAACAGACTACCTTCCATAATGACAAGGCTATAATCCATTGGAGTAACAGAAATATCAACGACAAACAACATTCCATAATGACAAGGCTACAATCCATTGGAGTAACAAAAATCTCGACAACAGAATACATTCCATAATTACAAGGCTACCATCCATTGGAGTAACAAAAATCTCGACAAAAGACTACCTTTTAAAATGACAAGGTTACCATCCATTGGAATAACAAAAATCTCGACGATAGACTACCTTCCATAATGACAGACTACCTTCCATAATGTCAAGGCTACCATACATTGGAGTAACAAAAATCTGAACAACAGACTACCTTCCATAATGACAAGGCTACAATCCATTGGAGTATTCGAAATATCAATGACAGACTACCTTCCATAATGACATGGCTACAATCCAATGGAGTAACAGAAATCCCAACAATAGACTACCTTCCATAATGACAAGGCTACCATCCATTGGAGTAACAAAAATCTAGACAACAAACTACCTTCCATAATTACAAGGCTACCATCCATTGGAGTAACAAAAATCTCGACAAAAGACTACCTTTTATAATGACAAGGTTACCATCCATTGGAATAACAAAAATCTCGACAATAGACTACCATCCATAATGACAGACTACCTTCCATAATGTCAAGGCTACTATCTATTGGAGTAACAAAAATCTGAACAACAGACTACCTTCCATAATGACAAGGCTATAATCCATTGGAGTAACAAAAATCTCAATGACAGACAACCTTCCATAATGACAAGGCTACCATCCAATGGAGTAACAAAAATCTCAACAATAGACTACCTTCCATAATTATAAGGCTACCATCCATTGGATTAACAAAAATATCGACAAAAGACTACCTTTTATAATGACAAGGTTACCATCCATTGGAATAACAAAAATCTCGACAACAAACTACCTTCCATAATGACAGACTACCTTCCATAATGTTAAGGCTACTATCCATTGGAGTAACAAAAATCTGAACAACAAACTACCTTCCATAATGACAAGGCTACAATCCATTGGAGTATTCGAAATATCAATGACAGACTACCTTCCATAATGACAAGGCTACAATCCAATGGAGTAACAGAAATCCCAACGATAGACTACCTTCCATAATGACAAGGCTACCATCCATTGGAGTAACAAAAATCTCGACAACAGACTACCTTCCATAATTACAAGGCTACCATCCATTGGAGTAACAAAAATCTCGACAAAAGACTACCTTTTATAATGACAAGGTTACCATCCATTGGAATAACAAAAATCTCGACAATAGACTACCATCCATAATGACAGACTACCTTCCATAATGTCAAGGCTACTATCTATTGGAGTAACAAAAATCTGAACAACAGACTACCTTCCATAATGACAAGGCTATAATCCATTGGAGTAACAAAAATCTCAATGACAGACAACCTTCCATAATGACAAGGCTACCATCCAATGGAGTAACAAAAATCTCAACAATAGACTACCTTCCATAATTACAAGGCTACCATCCATTGGATTAACAAAAATATCGACAAAAGACTACCTTTTATAATGACAAGGTTACCATCCATTGGAATAACAAAAATCTCGACAACAAACTACCTTCCATAATGACAGACTACCTTCCATAATGTCAAGGCTACTATCCATTGGAGTAACAAAAATCTGAACAACAAACTACCTTCCATAATGACAAGGCTATAATCCATTGTAGTAACAGAAATATCAACGACACACAACATTCCATAATGACAAGGCTACCATCCATCGGAGTAACAAAAATCTCGACAACAGACTACCTTCTATAATTACAAGAATACCATTCCTTGGAGTAACAAAAATCTCGACAAAAGACTACCTTTTATAATGACAAGGTTACCATCCATTGGAATAACAAAAATCTCGACAATAGACTACCTCAGACTACCTTCCATAATGTCAAGGCTACTTTCCATTGGAGTAACAATAATCTGAACAACAGACTACCTTCCATAATGACAAGGCTACAATCCATTGGAGTAATCGAAATCTCAACGACAGACTACCTTCCATAATGACAAGGCTACAATCCATTGGAGTAACAGAAATCTCGACAACAGACTACCTTCCATAATTACAAGGCTACCATCCATTGGAGTAACAAAAATCTCGACAACAGACTACCTTACATAATGACAAGGCTACCATCCATTGGAGTAACAAAAATCTCGACAAAAGACTACCTTTTATAATGACAAGGTTACCATCCATTGGAATAATAAAAATCTCGACAACAGACTACCTTCCATAATGACAGACTACCTTCAATAATGTCAAGGCTACTATCCGTTGGAATAACAAAAATCTGAACAACAGACTACGTTCCATAATGACAAGGCTACAATCCATTGGAGTAATCGAAATCTCAATGACATACTACCTTCCATAATGACAAGGCTACAATCCATTGGAGTAACAGAAATCTCAACGATAGACTACCTTCCATAATGACAAGGCTACCATCCATTGGAGTAACAAAAATCTCGACAACAGACTACCTTCCATAATTACAGGGCTACCATCCATTGGAGTATCAAAAATATCGACAAAATACTACCTTTTATAATGACAAGGTTACCATCCATTGGAATAACCAAAATCTCGACAACAGACTACCTTCCATAATTACAGACTACCTTCCATAATGTCAAGGCTACTATCCATTGGAGTAACAAAAATATGAACAACAGACTACCTTCCATAATGACAAGGCTATAATCCATTGGAGTAACAGAAATATCAACGACAAACAACATTCCATAATGACAAGGCTACAATCCATTGGAGTAACAAAAATCTCGACAACAGAATACATTCCATAATTACAAGGCTACCATCCATTGGAGTAACAAAAATCTCGACAAAAGACTACCTTTTAAAATGACAAGGTTACCATCCATTGGAATAACAAAAATCTCGACGATAGACTACCTTCCATAATGACAAACTACCTTCCATAATGTCAAGGCTACCATACATTGGAGTAACAAAAATCTGAACAACAGACTACCTTCCATAATGACAAGGCTACAATCCATTGGAGTATTCGAAATATCAATGACAGACTACCTTCCATAATGACATGGCTACAATCCAATGGAGTAACAGAAATCCCAACAATAGACTACCTTCCATAATGACAAGGCTACCATCCATTGGAGTAACAAAAATCTAGACAACAAACTACCTTCCATAATTACAAGGCTACCATCCATTGGAGTAACAAAAATCTCGACAAAAGACTACCTTTTATAATGACAAGGTTACCATCCATTGGAATAACAAAAATCTCGACAATAGACTACCATCCATAATGACAGACTACCTTCCATAATGTCAAGGCTACTATCTATTGGAGTAACAAAAATCTGAACAACAGACTACCTTCCATAATGACAAGGCTATAATCCATTGGAGTAACAAAAATCTCAATGACAGACAACCTTCCACAATGACAAGGCTACCATCCAATGGAGTAACAAAAATCTCAACAATAGACTACCTTCCATAATTACAAGGCTACCATCCATTGGATTAACAAAAATATCGACAAAAGACTACCTTTTATAATGACAAGGTTACCATCCATTGGAATAACAAAAATCTCGACAACAAACTACCTTCCATAATGACAGACTACCTTCCATAATGTCAAGGCTACTATCCATTGGAGTAACAAAAATCTGAACAACAGACTACCTTCCATAATGACAAGGCTATAATCCATTGTAGTAACAGAAATATCAACGACACACAACATTCCATAATGACAAGGCTACCATCCATCGGAGTAACAAAAATCTCGACAACAGACTACCTTCTATAATTACAAGAATACCATTCCTTGGAGTAACAAAAATCTCGACAAAAGACTACCTTTTATAATGACAAGGTTACCATCCATTGGAATAACAAAAATCTCGACAATAGACTACCTCAGACTACCTTCCATAATGTCAAGGCTACTTTCCATTGGAGTAACAATAATCTGAACAACAGACTACCTTCCATAATGACAAGGTTACAATCCATTGGAGTAATCGAAATCTCAACGACAGACTACCTTCCATAATGACAAGGCTACAATCCATTGGAGTAACAGAAATCTCGACAACAGACTACCTTCCATAATTACAAGGCTACCATCCATTGGAGTAACAAAAATCTCGACAACAGACTACCTTACATAATGACAAGGCTACCATCCATTGGAGTAACAAAAATCTCGACAAAAGACTACCTTTTATAATGACAAGGTTACCATCCATTGGAATAATAAAAATCTCGACAACAGACTACCTTCCATAATGACAGACTACCTTCAATAATGTCAAGGCTACTATCCGTTGGAATAACAAAAATCTGAACAACAGACTACGTTCCATAATGACAAGGCTACAATCCATTGGAGTAATCGAAATCTCAATGACATACTACCTTCCATAATGACAAGGCTACAATCCATTGGAGTAACAGAAATCTCAACGATAGACTACCTTCCATAATGACAAGGCTACCATCCATTGGAGTAACAAAAATCTCGACAACAGACTACCTTCCATAATTACAGGGCTACCATCCATTGGAGTATCAAAAATATCGACAAAATACTACCTTTTATAATGACAAGGTTACCATCCATTGGAATAACCAAAATCTCGACAACAGACTACCTTCCATAATTACAGACTACCTTCCATAATGTCAAGGCTACTATCCATTGGAGTAACAAAAATATGAACAACAGACTACCTTCCATAATGACAAGGCTATAATCCATTGGAGTAACAGAAATATCAACGACAAACAACATTCCATAATGACAAGGCTACAATCCATTGGAGTAACAAAAATCTCGACAACAGAATACATTCCATAATTACAAGGCTACCATCCATTGGAGTAACAAAAATCTCGACAAAAGACTACCTTTTAAAATGACAAGGTTACCATCCATTGGAATAACAAAAATCTCGACGATAGACTACCTTCCATAATGACAGACTACCTTCCATAATGTCAAGGCTACCATACATTGGAGTAACAAAAATCTGAACAACAGACTACCTTCCATAATGACAAGGCTACAATCCATTGGAGTATTCGAAATATCAATGACAGACTACCTTCCATAATGACATGGCTACAATCCAATGGAGTAACAGAAATCCCAACAATAGACTACCTTCCATAATGACAAGGCTACCATCCATTGGAGTAACAAAAATCTAGACAACAAACTACCTTCCATAATTACAAGGCTACCATCCATTGGAGTAACAAAAATCTCGACAAAAGACTACCTTTTATAATGACAAGGTTACCATCCATTGGAATAACAAAAATCTCGACAATAGACTACCATCCATAATGACAGACTACCTTCCATAATGTCAAGGCTACTATCTATTGGAGTAACAAAAATCTGAACAACAGACTACCTTCCATAATGACAAGGCTATAATCCATTGGAGTAACAAAAATCTCAATGACAGACAACCTTCCATAATGACAAGGCTACCATCCAATGGAGTAACAAAAATCTCAACAATAGACTACCTTCCATAATTATAAGGCTACCATCCATTGGATTAACAAAAATATCGACAAAAGACTACCTTTTATAATGACAAGGTTACCATCCATTGGAATAACAAAAATCTCGACAACAAACTACCTTCCATAATGACAGACTACCTTCCATAATGTTAAGGCTACTATCCATTGGAGTAACAAAAATCTGAACAACAAACTACCTTCCATAATGACAAGGCTACAATCCATTGGAGTATTCGAAATATCAATGACAGACTACCTTCCATAATGACAAGGCTACAATCCAATGGAGTAACAGAAATCCCAACGATAGACTACCTTCCATAATGACAAGGCTACCATCCATTGGAGTAACAAAAATCTCGACAACAGACTACCTTCCATAATTACAAGGCTACCATCCATTGGAGTAACAAAAATCTCGACAAAAGACTACCTTTTATAATGACAAGGTTACCATCCATTGGAATAACAAAAATCTCGACAATAGACTACCATCCATAATGACAGACTACCTTCCATAATGTCAAGGCTACTATCTATTGGAGTAACAAAAATCTGAACAACAGACTACCTTCCATAATGACAAGGCTATAATCCATTGGAGTAACAAAAATCTCAATGACAGACAACCTTCCATAATGACAAGGCTACCATCCAATGGAGTAACAAAAATCTCAACAATAGACTACCTTCCATAATTACAAGGCTACCATCCATTGGATTAACAAAAATATCGACAAAAGACTACCTTTTATAATGACAAGGTTACCATCCATTGGAATAACAAAAATCTTGACAACAAACTACCTTCCATAATGACAGACTACCTTCCATAATGTCAAGGCTACTATCCATTGGAGTAACAAAAATCTGAACAACAAACTACCTTCCATAATGACAAGGCTATAATCCATTGTAGTAACAGAAATATCAACGACACACAACATTCCATAATGACAAGGCTACCATCCATTGGAGTAACAAAAATCTCGACAACAGACTACCTTCCATAATTACAAGAATACCATTCCTTTGAGTAACAAAAATCTCGACAAAAGACTACCTTTTATAATGACAAGGTTACCATCCATTGGAATAACAAAAATCTCGACAACAGACTACCTCAGACTACCTTCCATAATGTCAAGGCTACTATCCATTGGAGTAACAATAATCTGAACAACAAACTACCTTCCATAATGACAAGGCTACAATCCATTGGAGTAATCGAAATCTCAATGACAGACTACCTTCCATAATGACAAGGCTACAATCCATTGGAGTAACAGAAATCTCGACAATAGACTACCTTCCATAATTACAAGGCTACCATCCATTGGAGTAACAAAAATCTCGACAACAGACTACCTTACATAATGACAAGGCTACCATCCATTGGAGTAACAAAAATCTCGATAAAAGACTACCTTTTATAACGACAAGGTTACCATCCATTGGAATAATAAAAATCTCGACAATAGACTACCTTCCATAATGACAGACTACCTTCAATAATGTCAAGGCTACTATCCGTTGGAGTAACAAAAATCTGAACAACAGACTACGTTCCATAATGACAAGGCTACAATCCATTGGAGTAATCGAAATCTCAATGACATACTACCTTCCATAATGACAAGGCTACAATCCATTGGAGTAACAGAAATCTCAACGATAGACTACCTTCCATAATGACAAGGCTACCATCCATTGGAGTAACAAAAATCTTGACAACAGACTACCTTCCATAATTACAGGGCTACCATCCATTGGAGTAACAAAAATATCGACAAAATACTCCCTTTTATAATGACAAGGTTACCATCCATTGGAATAACAAAAATCTCGACAATAGACTACCATCCATAATGACAGACTACCTTCCATAATGTCAAGGCTACTATCTATTGGAGTAACAAAAATCTGAACAACAGACTACCTTCCATAATGACAAGGCTATAATCCATTGGAGTAACAAAAATCTCAATGACAGACAACCTTCCATAATGACAAGGCTACCATCCAATGGAGTAACAAAAATCTCAACAATAGACTACCTTCCATAATTACAAGGCTACCATCCATTGGATTAACAAAAATATCGACAAAAGACTACCTTTTATAATGACAAGGTTACCATCCATTGGAATAACAAAAATCTTGACAACAAACTACCTTCCATAATGACAGACTACCTTCCATAATGTCAAGGCTACTATCCATTGGAGTAACAAAAATCTGAACAACAAACTACCTTCCATAATGACAAGGCTATAATCCATTGTAGTAACAGAAATATCAACGACACACAACATTCCATAATGACAAGGCTACCATCCATTGGAGTAACAAAAATCTCGACAACAGACTACCTTCCATAATTACAAGAATACCATTCCTTTGAGTAACAAAAATCTCGACAAAAGACTACCTTTTATAATGACAAGGTTACCATCCATTGGAATAACAAAAATCTCGACAACAGACTACCTCAGACTACCTTCCATAATGTCAAGGCTATTATCCATTGGAGTAACAATAATCTGAACAACAAACTACCTTCCATAATGACAAGGCTACAATCCATTGGAGTAATCGAAATCTCAATGACAGACTACCTTCCATAATGACAAGGCTACAATCCATTGGAGTAACAGAAATCTCGACAATAGACTACCTTCCATAATTACAAGGCTACCATCCATTGGAGTAACAAAAATCTCGACAACAGACTACCTTACATAATGACAAGGCTACCATCCATTGGAGTAACAAAAATCTCGATAAAAGACTACCTTTTATAACGACAAGGTTACCATCCATTGGAATAATAAAAATCTCGACAATAGACTACCTTCCATAATGACAGACTACCTTCAATAATGTCAAGGCTACTATCCGTTGGAGTAACAAAAATCTGAACAACAGACTACGTTCCATAATGACAAGGCTACAATCCATTGGAGTAATCGAAATCTCAATGACATACTACCTTCCATAATGACAAGGCTACAATCCATTGGAGTAACAGAAATCTCAACGATAGACTACCTTCCATAATGACAAGGCTACCATCCATTGGAGTAACAAAAATCTTGACAACAGACTACCTTCCATAATTACAGGGCTACCATCCATTGGAGTAACAAAAATATCGACAAAATACTCCCTTTTATAATGACAAGGTTACCATCCATTGGAATAACAAAAATCTCGACAATAGACTACCTTCCATAATTACAGACTACCTTCCATAATGTCAAGGCTACTATCCATTGGAGTAACAAAAATATGAACAACAAACTACCTTCCATAATGACAAGGCTATAATCCATTGGAGTAACAGAAATCTCAACGACAGACAACATTCCATAATGACAAGGCTACAATCCATTGGAGTAACAAAAATCTCGACAACAGACTACCTTCCATAATTACAAGGGTACCATCCATTGGAGTAACAAAAATCTCAACAAAAGACTAACTTTTATAATGACAAGGTTACCATCCATTGGAATAACAAAAATCTCGACAATAGACTACCTTCCATAATGACAAACTACCTTCCATAATGTCAAGGCTACTATCCATTGGAGTAACAAAAATCTGAACAACAGACTACCTTCCATAATGACAAGGCTACAATCCATTGGAGTATTCGAAATATCAATGACAGACTACCTTCCATAATGACAAGGCTACAATCCAATGGAGTAACAGAAATCCCAACGATAGACTACCTTCCATAATGACAAGGCTACCATCCATTGGAGTAACAAAAATCTCGACAACAGACTACCTTCCATAATTACAAGGCTACCATCCATTGGAGTAACAAAAATCTCGACAAAAGACTACCTTTTATAATGACAAGGTTACCATCCATTGGAATAACAAAAATCTCGACAATAGACTACCATCCATAATGACAGACTACTTTCCATAATGTAAAGGCTACT
The DNA here is from genome assembly GCA_948472305.1 of Vicia faba. Taxonomy (NCBI): domain Eukaryota; kingdom Viridiplantae; phylum Streptophyta; class Magnoliopsida; order Fabales; family Fabaceae; genus Vicia; species Vicia faba. The sequence continues at coordinate 557,384,388 of OX451739.1, read as the reverse complement.
ATCTATTGGAGTAACAAAAATCTGAACAACAGACTACCTTCCATAATGACAAGGCTATAATCCATTGGAGTAACAAAAATCTCAATGACAGACAACCTTCCACAATGACAAGGCTACCATCCAATGGAGTAACAAAAATCTCAACAATAGACTACCTTCCATAATTACAAGGCTACCATCCATTGGATTAACAAAAATATCGACAAAAGACTACCTTTTATAATGACAAGGTTACCATCCATTGGAATAACAAAAATCTCGACAACAAACTACCTTCCATAATGACAGACTACCTTCCATAATGTCAAGGCTACTATCCATTGGAGTAACAAAAATCTGAACAACAGACTACCTTCCATAATGACAAGGCTATAATCCATTGTAGTAACAGAAATATCAACGACACACAACATTCCATAATGACAAGGCTACCATCCATCGGAGTAACAAAAATCTCGACAACAGACTACCTTCTATAATTACAAGAATACCATTCCTTGGAGTAACAAAAATCTCGACAAAAGACTACCTTTTATAATGACAAGGTTACCATCCATTGGAATAACAAAAATCTCGACAATAGACTACCTCAGACTACCTTCCATAATGTCAAGGCTACTTTCCATTGGAGTAACAATAATCTGAACAACAGACTACCTTCCATAATGACAAGGCTACAATCCATTGGAGTAATCGAAATCTCAACGACAGACTACCTTCCATAATGACAAGGCTACAATCCATTGGAGTAACAGAAATCTCGACAACAGACTACCTTCCATAATTACAAGGCTACCATCCATTGGAGTAACAAAAATCTCGACAACAGACTACCTTACATAATGACAAGGCTACCATCCATTGGAGTAACAAAAATCTCGACAAAAGACTACCTTTTATAATGACAAGGTTACCATCCATTGGAATAATAAAAATCTCGACAACAGACTACCTTCCATAATGACAGACTACCTTCAATAATGTCAAGGCTACTATCCGTTGGAATAACAAAAATCTGAACAACAGACTACGTTCCATAATGACAAGGCTACAATCCATTGGAGTAATCGAAATCTCAATGACATACTACCTTCCATAATGACAAGGCTACAATCCATTGGAGTAACATAAATCTCAACGATAGACTACCTTCCATAATGACAAGGCTACCATCCATTGGAGTAACAAAAATCTCGACAACAGACTACCTTCCATAATTACAGGGCTACCATCCATTGGAGTATCAAAAATATCGACAAAATACTACCTTTTATAATGACAAGGTTACCATCCATTGGAATAACCAAAATCTCGACAACAGACTACCTTCCATAATTACAGACTACCTTCCATAATGTCAAGGCTACTATCCATTGGAGTAACAAAAATATGAACAACAGACTACCTTCCATAATGACAAGGCTATAATCCATTGGAGTAACAGAAATATCAACGACAAACAACATTCCATAATGACAAGGCTACAATCCATTGGAGTAACAAAAATCTCGACAACAGAATACATTCCATAATTACAAGGCTACCATCCATTGGAGTAACAAAAATCTCGACAAAAGACTACCTTTTAAAATGACAAGGTTACCATCCATTGGAATAACAAAAATCTCGACGATAGACTACCTTCCATAATGACAGACTACCTTCCATAATGTCAAGGCTACCATACATTGGAGTAACAAAAATCTGAACAACAGACTACCTTCCATAATGACAAGGCTACAATCCATTGGAGTATTCGAAATATCAATGACAGACTACCTTCCATAATGACATGGCTACAATCCAATGGAGTAACAGAAATCCCAACAATAGACTACCTTCCATAATGACAAGGCTACCATCCATTGGAGTAACAAAAATCTAGACAACAAACTACCTTCCATAATTACAAGGCTACCATCCATTGGAGTAACAAAAATATCGACAAAAGACTACCTTTTATAATGACAAGGTTACCATCCATTGGAATAACAAAAATCTCGACAATAGACTACCATCCATAATGACAGACTACCTTCCATAATGTCAAGGCTACTATCTATTGGAGTAACAAAAATCTGAACAACAGACTACCTTCCATAATGACAAGGCTATAATCCATTGGAGTAACAAAAATCTCAATGACAGACAACCTTCCATAATGACAAGGCTACCATCCAATGGAGTAACAAAAATCTCAACAATAGACTACCTTCCATAATTATAAGGCTACCATCCATTGGATTAACAAAAATATCGACAAAAGACTACCTTTTATAATGACAAGGTTACCATCCATTGGAATAACAAAAATCTCGACAACAAACTACCTTCCATAATGACAGACTACCTTCCATAATGTTAAGGCTACTATCCATTGGAGTAACAAAAATCTGAACAACAAACTACCTTCCATAATGACAAGGCTACAATCCATTGGAGTATTCGAAATATCAATGACATACTACCTTCCATAATGACAAGGCTACAATCCAATGGAGTAACAGAAATCCCAACGATAGACTACCTTCCATAATGACAAGGCTACCATCCATTGGAGTAACAAAAATCTCGACAACAGACTACCTTCCATAATTACAAGGCTACCATCCATTGGAGTAACAAAAATCTCGACAAAAGACTACCTTTTATAATGACAAGGTTACCATCCATTGGAATAACAAAAATCTCGACAATAGACTACCATCCATAATGACAGACTACCTTCCATAATGTCAAGGCTACTATCTATTGGAGTAACAAAAATCTGAACAACAGACTACCTTCCATAATGACAAGGCTATAATCCATTGGAGTAACAAAAATCTCAATGACAGACAACCTTCCATAATGACAAGGCTACCATCCAATGGAGTAACAAAAATCTCAACAATAGACTACCTTCCATAATTACAAGGCTACCATCCATTGGATTAACAAAAATATCGACAAAAGACTACCTTTTATAATGACAAGGTTACCATCCATTGGAATAACAAAAATCTTGACAACAAACTACCTTCCATAATGACAGACTACCTTCCATAATGTCAAGGCTACTATCCATTGGAGTAACAAAAATCTGAACAACAAACTACCTTCCATAATGACAAGGCTATAATCCATTGTAGTAACAGAAATATCAACGACACACAACATTCCATAATGACAAGGCTACCATCCATTGGAGTAACAAAAATCTCGACAACAGACTACCTTCCATAATTACAAGAATACCATTCCTTTGAGTAACAAAAATCTCGACAAAAGACTACCTTTTATAATGACAAGGTTACCATCCATTGGAATAACAAAAATCTCGACAACAGACTACCTCAGACTACCTTCCATAATGTCAAGGCTACTATCCATTGGAGTAACAATAATCTGAACAACAAACTACCTTCCATAATGACAAGGCTACAATCCATTGGAGTAATCGAAATCTCAACGACAGACTACCTTCCATAATGACAAGGCTACAATCCATTGGAGTAACAGAAATCTCGACAACAGACTACCTTCCATAATTACAAGGCTACCATCTATTGGAGTAACAAAAATCTCGACAACAGACTACATTACATAATGACAAGGCTACCATCCATTGGAGTAACGAAAATCTCGACAAAAGACTACCTTTTATAATGACAAGGTTACCATCCATTGGAATAATAAAAATCTCGACAACAGAATACATTCCATAATGATAGACTACCTTCAATAATGTCAAGGCTACTATCCGTTGGAATAACAAAAATCTGAACAACAGACTACGTTCCATAATGACAAGGCTACAATCCATTGGAGTAATCGAAATCTCAATGACATACTACCTTCCATAACGACAAGGCTACAATCTATTGGAGTAACAGAAATCTCAACGATAGACTACCTTCCAAAATGACAAGGCTACCATCCATTGGAGTAACAAAATTCTCGACAACAGACTACCTTCCATAATTACAGGGCTACCATCCATTGGAGTAACAAAAATATCGACAAAATACTACCTTTTATAATGACAAGGTTACCATCCATTGGAATAACCAAAATCTCGACAATAGACTACCTTCCATAATTACAGACTACCTTCCATAATGTCAAGGCTACTATCCATTGGAGTAACAAAAATATGAACAACATACTACCTTCCATAATGACAAGGCTATAATCCATTGGAGTAACAGAAATCTCAACGACAAACAACATTCCATAATGACAAGGCTACAATCCATTGGAGTAACAAAAATCTCGACAACAGACTACCTTCCATAATTACAAGGCTACCATCCATTGGAGTAACAAAAATCTTGACAAAAGACTACCTTTTATAATGACAAGGTTACCATCCATTGGAATAACAAAAATCTCGACGATAGACTACCTTCCATAATGACAGACTACCTTCCATAATGTCAAGGCTACTATACATTGGAGTAACAAAAATCTGAACAACAGACTACCTTCCATAATGACAAGGCTACAATCCATTGGAGTATTCGAAATATCAATGACAGACTACCTTCCATAATGACAAGGCTACAATCCAATGGAGTAACAGAAATCCCAACAATAGACTACCTTCCATAATGACAAGGCTACCATCCATTGGAGTAACAAAAATCTCGACAACAGACTACCTTCCATAATTACAAGGCTACCATCCATTGGAGTAACAAAAATCTCGACAAAAGACTACCTTTTATAATGACAAGGTTACCATCCATTGGAATAACAAAAATCTCGACAATAGACTACCATCCATAATGACAGTCTACCTTCCATAATGTCAAGGCTACTATCTATTGGAGTAACAAAAATCTGAACAACAGACTACCTTCCGTAATGACAAGGCTATAATCCATTGGAGTAAAAAAAATCTCAATGACAGACAACCTTCCATAATGACAAGGCTACCATCCATTGGAGTATCAAAAATCTCGACAACAGACTACCTTCCATAATGACAAGGCTACCATCCATTGGAGTAACCAAAATCTCGACAAAAGACTACCTTTTATAACGACAAGGTTACCATCCATTGGAATGACAAAAATCTCGACAACAGACTACCTTCCATAATGACAGACTACCTTCCATAATGTCAAGGCTACTATCCATTGGAGTAACAAAAATATGAACAAAAGACTACCTTCCATAATGACAAGGCTACAATCCATTGGAGTAATCGAAATCTCAATGACAGACTACCTTCCATAATGACAAGGCTACAATCCATTGGAGTAACAGAAATCTCGACAACAGACTACCTTCCATAATTACAAGGCTACCATCCATTGGAGTAACAAAAATCTCGACAACAGACTACCTTACATAATGACAAGGCTACCATCCATTGGAGTAACAAAAATCTCGACAAAAGACTACCTTTTATAACGACAAGGTTACCATCCATTGGAATAACAAAAATCTCGACAACAGACTACCTTCCATAATGACAGACTACCTTCAATAATGTCAAGGCTACTATCCGTTGGAGTAACAAAAATCTGAACAACAGACTACGTTCCATAATGACAAGGCTACAATCCATTGGAGTAATCGAAATCTCAATGACATACTACCTTCCATAATGACAAGGCTACAATCCATTGGAGTAACAAAAATCTCAACGATAAACACCTTCCATAATGACAAGGCTACCATCCATTGGAGTAACAAAAATCCGACAACAGACTACCTTCCATAATTACAGGGCTACCATCCATTGGAGTAACAAAAATATCGACAAAATACTACCTTTTATAATGACAAGGTTACCATCCATTGGAATAACAAAAATCTCGACAACAGACTACCTTCCATAATGTCAAGGCTACTATCCATTGGAGTAACAAAAATATGAACAACAGACTACCTTCCATAATGACAAGGCTATAATCCATTGGAGTAACAGAAATCTCAACGACAGACAACATTCCATAATGACAAGGCTAAAATCCATTGGAGTAACAAAAATCTCGACAACAGACTACCTTCCATAATTACAAGGGTACCATCCATTGGAGTAACAAAAATCTCAACAAAAGACTAACTTTTATAATGACAAGGATACCATCCATTGGAATAACAAAAATCTTGACAACAGACTACCTTCCATAATGACAGACTACGTTCCATAATGTCAAGGCTACTATCCATTGGAGTAACAAAAATCTGAACAACAGACTACCTTCCATAAGGACAAGGCTACAATCCATTGGAGTAATCGAAATATCAATGACAGACTACCTTCCATAATGACAAGGCTACCATCCATTGGAGTAACAAAAATGTCGACAACAGACTACCTTCCATAATGACAAGGCTACCATCCATTGGAGTAACAAGAATCTCAACAAGAGACTACCTTTTATAATGACAAGGTTACCATCCATTGGAATAACAAAAATCTCGATGACAGACTACCTTCCATAATGACAGACTACCTTCCATAATGTCAAGGGTACTATCCATTGGAGTAACAAAAATCTGAACAACAGACTACCTTCCATAATGACAAGGCTACAATCCATTGGAGTATTCGAAATATCAATGACAGACTACCTTCCATAATGACAAGGCTACAATCCAATGGAGTAACAGAAATCTCAACGATAGACTACCTTCCATAATGACAAGGCTACCATCCATTGGAGTAACAAAAATCTCGACAACATACTACCTTCCATAATTACAAGGCTACCATCCATTGGAGTAACAAAAATCTCGACAAAAGACTACCTTTTATAATGACAAGGTTACCATCCATTGGAATAACAAAAATCTCGACAATAGACTACCATCCATAATGACAGACTACCTTCCATAATGTCAAGGCTACTATCCATTGGAGTAACAAAAATATGAACAACAAACTACCTTCCATAATGACAAGGCTATAATCCATTGGAGTAACAAAAATCTCAATGACAGACAACCTTCCATAATGACAAGGCTACCATCCATTGGAGTAACAAAAATCTCGACAACAGACTACCTTCCATAATGATAAGGATACCATCCATTGGAGTAACAAAAATCCCGACAAAAGACTACCTTTTATAACGACAAGGTTACCATCCATTGGAATGACAAAAATCTCGACAACAGACTACCTTCCATAATGACAGACTACCTTCCATAATGTCAAGGCTACTATCCATTGGAGTAACAAAAATCTGAACAACATACTACCTTCCATAATGACAAGGCTACAATCCATTGGAGTAATCGAAATCTCAACGACAGACTACCTTCCGCGATGACTAGGCTATAATCCATTGGAGTAACATAAATCTCAATGATAGACTACCTTCCATAATGACAAGGCTACCATCCAATGGAGTAACAAAAATCTCAACAATAGACTACCTTCCATAATTACAAGGCTACCTTCCATTGGATTAACAAAAATATCGACAAAAGACTACCTTTAATAATTACAAGGTTACCATCCATTGGAATAACAAAAATCTCGACAACAGACTACCTTCCATAATGACAGACTACCTTCCATAATGTCAAGGCTACTATCCATTGGAGTAACAAAAATCTGAACAACAGACTACCTTCGATAATGACAAGGCTATAATCCATTGGAGTAACAGAAATCTCAACGACTGACAACATTCCATAATGACAAGGCTACCATCCATTGGAGTAATAAAAATCTCGACAACAGACTACCTTCCATAATTACAAGGCTACCATTCATTGGAGTAACAAAAATCTCGACAAAAGACTACCTTTTATAATGACAAGGTTACCATCCATTGGAATAACAAAAATCTCGACAACAGACTACCTTCCATAATGACAGACTACCTTCCATAATGTCAAGGCTACTATCCATTGGAGTAACAATAATCTGAACAACAGACTACCTTCCATAATGACAAGGCTACAATCCATTGGAGTAATCGAAATCTCAACGACAGACTACCTTCCATAATGACAAGGCTACAATCCATTGGAGTAACAGAAATCTCGACAATAGACTACCTTCCATAATTAGAAGGCTACCATCCATTGGAGTAACAAAAATCTCGACAACGGACTACCTTACATAATGACAAGGCTACCATCCATTGGAGTAACAAAAATCTCGACAAAAGACTAACTTTTATAACGACAAGGTTACCATCCATTGGAATAACAAAAATCTCGACAACAGACTACCTTCCATAATGACAGACTACCTTCAATAATGTCAAGGCTACTATCCGTTGGAGTAACAAAAATTTGAACAACAGACTACGTTCCATAATGACAAGGCTACAATCCATTGGAGTAATCGAAATCTCAATGACATACTACCTTCCATAATGACAAGGCTAAAATCCATTGGAGTAACAAAAATCTCAACGATAAACTACCTTCCATAATGACAAGGCTACCATCCATTGGAGTAACAAAAATCTCGAGAACAGACTACCTTCCATAATTACAGGGCTACCATCCATTGGAGTAACAAAAATATCGACAAAATACTACCTTTTATAATGACAAGGTTACCATCCATTGGAATAACAAAAATCTCGACAACAGACTACCTTCCATAATGTCAAGGCTACTATCCATTGGAGTAACAAAAATATGAACAACAGACTACCTTCCATAATGACAAGGCTATAATACATTGGAGTAACAGAAATCTCAACGACAGACAACATTCCATAATGACAAGGCTACAATCCATTGGAGTAACAAAAATCTCGACAACAGACTACCTTCCATAATTACAAGGGTACCATCCATTGGAGTAACAAAAATCTCAACAAAAGACTAACTTTTATAATGACAAGGATACCATCCATTGGAATAACAAAAATCTTGACAACAGACTACCTTCCATAATGACAGACTACCTTCCATAATGTCAAGGCTACTATCCATTGGAGTAACAAAAATCTGAACAACAGACTACCTTCCATAAGGACAAGGCTACAATCCATTGGAGTAATCAAAATATCAATGACAGACTACCTTCCATAATGACAAGGCTACCATCCATTGGAGTAACAAAAATGTCGACAACAGACTACCTTCCATAATGACAAGGCTACCATCGATTGGAGTAACAAGAATCTCAACAAGAGACTACCTTTTATAATGACAAGGTTACCATCCATTGGAATAACAAAAATCTCGACGACAGACTACCTTCCATAATGACAGACTACCTTCCATAATGTCAAGGGTACTATCCATTGGAGTAACAAAAATCTGAACAACAGACTACCTTCCATAATGATAAGGCTACAATCCATTGGAGTATTCGAAATATAAATGACAGACTACCTTCCATAATGACAAGGCTACAATCCAATGGAGTAACAGAAATCTCAACGATAGACTACCTTCCATAATGACAAGGCTACCATCCATTGGAGTAACAAAAATCTCGACAACATACTACCTTCCATAATTACAAGGCTACCATCCATTGGAGTAACAAAAATATCGACAAAAGACTACCTTTTATAATGACAAGGTTACCATCCATTGGAATAACAAAAATCTCGACAATAGACTACCATCCATAATGACAGACTACCTTCCATAATGTCAAGGCTACTATCCATTGGAGTAACAAAAATATGAACAACAGACTACCTTCCATAATGACAAGGCTATAATCCATTTGAGTAACAAAAATCTCAATGACAGACAACCTTCCATAATGACAAGGCTACCATCCATTGGAGTAACAAAAATCTCGACAACAGACTACCTTCCATAATGATAAGGCTACCATCCATTGGAGTAACAAAAATCTCGACAAAAGACTACCTTTTATTACGAAAAGGTTACCATCCATTGGAATGACAAAAATCTCGACTACAGACTACCTTCCATAATGACAGACTACCTTCCATAATGTCAAGGCTACTATCCATTGGAGTAACAAAAATCTGAACAACACACTACCTTCCATAATGACAAGGCTACAATCCATTGGAGTAATCGAAATCTCAACGACAGACTACCTTCCATAATGACAAGGCTACAATCCATTGGAGTAACAGAAATCTCGACAACAGACTACCTTCCATAATTACAAGGCTACCATCCATTGGAGTAACAAAAATCTCGACAACAGACTACCTTACATAATGACAAGGCTACCATCCATTGGAGTAACAAAAATCTCGACAAAAGACTACCTTTTATAATGACAAGGTTACCATCCATTGGAATAATAAAAATCTCGACAACAGAATACCTTCCATAATGACAGACTACCTTCAATAATGTCAAGGCTACTATCCGTTGGAATAACAAAAATCTGAACAACAGACTACGTTCCATAATGACAAGGCTACAATCCATTGGAGTAATCGAAATCTCAATGACATACTACCTTCCATAACGACAAGGCTACAATCCATTGGAGTAACAGAAATCTCAACGATAGACTACCTTCCAAAATGACAAGGCTACCATCCATTGGAGTAACAAAATTCTCGACAACAGACTACCTTCCATAATTACAGGGCTACCATCCATTGGAGTAACAAAAATATCGACAAAATACTACCTTTTATAATGACAAGGTTACCATCCATTGGAATAACCAAAATCTCGACAACAGACTACCTTCCATAATTACAGACTACCTTCCATAATGTCAAGGCTACTATCCATTGGAGTAACAAAAATATGAACAACAGACTACCTTCCATAATGACAAGGCTATAATCCATTGGAGTAACAGAAATCTCAACGACAAACAACATTCCATAATGACAAGGCTACAATCCATTGGAGTAACAAAAATCTCGACAACAGACTACCTTCCATAATTACAAGGCTACCATCCATTGGAGTAACAAAAATCTCGACAAAAGACTACCTTTTATAATGACAAGGTTACCATCCATTGGAATAACAAAAATCTCGACGATAGACTACCTTCCATAATGACAGACTACCTTCCATAATGTCAAGGCTACTATACATTGGAGTAACAAAAATCTGAACAACAGACTACCTTCCATAATGACAAGGCTACAATCCATTGGAGTATTCGAAATATCAATGACAGACTACCTTCCATAATGACAAGGCTACAATCCAATGGAGTAACAGAAATCCCAACAATAGACTACCTTCCATAATTACAAGGCTACCATCCATTGGAGTAACAAAAATCTCGACAAAAGACTACCTTTTATAATGACAAGGTTACCATCCATTGGAATAACAAAAATCTCGACAATAGACTACCATCCATAATGACAGACTACCTTCCATAATGTCAAGGCTACTATCTATTGGAGTAACAAAAATCTGAACAACAGACTACCTTCCGTAATGACAAGGCTATAATCCATTGGAGTAACAAAAATCTCAATGACAGACAACCTTCCATAATGACAAGGCTACCATCCATTGGAGTATCAAAAATCTCGACAACAGACTACCTTCCATAATGACAAGGCTACCATCCATTGGAGTAACAAAAATCTCGACAAAAGACTACCTTTTATAACGACAAGGTTACCATCCATTGGAATGACAAAAATCTCGACAACAGACTACCTTCCATAATGATAGACTACCTTCAATAATGTCAAGGCTACTATCCGTTGGAGTAACAAAAATCTGAACAACAGACTACGTTCCATAATGACAAGGCTACAATCCATTGGAGTAATCGAAATCTCAATGACATACTACGTTCCATAAAGATAAGGCTACAATCCATTGGAGTAACAGAAATCTCAACGACAGACAACATTCCATAATGACAAGGCTACCATCCATTGGAGTAACAAAAATCTCGACAATAGACTACCTTCCATAATTACAGGGCTACCATCCATTGGAGTAACAAAAATATCGACAAAATACTATCTTTTATAATGACAAGGTTACCATCCATTGGAATAACAAAAATCTCGACAACAGACTACCTTCCATAATGACAGACTACCTTCCATAATGTCAAGGCTACTATCCATTGGAGTAACAAAAATATGAACAAAAGACTACCTTCCATAATGACAAGGCTACAATCCATTGGAGTAATCGAAATCTCAACGACAGACTACCTTCCATAATGACAAGGCTACAATCCATTGGAGTAACAGAAATCTCGACAACAGACTACCTTCCATAATTACAAGGCTACCATCCATTGGAGTAACAAAAATCTCGACAACAGACTACCTTACATAATGACAAGGCTACCATCCATTGGAGTAACAAAAATCTCGACAAAAGACTACCTTTTATAACGACAAGGTTACCATCCATTGGAATAACAAAAATCTCGACAACAGACTACCTTCCATAATGACAGACTACCTTCAATAATGTCAAGGCTACTATCCGTTGGAGTAACAAAAATCTGAACAACAGACTACGTTCCATAATGACAAGGCTACAATCCATTGGAGTAATCGAAATCTCAATGACATACTACCTTCCATAATGACAAGGCTACAATCCATTGGAGTAACAAAAATCTCAACGATAAACACCTTCCATAATGACAAGGCTACCATCCATTGGAGTAACAAAAATCTCGACAACAGACTACCTTCCATAATTACAGGGCTACCATCCATTGGAGTAACAAAAATATCGACAAAATACTACCTTTTATAATGACAAGGTTACCATCCATTGGAATAACAAAAATCTCGACAACAGACTACCTTCCATAATGTCAAGGCTACTATCCATTGGAGTAACAAAAATATGAACAACAGACTACCTTCCATAATGACAAGGCTATAATCCATTGGAGTAACAGAAATCTCAACGACAGACAACATTCCATAATGACAAGGCTAAAATCCATTGGAGTAACAAAAATCTCGACAACAGACTACCTTCCATAATTACAAGGGTACCATCCATTGGAGTAACAAAAATCTCAACAAAAGACTAACTTTTATAATGACAAGGATACCATCCATTGGAATAACAAAAATCTTGACAACAGACTACCTTCCATAATGACAGACTACGTTCCATAATGACAAGGCTACTATCCATTGGAGTAACAAAAATCTGAACAACAGACTACCTTCCATAAGGACAAGGCTACAATCCATTGGAGTAATCGAAATATCAATGACAGACTACCTTCCATAATGACAAGGCTACCATCCATTGGAGTAACAAAAATGTCGACAACAGACTACCTTCCATAATGACAAGGCTACCATCCATTGGAGTAACAAGAATCTCAACAAGAGACTACCTTTTATAATGACAAGGTTACCATCCATTGGAATAACAAAAATCTCGACGACAGACTACCTTCCATAATGACAGACTACCTTCCATAATGTCAAGGGTACTATCCATTGGAGTAACAAAAATCTGAACAACAGACTACCTTCCATAATGATAAGGCTACAATCCATTGGAGTATTCGAAATATCAATGACAGACTACCTTCCATAATGACAAGGCTACAATCCAATGGAGTAACAGAAATCTCAACGATAGACTACCTTCCATAATGACAAGGCTACCATCCATTGGAGTAACAAAAATCTCGACAACATACTACCTTCCATAATTACAAGGCTACCATCCATTGGAGTAACAAAAATCTCGACAAAAGACTACCTTTTATAATGACAAGGTTACCATCCATTGGAATAACAAAAATCTCGACAATAGACTACCATCCATAATGACAGACTACCTTCCATAATGTCAAGGCTACTATCCATTGGAGTAACAAAAATATGAACAACAGACTACCTTCCATAATGACAAGGCTATAATCCATTTGAGTAACAAAAATCTCAATGACAGACAACCTTCCATAATGACAAGGCTACCATCCATTGGAGTAACAAAAATCTCGACAACAGACTACCTTCCATAATGATAAGGCTACCATCCATTGGAGTAACAAAAATCTCGACAAAAGACTACCTTTTATAACGAAAAGGTTACCATCCATTGGAATGACAAAAATCTCGACTACAGACTACCTTCCATAATGACAGACTACCTTCCATAATGTCAAGGCTACTATCCATTGGAGTAACAAAAATCTGAACAACACACTACCTTCCATAATGACAAGGCTACAATCCATTGGAGTAATCGAAATCTCAACGATAGACTACCTTCCATAATGACAAGGCTATAATCCATTGGAGTAACATAAATCTCAACGATAGACTACCTTCCATAATGACAAGGCTACCATCCAATGCAGTAACAAAAATCTCAACAATAGACTACCTTCCATAATTACAAGGCTACCTTCCATTGGATTAACAAAAATATCGACAAAAGACTACCTTTAATAATTACAAGGTTACCATCCATTGGAATAACAAAAATCTCGACAACAGACTACCTTCCATAATGACAGACTACCTTCCATAATGTCAAGGCTACTATCCATTGGAGTAACAAAAATCTGAACAACAGACTACCTTCCATAATGACAAGGCTATAATCTATTGGAGTAACAGAAATCTCAACGACTGACAACATTCCATAATGACAAGGCTACCATCCATTGGAGTAATAAAAATCTCGACAACAGACTACCTTCCATAATTACAAGGCTACCATTCATTGGAGTAACAAAAATCTCGACAAAAGACTACCTTTTATAATGACAAGGTTACCATCCATTGGAATAACAAAAATCTCGACAACAGACTACCTTACATAATGTCAAGGCTACTATCCATTGGAGTAACAATAATCTGAACAACAGACTACCTTCCATAATGACAAGGCTACAATCCATTGGAGTAATCGAAATCTCAACGACAGACTACCTTCCATAATGACAAGGCTACAATCCATTGGAGTAACAGAAATCTCGACAACAGACTACCTTCCATAATTACAAGGCTACCATCCATTGGAGTAACAAAAATCTCGACAACAGACTACCTTACATAATGACAAGGCTACCATCCATTGGAGTAACAAAAATCTCGACAAAAGACTACCTTTTATAACGACAAGGTTACCATCCATTGGAATAACAAAAATCTCGACAACAGACTACCTTCCATAATGACAGACTACCTTCAATAATGTCAAGGCTACTATCCATTGGAGTAACAAAAATCTAAACAACAGACTACGTTCCATAATGACTAGGCTACTATCCATTGGAGTAATCGAAATCTCAATGACATACTACCTTCCAGAATGACAAGGCTACAATCCATTGGAGTAACAAAAATCTCAACAACAGACAACATTCCATAATGACAAGGCTACCATCCATTGGAGTGACAAAAATCTCGACAACAGACTACCTTCCATAATTACAGGGCTACCATCCATTGGAGTAACAAAAATATCGACAAAATACTACCTTTTATAATGAAAAGGTTACCATCCATTGGAATAACAAAAATCTCGACAACAGACTACCTTCCATAATGACAGACTACCTTCCATAATGTCAAGGCTACTATCCATTGGAGTAACAAAAATCTGAACAAAAGACTACCTTCCATAATGACAAGGCTACAATCCATTGGAGTAATCGAAATCTCAACGACAGACTACCTTCCATAATGACAAGGCTACAATCCATTGGAGTAACAGAAATCTCGACAACAGACTACCTTCCAAAATTACAAGGCTACCATCCATTGGAGTAACAAAAATCTCGACAACAGACTACCTTACATAATGACAAGGCTACCATCCATTGGAGTAACAAAAATCTCGACAAAAGACTACCTTTTATAACGACAAGGTTACCATCCATTGGAATAACAAAAATCTCGACAACAGACTACCTTCCATAATGACAGACTACCTTCAATAATGTCAAGGCTACTATCCATTGGAGTAACAAAAATCTAAACAACAGACTACGTTCCATAATGACTAGGCTACTATCCATTGGAGTAATCGAAATCTCAATGACATACTACCTTCCAGAATGACAAGGCTACAATCCATTGGAGTAACAAAAATCTCAACAACAGACAACATTCCATAATGACAAGGCTACCATCCATTGGAGTGACAAAAATCTCGACAACAGACTACCTTCCATAATTACAGGGCTACCATCCATTGGAGTAACAAAAATATCGACAAAATACTACCTTTTATAATGAAAAGGTTACCATCCATTGGAATAACAAAAATCTCGACAACAGACTACCTTCCATAATGTCAAGGCTAGTATCCATTGGAGTAACAAAAATATGAACAACAGACTACCTTCCATAATGACAAGGCTATAATCCATTGGAGTAACAAAAATCTCAACGACAGACAACATTCCATAATGACAAGGCTACAATCCATTGGAGTAACAAAAATCTCGACAACAGACTACCTTCCATAATTACAAGGGTACCATCCATTGGAGTAACAAAAATATCAACAAAAGACTAACTTTTATAATGACAAGGATACCATCCATTGGAATAACAAAAATCTTGACAACAGACTACCTTCCATAATGACAGACTACCTTCCATAATGTCAAGGCTACTATCCATTGGAGTAACAAAAATCTGAACAACAGACTACCTTCCATAAGGACAAGGCTACAATCCATTGGAGTAATCGAAATATCAATGACAAACTACCTTCCATAATGACAAGGCTACCATCCATTGGAGTAACAAAAATGTCGACAACAGACTACCTTCCATAATGACAAGGCTACCATCCATTGGAGTAACAAGAATCTCGACAAGAGACTACCTTTTATAATGACAAGGTTACCATCCATGGGAATAACAAAAATCTCGACGACAGACTACCCTCCATAATGACAGACTACCTTCCATAATGTCAAGGGTACTATCCATTGGAGTAACAAAAATCTAAACAACAGACTACGTTCCATAATGACTAGGCTACTATCCATTGGAGTAATCGAAATCTCAATGACATACTACCTTCCAGAATGACAAGGCTACAATCCATTGGAGTAACAAAAATCTCAACAACAGACAACATTCCATAATGACAAGGCTACCATCCATTGGAGTGACAAAAATCTCGACAACAGACTACCTTCCATAATTACAGGGCTACCATCCATTGGAGTAACAAAAATATCGACAAAATACTACCTTTTATAATGAAAAGGTTACCATCCATTGGAATAACAAAAATCTCGACAACAGACTACCTTCCATAATGACAGACTACCTTCCATAATGTCAAGGCTACTATCCATTGGAGTAACAAAAATCTGAACAAAAGACTACCTTCCATAATGACAAGGCTACAATCCATTGGAGTAATCGAAATCTCAACGACAGACTACCTTCCATAATGACAAGGCTACAATCCATTGGAGTAACAGAAATCTCGACAACAGACTACCTTCCAAAATTACAAGGCTACCATCCATTGGAGTAACAAAAATCTCGACAACAGACTACCTTACATAATGACAAGGCTACCATCCATTGGAGTAACAAAAATCTCGACAAAAGACTACCTTTTATAACGACAAGGTTACCATCCATTGGAATAACAAAAATCTCGACAACAGACTACCTTCCATAATGACAGACTACCTTCAATAATGTCAAGGCTACTATCCATTGGAGTAACAAAAATCTAAACAACAGACTACGTTCCATAATGACTAGGCTACTATCCATTGGAGTAATCGAAATCTCAATGACATACTACCTTCCAGAATGACAAGGCTACAATCCATTGGAGTAACAAAAATCTCAACAACAGACAACATTCCATAATGACAAGGCTACCATCCATTGGAGTGACAAAAATCTCGACAACAGACTACCTTCCATAATTACAGGGCTACCATCCATTGGAGTAACAAAAATATCGACAAAATACTACCTTTTATAATGAAAAGGTTACCATCCATTGGAATAACAAAAATCTCGACAACAGACTACCTTCCATAATGTCAAGGCTAGTATCCATTGGAGTAACAAAAATATGAACAACAGACTACCTTCCATAATGACAAGGCTATAATCCATTGGAGTAACAAAAATCTCAACGACAGACAACATTCCATAATGACAAGGCTACAATCCATTGGAGTAACAAAAATCTCGACAACAGACTACCTTCCATAATTACAAGGGTACCATCCATTGGAGTAACAAAAATATCAACAAAAGACTAACTTTTATAATGACAAGGATACCATCCATTGGAATAACAAAAATCTTGACAACAGACTACCTTCCATAATGACAGACTACCTTCCATAATGTCAAGGCTACTATCCATTGGAGTAACAAAAATCTGAACAACAGACTACCTTCCATAAGGACAAGGCTACAATCCATTGGAGTAATCGAAATATCAATGACAAACTACCTTCCATAATGACAAGGCTACCATCCATTGGAGTAACAAAAACGTCGACAACAGACTACCTTCCATAATGACAAGGCTACCATCCATTGGAGTAACAAGAATCTCGACAAGAGACTACCTTTTATAATGACAAGGTTACCATCCATGGGAATAACAAAAATCTCGACGACAGACTACCCTCCATAATGACAGACTACCTTCCATAATGTCAAGGGTACTATCCATTGGAGTAACAAAAATCTGAACAACAGACTACCTTCCATAATGACAAGGCTACAATCCATTGGAGTATTCGAAATATCAATGACAGACTACCTTCCATAATGACAAGGCTACAATCCAATGGAGTAACAGAAATCTCAACGATAGACTACCTTCCATAATGACAAGGCTACCATCCATTGGAGTAACAAAAATCTCGACAACAGACTACCTTCCATAATTACAAGGCTACCATCCATTGGAGTAACAAAAATCTCGACAAAAGACTACCTTTTATAATGACAAGGTTACCATCCATTGGAATAACAAAAATCTCGACAATAGACTACCATCCATAATGACAGACTACCTTCCATAATGACAAGGCTATAATCCATTGGAGTAACAGAAATCTCGACAATAGACTACCTTCCAAAATTACAAGGCTACCATCCATTGGAGTAACAAAAATCTCGACAACAGACTACCTTACATAATGACAAGGCTACCATCCATTGGAGTAACAAAAATATCGACAAAAGACTACCTTTTATAACGACAAGGTTACCTTCCATTGGAATAACAAAAATCTCGACAACAGACTACCTTCCATAATGACAGACTACCTTCAATAATGTCAAGGCTACTATCCGTTGGAGTAACAAAAATCTGAACAACAAACTACCTTCCATAATGACAAGGCTACAATCCATTGGAGTAATCGAAATCTCAATGACATACTACCTTCCATAATGACAAGGCTACAATCCATTGGAGTAACAAAAATCTCAACGATAGACTACCTTCCATAATGACAAGGCTACCATCCATTGGAGTAACAAAAATCTCGACAACAGACTA
Organism: Vicia faba; assembly: GCA_948472305.1. Lineage (NCBI taxonomy): Eukaryota > Viridiplantae > Streptophyta > Magnoliopsida > Fabales > Fabaceae > Vicia > Vicia faba. Next base: position 557,365,026 of record OX451739.1, on the reverse strand, counting down.
CCTTCCATAATTACAGGGCTACCATCCATTGGAGTAACAAAAATATCGACAAAATACTACCTTTTATAATGACAGACTACCTTCCATAATGTCAAGGCTACTATCCATTGGAGTAACAATAATCTGAACAACAGACTACCTTCCATAATGACAAGGCTACAATCCATTGGAGTAATCGAAATCTCAACGACAGACTACCTTCCATAATGACAAGGCTACAATCCATTGGAGTAACAGAAATCTCGACAACAGACTACCTTCCAAAATTACAAGGCTACCATCCATTGGAGTAACAAAAATCTCGACAACAGACTACCTTACATAATGACAAGGCTACCATCCATTGGAGTAACAAAAATCTCGACAAAAGACTACCTTTTATAACGACAAGGTTACCATCCATTGGAATAACAAAAATCTCGACAACAGACTACCTTCCATAATGACAGACTACCTTCAATAATGTCAAGGCTACTATCCATTGGAGTAACAAAAATCTAAACAACAGACTACGTTCCATAATGACTAGGCTACTATCCATTGGAGTAATCGAAATCTCAATGACATACTACCTTCCAGAATGACAAGGCTACAATCCATTGGAGTAACAAAAATCTCAACAACAGACAACATTCCATAATGACAAGGCTACCATCCATTGGAGTGACAAAAATCTCGACAACAGACTACCTTCCATAATTACAGGGCTACCATCCATTGGAGTAACAAAAATATCGACAAAATACTACCTTTTATAATGAAAAGGTTACCATCCATTGGAATAACAAAAATCTCGACAACAGACTACCTTCCATAATGTCAAGGCTAGTATCCATTGGAGTAACAAAAATATGAACAACAGACTACCTTCCATAATGACAAGGCTATAATCCATTGGAGTAACAAAAATCTCAACGACAGACAACATTCCATAATGACAAGGCTACAATCCATTGGAGTAACAAAAATCTCGACAACAGACTACCTTCCATAATTACAAGGGTACCATCCATTGGAGTAACAAAAATATCAACAAAAGACTAACTTTTATAATGACAAGGATACCATCCATTGGAATAACAAAAATCTTGACAACAGACTACCTTCCATAATGACAGACTACCTTCCATAATGTCAAGGCTACTATCCATTGGAGTAACAAAAATCTGAACAACAGACTACCTTCCATAAGGACAAGGCTACAATCCATTGGAGTAATCGAAATATCAATGACAAACTACCTTCCATAATGACAAGGCTACCATCCATTGGAGTAACAAAAATGTCGACAACAGACTACCTTCCATAATGACAAGGCTACCATCCATTGGAGTAACAAGAATCTCGACAAGAGACTACCTTTTATAATGACAAGGTTACCATCCATGGGAATAACAAAAATCTCGACGACAGACTACCCTCCATAATGACAGACTACCTTCCATAATGTCAAGGGTACTATCCATTGGAGTAACAAAAATCTGAACAACAGACTACCTTCCATAATGACAAGGCTACAATCCATTGGAGTATTCGAAATATCAATGACAGACTACCTTCCATAATGACAAGGCTACAATCCAATGGAGTAACAGAAATCTCAACGATAGACTACCTTCCATAATGACAAGGCTACCATCCATTGGAGTAACAAAAATCTCGACAACAGACTACCTTCCATAATTACAAGGCTACCATCCATTGGAGTAACAAAAATCTCGACAAAAGACTACCTTTTATAATGACAAGGTTACCATCCATTGGAATAACAAAAATCTCGACAATAGACTACCATCCATAATGACAGACTACCTTCCATAATGACAAGGCTATAATCCATTGGAGTAACAGAAATCTCGACAATAGACTACCTTCCAAAATTACAAGGCTACCATCCATTGGAGTAACAAAAATCTCGACAACAGACTACCTTACATAATGACAAGGCTACCATCCATTGGAGTAACAAAAATATCGACAAAAGACTACCTTTTATAACGACAAGGTTACCTTCCATTGGAATAACAAAAATCTCGACAACAGACTACCTTCCATAATGACAGACTACCTTCAATAATGTCAAGGCTACTATCCGTTGGAGTAACAAAAATCTGAACAACAAACTACCTTCCATAATGACAAGGCTACAATCCATTGGAGTAATCGAAATCTCAATGACATACTACCTTCCATAATGACAAGGCTACAATCCATTGGAGTAACAAAAATCTCAACGATAGACTACCTTCCATAATGACAAGGCTACCATCCATTGGAGTAACAAAAATCTCGACAACAGACTACCTTCCATAATTACAGGGCTACCATCCATTGGAGTAACAAAAATATCGACAAAATACTACCTTTTATAATGACAGACTACCTTCCATAATGTCAAGGCTACTATCCATTGGAGTAACAATAATCTGAACAACAGACTACCTTCCATAATGACAAGGCTACAATCCATTGGAGTAATCGAAATCTCAACGAAAGAGTACCTTCCATAATGACAAGGCTACAATCCATTGGAGTAACAGAAATCTCGACAACAGACTACCTTCCATAATTACAAGGCTACCATCCATTGGAGTAACAAAAATCTCGACAACAGACTACCTTACATAATGACAAGGCTACCATCCATTGGAGTAACAAAAATCTCGACAAAAGACTACCTTTTATAATGACAAGGTTACCATCCATTGGAATAACAAAAATCTCGACAACAGACTACCTTCCATAATGACAGACTACCTTCAATAATGTCAAGGCTACTATCCATTGGAGTAACAAAAATCTGAACAACAGACTACGTTCCATAATGACAAGGCTACAATCCATTGGAGTAATCGAAATCTCAATGACATACTACTCTCCATAATGACAAGGCTACAATCCATTGGTGTAACAGAAATCTCAACGACAGACAACATTCCATAATGACAAGGCTACCATCCATTGGAGTAACAAAAATCTCGACAACAGACTACCTTCCATAATTACAAGGCTACCATTCATTGAAGTAACAAAAATCACGACAAAAGACTACCTTTTATAATGACAATGTTACCATCCATTGGAATAACAAAAATGTCGACAACAGACTACCTTCCATAATGAAAGACTACCTTTCATAATGTCAAGGCTACTATCCATTGGAGTAACAAAAATCTGAACAACAGACTACCTTCCATAATGACAAGGCTACAATCCATTAGAGTAACAAAAATCTCAACGATATACTACCTTCCATAATGACAAGGCGACCATCCATTGGAGTAACAAAAATGTCGACAACAGACTACCTTCCATAATGACAAGGCTACCATCCATTGGAGTAACAAGAATCTCGACAAAAGACTACCTTTTATAATGACAAGGTTGCCATCCATTGGAATAACAAAAATCTCGACGACAGACTACCTTCCATAATGACAGACTACCTTCCCTAATGCCAAGGCTACTATCCATTGGAGTAACAAAAATCTGAACAACAGACTACCTTCCATAATGACAAGGCTACAATCCATTGGAGTATTCGAAATATCAATGACAGACTACCTTCCATAATGACAAGGCTACAATCCAATGGAGTAACAGAAATCTCAACGATAGACTACCTTCCATAATGACAAGGCTACCATCCATTGGAGTAACAAAAATCTCGACAACAGACTACCTTCCATAATTACAAGGCTACAATCCATTGGAGTAACAAAAATCTCGACAAAAGACTACCTTTTATAATGACAAGGTTACCATCCATTGGAATAACAAAAATCTCGACAATAGACTACCATCCATAATGACAGACTACCTTCCATAATGTCAAGGCTACTATCCATTGGAGTAACAAAAATCTGAACAACATACTACCTTCCATAATGACAAGGCTATAATCCATTGGAGTAACAAAAATCTCAATGACAGACAACCTTCCATAATGACAATGCTACCATCCATTGGAGTAACAAAAATCTCGACAACAGACTACCTTCCATAATGACAAGGCTACCATCCATTGGAGTAAGAAAAATCTCGACAAAAGACTACCTTTTATAACGACAAGGTTACCATCCATTGGAATGAAAAAAATCTCGACAACAAACTACCTTCCATAATGACAGACTACCTTCCATAATGTCAAGGCTACTATCCATTGTAGTAATCGAAATCTCAACGACAGACTACCTTCCATAATGACAAGGCTATAATCCATTGGAGTAACATAAATCTCAACGATAGACTACCTTCCATAATGACAAGGCTACCATCCAATGGAGTAATAAAAATCTCAACAATAGACTACCTTCCATAATTACAAGGCTACCATCCATTGGATTAACAAAAATATCGACAAAAGACTACCTTTTATAATGACAAGGTTACCATCCATTGGAATAACAAAAATCTCGACAACATACTACCTTCCATAATGACAGACTACCTTCCATAATGTCAAGGCTACTATCCATTGGAGTAAAAAAAATCTGAACAACAGACTACCTTCCATAATGACAAGGCTATAATCCATTGGAGTAACAGAAATCTCAACGACAGACAACATTCCATAATGACAAGGCTACCATCCATTGGAGTAACAATAATCTCGACAACAGACTACCTTCCATAATTACAAGGCTACCATTCATTGGAGTAACAAAAATCTTGACAAAAGACTACCTTTTATAATGACAAGGTTACCATCCATTGGAATAACAAAAATCTTGACAACAGACTACCTTCCATAATGACAAGGTTACCATCCATTGGAATAACAAAAATCTCGACAACAGACTACCTTCCATAAGGACAGGCTACCTTCTATAATGTCAAGGCTACTATCCATTGGAGTAACAAAAAACTGAACCACAGACTACCTTCCATAATGACAAGGCTACAGTCCATTGGAGTAATCGAAATCTCAACGCCAGACTACCTTCCATAATGACAAGGCTACAATCCATTGGAGTAACAGAAATCTCAACGATAGACTACCTTCCATAATGACAAGGCTACCATCCATTGGTGTAACAAAAATTATTGACAAAATACTACCTTTTATAATGACAAGGTTACCATCCATTGAAATAACAAAAATCTCGACAATAGACTACCATCCATAATGACAAACTACCTTCTATAATGTCAAGGCTACTATCAATTGGAGTAACAAAAATCTGAACAACAGACTAGTTCCATAATGACAACGCTATAATCCATTGGAGTAACAAAAATCTCAACGACAGACAACCTTCCATAATGACAAGGCTACCATCCATTGGAGTAACAAAAATCTCAACGATAGACTACCTTCCATAATGACAAGGCTACCATCCAATGGAGTAACAAAAATCTCAACAATAGACTACCTTCCATAATTACAAGGCTACCATCCATTGGATTAACAAAAATATCGACAAAAGACTACCTTTTATAATGACAAGGTTACCATCCATTGGAATAACAAAAATCTCGACAACAGACTACCTTCCATAATGACAGACTACCTTCCATAATGTCAAGGCTACTATCCATTGGAGTAAAAAAAATCTGAACAACAGACTACCTTCCATAATGACAAGGCTATAATCCATTGGAGTAACAGAAATCTCAACGACAGACAACATTCCATAATGACAAGGCTAACATCCATTGGAGTAACAATAATCTCGACAACAGACTACCTTCCATAATTACAAGGCTACCATTCATTGGAGTAACAAAAATCTCGACAAAAGACTACCTTTTATAATGACAAGGTTACCATCCATTGGAATAACAAAAATCATGACAACAGACTACCTTCCATAATGACAGACTACCTTCCATAATGTCAAGGCTACTATCCATTGGAGTAACAATAATCTAAACAACAGGCTACCTTCCATGATGACAAGGCTACAATCCATTGGAGTAATCGAAATCTCAACGACAGACTACCTTCCATAATGACAAGGCTACAATCAATTGAAGTAACAGAAATCTCGACAACAGACTAACTTCCATAATTACAAGGCTACCATCCATTGGAGTAACAAAAATCTCGACAACAGACTACCTTACATAATGACAAGGCTACCATCCATTGGAGTAACAAAAATATCGACAAAAGACTACCTTTTATAACGACAAGGTTACCTTCCATTGGAATAACAAAAATCTCGACAACAGACTACCTTCCATAATGACAGACTACCTTCAATAATGTCAAGGCTACTATCCGTTGGAGTAAAAAAAATCTGAACAACAGACTACCTTCCATAATGACAAGGCTACAATCCATTGGAATAATCGAAATATCAATGACATACTACCTTCCATAATGACAAGGCTACAATCCATTGGAGTAACAGAAATATCAACGATAGACTACCTTCCATAATGACAAGGCTACCATCCATTGGAGTAACAAAAATCTCGACAACAGACTACCTTCCATAATTACAGGGCTACCATCCATTGGAGTAACAAAAATATCGACAAAATACTACCTTTTATAATGACAAGGTTACCATCCATTGGAATAACAAAAATCTCGACAACATACTACCTTCCATAATGACAGACTACCTTCCATAATGTCAAGGCTACTATCCATTGGAGTAACAAAAATATGAACAACAGACTACCTTCCATAATGACAAGGCTATAATCCATTGGAGTAACAGAAATCTCAACGACAGATAACATTCCATAATGACAAGGCTACAATCCATTGGAGTAACAAAAATCTTGACAACAAACTACCTTCCATAATTACAAGGTTACCATCCATTGGAGTAACAAAAATCTCAACAAAAGACTAACTTTTATAATGACAAGGATACCATCCATTGGAATAACAAAAATCTTGACAACAAACTACCTTCCATAATGACAGACTACCTTCCATAATGTCAAGGCTACTATCCATTGGAGTAACAAAAATCTGAACAAGAGACTACCTTCCATAATGACAAGGCTACAATCCATTGGAGTAATTGAAATATCAATGACAGACTACCTTCCATAATGACAAGGCTATAATCCATTGGAGTAACAGAAATCTCAACGATAGACAATATTCCATAATGACAAGGCTACTATCCATTGGAGTAACAAAAATCTCGACAACAGACTACCTTCCATAATTACAAGGCTACCATCCATTGGAGTATCAAAAATCTCGACAAAAGACTACCTTTTATAATGACAAGGTTACCATCCATTGGAATAACAAAAATCTCGACAACAGACTACCTTTCATAATGACAGACTACCTTCCATAATGTCAAGGCTACTATCCATTGGAGTAACAATAATCTGAACAACAGACTACCTTCCATAATGACAAGGCTACAATCCATTGGAGTAATCGAAATCTCAATGACAGACTACCTTCCATAATTACAAGGCTACAATCCATTGGAGTAACAGAAATCTCAATGATAGACTACCTTCCATAATGACAAGGCTACCATCCATTGGAGTAACAAAAATCTCTACAACAGAATACCTTCCATAATTACAGGGCTACCATGCATTGGAGTAACAAAAATATCGACAAAATAGTACCTTTTATAATGACAAGGTTACCATCCATTGGAATAACAAAAATCTCGACTACAGACTACCTTCCATAATGACAGACTACCTTTCATAATGTCAAGGCTACTATCCATTGGAGTAACAAATATCTGAACAATAGACTACCTTCCATAATGACAAGGCTATAATCCATTGGAGTAACAGAAATCTCAACGACATACAATATTCCATAATGACAAGGCTACTATCCATTGGAGTAACAAAAATCTCGACAACAGACTACCTTCCATAATTACAAGGCTACCATCCATTGGAGTAACAAAAATCTCGACAAAAGACTAACTTTTATAATGGCAAGGTTACCATCCATTGGAATAACAAAAATCTCGACAACAAACTACCTTTCATAATGACAGACTACCTTCCATAATGTCAAGGCTACTATCCATTGGAGTAACAATAATCTGAACAACAGACTACCTTCCATAATGACAAGGCTACAATCCATTGGAGTAATCGAAATCTCAATGACAGACTACCTTCCATAATTACAAGGCTACAATCCATTGGAGTAACAGAAATCTCAATGATAGACTACCTTCCATAATGACAAGGCTACCATCCATTGGAGTAACAAAAATCTCTACAACAGAATACCTTCCATAATTACAGGGCTACCATGCATTGGAGTAACAAAAATATCGAAAAAATACTACCTTTTATAATGACAAGGTTACCATCCATTGGAATAACAAAAATCTCGACTACAGACTACCTTCCATAATGACAGACTACCTTCCATAATGTCAAGGCTACTATACATTGGAGTAACAAATATCTGAACAATAGACTACCTTCCATAATGACAAGGCTATAATCCATTGGAGTAATAGAAATCTCAACGACAGAAAATATTCCATAATGACAAGGCTACTATCCATTGGAGTAACAAAAATCTCGACAACAGACTACCTTCCATAATTACAAGGCTACCATCAATTGGAGTAACAAAAATCTCGACAAAAGACTAACTTTTATAATGACAAGGTTACCATCCATTGGAATAACAAAAATCTCGACAACAGACTACCTTTCATAATGACAGACTACCTTCCATAATGTCAAGGCTACTATCCATTGGAGTAACAAAAATCTGAACAACAGACTACCTTCCATAATGACAAGGCTACAATCCATTGGAGTATTTGAAATATCAATGACAGACTACCTTCCATAATGACAAGGCTACAATCCATTGGAATAACAGAAATCTCAATGATATACTACCTTCCATAATGACAAGGCTACCATCCATTGGAGTAACAAAAATCTCGACAACAGACTACCTTCCATAATTACAGGGCTACCATCCATTGGATTAACAAAAATCTCGACAAAAGACTACATTTTATAATGACAAGGTTATTGTCCATTGGAATAACAAAAATCTCGACAACAGACTACCTTCCATAATTACAGACTACCTTCCATAATGTCAAGGCTACTATCCATTGGAGTAACAAAAATATGAAAAACAGACTACCTTCCATAATGACAAGGCTATAATCCATTGGAGTAACATAAATCTCAACGACAGACAACCTTCCATAATGACAAGGCTACCATCCATTGGAGTAACAAAAATGTCGACAACAGACTACCTTCCATAATGACAAGCCTACCATCCATTGGAGTAACAAAAATCTCGACAAAAGACTACCTTTTATAATGACAAGGTTACCATCCTTTGGAATAACCAAAATCTCGACAACAGACTACCTTCCATAATGACAGACTACCTTCCATAATGTCAAGGCTACTATCCATTGGAGTAACCAAAATCGAACAACAGACTACCTTCCATAATGACAAGGCTATAATCCATTGGAGTAACAAAAATCTCAACGACAGACAACCTTCCATAATGACAAGGCTACCATCCATTGGAGTAACAAAAAACTCGACAACAGACTACCTTCCATAATGACAAGGCTACCATCCATTGGAGTAACAAAAATCTCGACAAAAGACTACCTTTTATAACGACAAGGTTACCATCCATTGGAATAACAAAAATCTCGACAATTGACTACCTTCCATAATGACAGACTACCTTCCATAATGTCAAGGCTACTATCCATTGGAGTAACAAAAATCTGAACAACAGACTACCTTCCATAATGACAAGGCTACAATCCATTGGAGTAATCGAAATCTCAACGACAGACTACCTTCCATAATGACAAGGCTACAATCCATTGGAGTAACATAAATCTCAACGATAGACTACCTTCCATAATGACAAGGCTACCATCCAATGGAGTAACAAAAATCTCAACAATAGACTACCTTCCATAATTACAAGGCTACCATCCATTGGATTAACAAAAATATCGACAAAAGACTACCTTTTATAATGACAAGGTTACCATCCATTGGAATAACAAAAATCTCGACAACAAACTACCTTCCATAAAGATAGACTACCTTCCATAATGTCAAGGCTACTATCCATTGGAATAACAAAAATTTGAACAACAGACTACCTTCCATAATGACAAGGCTATAATCCATTGGAGTAACATAAATCTCAATGACAGACAACCTTCCATAACGACAAGGCTACCATCCATTGGAGTAACAAAAATCTAGACAACATACTACCTTCCATAATTACAAGGCTACAATCCATGGGAGTAACAAAAATATCGACAAAAGACTACCTTTTATAATGTCAAGGTTTCCATCCATTGGAATAACAAAAATCTCGACAACAGACTACCTTCCATAATGAGAGACTACCTTCCATAATGTCCAGGCTACTATCCATTAGAGTAACAAAAATCTGAACAACAGACTACCTTCCATAATGTCAAGGCTACTATCCATTGGAGTAACAAAAATCTGAACAACAGACTACCTTCCATATTGACAAGGCTATAATCCATTGGAGTAACAGAAATCTCAACGACAGACAACATTCCATAATTACAAGGCTACCATTCATTGGAGTAACAAAAATCTCGACAAAAGACTACCTTTTCTAAAGACAAGGTTACCATCCATTGGATTAACAAAAATCTCGACAACAGACTACCTTCCATAATGACAGACTACCTTCCATAATGTCAAGGCTATTATCCATTGGAGTAACAAAAATCTGAACAACAGACTACCTTCCATAATGACAAGGCTACAATCCATTGGAGTAATCGAAATATCAATGACAGACTATCTTCCATAATGACAAGGCTACAATCCATTGGAGTAATAGAAATCTCAACGATAGCCTACCTTCAATAATGACAAGGCTACCATCCATTGGAGTAACAAAAATCTAGACAAAAGACTATCGTTTATAATGACAAGGTTACCATCCGTTGGAATAACAAAAATCTCGACAACAGACTACCTTCCATAATGACAGACTACCTTCCACAATGTCAAGGCTACTATCCATTGGAGTAACAAAAATCTGAACAACAGACTACCTTCCATAATGACAAGGCTATAATCCATTGGAGTAACAGAAATCTCAACGATAGACAACCTTCCATAATGACAAGGCTACCATCCATTGGACTAACAAAAATCTCGACAACATACTACCTTCCATAATTACAAGGCTACCATCCATTAGAGTAACAAAAATCTCGACAAAAGACTACCTTTTATAATGACAAGGTTACCATCCATTGTAATAACTAAAATCTCGACAACAGACTACCTTCCATAATGCCAAACTACCTTCCATAATGTCAAGGCTACTATCCATTGGAGTAACAAAAATATGAACAACAGACTACCTTCCATAATGACAAGGCTACAATCCATTGGAGTAATCGAAATATCAATGACAGACTACCTTCCATAATGACAAGGCTATAATCCATTGGAGTAACAGAAATCTCAACGATAGACTACCTTCCATAATGACAAGGCTACCATCCATTGGAGTAACAAAAATCTCAACAACAGACTACCTTCCATAATGACAAGGCAACCATCCATTGGAGTAACAAAAATCTCGACAACAAACTACCTTCCATAATGACAAGGCTACCATCCATTGGAGTAATAAAAATCTCGACAAAAGACTACCTTTTATAACGACAAGGTTACCATCCATTGGAATAACAAAAATCTCGACAATAGACTACCTTCCATAAGGACAGGCTACCTTCTATAATGTCAAGGCTACTATCCATTGGAGTAACAAAAATCTGAACAACAGACTACCTTCCATAATGACAAGGCTACAGTCCATTAGAGTAATCGAAATCTCAACGCCAGACTACCTTCCATAATGACAAGGCTACAATCCATTGGAGTAACAGAAATCTCAACGATAGACTACCTTCCATAATGACAAGGCTACCATCCATTGGTGTAACAAAAATTATTGACAAAATACTACCTTTTATAATGACAAGGTTACCATCCATTGAAATAACAAAAATCTCGACAATAGACTACCATCCATAATGACAAACTACCTTCCATAATGTCAAGGCTACTATCAATTGGAGTATCAAAAATTTGAACAACAGACTAGTTCCATAATGACAACGCTATAATCCATTGGAGTAACAAAAATCTCAACGACAGACAACCTTCCATAATGAAAAGGCTACCATCCATTGGAGTAACAAAAATCTCGACAACAGACTACCTTCCATAATGACAAGGCTACCATCCATTGGAGTAACCAAAATCTCGACAAAAGACTACCTTTTATAATGACAAGGTTACCATCCACTGTAATAACTAAAATCTCGACAACAGACTACCTTCCATAATGCCAGACTACCTTCTATAATGTCAAGGCTACTATCCATTAGAGTAACAAAAATATGAACAACAGACTACCTTCCATAATGACAAGGCTACAATCCATTGAGGTAATCGAAATATCAATGACATACTACCTTCCATAATGACAAGGCTATAATCCATTGGAGTAACAGAAATCTCAACGATAGACTACCTTCCATAATGACAAGGCTACCATCCATTGGAGTAACAAAAATCTCAACAACAGACTACCTTCCATAATGACAAGGCAACCATCCATTGGAGTAACAAAAATCTCGACAACAAACTACCTTCCATAATGACAAGGCTACCATCCATTGGAGTAACAAAAATCTCGACAAAAGACTACCTTTTATAACGACAAGGTTACCATCCATTGGAATAACAAAAATCTCGACAACAGACTACATTCCATAAGGACAGACTACCTTCTATAATGTCAAGGCTACTATCCATTGGAGTAACAAAAATCTGAACAACAGACTACCTTCCATAATGACAAGGCTACAGTCCATTGGAGTAATCGAAATCTCAACGCCAGACTACCTTCCATAATGACAAGGCTACAATCCATTGGAGTAACAGAAATCTCAACGATAGACTACCTTCCATAATGACAAGGCTACCATCCATTGGTGTAACAAAAATTATTGACAAAATACTACCTTTTATAATGACAAGGTTACCATCCATTGAAATAACAAAAATCTCGACAATAGACTACCATCCATAATGACAAACTACCTTCCATAATGTCAAGGCTACTATCAATTGGAGTAACAAAAATCTGAACAACAGACTAGTTCCATAATGACAAGGCTATAATCCATTGGAGTAACAAAAATCTCAATGACAGACAACCTTCCATAATGAGAAGGCTACCATCCATTGGAGTAACAAAAATCTCGACAACAGACTACCTTCCATAATGACAAGGCTACCATCCATTGGAGTAACAAAAATCTCGACAAAAGACTACCTTTTATAATGACAAGGTTACCATCCACTGTAATAACTAAAATCTAGACAACAGACTACCTTCCATAATGCCAGACTACCTTCCATAATGTCAACGCTACTATCCATTGGAGTAACAAAAATCTGAACAACAGACTACCTTCTATAATGACAAGGCTACAATCCATTGGAGTAATCGAAGTAACGATAGACTACCTTCCATAATGACAAGGCTACAATCCATTGTAGTAACATAAATCTCAACGACAGACAACCTTCCATAATGACAAGGCTACCATCCATTGGAGTAACAAAAAGTTAGACAACATACTACCTTCCATAATTACAAGGCTACCATCCAAGGGAGTAACCAAAATATCGACAAAAGACTACCTTTTATAATGTCAAGGTTTCCATCCATTGGAATAACAAAAATCTCGACAACAGACTACCTTCCATAATGACAGACTACCTTCCATAATGTCAAGGCTAATATCCATTGGAGTAACAAAAATCTGAACAACAGACTACCTTCCATAATGACAAGGCTACAATCCATTTGAGTAATCGAAATATCAATGACAGACTACCTTCCATAATGACAAGGCTACAATCCATTGGAGTAACAAAAATCTCAACGATAGACTACCTTCCATAATGACAAGGCTACCATCCATTGGAGTAAATAAAATCTCGACAACAGACTACCTACCATAATTACAAGGCTACCATCCATTGGAGTAACAAAAATCTAGACAAAAGACTACCTTTTATAATGACAAGGTTACCATCCATTAGAATAACAAAAATCTCGACAACAGACTACCTTCCATAATGACAGACTACCTTCCATAATGTCAAGGCTACTATTCATTGGGGTAACAAAAATATGAACAACAAACTACTTTCCATAATGACAAGGCTATAATCCATTGGAGTAACAGAAATTTCAACGACAGACAACCTTCCATAATGACAAGGCTACCATCCATTGGAATAACTAAAATCTCGACAACAGACTACCTTCCATAATGACAGACTACCTTCCATAATGTCAAGGCTACTATCCATTGGAGTAACAAAAATATGAACAACAGACTACCTTCCATAATGACAAGGCTACAATCCATTGACTAATCGAAATATCAATGACAGACTACCTTCCATAATGACAAGGCTACAATCCATTGGAGTAACAGAAATCTCAACGATAGACTACCTTCCATAATGACAAGGCTACCATCCATTAGAGTAATAAAAATCTCGACAACAGATTACCTTCCATAATTACAAGGCTACCATCCATTGGAGTAACAAAAATATCGACAAAATACTACCTTTTATAATGACAAGGTTACCATTCATTGGAATAATAAAAATCTCGACAACAGACTACCTTCGATAATGATAGACTACCTTCCATAAAGTCAAGGCTACTATCCATTGGAGTAACAAAAATCTGAACAACAGACTACCTTCCATAATGACAAGGCTACAATCCATTGGAGTAATCGAAATATCAATGACAGACTACCTTCCATAATGACAAGGCTACAATCCATTAGAGTAACAGAAATCTCAACGATAAACTACCTTCCATAATGACAAGGCTACCATCCATTGGAGTAACAAAAATCTCGACAACAGACTACCTTCCATAATTACAAGGCTACCATCCATTGGAGTAACAAAAATCTAGACAAAAGACTACCTTTTATAATGACAAGGTTACCATCCATTGGAATAACAAAAATCTCGACAACAGACTACCTTCCATAATGATAGACTACCTTCCATAATGTCAAGGTTACTATCCATTGGAGTCACAAAAATCTGAACAACAGACTACCTTCCATAATGACAAGGCTATAATCCATTAAAGAAAAATATCTCAACGACAGACAACCTTCCATAATGACAAGGCTACCATCCATTGGAGTAACAAAAATCTAGACAACAGACTACCTTCCATAATTACAAGGCTACCATCCATTGGAGTAACAAAAATCTCGACAACAGACTACCTTCCATAATGACAAGGCTACCATCCATTGGAGTAACAAATATATCGACAAAAGGCTACCTTTTATAATGAAAAGGTTACCATCCATTGGAATAACAAAAATCTCGATAATAGACTACCTTCCATAATGACATACCACCTTCCATAATGACAATGCTACCATCCTTTGGAGTAACAAAAATCTGAACAACAGACTACCTTCCATAATGACAAGGCTACAATCCATTGGAGTAACAGAAACCTCAACGACAGACTACCTTCCATAATGACAAGGCTACCATCTATTGGAGTAACAAAAATCTCGACAACAGACTACCTTCCATAATTACCAGGCTACCATCCATTGGAGTAACAAAAATATCGACAAAATACTACATTTTATAATGACAAGGTTACCATCCATTGGAATAACTAAAATCTCGACAACAGACTACCTTCCATAATGACAGACTACCTTCCATAATGTCAAGGCTACTATCCATTGGAGTAACAAAAATCTGAACAACAGACTACCTTCCATATTGGCAAGGCTATAATTCATTGGAGTAACATAAATCTCAATGACAGACAACCTTCCATAATGACAAGGCTACCATACATTGGAGTAACAAAAATCTCGACAACAGACTACCTTCCATAATTACAAGGCTACCCTTCATTGGAATAACAAAAATCAAGACAAAAGACTACCTTTTATAATGACAAGGTTACCATCCATTGTAATAACAAAAATCTCGACAACAGACTACCTTCCATAATGATAGACTACCTTCCATAATGTCAAGGCTACTATCCATTGGAGTAACAAAAATCTGAACAACAGACTACCTTCCATAATGACAAGGCTACAACCCATTAGAGTAATCGAAATATCAATGACAAACTACCTCCCATAATGACAAGGCTAAAATCCATTGGAGTAAAAGAAATCTCAACGATAGACTACCTTCCATAATGACAAGGCTACCATCCATTGGAGTAACAAAAATCTCGACAACAGACTACCTTCCATAATTACAAGGCTACCATCCATTGGAGTAACAAAAATCTAGACAAAAGACTACCTTTTATAATGACAAGGTTACCATCCATTGGAATAATAAAAATCTCGACAACAGACTACCTTCCATAATGATAGACTACCTTCCATAATGTCAAGGCTACTATCCATTGGAGTAACAAAAATTTGAACAACAGACTACCTTTCATAATGAAAAGGCTATAATCCATAGGAGTAACAGAAATCTCAACGACAGACAACCTTCCATAATGACAAGGCTACCATCCATTGGAGTAACAAAAATCTCGACAACAGACTACCTTCCATAATTACAAGGCTACCATCCATTGGAGTAACAAAAATCTCGATAAAAGACTACCTTTTATAATGACAAGGTTACCATCCATTGGAATAATAAAAATATCGACAACAGACTACCTTCCATAATGATAGACTACCTTCCATAATGTCAAGGCTACTATCCATTGGAGTAACAAAAATCTGAACAACAGACTACCTTCCATAATGACAAGGCTACAATCCATTGGAGTAATCGAAATCTCAACAATAGACTACCTTCCATAATGACAAGGCTACAATCCGATGGAGTAACAGAAATCACAACGATAAACTACCTTCCATAATGACAAGGCTACCATCCATTGGAATAACAAAAATCTCGACAACAGACTACCTTCCATAATTACAAGGCTACCATCCATTGGAGTAACAAAAATTTCGATAAACGACTACCTTTTATAATGACAAGGTTACCATCCATTGGAATAACAAAAATCTCGACAACAGACTACCTTCCATAATGGCAGACTACCTTCCATAATGTCAAGGCTACTATCCATTGTAGTAACAAAAATCTGAACAACAGACTACCTTCCATAATGACAAGGCTATAATCCATTGGAGTAACAGAAATCTCAACGACAGACAACCTTCCATAATGACAAGGATACCATCCATTGGAGTAACAAAAATCTCGACAACAGACTACCTTCCATAATGACAAGGCTACCATCCATTGGAGTAACAAAAATCTCGACAAAAGGCTACCTTTTATAATGAAAATGTTACCATCCATTGGAATAACAAAAATATCGACAATAGACTACCTTCCATAATGACATACTACCTTCCATAATGATAAGACTACCATCCTTTGGAGTAACAAAAATCTGAACAATAGACTACCTTTCATAATGACAAGGCTACAATCCATTGGAGTAACAGAAATCTCAACGACAGACAAGCTTCCATAATGACAAGGATACTATCCATTGGAGTAACAAAAATCTCGACAACAGACTACCTTCCATAATGACAAGGCTACCATCTATTGGAGTAACAAAAATCTCAACAAAAGGCTACCTTTTATAATGAAAATGTTACCATCCATTGGAATAACAAAAATATCGACAACAAACTACCTTCCATAATGACATACTACCTTACATAATGATAAGACTACCATCCTTTGGAGTAACAAAAATCTGAACAACAGACTACCTTCCATAATGACAAGGCTACAATCCATTGTAGAAATAGAAATCTCAACGACAGACTACCTTCCATAATGACAAGGCTACCATCCATTGGAGTAACAAAAATCTCGACAACAGACTACCTTCCATAATTACAAGGCTACCATCCATTGGAGTAACAAAAATCACGACAAAAGACTACCTTTTATAATGACAAGGTTACCATCCATTGGAATAACAAAAATCTCGACAATAGACTACCTTCCATAATGTCAAGGCTACTCTCCATTGGAGTAACAAAAATCTGAACAACAGACTACCTTCCATAATGACAAGGCTATAATCCATTGGAGTAACATAAATCTCAACGACAGACAACCTTCCATAATGACAAGGCTACCATCCATTGGAGTATCAAAAATGTCGACAACAGACTACCTTCCATAATGACAAGGCTACCATCCATTGGAGTAACAAAAATCTCGACAACAGACTACCTTCCATAATTACAAGGCTACCATCCATTGGAGTAACAAAAATCTAGACAAAAGACTACCTTTTATAATGACAAGGTTACCTTCCATTGGAATAACTAAAATCTCGACAACAGACTACCTTCCATAATGACAGACTACCTTCCATAATGTCAAGGCTACTATCCATTGGAGTAACAAAAATCTGAACAACAGACTACCTTTCATAATGAAAAGGCTATAATCCTTTGGAGTAACAGAAATCTCAACGACAGACAACCTTCCATAATGACAAGGCTACCATCCATTAGAGTAACAAAAATCTCGACAACAGACTACCTTCCATAATTACAAGGCTACCATCCATTGGAGTAACAAAAATCACGACAAAAGACTACCTTTTATAATGACAAGGTTACCATCCATTGGAATAACAAAAATCTCGACAATAGACTACCTTCCATAATGTCAAGGCTACTCTCCATTGGAGTAACAAAAATCTGAACAACAGACTACCTTCCATAATGACAAGGCTATAATACATTGGAGTAACATAAATCTCAACGACAGACAACCTTCCATAATGACAAGGCTACCATCCATTGGAGTATCAAAAATGTCGACAACAGACTACCTTCCATAATGACAAGGCTACCATCCATTGGAGTAACAAAAATCTCGACAACAGACTACCTTCCATAATTACAAGGCTACCATCCATTGGAGTAACAAAAATCTAGACAAAAGACTACCTTTTATAATGACAAGGTTACCTTCCATTGGAATAACAAAAATCTCGACAACAGACTACCTTCCATAATGACAGACTACCTTCCATAATGTCAAGGCTACTATCCATTGGAGTAACAAAAATCTGAACAACAGACTACCTTTCATAATGAAAAGGCTATAATCCTTTGGAGTAACAGAAATCTCAACGACAGACAACCTTCCATAATGACAAGGCTACCATCCATTGGAGTAACAAAAATCTCGACAACAGACTACCTTCCATAATTACAAGGCTACCATCCATTGGAATAACAAAAATCTCGACAAAAGACTACCTTTTATAATGACAAGGTTACCATCCATTGGAATAATAAAAATCTCGACAACAGACTACCTTCCATAATGACAGACTACCTTCCAGAATGACATACTACCTTCCATAATGTCAAGGCTACTATCCATTGGAGTAACAAAAATCTGAACAACAGACTACCTTCCATAATGATAAGGCTACAATCCATTGGAGTAATCGAAATCTCAACAACAGACTACCTTCCATAATGACAAGGCTACAATCCATTTGAGTAACAGAAATCTCAACGATAGACTACCTTCCATAATGACAAGGCTACCATCCATTGGAATAACAAAAATCTCGACAACAGACTACCTTCCATAATTACAAGGCTACCATCCATTGGAGTAACAAAAATTTCGATAAAAGACTACCTTTTATAATGACAAGGTTACCATCCATTGGAATAACAAAAATCTCGACAACAGACTACCTTACATAATGACAGACTACCTTCCATAATGTCAAGGCTACTATCCATTGTGGTAAGAAAAATCTGAACAACAGACTACCTTCCATAATGACAAGGCTATAATCCATTGGAGTAACAGAAATCTCAACGACAGACAACCTTCCATAATGACAAGGATACCATCCATTGGAGTAACAAAAATCTCGACAACAGACTACCTTCCATAATGACAAGGCTACCATCCATTGGAGTAACAAAAATCTCGACAAAAGGCTACCTTTTATAATGAAAAGGTTACCATCCATTGGAATAACAAAAATATCGACAATAGACTACCTTCCATAATGACATACTACCTTCCATAATGATAAGACTACCATCCTTTGGAGTAACAAAAATCTGAACAACAGACTACCTTCCATAATGACAAGACTACAATCCATTGGAGTAATAGAAATCTCAACGACAGACTACCTTCCATAATGACAAGGCTACCATCCATTGGAGTAACAAAAATCTCGACAACAGACTACCTTCCATAACTACAAAGCTACCATCCATTGGAGTAACAAAAATCACGAAAAAAGACTACCTTTTATAATGACAAGGTTACCATCCATTGGAATAACAAAAATCTCGACAACAGACTACCTTCCATAATGACAGACTACCTTCCATAATGTCAAGGATACTCTCCATTGGAGTAACAAAAATCTGAACAACAGACTACCTTCCATAATGACAAGGCTATAATCCATTGGAGTAACATAAATATCAACGACAGACAACCTTCCATAATGACAAGGCTACCATCCATTGGAGTATCAAAAATGTCGACAACAGACTACCTTCCATAATGACAAGGCTACCATCCACTGGAGTAACAAAAATCTCGACAACAGACTACCTTCCATAATTACAAGGCTACCATCCATTGGAGTAACAAAAATCTAGACAAAAGACTACCTTTTATAATGACAAGGTTACCATCCATTGGAATAACAAAAATCTCGACAACAGACTACCTTCCATAATGTCAAGGCTACTATCCATTGGAGTAACAAAAATCTGAACAACAGACTACCTTTCATAATGAAAAGGCTATAATCCATTGGAGTAACAGAAATCTCAACGACAAACAACCTTCCATAATGACAAGGCTACCATCCATTGGAGTAACAAAAATCTCGACAATAGACTACCTTCCATAATTACAAGGCTACCATCCATTGGAGTAAAAAAAATCTCGACAAAAGACTACCTTTTATAATGACAAGGTTACCATCCATTGGAATAATAAAAATCTCGACAACAGACTACCTTCCATAATGACAGACTACCTTCCATAATGTCAAGGCTACTATCCATTGGATTTACAAAAATCTGAACAACAGACTACCTTCCATAATGACAAGGCTACAATCCATTGGAGTAATCGAAATCTCAACAACAGACTACCTTCCATAATGACAAGGATACAATCCATTGGAGTAACAGAAATCTCAACGATAAACTACCTTCCATAATGACAAGGCTACCATCCATTGGAATATCAAAAATATCGACATCAGACTACCTTCCATAATTACAAGGCTACCATCCATTGGAGTAACAAAAATTTCGATAAAAGACTACCTTTTATAATGACAAGGTTACCATCCATTGGAATAACAAAAATCTCGACAACAGACTACCTTACATAATGACATACTACCTTCCATAATGTCAAGGCTACTATCCATTGTGGTAACAAAAATCTGAACAACAGACTACCTTCCATAATGACAAGGCTATAATCCATTGGAGTAACAGAAATCTCAACGACAGACAACCTTCCATAATGACAAGGATACCATCCATTGGAGTAACAAAAATCTCGACAACAGACTACCTTCCATAATGACAAGGCTACCATCCATTGGAGTAACAAAAATCTCGACAAAAGGCTACCTTTTATAATGAAAAGGTTACCATCCATTGGAATAACAAAAATATCGACAATAGACTACCTTCCATAATGACATACTACCTTCCATAATGATAAGACTACCATCCTTTGGAGTAACAAAAATCTGAATAAAAGACTACCTTCCATAATGACAAGGCTACAATCCATTGGAGTAATAGAAATCTCAACGATAGACTACCTTCCATAATGACAAGGCTACCATCCATTGGAATAACAAAAATCTCGACAACAGACTACCTTCCATAATTACAAGGCTACCATCCATTGGAGTAACAAAAATTTCGATAAAAGACTACCTTTTATAATGACAAGGTTACCATCCATTGGAATAACAAAAATATCGATAATAGACTACCTTCCATAATGACATACTACCTTCTATAATGATAAGACTACCATCCTTTGGAGTAACAAAAATCTGAACAACAGACTACCTTCTATAATGACAAGGCTACAATCCATTGGAGTAATAGAAATCTCAACGACAAACTACCTTCCATAATGACAAGGCTACCATCCATTGGAGTAACAAAAATCTCGACAACAGACTACCTTCCATAACTACAAGGCTACCATCCATTGGAGTAACAAAAATCACGAAAAAAGACTACCTTTTATAATGACAAGGTTACCATCCATTGGAATAACAAAAATCTCGACAACAGACTACCTTCCATAATGACAGACTACCTTCCATAATGTCAAGGCTACTCTCCATTGGAGTAACAAAAATCTGAACAACAGACTACCTTCCATAATGACAAGGCTATAATCCATTGGAGTAACATAAATCTCAACGACAAACAACCTTCCATAATGACAAGGCTACCATCCATTGGAGTATCAAAAATGTCGACAACAGACTACCTTCCATAATGACAAGGCTACCATCCACTGGAGTAACAAAAATCTCGACAACAGACTACCTTCCATAATTACAAGGCTACCATCCATTGGAGTAACAAAAATCTAGACAAAAGACTACCTTTTATAATGACAAGGTTACCATCCATTGGAATAACAAAAATCTCGACAACAGACTACCTTCCATAATGTCAAGGCTACTATCCATTGGAGTAACAAAAATCTGAACAACAGACTACCTTTCATAATGAAAAGGCTATAATCCATTGGAGTAACAGAAATCTCAACGACAAACAACCTTCCATAATGACAAGGCTACCATCCATTGGAGTAACAAAAATCTCGACAACAGACTACCTTCCATAATTACAAGGCTACCATCCATTGGAGTAAAAAAAATCTCGACAAAAGACTACCTTTTATAATGACAAGGCTACCATCCATTGGAGTAACAAAAATCTCGACAACAGACTACCTTCCATAACTACAAGGCTACCATCCATTGGAGTAACAAAAATCACGAAAAAAGACTACCTTTTATAATGACAAGGTTACCATCCATTGGAATAACAAAAATCTCGACAACAGACTACCTTCCATAATGACAGACTACCTTCCATAATGTCAAGGCTACTCTCCATTGGAGTAACAAAAATCTGAACAACAGACTACCTTCCATAATGACAAGGCTATAATCCATTGGAGTAACATAAATCTCAACGACAGACAACCTTCCATAATGACAAGGCTACCATCCATTGGAGTATCAAAAATGTCGACAACAGACTACCTTCCATAATGACAAGGCTACCATCCACTGGAGTAACAAAAATCTCGACAACAGACTACCTTCCATAATTACAAGGCTACCATCCATTGGAGTAACAAAAATCTAGACAAAAGACTACCTTTTATAATGACAAGGTTACCATCCATTGGAATAACAAAAATCTCGACAACAGACTACCTTCTATAATGTCAAGGCTACTATCCATTGGAATAACAAAAATCTGAACAACAGACTACCTTTCATAATGAAAAGGCTATAATCCATTGGAGTAACAGAAATCTCAACGACAAACAACCTTCCATAATGACAAGGCTACCATCCATTGGAGTAACAAAAATCTCGACAACAGACTACCTTCCATAATTACAAGGCTACCATCCATTGGAGTAAAAAAAATCTCGACAAAAGACTACCTTTTATAATGACAAGGTTACCATCCATTGGAATAATAAAAATCTCGACAACAGACTACCTTCCATAATGACAGACTACCTTCCATAATGTCAAGGCTACTATCCATTGGATTTACAAAAATCTGAACAACAGACTACCTTCCATAATGACAAGGCTACAATCCATTGGAGTAATCGAAATCTCAACAACAGACTACCTTCCATAATGACAAGGATACAATCCATTGGAGTAACAGAAATCTCAACGATAAACTACCTTCCATAATGACAAGGCTACCATCCATTGGAATAACAAAAATATCGACATCAGACTACCTTCCATAATTACAAGGCTACCATCCATTGGAGTAACAAAAATTTCGATAAAAGACTACCTTTTATAATTACAAGGTTACCATCCATTGGAATAACAAAAATCTCGACAACAGACTACCTTACATAATGACAGACTACCTTCCATAATGTCAAGGCTACTATCCATTGTGGTAACAAAAATCTGAACAACAGACTACCTTCCATAATGACAAGGCTATAATCCATTGGAGTAACAGAAATCTCAACGACAGACAACCTTCCATAATGACAAGGATACCATCCATTGGAGTAACAAAAATCTCGACAACAGACTACCTTCCATAATGACAAGGCTACCATCCATTGGAGTAACAAAAATCTCGACAAAAGGCTACCTTTTATAATGAAAAGGTTACCATCCATTGGAATAACAAAAATATCGACAATAGACTACCTTCCATAATGACATACTACCTTCCATAATGATAAGACTACCATCCTTTGGAGTAACAAAAATCTGAATAAAAGACTACCTTCCATAATGACAAGGCTACAATCCATTGGAGTAATAGAAATCTCAACGATAGACTACCTTCCATAATGACAAGGCTACCATCCATTGGAATAACAAAAATCTCGACAACAGACTACCTTCCATAATTACAAGGCTACCATCCATTGGAGTAACAAAAATTTCGATAAAAGACTATCTTTTATAATGACAAGGTTACCATCCATTGGAATAACAAAAATGTCGACAACAGACTACCTTACATAATGACAGACTACCTTCCATAATGTCAAGGCTACTATCCATTGTGGTAAGAAAAATCTGAACAACAGACTACCTTCCATAATGACAAGGCTATAATCCATTGGAGTAACAGAAATCTCAACGACAGACAACCTTCCATAATGACAAGGATACCATCCATTGGAGTAACAAAAATCTCGACAACAGACTACCTTCCATAATGACAAGGCTACCATCCATTGGAGTAACAAAAATCTCGACAAAAGGCTACCTTTTATAATGAAAAGGTTACCATCCATTGGAATAACAAAAATATCGACAATAGACTACCTTCCATAATGACATACTACCTTCTATAATGATAAGACTACCATCCTTTGGAGTAACAAAAATCTGAACAACAGACTACCTTCTATAATGACAAGGCTACAATCCATTGGAGTAATAGAAATCTCAACGACAGACTACCTTCCATAATGACAAGGCTACCATCCATTGGAGTAACAAAAATCTCGACAACAGACTACCTTCCATAACTATAAGGCTACCATCCATTGGAGTAACAAAAATCACGAAAAAAGACTACCTTTTATAATGACAAGGTTACCATCCATTGGAATAACAAAAATCTCGACAACAGACTACCTTCCATAATGACAGACTACCTTCCATAATGTCAAGGCTACTCTCCATTGGAGTAACAAAAATCTGAACAACAGACTACCTTCCATAATGACAAGGCTATAATCCATTGGAGTAACATAAATCTCAACGACAGACAACCTTCCATAATGACAAGGCTACCATCCATTGGAGTATCAAAAATGTCGACAACAGACTACCTTCCATAATGACAAGGCTACCATCCACTGGAGTAACAACAATCTCGACAACAGACTACCTTCCAAAATTACAAGGCTACCATCCATTGGAGTAACAAAAATCTAGACAAAAGACTACCTTTTATAATGACAAGGTTACCATCCATTGGAATAACAAAAATCTCGACAACAGACTACCTTCCATAATGTCAAGGCTACTATCCATTGGAGTAACAAAAATCTGAACAACAGACTACCTTTCATAATGAAAAGGCTATAATCCATTGGAGTAACAGAAATCTCAACGACAAACAACCTTCCATAATGACAAGGCTACCATCCATTAGAGTAACAAAAATCTCGACAACAGACTACCTTCCATAATTACAAGGCTACCATCCATTGGAGTAAAAAAAATCTCGACAAAAGACTACCTTTTATAATGACAAGGTTACCATCCATTGGAATAATAAAAATCTCGACAACAAACTACCTTCCATAATGACAGACTACCTTCCATAATGTCAAGGCTACTATCCATTGGATTGACAAAAATCTGAACAACAGACTACCTTCCATAATGACAAGGCTACAATCCATTAGAGTAATCGAAATCTCAACAACAGACTACCTTCCATAATGACAAGGATACAATCCATTGGAGTAACAGAAATCTCAACGATAAACTACCTTCCATAATGACAAGGCTACCATCCATTGGAATAACAAAAATATCGACATCAGACTACCTTCCATAATTACAAGGCTACCATCCATTGGAGTAACAAAAATTTCGATAAAAGACTACCTTTTATAATGACAAGGTTACCATCCATTGGAATAACAAAAATCTCGACAACAGACTACCTTCCATAATGACAAGGCTACCATCCATTGGAGTAACAAAAATCTCGACAACAGACTACCTTCCATAATTACAAGGCTACCATCCATTGGAGTAACAAAAATCTAGACAAAAGACTACCTTTTATAATGACAAGGTTACCATCCATTGGAATAACAAAAATCTCGACAACAGACTACCTTCCATAATGACAGACTACCTTCCATAATGTCAAGGCTACTATCCATTGGAGTAACAAAAATCTGAACAACAGACTACCTTTCATAATGAAAAGGCTATAATCCATTGGAGTAACAGAAATCTCAACGACAAACAACCTTCCATAATGACAAGGCTACCATCCATTGGAATAACAAAAATCTCGACAACAGACTACCTTCCATAATGTCAAGGCTACTATCCATTGGAGTAACAAAAATCTGAACAACAGACTACCTTTCATAATGAAAAGGCTATAATCCATTGGAGTAACAGAAATCTCAACGACAAACAACCTTCCATAATGACAAGGCTACCATCCATTGGAGTAACAAAAATCTCGACAACAGACTACCTTCCATAATTACAAGGCTACCATCCATTGGAGTAAAAAAAATCTCGACAAAAGACTACCTTTTATAATGACAAGGTTACCATCCATTGGAATAATAAAAATCTCGACAACAGACTACCTTCCATAATGACAGACTACCTTCCATAATGTCAAGGCTACTATCCATTGGATTTACAAAAATCTGAACAACAGACTACCTTCCATAATGACAAGGCTACAATCCATTGGAGTAATCGAAATCTCAACAACAGACTACCTTCCATAATGACAAGGATACAATCCATTGGAGTAACAGAAATCTCAACGATAAACTACCTTCCATAATGACAAGGCTACCATCCATTGGAATAACAAAAATATCGACATCAGACTACCTTCCATAATTACAAGGCTACCATCCATTGGAGTAACAAAAATTTCGATAAAAGACTACCTTTTATAATTACAAGGTTACCATCCATTGGAATAACAAAAATCTCGACAACAGACTACCTTACATAATGATAGACTACCTTCCATAATGTCAAGGCTACTATCCATTGTGGTAACAAAAATCTGAACAACAGACTACCTTCCATAATGACAAGGCTATAATCCATTGGAGTAACAGAAATCTCAACGACAGACAACCTTCCATAATGACAAGGATACCATCCATTGGAGTAACAAAAATCTCGACAACAGACTACCTTCCATAATGACAAGGCTACCATCCATTGGAGTAAAAAAAATCTCGACAAAAGACTACCTTTTATAATGACAAGGTTACCATCCATTGGAATAATAAAAATCTCGACAACAAACTACCTTCCATAATGACAGACTACCTTCCATAATGTCAAGGCTACTATCCATTGGATTGACAAAAATCTGAACAACAGACTACCTTCCATAATGACAAGGCTACAATCCATTAGAGTAATCGAAATCTCAACAACAGACTACCTTCCATAATGACAAGGATACAATCCATTGGAGTAACAGAAATCTCAACGATAAACTACCTTCCATAATGACAAGGCTACCATCCATTGGAATAACAAAAATATCGACATCAGACTACCTTCCATAATTACAAGGCTACCATCCATTGGAGTAACAAAAATTTCGATAAAAGACTACCTTTTATAATGACAAGGTTACCATCCATTGGAATAACAAAAATCTCGACAACAGACTACCTTCCATAATGACAAGGCTACCATCCATTGGAGTAACAAAAATCTCGACAACAGACTACCTTCATTAATTACAAGGCTACCATCCATTGGAGTAACAAAAATCTAGACAAAAGACTACCTTTTATAATGACAAGGTTACCATCCATTGGAATAACAAAAATCTCGACAACAGACTACCTTCCATAATGACAGACTACCTTCCATAATGTCAAGGCTACTATCCATTGGAGTAACAAAAATCTGAACAACAGACTACCTTTCATAATGAAAAGGCTATAATCCATTGGAGTAACAGAAATCTCAACGACAAACAACCTTCCATAATGACAAGGCTACCATCCATTGGAATAACAAAAATCTCGACAACAGACTACCTTCCATAATGTCAAGGCTACTATCCATTGGAGTAACAAAAATCTGAACAACAGACTACCTTTCATAATGAAAAGGCTATAATCCATTGGAGTAACAGAAATCTCAACGACAAACAACCTTCCATAATGACAAGGCTACCATCCATTAGAGTAACAAAAATCTCGACAACAGACTACCTTCCATAATTACAAGGCTACCATCCATTGGAGTAAAAAAAATCTCGACAAAAGACTACCTTTTATAATGACAAGGTTACCATCCATTGGAATAATAAAAATCTCGACAACAGACTACCTTCCATAATGACAGACTACCTTCCATAATGTCAAGGCTACTATCCATTGGATTTACAAAAATCTGAACAACAGACTACCTTCCATAATGACAAGGCTACAATCCATTGGAGTAATCGAAATCTCAACAACAGACTACCTTCCATAATGACAAGGATACAATCCATTGGAGTAACAGAAATCTCAACGATAAACTACCTTCCATAATGACAAGGCTACCATCCATTGGAATAACAAAAATATCGACATCAGACTACCTTCCATAATTACAAGGCTACCATCCATTGGAGTAACAAAAATTTCGATAAAAGACTACCTTTTATAATTACAAGGTTACCATCCATTGGAATAACAAAAATCTCGACAACAGACTACCTTACATAATGACAGACTACCTTCCATAATGTCAAGGCTACTATCCATTGTGGTAACAAAAATCTGAACAACAGACTACCTTCCATAATGACAAGGCTATAATCCATTGGAGTAACAGAAATCTCAACGACAGACAACCTTCCATAATGACAAGGATACCATCCATTGGAGTAACAAAAATCTCGACAACAGACTACCTTCCATAATGACAAGGCTACCATCCATTGGAGTAACAAAAATCTCGACAAAAGGCTACCTTTTATAATGAAAAGGTTACCATCCATTGGAATAACAAAAATATCGACAATAGACTACCTTCCATAATGACATACTACCTTCCATAATGATAAGACTACCATCCTTTGGAGTAACAAAAATCTGAATAAAAGACTACCTTCCATAATGACAAGGCTACAATCCATTGGAGTAATAGAAATCTCAACGATAGACTACCTTCCATAATGACAAGGCTACCATCCATTGGAATAACAAAAATCTCGACAACAGACTACCTTCCATAATTACAAGGCTACCATCCATTGGAGTAACAAAAATTTCGATAAAAGACTACCTTTTATAATGACAAGGTTACCATCCATTGGAATAACAAAAATCTCGACAACAGACTACCTTACATAATGACAGACTACCTTCCATAATGTCAAGGCTACTATCCATTGTGGTAAGAAAAATCTGAACAACAGACTACCTTCCATAATGACAAGGCTATAATCCATTGGAGTAACAGAAATCTCAACGACAGACAACCTTCCATAATGACAAGGATACCATCCATTGGAGTAACAAAAATCTCGACAACAGACTACCTTCCATAATGACAAGGCTACCATCCATTGGAGTAACAAAAATCTCGACAAAAGGCTACCTTTTATAATGAAAAGGTTACCATCCATTGGAATAACAAAAATATCGACAATAGACTACCTTCCATAATGACATACTACCTTCTATAATGATAAGACTACCATCCTTTGGAGTAACAAAAATCTGAACAACAGACTACCTTCTATAATGACAAGGCTACAATCCATTGGAGTAATAGAAATCTCAACGACAGACTACCTTCCATAATGACAAGGCTACCATCCATTGGAGTAACAAAAATCTCGACAACAGACTACCTTCCATAACTATAAGGCTACCATCCATTGGAGTAACAAAAATCACGAAAAAAGACTACCTTTTATAATGACAAGGTTACCATCCATTGGAATAACAAAAATCTCGACAACAGACTACCTTCCATAATGACAGACTACCTTCCATAATGTCAAGGCTACTCTCCATTGGAGTAACAAAAATCTGAACAACAGACTACCTTCCATAATGACAAGGCTATAATCCATTGGAGTAACATAAATCTCAACGACAGACAACCTTCCATAATGACAAGGCTACCATCCATTGGAGTATCAAAAATGTCGACAACAGACTACCTTCCATAATGACAAGGCTACCATCCACTGGAGTAACAAAAATCTCGACAACAGACTACCTTCCAAAATTACAAGGCTACCATCCATTGGAGTAACAAAAATCTAGACAAAAGA
This sequence comes from Vicia faba, assembly GCA_948472305.1. Classification (NCBI taxonomy): domain Eukaryota; kingdom Viridiplantae; phylum Streptophyta; class Magnoliopsida; order Fabales; family Fabaceae; genus Vicia; species Vicia faba. The sequence continues at coordinate 557,334,112 of OX451739.1, read as the reverse complement.
CTACCTTTTATAATGACAAGGTTACCATCCATTGGAATAACAAAAATCTCGACAACAGACTACCTTCCATAATGTCAAGGCTACTATCCATTGGAGTAACAAAAATCTGAACAACAGACTACCTTTCATAATGAAAAGGCTATAATCCATTGGAGTAACAGAAATCTCAACGACAAACAACCTTCCATAATGACAAGGCTACCATCCATTAGAGTAACAAAAATCTCGACAACAGACTACCTTCCATAATTACAAGGCTACCATCCATTGGAGTAAAAAAAATCTCGACAAAAGACTACCTTTTATAATGACAAGGTTACCATCCATTGGAATAATAAAAATCTCGACAACAAACTACCTTCCATAATGACAGACTACCTTCCATAATGTCAAGGCTACTATCCATTGGATTGACAAAAATCTGAACAACAGACTACCTTCCATAATGACAAGGCTACAATCCATTAGAGTAATCGAAATCTCAACAACAGACTACCTTCCATAATGACAAGGATACAATCCATTGGAGTAACAGAAATCTCAACGATAAACTACCTTCCATAATGACAAGGCTACCATCCATTGGAATAACAAAAATATCGACATCAGACTACCTTCCATAATTACAAGGCTACCATCCATTGGAGTAACAAAAATTTCGATAAAAGACTACCTTTTATAATGACAAGGTTACCATCCATTGGAATAACAAAAATCTCGACAACAGACTACCTTCCATAATGACAAGGCTACCATCCATTGGAGTAACAAAAATCTCGACAACAGACTACCTTCCATAATTACAAGGCTACCATCCATTGGAGTAACAAAAATCTAGACAAAAGACTACCTTTTATAATGACAAGGTTACCATCCATTGGAATAACAAAAATCTCGACAACAGACTACCTTCCATAATGACAGACTACCTTCCATAATGTCAAGGCTACTATCCATTGGAGTAACAAAAATCTGAACAACAGACTACCTTTCATAATGAAAAGGCTATAATCCATTGGAGTAACAGAAATCTCAACGACAAACAACCTTCCATAATGACAAGGCTACCATCCATTGGAGTAACAAAAATCTCGACAACAGACTACCTTCCATAATTACAAGGCTACCATCCATTGGAGTAAAAAAAATCTCGACAAAAGACTACCTTTTATAATGACAAGGTTACCATCCATTGGAATAATAAAAATCTCGACAACAGACTGCCTTCCATAATGACAGACTACCTTCCATAATGTCAAGGCTACTATCCATTGGATTAACAAAAATCTGAACAACAGACTACCTTCCATAATGACAAGGCTACAATCCATTGGAGTAATCGAAATCTCAACAACAGACTACCTTCCATAATGACAAGGATACAATCCATTGGAGTAACAGAAATCTCAACGATAAACTACTTTCCATAATGACAAGGCTACCATCCATTGGAATAACAAAAATCTCGACATCAGACTACATTCCATAATTACAAGGCTACCATCCATTGGAGTAACAAAAATTTCGATAAAAGACTACCTTTTATAATGACAGTGTTACCATCCATTGGAATAACAAAAATCTCGACAACAGACTACCTTCCATAATGAGAGACTACCTTCCATAATGTCAAGGCTACTATCCATTGTGGTAACAAAAATCTGAACAACAGACTACCTTCCATAATGACAAGGCTATAATCCATTGGAGTAATAGAAATCTCAACGACAGACAACCTTCCATAATGACAAGGATACCATCCATTGGAGTAACAAAAATCTCGACAACAGGCTACCTTCCATAATGACAAGGCTACCATCCATTGGAGTAACAAAAATCTCGACAAAAGGATACCTTTTATAATGAAAAGGTTACCATCCATTGGAATAACAAAAATATCGACAATAGACTACCTTCCATAATGACATACTACCTTCCATAATGATAAGACTACCATCCTTTGGAGTAACAAAAATCTGAACAACAGACTACCTTCCATAATGACAAGGCTATAATCCATTGGTGTAATAGAAATCTCAACGACAGACTACCTTCCATAATGACAAGGCTACCATCCATTGGAGTAACAAAAATCTCGACAACAGACTACCTTCCATAATTACAAGGCTACCATCCATTGGAGTAACAAAAATCACGACAAAAGACTACCTTTTATAATGACAAGGTTACCATCCATTGGAATAACAAAAATCTCGACAACAGACTACCTTCCATAATGACATACTACCTTCCATAATGTCAAGGCTACTCTCCATTGGAGTAACAAAAATCTGAACAACAGACTACCTTCCATAATGACAAGGCTATAATCCATTGGAGTAACATAAATCTCAACATTAGACAACCTTCCATAATGACAAGGCTACCATCCATTGGAGTATCAAAAATGTCGACAACAGACTACCTTCCATAATGACAAGGCTACCATCCATTGGAGTAACAAAAATCTAGACAACAGACTACCTTCCATAATTACAAGGCTACCATCCATTGGAGTAACAAAAATCTAGACAAAAGACTACCTTTTATAATGACAAGGTTACCATCCATTGGAATAACAAAAATCTCGACAACAGACTACCTTTCATAATGACAGACTACCTTCCATAATGTCAAGGCTACTATCCATTGGAGTAACAAAAATCTGAACAACAGACTACCTTTCATAATGAAAAGGCTATAATCCATTGGAGTAACAGAAATCTCAACGACAGACAACCTTCCATAATGACAAGGCTACCATCCATTGGAGTAACAAAAATCTCGACAACAGACTACCTTCCATAATTATAAGGCTACCATCCATTGGAGTAACAAAAATCTCGACAAAAGACTACCTTTTATAATGACAAGGTTACCATCCATTGGAATAACAAAAATCTCGACAACAAACTACCTTCCATAATGACAGACTACCTTCCATAATGTCAAGGCTACTATCCATTGGAGTAACAAAAATCTGAACAACAGACTACCTTCCATAATGACATACTACCTTCCATAATGTCAAGGCTACTATCCATTGGAGTAACAAAAATTTGAACAACAGAATACCTTCCATAATGACAAGGCTACAATCCATTGGAGTAATCGAAATCTCAACAACAGACTACCTTCCATAATGACAAGGTTACAATCCATTGGAGTAACAGAAATCTCAACGATAAACTACCTTCCATAATGACAAGGCTACCATCCATTGGAATAACAAAAATCTCGACATCAGACTACCTTCCATAATTACAAGGTTACCATCCATTGGAGTAACAAAAATTTCGATAAAGGACTACCTTTTATAATGACAAGGTTACCATCCATTGGAATAACAAAAATCTCGACAACAGACTACCTTCCATAATGACAGACTACCTTCCATAATGTCAAGGCTACTATCCATTGTAGTAACAAAAATCTGAACAACAAACTACCTTCCATAATGACAAGGCTATAATCCATTGGAGTAACAGAAATCTCAACGACAGACAACCTTCCATAATGACAAGGATATCATCCATTGGAGTAACAAAAATCTCGACAACAGACTACCTTCCATAATGACAAGGCTACCATCCATTGGAGTAACAAAAATCACGACAAAAGACCACCTTTTATAATGACAAGGTTACCATCCATTGGAATAACAAAAATCTCGACAACAAACTACCTTCCATAATGACAGACTACCTTCCATAATGTCAAGGCTACTATCCATTGGAGTAACAAAAATCTGAACAACAGACTACCTTCCATAATGACATGGCTATAATCCATTGGAGTAACATAAATCTCAACGACAGACAACCTTCCATAATGACAAGGCTACCATCCATTGGAGTATCAAAAATGTCGACAACAGACTACCTTCCATAATGACAAGGCTACCATCCATTGGAGTAACAAAAATCTCGACAAAAGACTACCTTTTATAATGACAAGGTTACCATCCATTGGAATAACAAAAATCTCGACAACAGACTAACTTCCATAATGACAAACTACCTTCCATAATGTAATGTCTATTATCCATTGGAGTAACAAAAATCTTAACAACAAACTACCTTCCATAATGACAAGGCTACAATCCATTGGAGTAATCGAAATCTCAACGACAGACTACCTTCCATAATGACAAGGCTACAATCCATTGGAGTAACATAAATCTCAACGATAGACTACCTTCCATAATGACAAGCTACCATCCATTGGAGTAACAAAAATCTCAACAACAGACTACCTTCCATAATTACGAGGCTACCATCCATTGGAGTAACAAAAATCTCGACAAAAGACTACCTTTTATAATGACAAGGTTACCATCCATTGGAATAAAAAAAATCTCGACAACAGACTTCCTTCCATAATGACAGACTACCTTCCATAATCTGGACAACAGACTACCTTCCATAATGACAAGGCTATAATCCATTGTAGTAATAGAAATCTCAACGACAGACAACCTTCCATAATGACAAGGATACCATCCATTGGAGTAACAAAAATCTCGACAACAGGCTACCTTCCATAATGACAAGGCTACCATCCATTGGAGTAACAAAAATCTCGACAAAAGGCTACCTTTTATAATGAAAAGGTTACCATCCATTGGAATAACAAAAATATCGACAATAGACTACCTTCCATAATGACATACTACCTTCCATAATGATAAGACTACCATCCTTTGGAGTAACAAAAATCTGAACAACAGACTACCTTCCATAATGACAAGGCTATAATCCATTGGTGTAATAGAAATCTCAACGACAGACTACCTTCCATAATGACAAGGCTACCATCCATTGGAGTAACAAAAATCTTGACAACAGACTACCTTCCATAATTACAAGGCTACCATCCATTGAAGTAACAAAAATCACGACAAAAGACTACCTTTTATAATGACAAGGTTACCATCCATTGGAATAACAAAAATCTCGACAACAGACTACCTTCCATAATGACATACTACCTTCCATAATGTCAAGGCTACTCTCCATTGGAGTAACAAAAATCTGAACAACAGACTACCTTCCATAATGACAAGGCTATAATCCATTGGAGTAACATAAATCTCAACGACAGACAACCTTCCATAATGACAAGGCTACCATCCATTGGAGTATCAAAAATGTCGACAACAGACTACCTTCCATAATGACAAGGCTACCATCCATTGGAGTAACAAAAATCTCGACAACAGACTACCTTCCATAATTACAAGGCTACCATCCATTGGAGTAACAAAAATCTAGACAAAAGACTACCTTTTATAATGACAAGGTTACCATCCATTGGAATAACAAAAATCTCGACAACAGACTACCTTCCATAATGACAGACTACCTTCCATAATGTCAAGGCTACTATCCATTGGAGTAACAAAAATCTGAACAACAGACTACCTTTCATAATGAAAAGGCTATAATCCATTGGAGTAACAGAAATCTCAACGACAGACAACCTTCCATAATGACAAGGCTACCATCCATTGGAGTAACAAAAATCTCGACAACAGACTACCTTCCATAATTACAAGGCTACCATCCATTGGAGTAACAAAAATCTCGACAAAAGACTACCTTTTATAATGACAAGGTTACCATCCATTGGAATAATAAAAATCTCGACAACAGACTACCTTCCATAATGACAAACTACCTTCCATAATGTCAAGGCTACTATCCATTGTGGTAACAAAAATCTGAACAACAGACTACCTTCCATAATGACAAGGCTATAATCCATTGTAGTAATAGAAATCTCAACGACAGACAACCTTCCATAATGACAAGGATACCATCCATTGGAGTAACAAAAATCTCGACAACAGGCTACCTTCCATAATGACAAGGCTACCATCCATTGGAGTAACAAAAATCTCGACAAAAGGCTACCTTTTATAATGAAAAGGTTACCATCCATTGGAATAACAAAAATATCGACAATAGACTACCTTCCATAATGACATACTACCTTCCATAATGATAAGACTACCATCCTTTGGAGTAACAAAAATATGAACAACAGACTACCTTCCATAATGACAAGGCTATAATCCATTGGTGTAATAGAAATCTCAACGACAGACTACCTTCCATAATGACAAGGCTACCATCCATTGGAGTAACAAAAATCTTGACAACAGACTACCTTCCATAATTACAAGGCTACCATCCATTGAAGTAACAAAAATCATGACAAAAGACTACCTTTTATAATGACAAGGTTACCATCCATTGGAATAACAAAAATCTCGACAACAGACTACCTTCCATAATGACATACTACCTTCCATAATGTCAAGGCTACTCTCCATTGGAGTAACAAAAATCTGAACAACAGACTACCTTCCATAATGACAAGGCTATAATCCATTGGAGTAACATAAATCTCAACGACAGACAACCTTCCATAATGACAAGGCTACCATCCATTGGAGTATCAAAAATGTCGACAACAGACTACCTTCCATAATGACAAGGCTACCATCCATTGGAGTAACAAAAATCTCGACAACAGACTACCTTCCATAATTACAAGGCTACCATCCATTGGAGTAACAAAAATCTAGACAAAAGACTACCTTCCATAATTACAAGGCTGCCATCCATTGGAGTAACAAAAATCTATACAAAAGACTACCTTTTATAATGACAAGGTTACCATCCATTGGAATAACAAAAATCTCGACAACAGACTACCTTCCATAATGACAGACTACCTTCCATAATGTCAAGGCTACTATCCATTGGAGTAACAAAAATCTGAACAACAGACTACCTTTCATAATGAAAAGGCTATAATCCATTGGAGTAACAGAAATCTCAACGACAGACTACCTTCCATAATGACAAGGCTACCATCCATTGGAATAACAAAAATCTCGACAACAGACTACCTTCCATAATTACAAGGCTACCATCCATTGGAGTAACAAAAATTTCGATAAAAGACTACCTTTTATAATGACAAGGTTACCATCCATTGGAATAACAAAAATCTCGACAACAGACTACCTTACATAATGACAGACTACCTTCCATAATGTCAAGGCTACTATCCATTGTGGTAAGAAAAATCTGAACAACAGACTACCTTCCATAATGACAAGGCTATAATCCATTGGAGTAACAGAAATCTCAACGACAGACAACCTTCCATAATGACAAGGATACCATCCATTGGAGTAACAAAAATCTCGACAACAGACTACCTTCCATAATGACAAGGCTACCATCCATTGGAGTAACAAAAATCTCGACAAAAGGCTACCTTTTATAATGAAAAGGTTACCATCCATTGGAATAACAAAAATATCGACAATAGACTACCTTCCATAATGACATACTACCTTCTATAATGATAAGACTACCATCCTTTGGAGTAACAAAAATCTGAACAACAGACTACCTTCTATAATGACAAGGCTACAATCCATTGGAGTAATAGAAATCTCAACGACAGACTACCTTCCATAATGACAAGGCTACCATCCATTGGAGTAACAAAAATCTCGACAACAGACTACCTTCCATAATTACAAGGCTACCATCCATTGGAGTAACAAAAATCTAGACAAAAGACTACCTTTTATAATGACAAGGTTACCATCCATTGGAATAACAAAAATCTCGACAACAGACTACCTTCCATAATGACAGACTACCTTCCATAATGTCAAGGCTACTATCCATTGGAGTAACAAAAATCTGAACAACAGACTACCTTTCATAATGAAAAGGCTATAATCCATTGGAGTAACAGAAATCTCAACGACAGACTACCTTCCATAATGACAAGGCTACCATCCATTGGAATAACAAAAATCTCGACAACAGACTACCTTCCATAATTACAAGGCTACCATCCATTGGAGTAACAAAAATTTCGATAAAAGACTACCTTTTATAATGACAAGGTTACCATCCATTGGAATAACAAAAATCTCGACAACAGACTACCTTACATAATGACAGACTACCTTCCATAATGTCAAGGCTACTATCCATTGTGGTAAGAAAAATCTGAACAACAGACTACCTTCCATAATGACAAGGCTATAATCCATTGGAGTAACAGAAATCTCAACGACAGACAACCTTCCATAATGACAAGGATACCATCCATTGGAGTAACAAAAATCTCGACAACAGACTACCTTCCATAATGACAAGGCTACCATCCATTGGAGTAACAAAAATCTCGACAAAAGGCTACCTTTTATAATGAAAAGGTTACCATCCATTGGAATAACAAAAATATCGACAATAGACTACCTTCCATAATGACATACTACCTTCTATAATGATAAGACTACCATCCTTTGGAGTAACAAAAATCTGAACAACAGACTACCTTCTATAATGACAAGGCTACAATCCATTGGAGTAATAGAAATCTCAACGACAGACTACCTTCCATAATGACAAGGCTACCATCCATTGGAGTAACAAAAATCTCGACAACAGACTACCTTCCATAATTACAAGGCTACCATCCATTGGAGTAACAAAAATCTAGACAAAAGACTACCTTTTATAATGACAAGGTTACCATCCATTGGAATAACAAAAATCTCGACAACAGACTACCTTCCATAATGACAGACTACCTTCCATAATGTCAAGGCTACTATCCATTGGAGTAACAAAAATCTGAACAACAGACTACCTTTCATAATGAAAAGGCTATAATCCATTGGAGTAACAGAAATCTCAACGACAAACAACCTTCCATAATGACAAGGCTACCATCCATTGGAGTAACAAAAATCTCGACAACAGACTACCTTCCATAATTACAAGGCTACCATCCATTGGAGTAAAAAAAATCTCGACAAAAGACTACCTTTTATAATGACAAGGTTACCATCCATTGGAATAATAAAAATCTCGACAACAGACTGCCTTCCATAATGACAGACTACCTTCCATAATGTCAAGGCTACTATCCATTGGATTAACAAAAATCTGAACAACAGACTACCTTCCATAATGACAAGGCTACAATCCATTGGAGTAATCGAAATCTCAACAACAGACTACCTTCCATAATGACAAGGATACAATCCATTGGAGTAACAGAAATCTCAACGATAAACTACTTTCCATAATGACAAGGCTACCATCCATTGGAATAACAAAAATCTCGACATCAGACTACATTCCATAATTACAAGGCTACCATCCATTGGAGTAACAAAAATTTCGATAAAAGACTACCTTTTATAATGACAGTGTTACCATCCATTGGAATAACAAAAATCTCGACAACAGACTACCTTCCATAATGAGAGACTACCTTCCATAATGTCAAGGCTACTATCCATTGGATTGACAAAAATCTGAACAACAGACTACCTTCCATAATGACAAGGCTACAATCCATTAGAGTAATCGAAATCTCAACAACAGACTACCTTCCATAATGACAAGGATACAATCCATTGGAGTAACAGAAATCTCAACGATAAACTACCTTCCATAATGACAAGGCTACCATCCATTGGAATAACAAAAATATCGACATCAGACTACCTTCCATAATTACAAGGCTACCATCCATTGGAGTAACAAAAATTTCGATAAAAGACTACCTTTTATAATGACAAGGTTACCATCCATTGGAATAACAAAAATCTCGACAACAGACTACCTTCCATAATGACAAGGCTACCATCCATTGGAGTAACAAAAATCTCGACAACAGACTACCTTCCATAATTACAAGGCTACCATCCATTGGAGTAACAAAAATCTAGACAAAAGACTACCTTTTATAATGACAAGGTTACCATCCATTGGAATAACAAAAATCTCGACAACAGACTACCTTCCATAATGACAGACTACCTTCCATAATGTCAAGGCTACTATCCATTGGAGTAACAAAAATATGAACAACAGACTACCTTTCATAATGAAAAGGCTATAATCCATTGGAGTAACAGAAATCTCAACGACAAACAACCTTCCATAATGACAAGGCTACCATCCATTGGAGTAACAAAAATCTCGACAACAGACTACCTTCCATAATTACAAGGCTACCATCCATTGGAGTAAAAAAAATCTCGACAAAAGACTACCTTTTATAATGACAAGGTTACCATCCATTGGAATAATAAAAATCTCGACAACAGACTGCCTTCCATAATGACAGACTACCTTCCATAATGTCAAGGCTACTATCCATTGGATTAACAAAAATCTGAACAACAGACTACCTTCCATAATGACAAGGCTACAATCCATTGGAGTAATCGAAATCTCAACAACAGACTACCTTCCATAATGACAAGGATACAATCCATTGGAGTAACAGAAATCTCAACGATAAACTACTTTCCATAATGACAAGGCTACCATCCATTGGAATAACAAAAATCTCGACATCAGACTACATTCCATAATTACAAGGCTACCATCCATTGGAGTAACAAAAATTTCGATAAAAGACTACCTTTTATAATGACAGTGTTACCATCCATTGGAATAACAAAAATCTCGACAACAGACTACCTTCCATAATGAGAGACTACCTTCCATAATGTCAAGGCTACTATCCATTGTGGTAACAAAAATCTGAACAACAGACTACCTTCCATAATGACAAGGCTATAATCCATTGGAGTAATAGAAATCTCAACGACAGACAACCTTCCATAATGACAAGGATACCATCCATTGGAGTAACAAAAATCTCGACAACAGGCTACCTTCCATAATGACAAGGCTACCATCCATTGGAGTAACAAAAATCTCGACAAAAGGATACCTTTTATAATGAAAAGGTTACCATCCATTGGAATAACAAAAATATCGACAATAGACTACCTTCCATAATGACATACTACCTTCCATAATGATAAGACTACCATCCTTTGGAGTAACAAAAATATGAACAACAGACTACCTTCCATAATGACAAGGCTATAATCCATTGGTGTAATAGAAATCTCAACGACAGACTACCTTCCATAATGACAAGGCTACCATCCATTGGAGTAACAAAAATCTCGACAACAGACTACCTTCCATAATTACAAGGCTACCATCCATTGGAGTAACAAAAATCACGACAAAAGACTACCTTTTATAATGACAAGGTTACCATCCATTGGAATAACAAAAATCTCGACAACAGACTACCTTCCATAATGACATACTACCTTCCATAATGTCAAGGCTACTCTCCATTGGAGTAACAAAAATCTGAACAACAGACTACCTTCCATAATGACAAGGCTATAATCCATTGGAGTAACATAAATCTCAACATTAGACAACCTTCCATAATGACAAGGCTACCATCCATTGGAGTATCAAAAATGTCGACAACAGACTACCTTCCATAATGACAAGGCTACCATCCATTGGAGTAACAAAAATCTAGACAACAGACTACCTTCCATAATTACAAGGCTACCATCCATTGGAGTAACAAAAATCTAGACAAAAGACTACCTTTTATAATGACAAGGTTACCATCCATTGGAATAACAAAAATCTCGACAACAGACTACCTTTCATAATGACAGACTACCTTCCATAATGTCAAGGCTACTATCCATTGGAGTAACAAAAATCTGAACAACAGACTACCTTTCATAATGAAAAGGCTATAATCCATTGGAGTAACAGAAATCTCAACGACAGACAACCTTCCATAATGACAAGGCTACCATCCATTGGAGTAACAAAAATCTCGACAACAGACTACCTTCCATAATTACAAGGCTACCATCCATTGGAGTAACAAAAATCTCGACAAAAGACTACCTTTTATAATGACAAGGTTACCATCCATTGGAATAACAAAAATCTCGACAACAAACTACCTTCCATAATGACAGACTACCTTCCATAATGTCAAGGCTACTATCCATTGGAGTAACAAAAATCTGAACAACAGACTACCTTCCATAATGACATACTACCTTCCATAATGTCAAGGCTACTATCCATTGGAGTAACAAAAATTTGAACAACAGAATACCTTCCATAATGACAAGGCTACAATCCATTGGAGTAATCGAAATCTCAACAACAGACTACCTTCCATAATGACAAGGTTACAATCCATTGGAGTAACAGAAATCTCAACGATAAACTACCTTCCATAATGACAAGGCTACCATCCATTGGAATAACAAAAATCTCGACATCAGACTACCTTCCATAATTACAAGGTTACCATCCATTGGAGTAACAAAAATTTCGATAAAGGACTACCTTTTATAATGACAAGGTTACCATCCATTGGAATAACAAAAATCTCGACAACAGACTACCTTCCATAATGACAGACTACCTTCCATAATGTCAAGGCTACTATCCATTGTAGTAACAAAAATCTGAACAACAAACTACCTTCCATAATGACAAGGCTATAATCCATTGGAGTAACAGAAATCTCAACGACAGACAACCTTCCATAATGACAAGGATATCATCCATTGGAGTAACAAAAATCTCGACAACAGACTACCTTCCATAATGACAAGGCTACCATCCATTGGAGTAACAAAAATCACGACAAAAGACCACCTTTTATAATGACAAGGTTACAATCCATTGGAATAACAAAAATCTCGACAACAAACTACCTTCCATAATGACAGACTACCTTCCATAATGTCAAGGCTACTATCCATTGGAGTAACAAAAATCTGAACAACAGACTACCTTCCATAATGACATGGCTATAATCCATTGGAGTAACATAAATCTCAACGACAGACAACCTTCCATAATGACAAGGCTACCATCCATTGGAGTATCAAAAATGTCGACAACAGACTACCTTCCATAATGACAAGGCTACCATCCATTGGAGTAACAAAAATATCGACAAAAGACTACCTTTTATAATGACAAGGTTACCATCCATTGGAATAACAAAAATCTCGACAACAGACTAACTTCCATAATGACAAACTACCTTCCATAATGTAATGTCTATTATCCATTGGAGTAACAAAAATCTTAACAAACTACCTTCCATAATGACAAGGCTACAATCCATTGGAGTAATCGAAATCTCAACGACAGACTACCTTCCATAATGACAAGGCTACAATCCATTGGAGTAACATAAATCTCAACGATAGACTACCTTCCATAATGACAAGCTACCATCCATTGGAGTAACAAAAATCTCAACAACAGACTACCTTCCATAATTACGAGGCTACCATCCATTGGAGTAACAAAAATCTCGACAAAAGACTACCTTTTATAATGACAAGGTTACCATCCATTGGAATAAAAAAAATCTCGACAACAGACTTCCTTCCATAATGACAGACTACCTTCCATAATGTCAAGGCTACTATCCATTGTGGTTACAAAAATCTGAACAACAGACTACCTTCCATAATGACAAGGCTATAATCCATTGTAGTAATAGAAATCTCAACGACAGACAACCTTCCATAATGACAAGGATACCATCCATTGGAGTAACAAAAATCTCGACAACAGGCTACCTTCCATAATGACAAGGCTACCATCCATTGGAGTAACAAAAATCTCGACAAAAGGCTACCTTTTATAATGAAAAGGTTACCATCCATTGGAATAACAAAAATATCGACAATAGACTACCTTCCATAATGACATACTACCTTCCATAATGATAAGACTACCATCCTTTGGAGTAACAAAAATCTGAACAACAGACTACCTTCCATAATGACAAGGCTATAATCCATTGGTGTAATAGAAATCTCAACGACAGACTACCTTCCATAATGACAAGGCTACCATCCATTGGAGTAACAAAAATCTTGACAACAGACTACCTTCCATAATTACAAGGCTACCATCCATTGAAGTAACAAAAATCACGACAAAAGACTACCTTTTATAATGACAAGGTTACCATCCATTGGAATAACAAAAATCTCGACAACAGACTACCTTCCATAATGACATACTACCTTCCATAATGTCAAGGCTACTCTCCATTGGAGTAACAAAAATCTGAACAACAGACTACCTTCCATAATGACAAGGCTATAATCCATTGGAGTAACATAAATCTCAACGACAGACAACCTTCCATAATGACAAGGCTACCATCCATTGGAGTATCAAAAATGTCGACAACAGACTACCTTCCATAATGACAAGGCTACCATCCATTGGAGTAACAAAAATCTCGACAACAGACTACCTTCCATAATTACAAGGCTACCATCCATTGGAGTAACAAAAATCTAGACAAAAGACTACCTTTTATAATGACAAGGTTACCATCCATTGGAATAACAAAAATCTCGACAACAGACTACCTTCCATAATGACAGACTACCTTCCATAATGTCAAGGCTACTATCCATTGGAGTAACAAAAATCTGAACAACAGACTACCTTTCATAATGAAAAGGCTATAATCCATTGGAGTAACAGAAATCTCAACGACAGACAACCTTCCATAATGACAAGGCTACCATCCATTGGAGTAACAAAAATCTCGACAACAGACTACCTTCCATAATTACAAGGCTACCATCCATTGGAGTAACAAAAATCTCGACAAAAGACTACCTTTTATAATGACAAGGTTACCATCCATTGGAATAATAAAAATCTCGACAACAGACTACCTTCCATAATGACAAACTACCTTCCATAATGTCAAGGCTACTATCCATTGTGGTAACAAAAATCTGAACAACAGACTACCTTCCATAATGACAAGGCTATAATCCATTGTAGTAATAGAAATCTCAACGACAGACAACCTTCCATAATGACAAGGATACCATCCATTGGAGTAACAAAAATCTCGACAACAGGCTACCTTCCATAATGACAAGGCTACCATCCATTGGAGTAACAAAAATCTCGACAAAAGGCTACCTTTTATAATGAAAAGGTTACCATCCATTGGAATAACAAAAATATCGACAATAGACTACCTTCCATAATGACATACTACCTTCCATAATGATAAGACTACCATCCTTTGGAGTAACAAAAATATGAACAACAGACTACCTTCCATAATGACAAGGCTATAATCCATTGGTGTAATAGAAATCTCAACGACAGACTACCTTCCATAATGACAAGGCTACCATCCATTGGAGTAACAAAAATCTTGACAACAGACTACCTTCCATAATTACAAGGCTACCATCCATTGAAGTAACAAAAATCATGACAAAAGACTACCTTTTATAATGACAAGGTTACCATCCATTGGAATAACAAAAATCTCGACAACAGACTACCTTCCATAATGACATACTACCTTCCATAATGTCAAGGCTACTCTCCATTGGAGTAACAAAAATCTGAACAACAGACTACCTTCCATAATGACAAGGCTATAATCCATTGGAGTAACATAAATCTCAACGACAGACAACCTTCCAGAATGACAAGGCTACCATCCATTGGAGTATCAAAAATGTCGACAACAGACTACCTTCCATAATGACAAGGCTACCATCCATTGGAGTAACAAAAATCTCGACAACAGACTACCTTCCATAATTACAAGGCTACCATCCATTGGAGTAACAAAAATCTAGACAAAAGACTACCTTCCATAATTACAAGGCTGCCATCCATTGGAGTAACAAAAATCTAGACAAAAGACTACCTTTTATAATGACAAGGTTACCATCCATTGGAATAACAAAAATCTCGACAACAGACTACCTTCCATAATGACAGACTACCTTCCATAATGTCAAGGCTACTATCCATTGGAGTAACAAAAATCTGAACAACAGACTACCTTTCATAATGAAAAGGCTATAATCCATTGGAGTAACAGAAATCTCAACGACAGACAACCTTCCATAATGACAAGGCTACTATCCATTGGAGTAACAAAAATCTCGACAACAGACTACCTTCCATAATTACAAGGCTACCATCCATTGGAGTAACAAAAATCTCGACAAAAGACTACCTTTTATAATGACAAGGTTACCATCCATTGGAATAATAAAAATCTCGACAACAGACTACCTTCCATAATGACAAACTACCTTCCATAATGTCAAGGCTACTATCCATTGGAGTAACAAAAATTTGAACAACAGAATACCTTCCATAATGACAAGGCTACAATCCATTGGAGTAATCGAAATCTCAACAACAGACTACCTTCCATAATGACAAGGTTACAATCCATTGGAGTAACAGAAATCTCAACGATAAACTACCTTCCATAATGACAAGGCTACCATCCATTGGAATAACAAAAATCTCGACATCACACTACCTTCCATAATTACAAGGTTACCATCCATTGGAGTAACAAAAATCACGACAAAAGACTACCTTTTATAATGACAAGGTTACCATCCATTGGAATAACAAAAATCTCGACAACAGACTACCTTCCATAATGACATACTACCTTCCATAATGTCAAGGCTACTCTCCATTGGAGTAACAAAAATCTGAACAACAGACTACCTTCCATAATGACAAGGCTATAATCCATTGGAGTTACATAAATCTCAACGACAGACAACCTTCCATAATGACAAGGCTACCATCCATTGGAGTATCAAAAATGTCGACAACAGACTACCTTCCATAATGACAAGGCTACCATCCATTGGAGTAACAAAAATCTCGACAACAGACTACCTTCCATAATTACAAGGCTACCATCCATTGGAGTAACAAAAATCTAGACAAAAGACTACCTTTTATAATGACAAGGTTACCATCCATTGGAATAACAAAAATCTCGACAACAGAATACCTTCCATAATGACAGACTACCTTCCATAATGTCAAGGCTACTATCCATTGGAGTAACAAAAATCTGAACAACAGACTACCTTTCATAATGAAAAGGCTATAATCCATTGGAGTAACAGAAATCTCAACGACAGACAACCTTCCATAATGACAAGGCTACCATCCATTGGAGTAACAAAAATATCGACAACAGACTACCTTCCATAATTACAAGGCTACCATCCATTGGAGTAACAAAAATCTCGACAAAAGACTACCTTTTATAATGACAAGGTTACCATCCATTGGAATAATAAAAATCTCGACAACAGACTACCTTCCATAATGACAAACTACCTTCCATAATGTCAAGGCTACTATCCATTGTGGTAACAAAAATCTGAACAACAGACTACCTTCCATAATGACAAGGCTATAATCCATTGTAGTAATAGAAATCTCAACGACAGACAACCTTCCATAATGACAAGGATACCATCCATTGGAGTAACAAAAATCTCGACAACAGGCTACCTTCCATAATGACAAGGCTACCATCCATTGGAGTAACAAAAATCTCGACAAAAGGCTACCTTTTTTAATGAAAAGGTTACCATCCATTGGAATAACAAAAATATCGACAATAGACTTCCTTCCATAATGACATACTACCTTCCATAATGATAAGACTACCATCCTTTGGAGTAACAAAAATCTGAACAACAGACTACCTTCCATAATGACAAGGCTATAATCCATTGGTGTAATAGAAATCTCAACGACAGACTACCTTCCATAATGACAAGGCTACCATCCATTGGAGTAACAAAAATCTTGACAACAGACTACCTTCCATAATTACAAGGCTACCATCCATTGAAGTAACAAAAATCACGACAAAAGACTACCTTTTATAATGACAAGGTTACCATCCATTGGAATAACAAAAATCTCGACAACAGACTACCTTCCATAATGACATACTACCTTCCATAATGTCAAGGCTACTCTCCATTGGAGTAACAAAAATCTGAACAACAGACTACCTTCCATAATGACAAGGCTATAATCCATTGGAGTAACATAAATCTCAACGACAGACAACCTTCCACAATGACAAGGCTACCATCCATTGGAGTATCAAAAATGTCGACAACAGACTACCTTCCATAATGACAAGGCTACCATCCATTGGAGTAACAAAAATCTCGACAACAGACTACCTTCCATAATTACAAGGCTACCATCCATTGGAGTAACAAAAATCTAGACAAAAGACTACCTTCCATAATTACAAGGCTGCCATCCATTGGAGTAACAAAAATATAGACAAAAGACTACCTTTTATAATGACAAGGTTACCATCCATTGGAATAACAAAAATCTCGACAACAGACTACCTTCCATAATGACAGACTACCTTCCATAATGTCAAGGCTACTATCCATTGGAGTAACAAAAATCTGAACAACAGACTACCTTTCATAATGAAAAGGCTATAATCCATTGGAGTAACAAAAATCTGAACAACAGACTACCTTCCATAATGACAAGGCTACCATCCATTGGAGTAACAAAAATCTCGACAACAGACTACCTTCCATAATTACAAGGCTACCATCCATTGGAGTAACAAAAATCTCGACAAAAGACTACCTTGTATAATGACAAGGTTACCATCCATTGGAATAATAAAAATCTCGACAACAGACTACCTTCCATAATGACAAACTACCTTCCATAATGTCAAGGCTACTATCCATTGGAGTAACAAAAATTTGAACAACAGAATACCTTCCATAATGACAAGGCTACAATCCATTGGAGTAATCGAAATCTCAACAACAGACTACCTTCCATAATGACAAGGTTACAATCCATTGGAGTAACAGAAATCTCAACGATAAACTACCTTCCATAATGACAAGGCTACCATCCATTGGAATAACAAAAATCTCGACATCAGACTACCTTCCATAATTACAAGGTTACCATCCATTGGAGTAACAAAAATTTCGATAAAGGACTACCTTTTATAATGACAAGGTTACCATCCATTGAAATAACAAAAAACTCGACAATAGACTACCTTCCATAATGACATACTACCTTCCATAATGTCAAGGCTACTATCCATTGTAGTAACGAAAATCTGAACAACAAACTACCTTCCATAATGACAAGGCTATAATCCATTGGAGAAACAGAAATCTCAACGACAGTGAACCTTCCATAATGACAAGGATATCATCCATTAGAGTAACAAAAATCTCGACAACAGACTACCTTCCATAATTACAAGGCTACCATCCATTGGAGTAACAAAAATCTCGACAAAAGACTACCTTTTATAATGACAAGGTTACCATCCATTGGAATAACAAAAATCTCGACAACAGACTAACTTCCATAATGACAGACTACCTTCCATAATGTAATGGCTACTATCCATTGGAGTAACAAAAATCTGAACAACAGACTACCTTCCATAATGACAAGGCTACAATCCATTGGAGTAATCGAAATCTCAATGATAGACAACCTTCCATAATGACAAGGCTACAATCCATTGGAGTAACAGAAATCTCAACGATAGACTACCTTCCATAATGACAAGGCTACCATCCATTGGAGTAACAAAAATCTCAACAACAGACTAACTTCCATAATGATAGACTACCTTCCATAATGTAATGGCTATTATCCATTGGAGTAACAAAAATCTGAACAACAGACTACCTTCCATAATGACAAGGCTACAATCCATTGGAGTAATCGAAATCTCAACGACAGACTACCTTCCATAATGACAAGGCTATAATCCATTAGAGTAACAGAAATCTCAACGACAGACAACTTTCCATAATGACAAGGATACCATCCATTGGAGTAACAAAAATCTCGACAACAGACTACCTTCCATAATGACAAGGCTACCATCCATTGGAGTAACAAAAATATCGACAAAAGGCTACCTTTTATAATGAAAAGGTTACCATCCATTGGAATAACAAAAATCTCGACAATAGACTACCTTCCATAATGACATACTATCTTCCATAATTACGAGGCTATCATCCTTTGGAGTAACAAAAATCTGAACAACAGACTACCTTCCATAATGACAAGGCTACAATCCATTGGAGTAACAGAAATCTCAACGACACACTACCTTCCATAATGACAAGGATACCATCCATTGGAGTAACAAAAATCTCGACAACAGACTACCTTCCATAATGACAAGGCTACCATCCATTGGAGTAACAAAAATATTGACAAAAGGCTACCTTTTATAATGAAAAGGTTACCATCCATTGGAATAACAAAAAACTCGACAATAGACTACCTTCCATAATGACATACTACCTTCCATAATGACAAGGCTACCATCCTTTGGAGTAACAAAAATATGAACAACAGACTACCTTCCATAATGACAAGGCTACAATCCATTGGAGTAACAGAAATCTCAATGACAGACTACCTTCCATAATGACAAGGCTACCATACAATGGAGTAACAAAAATCTCGACAACAGACTACCTTCCATAATTACAAGGCTACCATCCATTGGAATAACAAAAATCACGACAAAAGACTACCTTTTATAATGACAAGGTTACCATCCATTGGAATAACAAAAATCTCGACAACAGACTACCTTCCATAATGACAGACTACCTTCCATAATGTCAAGGCTACTATCCA
Organism: Vicia faba; assembly: GCA_948472305.1. Lineage (NCBI taxonomy): Eukaryota > Viridiplantae > Streptophyta > Magnoliopsida > Fabales > Fabaceae > Vicia > Vicia faba. The sequence continues at coordinate 557,313,665 of OX451739.1, read as the reverse complement.
TTGGAGTAACAAAAATCTGAACAACAGACTACCTTCCATAATGACAAGGCTACAATCTATTGGAGTAATCGAAATATCAATGACATTCTACCTTCCATAATGACAAGGCTATAATCCATTGGAGTAACAGAAATCTAAACGATAGACTACCTTCCATAATGACAAGGATACCATCCATTGGAGTAACAAAAATCTCGACAACAGACTACCTTCCATAATGACAAGGCTACCATCCATTGGAGTAACAAAAATATTGACAAAAGGATACCTTTTATAATGAAAAGGTTACCATCCATTGGAATAACAAAAAACTCGACAATAGACTACCTTCCATAATGACATACTACCTTCCATAATGACAAGGCTACCATCCTTTGGAGTAACAAAAATCTGAACAACAGACTACCTTCCATAATGACAAGGCTACAATCCATTGGAGTAACAGAAATCTCAACGACAGACTACCTTCTATAATGACAAGGCTACCATACAATGGAGTAAAAAAAATCTCGACAACAGACTACCTTCCATAATTACAAGGCTACCATCCATTGGAATAACAAAAATCACGACAAAAGACTACCTTTTATAATGACAAGGTTACCATCCATTGGAATAACAAAAATCTCGACAACAGACTACCTTCCATAATGACAGACTACCTTCCATAATGTCAAGGCTACTATCCATTGGAGTAACAAAAATCTGAACAACAGACTACCTTCCATAATGACAAGGCTACAATCTATTGGAGTAATCGAAATATCAATGACATACTACCTTCCATAATGACAAGGCTACAATCCATTGGAGTAACAGAAATCTAAACGATAGACTACCTTCCATAATGACAAGGCTACCATCCATTGGAGTAACAAAAATCTCGACAACAGACTACCTTCCATAATTACAAAGCTACCGTCCATTGGAGTAACAAAAATCTAGACAAAAGACTACCTTTTATAATGACAAGGTTACCATCCATTGGAATAACAAAAATTTCGACAATAGACTACCTTCCATAATGACAGACTACCTTCCATAATGTCAAGGCTATTATCCATTGGAGTAACAAAAATCTGAACAACAGACTACCTTTCATAATGACAAGGCTATAATCCATTGGAGTAACAGAAATCTCAACGACAGACAACCTTCCATAATGACAAGGCTACCATCCATTGGAGTAACAAAAATCTCGACAACAGACTACCTTCCATAATTACAAGGCTACCATCCATTGGAGTAACAAAAATCTCGATAAAAGACTACCTTTTATAATGAAAAGGTTACCATCCATTGGAATAACTAAAATCTCGACAACAGACTACCTTCCATAATGACAGACTACCTTCCATAATGTCAAGGCTACTATCCATTGGAGTAACAAAAATCCGAACAACAGACTACCTTCCATAATGGCAAGGCTATAATCCATTGGAGTAACATAAATCTCAATGACAGACAACCTTCCATAATGACAAGGATACCATCCATTGGAGTAACAAAAATCTCGACAACAGACTACCTTCCATAATGACAAGGCTACCATCCATTGGAGTAACAAAAATCTAGATAAAAGACTACCTTTTATAATGACAAGGTTACCATCCATTGGAATAATAAAAATCTCTACAACAGACTACCTTCCATAATGACAGACTACCTTCCATAATGTCAAGGCTACTTTCCATTGGAGTAACAAAAATCTGAACAACAGACTACCTTCCATAATGACAAGGCTGCAATCCATTGGAGTAATCGAAATCTCAACAACAGACTACCTTCCATAATGACAAGGCTACAATCCATTGGAGTAACAGAAATCTCAACGATAGACTACCTTCCATAATGACAAGGCTACCATCCATTGGAGTAGCAAAAATCTCGACAACAGACTACCTTCCATAATTACAAGGCTACCATCCATTGGAATAACAAAAATCACGACAAAAGACTACCTTTTATAATGAGAAGGTTACCAGCCATTGGAATAACAAAAATCTCGACAATAGACAACCTTCCATAATGACATACTACCTTCTATAATGACAAGACTACCATCCTTTGGATTAACAAAAATCTGAACAACAGACTACCTTCCATATTGACAAGGCTACCATCCATTGGAGTAACAAAAATCTCGACAACAGACTACCTTCCATAATTACAAGGCTACCATCCATTGGAGTAACAAAAATCACAACAAAAGACTACCTTTTATAATGACAAGGTTACCATCCATTGGAATAACAAAAATAACGACAACAGACTACCTTCCATAATGACAGACTACCTTCCATAATGTCAAGGCTACTATCCATTGGAGTAACAAAAATCTGAACAACAGAGTACCTTGCATAATGACAAGGCTATAATCCATTGGAGTAACATAAATCTCAACGACAGACAACCTTCCATAATGACAAGGCTACCATCCATTGGAGTATCAAAAATGTCGATAATAGACTACCTTCCATAATGACAAGGCTACCATCCATTGGAGTAACAAAAATCTCGACAAAAGACTACCTTTTATAGTGACAAGGTTACCATCCATTGGAATAACAAAAATCTCGACAACAGACTAACTTCCATAATGACAGACTACCTTCCATAATGTAATGGCTACTATCCATTGGAGTAACAAAAATCTGAACAACAGACTACCTTCCATAATGGCAAGGCTACAATCCATTGGAGTAATCGAAATCTCCACGACAGACTAACTTCCATAATGACAAGGCTACAATCCATTAGAGTAACAGAAATCTCAACGATAGACTACCTTCCATAATGACAAGGCTACCATCCATTGGAGTAACAAAAATCTCGACAACAGACTACCTTCCATAGTTACAAGGCTACCATCCATTGGAATAATAAAAATCTCTACAACAGACTACCTTCCATAATGACAGACTACCTTCCATAATGTCAAGGCTGATATCCATTGGAGTAACAAAAATCTGAACAACAGACTACCTTCCATAATGACAAGGCTATAATCCATTGGAGTAACAAAAATCTCAACGACAGACAACCTTCCATAATGACAAGGCTACGATCCATTGGAGTAACAAAAATCTCGACAACAGACTACCTTCCATAATGACAAGGCTACCATCCATTGGAGTAACAAAAATATCGACAAAAGACTACCTTTTATAATGACAAGGTTACCATCCATTGGAATAAAAAAAATCTCGACAACAGACTACCTTCCATAATGACAGACTACCTTCCATAATGTCAAGGCTACTATCAATTGGAGTAACAAAAATCTGAACAACAGACTACTTTCCATAATTATAAGGCTACCATCCATTGGAGTAATCGAAATCTCAACGACAGACTACCTTCCATAATAACAAGGCTACAATCCATTGGAGTAACAGAAATCTCAACGACACACTACCTTCCATAATGACAAGGCTACCATCCATTACAGTAACAAAAATCTCGACAACAGACTACCTTCCATAATTACAAGGCTACCATCCATTGGAGTAACAAAAATCTCGACAAAAGACTACCTTTTATAATGACAAGGTTACCATCATTTGGAATAACAAAAATCTCAACAACAGACTACCTTCCATAATGACAGACTACCTTCCATAATGTAAAGGCTACTATCCATTGGAGTAACAAAAATCTGAACAACAGACTACCTTCCATAGTGACAAGGCTACAATCCATTGGAGTAATCGAAATATCAACGACAGACTACCTTACATAATGACAAGGCTACAATCCATTGGAGTAACATAAATCTCAACGACAGACAACCTTCCATAATGACAAGGATACCATCCATTGGAGTAACAAAAATCTCGACAACAGACTACCTTCCATAATGACAAGGCTACCATCCATTGGAGTAACAAAAATCTCGATAAAAGACTACCTTTTATAATGACAAGGTTACCATCCATTGGAATAATAAAAATCTCTACAACAGACTACCTTCCATAATGACAGACTACCTTCCATAATGTCAAGGCTACTTTCCATTGGAGTAACAAAAATCTGAACAACAGACTACCTTCCATAATGACAAGGCTACAATCCATTGGAGTAATCGAAATCTCAACAACAGACTACCTTCCATAATGACAAGGCTACAATCCATTGGAGTAACAGAAATCTCAACGATAGACTACCTTCCATAATGACAAGGCTACCATCCATTGGAGTAGCAAAAATCTCGACAACAGACTACCTTCCATAATTACAAGGCTACCATCCATTGGAATAACAAAAATCACGACAAAAGACTACCTTTTATAATGACAAGGTTACCAGACATTGGAATAACAAAAATCTCGACAATAGACAACCTTCCATAATGACATACTACCTTCTATAATGACAAGACTACCATCCTTTGGATTAACAAAAATCTGAACAACAGACTACCTTCCATATTGACAAGGCTACCATCCATTGGAGTAACAAAAATCTCGACAACAGACTACCTTCCATAATTACAAGGCTACCATCCATTGGAGTAACAAAAATCACGACAAAAGACTACCTTTTATAATGACAAGGTTACCATCCATTGGAATAACAAAAATAACGACAACAGACTACCTTCCATAATGACAGACTACCTTCCATAATGTCAAGGCTACTATCCATTGGAGTAACAAAAATATGAACAACAGAGTACCTTGCATAATGACAAGGCTATAATCCATTGGAGTAACATAAATCTCAACGACAGACAACCTTCCATAATGACAAGGCTACCATCCATTGGAGTAACAAAAATCTCGACAAAAGACTACCTTTTATAGTGACAAGGTTACCATCCATTGGAATAACAAAAATCTCGACAACAGACTAACTTCCATAATGACAGACTACCTTCCATAATGTAATGGCTACTATCCATTGGAGTAACAAAAATCTTAACAACAGACTACCTTCCATAATGGCAAGGCTACAATCCATTGGAGTAATCGAAATCTCCACGACAGACTAACTTCCATAATGACAAGGCTACAATCCATTGGAGTAACAGAAATCTCAATGATAGACTACCTTCCATAATGATAAGGCTACCATCCATTGGAGTAACAAAATTCTCGACAACAGACTACTTCCATAATGACAAGGCTACCATCCATTGGAATAATAAAAATCTCGACAACAGACTACCTTCCATAATGACAGACTACCTTCCATAATGTCAAGGCTGCTATCCATTGGAGTAACAAAAATCTGAACCACAGACTACCTTCCATAATGACAAGGCTATAATCCATTGGAGTAACAAAAATCTCAACGACAGACAACCTTCCATAATGACAAGGCTACCATCCATTGGAGTAACAAAAATCTCGACAACAGACTACCTTCCATAATGACAAGGCTACCATCCATTGGAGTAACAAAAATCTCGACAAAAGACTACCTTTTATAATGACAAGGTTACCATCCATTGGAATAAGAAAAATCTCGACAACAGACTACCTTCCATAATGACAGACTACCTTCCTTAATGTCAAGGCTACTATCAATTGGAGTAACAAAAATCTGAACAACAGACTACCTTCCATAATGACAAGGCTACCATCCATTGGAGTAATCAAAATCCCAACGACAGACTACCTTCCATAATAACAAGGCTACAATCCATTGGAGTAACAGAAATCTCAACGACAAACTACCTTCCATAATGACAAGGCTACCATCCAATACAGTAACAAAAATCTCGACAACAGACTACCTTCCATAATTACAAGGCTACCATCCATTGGAGTAACAAAAATCTCGACAAAAGACTACCTTTTATAATGACAAGGTTACCATCCATTGGAATAACAAAAATCTCAACAACAGACTACCTTCCATAATGACAGACTACCTTCTATAATGTAAAGGCTACTATCCATTGGAGTAACAAAAATCTGAACAACAGACTACCTTCCATAATGACAAGGCTACCATCCATTGGAGTAACAAAAATCTCGACAAAATACTACCTTTTATAATGAGAAGGTTACCATCCATTGGAATAATAAAAATATCTACAACAGACTACCTTCCATAATGACAGACTACCTTCCATAATGTCAAGGCTACTATCCATTGGAGTAACAAAAATCTAAACAACAGACTACCTTCCATAATGACAAGGCTACAATCCATTGGAGTAATCGAAATCTCAACAACAGACTACCTTCCATAATGACAAGGCTACAATCCATTAGAGTAACAGAAATCTCAATGATAGACTACCTTTTATAATGATAAGGTTACCATCCATTGGAATAACTAAAATCTCGACAACAGACTACCTTCCATAATGACAGATTACCTTCCATAATGTCAAGGCTACTATCCATTGGAGTAACAAAAATCTGAACAAAAGACTACCTTCCATAATGACAAGGCTATAATCCATTGGAGTAACATAAATCTCAATGATAGACAACCTTCCATATTGACAAGGCTACCATCCATTGGACTAACAAAAATCTCGACAACAAACTACCTTCCATAATTACAAGGGTACCATCCATTGGAGTAACAAAAATCACGACCAAAGACTACCTTTTATAATGACAAGGTTACCATCCATTGGAATAACAAAAATAACGACAACAGACTACCTTCCATAATGACAGACTACCTTCCATAATGTCAAGGCTACTATCCATTGGAGTAACAAAAATATGAACAACAGAGTACCTTGCATAATGACAAGGCTATAATCCATTGGAGTAACATAAATCTCAACGACAGACAACCTTCCATAATGACAAGGCTACCATCCATTGGAGTATCAAAAATGTCGATAATAGACTACCTTCCATAATGACAAGGCTACCATCCATTGGAGTAACAAAAATCTCGACAAAAGACTACCTTTTATAGTGACAAGGTTACCATCCATTGGAATAACAAAAATCTCGACAACAGACTAACTTCCATAATGACAGACTACCTTCCATAATGTAATGGCTACTATCCATTGGAGTAACAAAAATCTGAACAACAGACTACCTTCTATAATGGCAAGGCTACAATCCATTGGAGTAATCGAAATCTCCACGACAGACTAACTTCCATAATGACAAGGCTACAATCCATTGGAGTAACAGAAATCTCAATGATAGACTACCTTCCATAATGACAAGGCTACCATCCATTGGAGTAACAAAAATCTCGACAACAGACTACTTCCATAATTACAAGGCTACCATCCATTGGAATAATAAAAATCTCGACAACAGACTACCTTCCATAATGACAGACTACCTTCCATAATGTCAAGGCTGCTATCCATTGGAGTAACAAAAATCTGAACAACAGACTACCTTCCATAATGACAAGGCTATAATCCATTGGAGTAACAAAAATCTCAACGACAGACAACCTTCCATAATGACAAGGCTACCATACATTGGAGTATCAAAAATGTCGACAACAGACTACCTTCCATAATGACAAGGCTACCATCCATTGGAGTAACAAAAATCTCGACAAAAGACTACCTTTTATAATGACAAGGTTACCATCCATTGGAATAAGAAAAATCTCGACAACAGACTAACTTCCATAATGACAGACTACCTTCCATAATGTAATGGCTACTATCCATTGGAGTAACAAAAATCTGAACAACAGACTACCTTCCATAATGACAAGGCTACAATCCATTGGAGTAATCGAAATCTCAACGACAGACTACCTTCCATAATGACAAGGCTACAATCCATTGGAGTAACATAAATCTCAACGATATACTACCTTTTATAATGACAAGGTTACCATCCATTGGAATAAAAAAAATCTCGACAACAGACTACCTTCCATAATGACAGACTACCTTCCATAATGTCAAGGCTGCTATCCATTGGAGTAACAAAAATCTGAACAACAGACTACCTTCCATAATGACAAGGCTATAATCCATTGGAGTAACAAAAATCTCAACGACAGACAACCTTCCATAATGACAAGGCTACCATCCATTGGAGTAACAAAAATCTCGACAACAGACTACCTTCCATAATGACAAGGCTACCATCCATTGGAGTATCAAAAATATCGACAAAAGACTACCTTTTATAATGACAAGGTTACCATCCATTGGAATAACAAAAATCTCGACAACAGACTACCTTCCATAATGACAGACTACCTTCCTTAATGTCAAGGCTACTATCAATTGGAGTAACAAAAATCTGAACAACAGACTAACTTCCATAATGACAAGGCTACCATCCATTGGAGTAATCAAAATCTCAACGACAGACTACCTTCCATAATAACAAGGCTACAATCCATTGGAGTAACAGAAATCTCAACGACAAACTACCTTCCATAATGACAAGGCTACCATCCAATACAGTAACAAAAATCTCGACAACAGACTACCTTCCATAATTACAAGGCTACCATCCATTGGAGTAACAAAAATCTCGACAAAAGACTACCTTTTATAATGACAAGGTTACCATCCATTGGAATAACAAAAATCTCAACAACAGACTACCTTCCATAATGACAGACTACCTTCTATAATGTAAAGGCTACTATCCATTGGAGTAACAAAAATCTGAACAACAGACTACCTTCCATAATGACAAGGCTACCATCCATTGGAGTAACAAAAATCTCGACAAAATACTACCTTTTATAATGAGAAGGTTACCATCCATTGGAATAATAAAAATCTCTACAACAGACTACCTTCCATAATGACAGACTACCTTCCATAATGTCAAGGCTACTATCCATTGGAGTAACAAAAATCTAAACAACAGACTACCTTCCATAATGACAAGGCTACAATCCATTGGAGTAATCGAAATCTCAACAACAGACTACCTTCCATAATGACAAGGCTACAATCCATTAGAGTAACAGAAATCTCAACGATAGACTACCTTTTATAATGATAAGGTTACCATCCATTGGAATAACTAAAATCTCGACAACAGACTACCTTCCATAATGACAGATTACCTTCCATAATGTCAAGGCTACTATCCATTGGAGTAACAAAAATCTGAACAACAGACTACCTTCCATAATGACAAGGCTATAATCCATTGGAGTAACATAAATCTCAATGATAGACAACCTTCCATATTGACAAGGCTACCATCCATTGGACTAACAAAAATCTCGACAACAAACTACCTTCCATAATTACAAGGGTACCATCCATTGGAGTAACAAAAATCTTGACAAAAGACTACCTTTTATAATGACAAGGTTACCATCCATTGGAATAACAAAAATCTCGACAATAGACTACCTTCCATAATGACAGACTACCTTCCATAATGTCAAGGCTACTATCCATTGGAGTAACAAAAATCTGAACAACAAACTACCTTCCATAATGACAAGGCTACAATCCATTGGAGTAATCGAAATATCAACAACAGACTACCTTCCATAATGACAAGGCTACAATCCATTGGAGTAACAGAAATCTCAACGACAGACAACCTTCCATAATGACAAGGCTACCATCCATTGGAGTAACAAAAATCTCGACAACAGACTACCTTCCATAATTACAAGGCAACCATCGATTGGAGTAACAAAAATCTCGACCAAAGACTACCTTTTATAATGTCAAGGTTACCATCCATTGGAATAACAAAAATCTCGACAACAGACTACCTACCATAATGACAGACTACCTTCCATAATGTCAAGGCTACTATCCATTGGAGTAACAAAAATCTGAACAACAGACTACCTTCCATAATGACAAGGCTATAATCCATTGGAGTAACACAAATCTCGACAAAATACTACCTTTTATAATGAGAAGGTTACCATCCATTGGAATAATAAAAATCTCTACAACAGACTACCTTCCATAATGACAGACTACCTTCCATAATGTCAAGGCTACTATCCATTGGAGTAACAAAAATCTAAACAACAGACTACCTTCCATAATGACAAGGCTACAATCCATTGGAGTAATCGAAATCTCAACAACAGACTACCTTCCATAATGACAAGGCTACAATCCATTGGAGTAACATAAATCTCAACGATATACTACCTTTTATAATGACAAGGTTACCATCCATTGGAATAAAAAAAATCTCGACAACAGACTACCTTCCATAATGACAGACTACCTTCCATAATGTCAAGGCTGCTATCCATTGGAGTAACAAAAATCTGAACAACAGACTAGCTTCCATAATGACAAGGCTATAATCCATTGGAGTAACAAAAATCTCAACGACAGACAACCTTCCATAATGACAAGGCTACCATCCATTGGAGTAACAAAAATCTCGACAATAGACTACCTTCCATAATGACAAGGCTACCATCCATTGGAGTATCAAAAATATCGACAAAAGACTACCTTTTATAATGACAAGGTTACCATCCATTGGAATAACAAAAATCTCGACAACAGACTACCTTCCATAATGACAGACTACCTTCCTTAATGTCAAGGCTACTATCAATTGGAGTAACAAAAATCTGAACAACAGACTACCTTCCATAATGACAAGGCTACCATCCATTGGAGTAATCAAAATCTCAACGACATACTACCTTCCATAATAACAAGGCTACAATCCATTGGAGTAACAGAAATCTCAACGACAAACTACCTTCCATAATGACAAGGCTACCATCCAATACAGTAACAAAAATCTCGACAACAGACTACCTTCCATAATTACAAGGCTACCATCCATTGGAGTAACAAAAATCTCGACAAAAGACTACCTTTTATAATGACAAGGTTACCATCCATTGGAATAACAAAAATCTCAACAACAGACTACCTTCCATAATGACAGACTACATTCTATAATGTAAAGGCTACCATCCATTGGAGTAACAAAAATCTCGACAACAGACTACCTTCCATAATTACAAGGCTACCATTTATTGGAGTAACAAAAATCTCGACAAAAGACTACCTTTTATAATGACAAGGTTACCATCCATTGGAATAACAAAAATATCGACAACAGACTACCTTCCATAATGACAGACTACCTTCCATAATGTCAAGGCTACTATCCATGGGAGTAACAAAAATCTGAACAACAGACTACCTTCCATAATGACAAGGCTACAATCCATTGGAGTAATCGAAATCTCAACAACACACTACCTTGCATAATATCAAGGCTACCATCCATTGGAGTAACAAAAATCTCGACAACAAACTACCTTCCATAATGACAAGGCTACCATCAATTGGAGTAACAAAAATCTCGACAAAAGACTACCTTTTATAATGACAAGGTTACCATCCATTGGAATAACAAAAATCTCAACAACAGACAACCTTCCATAATGACAGACGACCTTCCATAATGTAAAGGCTACGATCCATTGGAGTAACAAAAATCTGAACAACAGACTACCTTCCATAGTGACAAGGCTACAATCCATTGGAGTAATCGAAATATCAACGACAAACTACCTTACATAATGACAAGGCTACAATCCATTGGAGTAACATAAATCTCAACGACAGACAACCTTCCATAATGACATGGCTACCATCCATTAGAGTATCAAAAATGTCGACAACAGACTACCTTTTATAATGACAAGGTTACCATCCATTGGAATAACAAAAATCTCGACAACAGACTACCTTCCATAATCACAGACTACCTTCCATAATGTCAAGGCTACTATCCATGGGAGTAACAAAAATCTGAACAACAGACTACCTTCCATAATGACAAGGCTACAATCCATTGGAGTAATCGAAATCTCAACAACAGACTACCTTCCATAATGACAAGGCTACAATCCATTGGAGTAACACAAATCTCAAGGATAGACTACCTTCCATAATGACAAGGCTACCATCCATTGGAGTAACAAAAATCTCGACAATAGACTACCTTCCATAATTACAAGGCTACCATCCATTGGAGTAACAAAAATCTCGACAAAAGACTACCTTTTATAATGACAAGGTTACCATCCATTGGAATAACAAAAATCTCGACAACAGACTACCTTCCATAATGACAGACTACCTTCCATAATGTCAAGGCTACTATCCATCGGAGTAACAAAAATATGAACAACAGACTACCTTCCATAATGACAAAGCTATAATCCATTGGAGTAATAGAAATCTCAACGACAGACAACCTTCCATAATTACAAGGCTACCATCCATTGGAGTAACAAAAATCTCGACAACAGACTACCTTCCATAATGACAAGGCTACCATCCATTGGAGTAACAAAAATCTCGACAAAAGACTACCTTTTATAATGACAAGGTTACCATCCATTGGAATAACAAAAATATCAACAACAGACTACCTTCCATAATGACAGACTACCTTCCATAATGTAAAGGCTATTATCCATTGGAGTAACAAAAATCTGAACAACAGACTACCTTCCATAGTGACAAGGCTACAATCCATTGGAGTAATCGAAATATCAACGACAGACTACCTTACATAATGACGAGGCTACAATCCAATGGAGTAACATAAATCTCAACGACAAACAACCTTCCATAATGACAAGGCTACCATCCATTGGAGTATCAAAAATGTCGACAACAGACTACCTTTTATAATGACAAGGTTACCATCCATTGGAATAACAAAAATCTCGACAACAGACTACCTTCCATAATCACAGACTACCTTCCATAATGTCAAGGCTACTATCCATAGGAGTAACAAAAATCTGAACAACAAACTACCTTCCATAATGACAAGGCTACAATCCATTGGAGTAATCGAAATCTCAACAACAAACTACCTTCCATAATGACAAGGCTACAATCCATTGGAGTAACACAAATCTCAAGGATAGACTACCTTCCATAATGACAAGGCTACCATCCATTGGAGTAACAAAAATCTCGACAACAGACTACCTTCCATAATTACAAGGCTACCATCCATTGGAATACCAAAAATCTCGACAACAGACTACCTTCCATAATGACAGACTACCTTCCATAATGTCAAGGCTACTATCCATTGGAGTAACAAAAATATGAACAACAGACTACCTTCCATAATGACAAAGCTATAATCCATTGGAGTAACAGAAATCTCAACGACAGATAACCTTCCATAATTACAAGGCTACCATCCATTGGAGTAACAAAAATCTCGACAATAGACTACCTTCCATAATTACAAGGCTACCATCCGTTGGAGTAACAAAAATATCGACAAAAGACTACCTTTTATAATGACAAGGTTACCATCCATTGGAATAACAAAAATCTCGACAACAGACTACCTACCATAATGACAGACTACTTTCCATAATGTCAAGGCTACTATCCATTGGAGTAACAAAAATATGAACAACAGACTACCTTCCATAATGACAAGGCTATAATCCATTGGAGTAACATAAATCTCAACGACAGACAACCTTCCTTAATGACAAGGCTACCATCCATTGGAGTAACAAAAATCTCGAAAACAGACTACCTTCCATAATTACAAGGCTACCATCCATTGGAGTAATAAAAATCTCGACAAAAGACTACCTTTTATAATGAAAAGGTTACCATCCATTGGAATAACAAAAATCTCGACAACAGACTACCTTCCATAATGACAGACTACCTTCTATAATGTCAAGGCTACTATCCATTGGAGTAACAAAAATCTGAACAACAAACTACCTTCCATAATGACAAGGCTACAATCCATTGGAGTAACAGAAATCTGAACGACAGACTACCTTCCATAATGACAAGGCTACCATCCATTAGAGTAACAAAAATCTCGACAACATACTACCTTCCATAATTACAAGGCTACCATCCATTGGAGTAACAAAAATCTCGACAAAAGACTACCTTTTGTAATGACAAGATTACCATCCATTGGAATAACAAAAATCTCGACAATAGACTACCTTCCATAATGACAGACTACCTTCCAAAAAGTCAAGGCTACTATCCATTGGAGTAACAAAAATCTGAACAACAGACTACCTTCCATAATGGCAAGGCTATAATCCATTGGAGTATTAGAAATCTCAACGACAGACAACCTTCCATAATGACAAGGCTACCATCCATTGGAGTAACAAAAATCTCGACAACAGACTACCTTCCATAATGACAAGGCTACAATCCATTGGAGTAACACAAATCTCAAGGATAGACTACCTTCCATAATGACAAGGCTACCATCCATTGGAGTAACAAAAATCTCGACAATAGACTACCTTCCATAATTACAAGGCTACCATCCATTGGAGTAACAAAAATCTCGACAAAAGACTACCTTTTATAATGACAAGGTTACCATCCATTGGAATAACAAAAATCTCGACAACAGACTACCTTCCATAATGACAGACTACCTTCCATAATGTCAAGGCTACTATCCATCGGAGTAACAAAAATATGAACAACAGACTACCTTCCATAATGACAAAGCTATAATCCATTGGAGTAATAGAAATCTCAACGACAGACAACCTTCCATAATTACAAGGCTACCATCAATTGGAGTAACAAAAATCTCGACAACAGACTACCTTCCATAATGACTAGGCTACCATCCATTGGAGTAACAAAAATCTCGACAAAAGACTACCTTTTATAATGACAAGGTTACCATCCATTGGAATAACAAAAATCTCAACAACAGACTACCTTCCATAATGACAGACTACCTTCCATAATGTAAAGGCTATTATCCATTGGAGTAACAAAAATCTGAACAACAGACTACCTTCCATAGTGACAAGGCTACAATCCATTGGAGTAATCGAAATATCAACGACAGACTACCTTACATAATGACGAGGCTACAATCCAATGGAGTAACATAAATCTCAACGACAAACAACCTTCCATAATGACAAGGCTACCATCCATTGGAGTATCAAAAATGTCGACAACAGACTACCTTTTATAATGACAAGGTTACCATCCATTGGAATAACAAAAATCTCGACAACATACTACCTTCCATAATCACAGACTACCTTCCATAATGTCAAGGCTACAATCCATAGGAGTAACAAAAATCTGAACAACAGACTACCTTCCATAATGACAAGGCTACAATCCATTGGAGTAATCAAAATCTCAACAACAAACTACCTTCCATAATGACAAGGCTACAATCCATTGGAGTAACACAAATTTCAAGGATAGACTACCTTCCATAATGACAAGGCTACCATCCATTGGAGTAACAAAAATCTCGACAACAGACTACCTTCCATAATTACAAGGCTACCATCCATTGGAATAACAAAAATCTCGACAACAGACTACCTTCCATAATGACAGACTACCTTCCATAATGTCAAGGCTACTATCCATCGGAGTAACAAAAATATGAACAACAGACTACCTTCCATAATGACAAAGCTATAATCCATTGGAGTAACAGAAATCTCAATGACAGACAACCTTCCATAATTACAAGGCTACCATCCATTGGAGTAACAAAAATCTCGACAATAGACTACCTTCCATAATTACAAGGCTACCATCCATTGGAGTAATAAAAATATCGACAAAAGACTACCTTTTATAATGACAAGGTTACCATCCGTTGGAATAACAAAAATCTCGACAACAGACTACCTACCATAATGACAGACTACTTTCCATAATGTCAAGGCTACTATCCATTGGAGTAACAAAAATATGAACAAAAGACTACCTTCCATAATGACAAGGCTATAATCCATTGGAGTAACATAAATCTCAACGACAGACAACCTTCCTTAATGACAAGGCTACCATCCATTGGAGTGACAAAAATCTCGAAAACAGACTACCTTCCATAATTACAAGGCTACCATCCATTGGAGTAATAAAAATCTCGACAAAAGACTACCTTTTATAATGACAAGGTTACCATCCATTGGAATAACAAAAATCTCGACAACAGACTACCTTCCATAATGACAGACTACCTTCTATAATGTCAAGGCTACTATCCATTGGAGTAACAAAATCTGAACAACATACTACCTTCCATAATGACAAGGCTACAATCCATTGGAGTAACAGAAATCTGAACGACAGACTACCTTCCATAATGACAAGGCTACCATCCATTAGAGTAACAAAAATCTCGACAACAGAGTACCTTCCATAATTACAAGGCTACCATCCATTGGAGTAACTAAAATCTCGACAAAAGACTACCTTTTGTAATGACAAGATTACCATCCATTGGAATAACAAAAATATCGACAATAGACTACCTTCCATAATGACAGACTACCTTCCAAAAAGTCAAGGCTACTATCCATTGGAGTAACAAAAATCTGAACAACAGACTACCTTCCATAATGACAAGGCTATAATCCATTGGAGTATTAGAAATCTCAACGACAGACAACCTTCCATAATGACAAGGCTACCATCCATTGGAGTAACAAAAATCTCGACAACAGACTACCTTCCATAATGACAAGGCTACAATCCATTGGAGTAACACAAATCTCAAGGATAGACTACCTTCCATAATGACAAGGCTACCATCCATTGGAGTAACAAAAATCTCGACAACAGACTACCTTCCATAATTACAAGGCTACCATCCATTGGAGTAACAAAAATCTCGACAAAAGACTACCTTTTATAATGACAAGGTTACCATCCATTGGAATAACAAAAATCTCGACAACAGACTACCTTCCATAATGATAGACTACCTTCCATAATGTCAAGGCTACTATCCATCGGAGTAACAAAAATATGAACAACAGACTACCTTCCATAATGACAAAGCTATAATCCATTGGAGTAATAGAAATCTCAACGACAGACAACCTTCCATAATTACAAGGCTACCATCCATTGGAGTAACAAAAATCTCGACAACAGACTACCTTCCATAATGACAAGGCTACCATCCATTGGAGTAACAAAAATCTCGACAAAAGACTACCTTTTATAATGACAAGGTTACCATCCATGGGAATAACAAAAATCTCAACAACAGACTACCTTCCATAATGACAGACTACCTTCCATAATGTAAAGGCTATTATCCATTGGAGTAACAAAAATCTGAACAACAGACTACCTTCCATAGTGACAAGGCTACAATCCATTGGAGTAATCGAAATATCAACGACAGACTACCTTACATAATGACGAGGCTACAATCCAATGGAGTAACATAAATCTCAACGACAAACAACCTTCCATAATGACAAGGCTACCATCCATTGGAGTATCAAAAATGTCGAGAACAGACTACCTTTTATAATGACAAGGTTACCATCCATTGGAATAACAAAAATCTCGACAACAGACTACCTTCCATAATCACAGACTACCTTCCATAATGTCAAGGCTACAATCCATAGGAGTAACAAAAATCTGAACAACAGACTACCTTCCATAATGACAAGGCTACAATCCATTGGAGTAATCAAAATCTCAACAACAAACTACCTTCCATAATGACAAGGCTACAATCCATTGGAGTAACACAAATCTCAAGGATAGAGTACCTTCCATAATGACAAGGCTACCATCCATTGGAGTAACAAAAATCTCGACAACAGACTACCTTCCATAATTACAAGGCTACCATCCATTGGAATAACAAAAATCTCGACAACAGACTACCTTCCATAATGACAGACTACCTTCCATAATGTCAAGGCTACTATCCATCGGAGTAACAAAAATATGAACAACAGACTACCTTCCATAATGACAAAGCTATAATCCATTGGAGTAACAGAAATCTCAACGACAGACAACCTTCCATAATTACAAGGCTACCATCCATTGGAGTAACAAAAATCTCGACAATAGACTACCTTCCATAATTACAAGGCTACCATCCATTGGAGTAACAAAAATATCGACAAAAGACTACCTTTTATAATGACAAGGTTACCATCCATTGGAATAACAAAAATCTCGACAACAGACTACCTACCATAATGACAGACTACTTTCCATAATGTCAAGGCTACTATCCATTGGAGTAACAAAAATATGAAC
This sequence comes from Vicia faba, assembly GCA_948472305.1. NCBI lineage: Eukaryota > Viridiplantae > Streptophyta > Magnoliopsida > Fabales > Fabaceae > Vicia > Vicia faba. The sequence continues at coordinate 557,295,691 of OX451739.1, read as the reverse complement.
AACAGACTACCTTCCATAATGACAAGGCTATAATCCATTGGAGTAACATAAATCTCAACGACAGACAACCTTCCTTAATGACAAGGCTACCATCCATTGGAGTAACAAAAATCTCGAAAACAGACTACCTTCCATAATTACAAGGCTACCATCCATTGGAGTAATAAAAATCTCAACAAAAGACTACCTTTTATAATGACAAGGTTACCATCCATTGGAATAACAAAAATCTCGACAACAGACTACCTTCCATAATGACAGACTACCTTCTATAATGTCAAGGCTACTATCCATTGGAGTAACAAAAATCTGAACAACATACTACCTTCCATAATGACAAGGCTACAATCCATTGGAGTAACAAAAATCTGAACGACAGACTACCTTCCATAATGACAAGGCTACCATCCATTAGAGTAACAAAAATCTCGACAACAGACTACCTTCCATAATTACAAGGCTACCATCCATTGGAGTAACAAAAATCTCGACAAAAGACTACCTTTTGTAATGACAAGATTACCATCCATTGGAATAACAAAAATATCGACAATAGACTACCTTCCATAATGACAGACTACCTTCCAAAAAGTCAAGGCTACTATCCATTGGAGTAACAAAAATCTGAACAACAGACTACCTTCCATAATGACAAGGCTATAATCCATTGGAGTATTAGAAATCTCAACGACAGACAACCTTCCATAATGACAAGGCTACCATCCATTGGAGTAACAAAAATCTCGACAACAGACTACCTTCCATAATGACAAGGCTACCATCCATTGGAGTAACAAAAATCTCGACAAAAGACTACCTTTTATAATGACAAGGTTACCATCCATTGGAATAACAAAAATATCGACAACAGACTACCTTCCATAATGACAGACTACCTTCTATAATGTCAAGGCTACTATCCATTGGAGTAACAAAATTCTGAACAATAGACTACCTTCCATAATGACAAGGCTACAATCCATTGGAGTATTAGAAATCTCAACGACAGACAACCTTCCATAATGACAAGGCTACCATCCATTGGAGTAACAAAAATCTCGACAACAGAATACCTTCTATATTGACAAGGCTACCATCCACTGGAGTAACAAAAATCTCGACAAAAGACTACCTTTTATAATGACAAGGTTACCATCCATTGGAATAACAAAAATATTGACAACAGACTACCTTCCATAATGACAGACTACCTTCTATAATGTCAAGGCTACTATCCATTGGAGTAAACAAATTCTGAACAACAGACTACCTTCCATAATGACAAGGCTATAATCCATTGGAGTAATAGAAATCTCAACGACAGACAACCTTCCATAATGACAAGGCTACCATCCATTGGAGTAACAAAAATCTCGACAAAAGACTATCTTTTATAATGACAAGGTTACCATCCATTGGAATAACAAAAATATCGATAACAGACTACCTACCATAATGACAAACTACCTTCTATAATGTCAAGGCTACTATCCATTGGAGTAACAAAATTCTGAACAACAGACTACCTTCCATAATGACAAGGCTATAATCCATTAGAGTAACAGAAATCTCAACGACAAACTACCTTCCATAATGACAAGGCTACCATCCATTGGAGTAACAAAAATCTCGACAACAGACTACCTTCCATAATTACAAGGCTACCATCCATTGGAGTCACAAAAATCTAGACAAAAGACTACCTTTTATAATGACAAGGTTACCATCCATTGGAATAACAAAAATCTCGACAACAGACTACCTTCCATAATGACAGACTACCTTCCATAATGTCAAGGCTACTATCCATTGGAGTAACAAAAAACTGAACAACAGACTACCTTCCATAATGACAAGGCTATAATCCATTGGTGTAAGAGAAATCTCAACGACAGACAACCTTCCATAATGACAAGGCTACCATCCATTGGAGTAACAAAAATCTCGACAATAGACTACCTTCCATAATGACAAGGCTACCATCCATTGGAGTAACAAAAATCTCGACAAAAGACTACCTTTTATAATGACAAGGTTACCATCCATTGGAATAACAAAAATATCGACAACAGACTACCTTCCATAATGACAAACTACCTTCCATAATGTCAAGGCTACTATCCATTGGAGTAACAAAAATCTGAACAACAGACTACCTTCCATAATGATAAGGCTATAATCCATTGGAGTAATAGAAATCTCAACAATAGACAACCTTCCATAATGACAAGGCTACCATCCATTGGAGTAACAAAAATCTCGACAACAGACTACCTTCCATAATGATAATGCTACCATCCATTGGAGTAACAAAAATATCGACAAAAGACTACCTTTTATAATGACAAGGTTACCATCCATTGGAATAACAAAAATCTCGACAACAGACTACCTTCCATAATGACAGACTACCTTCTATAATGTCAAGGCTACTATCCATTAGAGTAACAAAAATCTAATCAACAAATTACCTTCCATAATGACAAGGTTATAATCCATTGGAGTATTAGAAATCTGAACGACAGACAACCTTCCATAATAACAAGGCTACAATTCATTGGAGTAACAAAAATCTCGACAACAGACTACCTTCCATAATGACAAGGCTACCATCCATTGGAGTAACAAAAATCTCGACAAAAGACTACCTTTTATAATGAAAAGGTTACCATCCATTGGAATAACAAAAATATCGACAACAGACTACCTTCCATAATGATAGACTACCTTCAATAATGTCAAGGCTACTATCCATGGGAGTAACAAAAATCTGAACAACAGACTACCTTCCATAATGACAAGGCTACAATCCATTGGAGTAATCGAAATCTCAACAACAGACTACCTTCCATAATGACAAGGCTACAATCCATTGGAGTAGCACAAATCTCAAGGATAGACTACCTTCCATAATGACAAGGCTACCATCCATTGGAGTAACAAAAATCCCGACAACAGACTATCTTCCATAATTACAAGGCTACCATCCATTGGAGTAACAAAAATCTCGACAAAAGACTACCTTTTGTAATGACAAGATTACCATCCATTGGAATAACAAAAATATCGACAATAGACTACCTTCCATAATGAAAGACTACCTTCCAAAAAGTCAAGGCTACTATCCATTGGAGTAACAAAAATCTGAACAACAGACTACCTTCCTTAATGACAAGGCTATAATCCATTGGAGTATTAGAAATCTCAACGACAGACAAACTTCCATAATGACAAGGCTACCATCCATTGGAGTAACAAAAATCTCGACAACAGACTACCTTCCATAATGACAAGGCTACCATCCATTGGAGTAACAAAAATATCGACAAAAGACTACCTTTTATAATGACAAGGTTTCCATCCATTGGAATAACAAAAATATCGACAACAGACTACCTTCCATAATGATAGACTACCTTCTATAATGTCAAGGCTACTATCCATTGGAGTAAACAAATTTTGAACAACAGACTACCTTCCATAATGACAAGGCTATAATCCATTAGAGTAACAGAAATCTCAATGACAGACAACCTTCCATAATGACAAGGCTACCATCCATTGGAGTAACAAAAATCTCGACAACAGACTACCTTCCATAATTACAAGGCTACCATCCATTGGAGTAACAAAAATATCGACAATAGACTACCTTTTATAATGACAAGGTTACCATCCATTGGAATAACAAAAATCTCGACAACAGACTACCTTCCATAATGACAGACTACCTTCCATAATGTCAAGGCTACTATCCATTGGAGTAACAAAAATCTGAACAACAGACTACCTTCCATAATGACAAGGCTATAATCCATTGGAGTAATAGAAATCTCAACGACAGACAACCTTCCATAATGACAAGGCTACCATCCATTGGAGTAACAAAAATCTCAAGGATAGACTACCTTCTATAATGACAAGGCTATAATCCATTGGAGTAATAGAAATCTCAACGACAGACAACCTTCCATAATGACAAGGCTACCATCCATTGGAGTAACAAAAATCTCGACAAAAGACTACCTTTTATAATGACAAGGTTACCATCCATGGGAATAACAAAAATATCGACAACAGACTACCTTCCATAATGACAGACTACCTTCCATAATGTCAAGGCTACTATCCATCGGAGTAACAAAAATATGAACAACAGACTACCTTCCATAATGACAAAGCTATAATCCGTTGGAGTAACAGAAATCTCAACGACAGACTACCTTCCATAATGACAAGGCTACCATCCATTGGAGTAACAAAAATCTCGACAACAGACTACCTTCCATAATTACAAGGCTACCATCCATTGGAGTCACAAAAATCTAGACAAAAGACTACCTTTTATAATGACAAGGTTACCATCCATTGGAAGAACAAAAATCTCGACAACAGACTACCTTCCATAATGACAGACTACCTTCCATAATGTCAAGGCTACTATCCATTGGAGTAACAAAAATCTGAACAACAGACTACCTTCCATAATGACAAGGCTATAATCCATTGGAGTAATAGAAATCTAAACGACAGACAACCTTCCATAATGACAAGGCTACCATCCATTGGAGTAACAAAAATCTCGATAACAGACTACCTTCCATAATGACAAGGCTACAATCCATTGGAGTAACAAAAATCTCGACAAAAGAATACCTTTTATAATGACAAGGTTACCATCCATTGGAATAACAAAAATCTCGACAACAAACTACCTTCCATAATGACAGACTACCTTCTATAATGTCAAGGCTACTATCTAATTGAGTAACAAAATTCTGAACAACAGACTACCTTCCATAATGTCAAGGCTACAATCCATTGGAGTAACAGAAATCTCAACGACAAACTACCTTCCATAATGACAAGGCTACCATCCATTTGAGTAACAAAAATCTCGACAACAGACTACCTTCCATAATGACAAGGCTACCATCCATTAGAGTAACAAAAATCTCGACAAAAGACTACCTTTTGTAATGACAAGATTACCATCCATTGGAATAACAAAAATATCGACAATAGACTACCTTCCATAATGACAGACTACCTTCCAAAAAGTCAAGGCTACTATCCATTGGAGTAACAAAAATCTGAACAACAGACTACCTTCCATAATGACAAGGCTATAATCCATTGGAGTATTAGAAATCTCAACGACAGACAACCTTCCATAATGACAAGGCTACCATCCATTGGAGTAACAAAAATCTCGACAACAGACTACCTTCCATAATGACAAGGCTACCATCCTTTGGAGTAACAAAAATATCGACAAAAGACTACCTTTTATAATGACATGTTTTCCATCCAATTGAATAACAAAAATATCGACAACAGACTACCTTCCATAATGACAGACTACCTTCTATAATGTCAAGGCTACTATCCATTGGAGTAAACAAATTCTGAACAACAGACTACCTTCCATAATGACAAGGCTATAATCCATTAGAGTAATAGAAATCTCAACGACAGACTACCTTCCATAATGACAAGGCTACCATCCATTGGAGTAACAAAAATCTCGACAACAGACTACCTTCCATAATTACAAGGCTACCATCCATTGGAGTCACAAAAATCTAGACAAAAGACTACCTTTTATAATGACAAGGTTACCATCCATTGGAATAACAAAAATATCGACAACAGACTACCTTCCATAATGACAGACTACCTTCCATAATGTCAAGGCTACTATCCATTGGAGTAACAAAAATCTGAACAACAGACTACCTTCCATAATGACAAGGCTATAATCCGTTGGAGTAATAGAAATCTCAACGACAGACAACCTTCCATAATGACAAGGCTACCATCCATTGGAGTAACAAAAATCTCGACAAAAGACTACCTTTTATAATGACAAGGTTACCATCCATGGGAATAACAAAAATATCGACAACAGACTACCTTCCATAATGACAGACTACCTTCTATAATGTCAAGGCTACTATCCATTGGAGTAACAAAATTCTGAACAACAGACTACCTTCCATAATGACAAGGCTATAATCCATTAGAGTAACAGAAATCTCAACGATAGACTACCTTCCATAATGACAAGGCTACCATCCATTGGAGTAACAAAAATCTCGACAACAGACTACCTTCCATAATTACAAGGCTACCATCCATTGGAGTAACAAAAATCTCGACAAAAGACTACCTTTTATAATGACAAGGTTACCATCCATTGGAAAAACAAAAATCTCGACAACAGACTACCTTCCATAATGACAGACTACCTTCCATAATGTCAAGGCTACTATCCATCGGAGTAACATAAATATGAACAACAAACTACCTTCCATAATGACAAAGCTATAATCCATTGGAGTAATAGAAATCTCAACGACAGACAACCTTCCATAATTACAAGGCTACCATCCATTGGAGTAACAAAAATCTCGACAACAGACTACCTTCCATAATGACTAGGCTACCATCCATTGGAGTAACAAAAATCTCGACAAAAGACTACCTTTTATAATGACAAGGTTACCATCCATTGGAATAACAAAAATCTCAACAACAGACTACCTTCCATAATGACAGACTACCTTCCATAATGTAAAGGCTATTATCCATTGGAGTAACAAAAATCTGAACAACAGACTACCTTCCATAGTGACAAGGCTACAATCCATTGGAGTAATCGAAATATCAACGACAGACTACCTTACATAATGACGAGGCTACAATCCAATGGAGTAACATAAATCTCAACGACAAACAACCTTCCATAATGACAAGGCTACCATCCATTGGAGTATCAAAAATGTCGACAACAGACTACCTTTTATAATGACAAGGTTACCATCCATTGGAATAACAAAAATCTCGACAACATACTACCTTCCATAATCACAGACTACCTTCCATAATGTCAAGGCTACAATCCATAGGAGTAACAAAAATCTGAACAACAGACTACCTTCCATAATGACAAGGCTACAATCCATTGGAGTAATCAAAATCTCAACAACAAACTACCTTCCATAATGACAAGGCTACAATCCATTGGAGTAACACAAATCTCAAGGATAGACTACCTTCCATAATGACAAGGCTACCATCCATTGGAGTAACAAAAATCTCGACAACAGACTACCTTCCATAATTACAAGGCTACCATCCATTGGAATAACAAAAATCTCGACAATAGACTACCTTCCATAATGACAGACTACCTTCCATAATGTCAAGGCTACTATCCATCGGAGTAACAAAAATATGAACAACAGACTACCTTCCATAATGACAAAGCTATAATCCATTGGAGTAACAGAAATCTCAACGACAGACAACCTTCCATAATTACAAGGCTACCATCCATTGGAGTAACAAAAATCTCGACAATAGACTACCTTCCATAATTACAAGGCTACCATCCATTGGAGTAACAAAAATATCGACAAAAGACTACCTTTTATAATGACAAGGTTACCATCCATTGGAATAACAAAAATCTCGACAACAGACTACCTACCATAATGACAGACTACTTTCCATAATGTCAAGGCTACTATCCATTGGAGTAACAAAAATATGAACAACAGACTACCTTCCATAATGACAAGGCTATAATCCATTGGAGTAACATAAATCTCAACGACAGACAACCTTCCTTAATGACAAGGCTACCATCCATTGGAGTAACAAAAATCTCGAAAACAGACTACCTTCCATAATTACAAGGCTACCATCCATTGGAGTAATAAAAATCTCGACAAAAGACTACCTTTTATAATGACAAGGTTACCATCCATTGGAATAACAAAAATCTCGACAACAGACTACCTTCCATAATGACAGACTACCTTCTATAATGTCAAGGCTACTATCCATTGGAGTAACAAAAATCTGAACAACATACTACCTTCCATAATGACAAGGCTACAATCCATTGGAGTAACAGAAATCTGAACGACAGACTACCTTCCATAATGACAAGGCTACCATCCATTAGAGTAACAAAAATCTCGACAACAGACTACCTTCCATAATTACAAGGCTACCATCCATTGGAGTAACAAAAATCTCGACAAAAGACTACCTTTTGTAATGACAAGATTACCATCCATTGGAATAACAAAAATATCGACAATAGACTACCTTCCATAATGACAGACTACCTTCCAAAAAGTCAAGGCTACTATCCATTGGAGTAACAAAAATCTGAACAACAGACTACCTTCCATAATGACAAGGCTATAATCCATTGGAGTATTAGAAATCTCAACGACAGACAACCTTCCATAATGACAAGGCTACCATCCATTGGAGTAACAAAAATCTCGACAACAGACTACCTTCCATAATTACAAGGCTACCATCCATTGGAGTAACAAAAATCTCGACAAAAGACTACCTTTTATAATGACAAGGTTACCATCCATTGGAAAAACAAAAATCTCGACAACAGACTACCTTCCATAATGACAGACTACCTTCCATAATGTCAAGGCTACTATCCATCGGAGTAACAAAAATATGAACAACAGACTACCTTCCATAATGACAAAGCTATAATCCATTGGAGTAATAGAAATCTCAACGACAGACAACCTTCCATAATTACAAGGCTACCATCCATTGGAGTAACAAAAATCTCGACAACAGACTACCTTCCATAATGACTAGGCTACCATCCATTGGAGTAACAAAAATCTCGACAAAAGACTACCTTTTATAATGACAAGGTTACCATCCATTGGAATAACAAAAATCTCAACAACAGACTACCTTCCATAATGACAGACTACCTTCCATAATGTAAAGGCTATTATCCATTGGAGTAACAAAAATCTGAACAACAGACTACCTTCCATAGTGACAAGGCTACAATCCATTGGAGTAATCGAAATATCAACGACAGACTACCTTACATAATGACGAGGCTACAATCCAATGGAGTAACATAAATCTCAACGACAAACAACCTTCCATAATGACAAGGCTACCATCCATTGGAGTATCAAAAATGTCGACAACAGACTACCTTTTATAATGACAAGGTTACCATCCATTGGAATAACAAAAATCTCGACAACATACTACCTTCCATAATCACAGACTACCTTCCATAATGTCAAGGCTACAATCCATAGGAGTAACAAAAATCTGAACAACAGACTACCTTCCATAATGACAAAGCTATAATCCATTGGAGTAACAGAAATCTCAACGACAGACAACCTTCCATAATTACAAGGCTACCATCCATTGGAGTAACAAAAATCTCGACAATAGACTACCTTCCATAATTACAAGGCTACCATCCATTGGAGTAACAAAAATATCGACAAAAGACTACCTTTTATAATGACAAGGTTACCATCCATTGGAATAACAAAAATCTCGACAACAGACTACCTACCATAATGACAGACTACTTTCCATAATGTCAAGGCTACTATCCATTGGAGTAACAAAAATATGAACAACAGACTACCTTCCATAATGACAAGGCTATAATCCATTGGAGTAACATAAATCTCAACGACAGACAACCTTCCTTAATGACAAGGCTACCATCCATTGGAGTAACAAAAATCTCGAAAACAGACTACCTTCCATAATTACAAGGCTACCATCCATTGGAGTAATAAAAATCTCGACAAAAGACTACCTTTTATAATGACAAGGTTACCATCCATTGGAATAACAAAAATCTCGACAACAGACTACCTTCCATAATGACAGACTACCTTCTATAATGTCAAGGCTACTATCCATTGGAGTAACAAAAATCTGAACAACATACTACCTTCCATAATGACAAGGCTACAATCCATTGGAGTAACAGAAATCTGAACGACAGACTACCTTCCATAATGACAAGGCTACCATCCATTAGAGTAACAAAAATCTCGACAACAGACTACCTTCCATAATTACAAGGCTACCATCCATTGGAGTAACAAAAATCTCGACAAAAGACTACCTTTTGTAATGACAAGATTACCATCCATTGGAATAACAAAAATATCGACAATAGACTACCTTCCATAATGACAGACTACCTTCCAAAAAGTCAAGGCTACTATCCATTGGAGTAACAAAAATCTGAACAACAGACTACCTTCCATAATGACAAGGCTATAATCCATTGGAGTATTAGAAATCTCAACGACAGACAACCTTCCATAATGACAAGGCTACCATCCATTGGAGTAACAAAAATCTCGACAACAGACTACCTTCCATAATTACAAGGCTACCATCCATTGGAGTAACAAAAATCTCGACAAAAGACTACCTTTTATAATGACAAGGTTACCATCCATTGGAAAAACAAAAATCTCGACAACAGACTACCTTCCATAATGACAGACTACCTTCCATAATGTCAAGGCTACTATCCATCGGAGTAACAAAAATATGAACAACAGACTACCTTCCATAATGACAAAGCTATAATCCATTGGAGTAATAGAAATCTCAACGACAGACAACCTTCCATAATTACAAGGCTACCATCCATTGGAGTAACAAAAATCTCGACAACAGACTACATTCCATAATGACTAGGCTACCATCCATTGGAGTAACAAAAATCTCGACAAAAGACTACCTTTTATAATGACAAGGTTACCATCCATTGGAATAACAAAAATCTCAACAACAGACTACCTTCCATAATGACAGACTACCTTCCATAATGTAAAGGCTATTATCCATTGGAGTAACAAAAATCTGAACAACAGACTACCTTCCATAGTGACAAGGCTACAATCCATTGGAGTAATCGAAATATCAACGACAGACTACCTTACATAATGACGAGGCTACAATCCAATGGAGTAACATAAATCTCAACGACAAACAACCTTCCATAATGACAAGGCTACCATCCATTGGAGTATCAAAAATGTCGACAACAGACTACCTTTTATAATGACAAGGTTACCATCCATTGGAATAACAAAAATCTCGACAACATACTACCTTCCATAATCACAGACTACCTTCCATAATGTCAAGGCTACAATCCATAGGAGTAACAAAAATCTGAACAACAGACTACCTTCCATAATGACAAAGCTATAATCCATTGGAGTAACAGAAATCTCAACGACAGACAACCTTCCATAATTACAAGGCTACCATCCATTGGAGTAACAAAAATCTCGACAATAGACTACCTTCCATAATTACAAGGCTACCATCCATTGGAGTAACAAAAATATCGACAAAAGACTACCTTTTATAATGACAAGGTTACCATCCATTGGAATAACAAAAATCTCGACAACAGACTACCTACCATAATGACAGACTACTTTCCATAATGTCAAGGCTACTATCCATTGGAGTAACAAAAATATGAACAACAGACTACCTTCCATAATGACAAGGCTATAATCCATTGGAGTAACATAAATCTCAACGACAGACAACCTTCCTTAATGACAAGGCTACCATCCATTGGAGTAACAAAAATCTCGAAAACAGACTACCTTCCATAATTACAAGGCTACCATCCATTGGAGTAATAAAAATCTCGACAAAAGACTACCTTTTATAATGACAAGGTTACCATCCATTGGAATAACAAAAATCTCGACAACAGACTACCTTCCATAATGACAGACTACCTTCTATAATGTCAAGGCTACTATCCATTGGAGTAACAAAAATCTGAACAACATACTACCTTCCATAATGACAAGGCTACAATCCATTGGAGTAACAGAAATCTGAACGACAGACTACCTTCCATAATGACAAGGCTACCATCCATTAGAGTAACAAAAATCTCGACAACAGACTACCTTCCATAATTACAAGGCTACCATCCATTGGAGTAACAAAAATCTCGACAAAAGACTACCTTTTGTAATGACAAGATTACCATCCATTGGAATAACAAAAATATCGACAATAGACTACCTTCCATAATGACAGACTACCTTCCAAAAAGTCAAGGCTACTATCCATTGGAGTAACAAAAATCTGAACAACAGACTACCTTCCATAATGACAAGGCTATAATCCATTGGAGTATTAGAAATCTCAACGACAGACAACCTTCCATAATGACAAGGCTACCATCCATTGGAGTAACAAAAATCTCGACAACAGACTACCTTCCATAATTACAAGGCTACCATCCATTGGAGTAACAAAAATCTCGACAAAAGACTACCTTTTATAATGACAAGGTTACCATCCATTGGAAAAACAAAAATCTCGACAACAGACTACCTTCCATAATGACAGACTACCTTCCATAATGTCAAGGCTACTATCCATCGGAGTAACAAAAATATGAACAACAGACTACCTTCCATAATGACAAAGCTATAATCCATTGGAGTAATAGAAATCTCAACGACAGACAACCTTCCATAATTACAAGGCTACCATCCATTGGAGTAACAAAAATCTCGACAACAGACTACCTTCCATAATGACTAGGCTACCATCCATTGGAGTAACAAAAATCTCGACAAAAGACTACCTTTTATAATGACAAGGTTACCATCCATTGGAATAACAAAAATCTCAACAACAGACTACCTTCCATAATGACAGACTACCTTCCATAATGTAAAGGCTATTATCCATTGGAGTAACAAAAATCTGAACAACAGACTACCTTCCATAGTGACAAGGCTACAATCCATTGGAGTAATCGAAATATCAACGACAGACTACCTTACATAATGACGAGACTACAATCCAATGGAGTAACATAAATCTCAACGACAAACAACCTTCCATAATGACAAGGCTACCATCCATTGGAGTATCAAAAATGTCGACAACAGACTACCTTTTATAATGACAAGGTTACCATCCATTGGAATAACAAAAATCTCGACAACATACTACCTTCCATAATCACAGACTACCTTCCATAATGTCAAGGCTACAATCCATAGGAGTAACAAAAATCTGAACAACAGACTACCTTCCATAATGACAAGGCTACAATCCATTGGAGTAATCAAAATCTCAACAACAAACTACCTTCCATAATGACAAGGCTACAATCCATTGGAGTAACACAAATCTCAAGGATAGACTACCTTCCATAATGACAAGGCTACCATCCATTGGAGTAACAAAAATCTCGACAACAGACTACCTTCCATAATTACAAGGCTACCATCCATTGGAATAACAAAAATCTCGACAACAGACTACCTTCCATAATGACAGACTACCTTCCATAATGTCAAGGCTACTATCCATCGGAGTAACAAAAATATGAACAACAGACTACCTTCCATAATGACAAAGCTATAATCCATTGGAGTAACAGAAATCTCAACGACAGACAACCTTCCATAATTACAAGGCTACCATCCATTGGAGTAACAAAAATCTCGACAATAGACTACCTTCCATAATTACAAGGCTACCATCCATTGGAGTAACAAAAATATCGACAAAAGACTACCTTTTATAATGACAAGGTTACCATCCATTGGAATAACAAAAATCTCGACAACAGACTACCTACCATAATGACAGACTACTTTCCATAATGTCAAGGCTACTATCCATTGGAGTAACAAAAATATGAACAACAAACTACCTTCCATAATGACAAGGCTATAATCCATTGGAGTAACATAAATCTCAACGACAGACAACCTTCCTTAATGACAAGGCTACCATCCATTGGAGTAACAAAAATCTCGAAAACAGACTACCTTCCATAATTACAAGGCTACCATCCATTGGAGTAATAAAAATCTCGACAAAAGACTACCTTTTATAATGACAAGGTTACCATCCATTGGAATAACAAAAATCTCGACAACAGACTACCTTCCATAATGACAGACTACCTTCTATAATGTCAAGGCTACTATCCATTGGAGTAACAAAAATCTGAACAACATACTACCTTCCATAATGACAAGGCTACAATCCATTGGAGTAACAGAAATCTGAACGACAGACTACCTTCCATAATGACAAGGCTACCATCCATTAGAGTAACAAAAATCTCGACAACAGACTACCTTCCATAATTACAAGGCTACCATCCATTGGAGTAACAAAAATCTCGACAAAAGACTACCTTTTGTAATGACAAGATTACCATCCATTGGAATAACAAAAATATCGACAATAGACTACCTTCCATAATGACAGACTACCTTCCAAAAAGTCAAGGCTACTATCCATTGGAGTAACAAAAATCTGAACAACAGACTACCTTCCATAATGACAAGGCTATAATCCATTGGAGTATTAGAAATCTCAACGACAGACAACCTTCCATAATGACAAGGCTACCATCCATTGGAGTAACAAAAATCTCGACAACAGACTACCTTCCATAATGACAAGGCTACAATCCATTGGAGTAACACAAATCTCAAGGATAGACTACCTTCCATAATGACAAGGCTACCATCCATTGGAGTAACAAAAATCTCGACAACAGACTACCTTCCATAATTACAAGGCTACCATCCATTGGAGTAACAAAAATCTCGACAAAAGACTACCTTTTATAATGACAAGGTTACCATCCATTGGAATAACAAAAATCTCGACAACAGACTACCTTCCATAATGACAGACTACCTTCCATAATGTCAAGGCTACTATCCATCGGAGTAACAAAAATATGAACAACAGACTACCTTCCATAATGACAAAGCTATAATCCATTGGAGTAATAGAAATCTCAACGACAGACAACCTTCCATAATTACAAGGCTACCATCCATTGGAGTAACAAAAATCTCGACAACAGACTACCTTCCATAATGACAAGGCTACCATCCATTGGAGTAACAAAAATCTCGACAAAAGACTACCTTTTATAATGACAAGGTTACCATCCATTGGAATAACAAAAATCTCAACAACAGACTACCTTCCATAATGACAGACTACCTTCCATAATGTAAAGGCTATTATCCATTGGAGTAACAAAAATCTGAACAACAGACTACCTTCCATAGTGACAAGGCTACAATCCATTGGAGTAATCGAAATATCAACGACAGACTACCTTACATAATGACGAGGCTACAATCCAATGGAGTAACATAAATCTCAACGACAAACAACCTTCCATAATGACAAGGCTACCATCCATTGGAGTATCAAAAATGTCGAGAACAGACTACCTTTTATAATGACAAGGTTACCATCCATTGGAATAACAAAAATCTCGACAACAGACTACCTTCCATAATCACAGACTACCTTCCATAATGTCAAGGCTACAATCCATAGGAGTAACAAAAATCTGAACAACAGACTACCTTCCATAATGACAAGGCTACAATCCATTGGAGTAATCAAAATCTCAACAACAAACTACCTTCCATAATGACAAGGCTACAATCCATTGGAGTAACACAAATCTCAAGGATAGAGTACCTTCCATAATGACAAGGCTACCATCCATTGGAGTAACAAAAATCTCGACAACAGACTACCTTCCATAATTACAAGGCTACCATCCATTGGAATAACAAAAATCTCGACAACAGACTACCTTCCATAATGACAGACTATCTTCCATAATGTCAAGGCTACTATCCATCGGAGTAACAAAAATATGAACAACAGACTACCTTCCATAATGACAAAGCTATAATCCATTGGAGTAACAGAAATCTCAACGACAGACAACCTTCCATAATTACAAGGCTACCATCCATTGGAGTAACAAAAATCTCGACAATAGACTACCTTCCATAATTACAAGGCTACCATCCATTGGAGTAACAAAAATATCGACAAAAGACTACCTTTTATAATGACAAGGTTACCATCCATTGGAATAACAAAAATCTCGACAACAGACTACCTACCATAATGACAGACTACTTTCCATAATGTCAAGGCTACTATCCATTGGAGTAACAAAAATATGAACAACAGACTACCTTCCATAATGACAAGGCTATAATCCATTGGAGTAACATAAATCTCAACGACAGACAACCTTCCTTAATGACAAGGCTACCATCCATTGGAGTAACAAAAATCTCGAAAACAGACTACCTTCCATAATTACAAGGCTACCATCCATTGGAGTAATAAAAATCTCAACAAAAGACTACCTTTTATAATGACAAGGTTACCATCCATTGGAATAACAAAAATCTCGACAACAGACTACCTTCCATAATGACAGACTACCTTCTATAATGTCAAGGCTACTATCCATTGGAGTAACAAAAATCTGAACAACATACTACCTTCCATAATGACAAGGCTACAATCCATTGGAGTAACAAAAATCTGAACGACAGACTACCTTCCATAATGACAAGGCTACCATCCATTAGAGTAACAAAAATCTCGACAACAGACTACCTTCCATAATTACAAGGCTACCATCCATTGGAGTAACAAAAATCTCGACAAAAGACTACCTTTTGTAATGACAAGATTACCATCCATTGGAATAACAAAAATATCGACAATAGACTACCTTCCATAATGACAGACTACCTTCCAAAAAGTCAAGGCTACTATCCATTGGAGTAACAAAAATCTGAACAACAGACTACCTTCCATAATGACAAGGCTATAATCCATTGGAGTATTAGAAATCTCAACGACAGACAACCTTCCATAATGACAAGGCTACCATCCATTGGAGTAACAAAAATCTCGACAACAGACTACCTTCCATAATGACAAGGCTACCATCCATTGGAGTAACAAAAATCTCGACAAAAGACTACCTTTTATAATGACAAGGTTACCATCCATTGGAATAACAAAAATATCGACAACAGACTACCTTCCATAATGACAGACTACCTTCTATAATGTCAAGGCTACTATCCATTGGAGTAACAAAATTATGAACAATAGACTACCTTCCATAATGACAAGGCTACAATCCATTGGAGTATTAGAAATCTCAACGACAGACAACCTTCCATAATGACAAGGCTACCATCCATTGGAGTAACAAAAATCTCGACAACAGAATACCTTCTATATTGACAAGGCTACCATCCACTGGAGTAACAAAAATCTCGACAAAAGACTACCTTTTATAATGACAAGGTTACCATCCATTGGAATAACAAAAATATTGACAACAGACTACCTTCCATAATGACAGACTACCTTCTATAATGTCAAGGCTACTATCCATTGGAGTAAACAAATTCTGAACAACAGACTACCTTCCATAATGACAAGGCTATAATCCATTGGAGTAATAGAAATCTCAACGACAGACAACCTTCCATAATGACAAGGCTACCATCCATTGGAGTAACAAAAATCTCGACAAAAGACTATCTTTTATAATGACAAGGTTACCATCCATTGGAATAACAAAAATATCGATAACAGACTACCTACCATAATGACAAACTACCTTCTATAATGTCAAGGCTACTATCCATTGGAGTAACAAAATTCTGAACAACAGACTACCTTCCATAATGACAAGGCTATAATCCATTAGAGTAACAGAAATCTCAACGACAGACTACCTTCCATAATGACAAGGCTACCATCCATTGGAGTAACAAAAATCTCGACAACAGACTACCTTCCATAATTACAAGGCTACCATCCATTGGAGTCACAAAAATCTAGACAAAAGACTACCTTTTATAATGACAAGGTTACCATCCATTGGAATAACAAAAATCTCGACAACAGACTACCTTCCATAATGACAGACTACCTTCCATAATGTCAAGGCTACTATACATTGGAGTAACAAAAAACTGAACAACAGACTACCTTCCATAATGACAAGGCTATAATCCATTGGAGTAAGAGAAATCTCAACGACAGACAACCTTCCATAATGACAAGGCTACCATCCATTGGAGTAACAAAAATCTCGACAATAGACTACCTTCCATAATGACAAGGCTACCATCCATTGGAGTAACAAAAATCTCGACAAAAGACTACCTTTTATAATGACAAGGTTACCATCCATTGGAATAACAAAAATATCGACAACAGACTACCTTCCATAATGACAAACTACCTTCCATAATGTCAAGGCTACTATCCATTGGAGTAACAAAAATCTGAACAACAGACTACCTTCCATAATGATAAGGCTATAATCCATTGGAGTAATAGAAATCTCAACAATAGACAACCTTCCATAATGACAGGGCTACCATCCATTGGAGTAACAAAAATCTCGACAACAGACTACCTTCCATAATGATAATGCTACCATCCATTGGAGTAACAAAAATATCGACAAAAGACTACCTTTTATAATGACAGACTACCTTCTATAATGTCAAGGCTACTATCCATTAGAGTAACAAAAATCTAATCAACAAACTACCTTCCATAATGACAAGGTTATAATCCATTGGAGTATTAGAAATCTGAACGACAGACAACCTTCCATAATAACAAGGCTACAATTCATTGGAGTAACAAAAATCTCGACAACAGACTACCTTCCATAATGACAAGGCTACCATCCATTGGAGTAACAAAAATCTCGACAAAAGACTACCTTTTATAATGAAAAGGTTACCATCCATTGGAATAACAAAAATATCGACAACAGACTACCTTCCATAATGACAGACTACCTTCAATAATGTCAAGGCTACTATCCATGGGAGTAACAAAAATCTGAACAACAGACTACCTTCCATAATGACAAGGCTACAATCCATTGGAGTAATCGAAATCTCAACAACAGACTACCTTCCATAATGACAAGGCTACAATCCATTGGAGTAGCACAAATCTCAAGGATAGACTACCTTCCATAATGACAAGGCTACCATCCATTGGAGTAACAAAAATCCCGACAACAGACTATCTTCCATAATTACAAGGCTACCATCCATTGGAGTAACAAAAATCTCGACAAAAGACTACCTTTTGTAATGACAAGATTACCATCCATTGGAATAACAAAAATATCGACAATAGACTACCTTCCATAATGAAAGACTACCTTCCAAAAAGTCAAGGCTACTATCCATTGGAGTAACAAAAATCTGAACAACAGACTACCTTCCATAATGACAAGGCTATAATCCATTGGAGTATTAGAAATCTCAACGACAGACAAACTTCCATAATGACAAGGCTACCATCCATTGGAGTAACAAAAATCTCGACAACAGACTACCTTCCATAATGACAAGGCTACCATCCATTGGAGTAACAAAAATATCGACAAAAGACTACCTTTTATAATGACAAGGTTTCCATCCATTGGAATAACAAAAATATCGACAACAGACTACCTTCCATAATGATAGACTACCTTCTATAATGTCAAGGCTACTATCCATTGGAGTAAACAAATTTTGAACAACAGACTACCTTCCATAATGACAAGGCTATAATCCATTAGAGTAACAGAAATCTCAATGACAGACAACCTTCCATAATGACAAGGCTACCATCCATTGGAGTAACAAAAATCTCGACAACAGACTACCTTCCATAATTACAAGGCTACCATCCATTGGAGTAACAAAAATATCGACAATAGACTACCTTTTATAATGACAAGGTTACCATCCATTGGAATAACAAAAATCTCGACAACAGACTACCTTCCATAATGACAGACTACCTTCCATAATGTCAAGGCTACTATCCATTGGAGTAACAAAAATCTGAACAACAGACTACCTTCCATAATGACAAGGCTATAATCCATTGGAGTAACAAAAATCTCAAGGATAGACTACCTTCCATAATGACAAGGCTATAATCCATTGGAGTAATAGAAATCTCAACGACAGACAACCTTCCATAATGACAAGGCTACCATCCATTGGAGTAACAAAAATCTCGACAAAAGACTACCTTTTATAATGACAAGGTTACCATCCATGGGAATAACAAAAATATCGACAACAGACTACCTTCCATAATGACAGACTACCTTCCATAATGTCAAGGCTACTATCCATCGGAGTAACAAAAATATGAACAACAGACTACCTTCCATAATGACAAAGCTATAATCCGTTGGAGTAACAGAAATCTCAACGACAGACTACCTTCCATAATGACAAGGCTACCATCCATTGGAGTAACAAAAATCTCGACAACAGACTACCTTCCATAATTACAAGGCTACCATCCATTGGAGTCACAAAAATCTAGACAAAAGACTACCTTTTATAATGACAAGGTTACCATCCATTGGAAGAACAAAAATCTCGACAACAGACTACCTTCCATAATGACAGACTACCTTCCATAATGTCAAGGCTACTATCCATTGGAGTAACAAAAATCTGAACAACAGACTACCTTCCATAATGACAAGGCTATAATCCATTGGAGTAATAGAAATCTAAACGACAGACAACCTTCCATAATGACAAGGCTACCATCCATTGGAGTAACAAAAATCTCGATAACAGACTACCTTCCATAATGACAAGGCTACAATCCATTGGAGTAACAAAAATCTCGACAAAAGACTACCTTTTATAATGACAAGGTTACCATCCATTGGAATAACAAAAATCTCGACAACAAACTACCTTCCATAATGACAGACTACCTTCTATAATGTCAAGGCTACTATCTATTGGAGTAACAAAATTCTGAACAACAGACTACCTTCCATAATGTCAAGGCTACAATCCATTGGAGTAACAGAAATCTCAACGACAAACTACCTTCCATAATGACAAGGCTACCATCCATTTGAGTAACAAAAATCTCGACAACAGACTACCTTCCATAATGACAAGGCTACCATCCATTAGAGTAACAAAAATCTCGACAAAAGACTACCTTTTGTAATGACAAGATTACCATCCATTGGAATAACAAAAATATCGACAATAGACTACCTTCCATAATGACAGACTACCTTCCAAAAAGTCAAGGCTACTATCCATTGGAGTAACAAAAATCTGAACAACAGACTACCTTCCATAATGACAAGGCTATAATCCATTGGAGTATTAGAAATCTCAACGACAGACAACCTTCCATAATGACAAGGCTACCATCCATTGGAGTAACAAAAATCTCGACAACAGACTACCTTTCATAATGACAAGGCTACCATCCTTTGGAGTAACAAAAATATCGACAAAAGACTACCTTTTATAATGACATGTTTTCCATCCAATTGAATAACAAAAATATCGACAACAGACTACCTTCCATAATGACAGACTACCTTCTATAATGTCAAGGCTACTATCCATTGGAGTAAACAAATTCTGAACAACAGACTACCTTCCATAATGACAAGGCTATAATCCATTAGAGTAATAGAAATCTCAATGACAGACTACCTTCCATAATGACAAGGCTACCATCCATTGGAGTAACAAAAATCTCGACAACAGACTACCTTCCATAATTACAAGGCTACCATCCATTGGAGTCACAAAAATCTAGACAAAAGACTACCTTTTATAATGACAAGGTTACCATCCATTGGAATAACAAAAATATCGACAACAGACTACCTTCCATAATGACAGACTACCTTCCATAATGTCAAGGCTACTATCCATTGGAGTAACAAAAATCTGAACAACAGACTACCTTCCATAATGACAAGGCTATAATCCGTTGGAGTAATAGAAATCTCAACGACAGACAACCTTCAATAATGACAAGGCTACCATCCATTGGAGTAACAAAAATCTCGACAAAAGACTACCTTTTATAATGACAAGGTTACCATCCATGGGAATAACAAAAATATCGACAACAGACTACCTTCCATAATGACAGACTACCTTCTATAATGTCAAGGCTACTATCCATTGGAGTAACAAAAATCTGAACAACAGACTACCTTCCATAATGACAAGGCTATAATCCATTGGAGTAATAGAAATCTCAACGACAGACAACCTTCCATAATGACAAGGCTACCATCCATTGGAGTAACAAAAATCTCAAGGATAGACTACCTTCTATAATGACAAGGCTATAATCCATTGGAGTAATAGAAATCTCAACGACAGACAACCTTCCATAATGACAAGGCTACCATCCATTGGAGTAACAAAAATCTCGACAAAAGACTACCTTTTATAATGACAAGGTTACCATCCATTGGAAGAACAAAAAACTTGACAACAGACTACCTTCCATAATGACAGACTACCTTCCATAATGTCAAGGCTACTATCCATTGGAGTAACAAAAATCTGAACAACAGACTACCTTCCATAATGACAAGGCTATAATCCATTGGAGTAATAGAAATCTCAACGACAGACAACCTTCCATAATGACAAGGCTACCATTCATTGGAGTAACAAAAATCTCGACAACAGACTACCTTCCATAATGACAAGGCTACCATCCATTGGAGTAACAAAAATCTCGACAAAAGACTACCTTTTATAATGACAAGGTTACCATCCATTGGAATAACAAAAATATCGACAACAGACTACCTTCCATAATGACAGACTACCTTCTATAATGTCAAGGCTACTATCCATTGGAGTAACAAAATTCTGAACAATAGACTACCTTCCATAATGTCAAGGCTACAATCCATTGGAGTAACAGAAATCTCAACGACAGACTACCTTCCATAATGACAAGGCTACCATCCATTTGAGTAACAAAAATCTCGACAAAGACTACCTTCCATAATGACAAGGCTACCATCCATTGGAGTAACAAAAATCTTGACAAAAGACTACCTTTTATAATGACAAGGTTACCATCCATTGGAATAACAAAAATCTCGACAACAGACTACATTCCATAATGACAAACTACCTTCCATAATGTCAAGGCTACTATCTATTGTAGTAACAAAAATCTGAACAACAGACTACCTTTCATAATGACAAGGCTATAATCCATTTGAGTAATAGAAATCTCAACGATAGACAACCTTCCATAATGACAAGGATACCATCCAGTGGAGTAACAAAAATCTTGACAACATACTACCTTCCATAATGATAATGCTAACATCCATTGGAGTAACAAAAATATCGACAAAAGACTACCTTTTATAATGACAAGGTTACCATCCATTGGAATAACAAAAATCTCGACAACAGACTACCTTCCATAATGATAGACTACCTTCCATAATGTCAAGGCTACTATCCATTGGAGTAACAAAATTCTGAACAACAGGCTACCTTCCATAATGACAAGGCTACAATCCATTGGAGTAACAGAAATCTCAACGACAGACTACCTTCCATAATGACAAGGCAACCATCCATTGGAGTAACAAAAATCTTGACAACAAACTACCTTCCATAATTACAAGGCTACCATCCATTGGTGTCACAAAAATCTCGACAAAAGACTACCTTTTATAATGACAAGGTTACCATCCATTGGAATAACAAAAATCTCGACAACAGACCACCTTCCATAATGACAGACTACCTTCCATAATGTCAAGGCTACTATCCATTGGAGTAACAAAAATCTGAACAACAGACTACCTTCCATAATGACAAGGCTATAATCCATTGGAGTAATAGAAATCTCAACGACAGACAACCTTCCATAATGACAAGGCTACCATCCATTGGAGTAACAAAAATCTCGACAAAAGACTACCTTCCATAATGACAAGGCTACCATCCATTGCAGTAACAAAAATCTCGACAAAAGACTACCTTTTATAATGACAAGGTTACCATCCATTGGAATAACAAAAATCTCGACAACAGACTACCTTCCATAATGACAAACTACCTTCCATAATGTCATGGCTACTATCCATTGGAGTAACAAAAATCTGACCAACATACTACCTTCCATAATGACAAGGCTATAATCCATTAGAGTAATAGAAATCTCAACAATAGACAACCTTCCATAATGACAAGGCTACCATCCATTGGAGTAACAAAAATCTCGACAACAGACTACCTTCCATAATGATAATGCTACCATCCATTGGAGTAACAAAAATATCGACAAAAGACTACCTTTTATAATGACAAGGTTACCATCTATTGGAATAACAAAAATCTCGACAACAGACTACCTTCCATTATGACAGACTACCTTCTATAATGTCAAGGCTACTATCCATTGGAGTAACAAAAATCTAATCAACAGACTACCTTCCATAATGACAAGGTTATAATCCATTGGAGTATTAGAAATCTCAACGACAGACAACCTTCCATAATGACAAGGCTACCATCCATTAGAGTAACAAAAATCTCGACAACAGACTACCTTCCATAATGACAAGGCTACCATCCATTGGAGTAACAAAAATCTCGACAAAAGACTACCTTTTATAATGACAAGGTTACCATCCATTGGAATAACAAAAATATCGACAACAGACTACCTTCCATAACGACAGACTACCTTCTATAATGTCAAGGCTACTATCCATTGGAGTAACAAAATTCTGAACAACAGACTACCTTCCATAATGTCAAGGCTACAATCCATTGGAGTAACAGAAATCTCAACGACAGACTACCTTCCATAATGACAAGGCTACCATCCATTGGAGTAACAAAAATCTCGACAACAGACTACCTTCCATAATTACAAGGCTACCATCCATTGAAGTCCCAAAAATCTCGACAAAAGACCACATTTTATAATGACAAGGTTACCATCCATTGGAATAATAAAAATCTCGACAACAGACTACCTTCCATAATGACAAGGCTACCATCCATTGGAGTAACAAAAATCTCGACAAAAGACTACCTTTTATTATGACAAGGTTACCATCCATTGGAATAACAAAAATCTCGACAACAGACTACCTTCCATAATGACAAACTACCTTCCATAATGTCAAGGCTACTATCCATTGGAGTAACAAAAATCTGAACAACAGACTACCTTCCATAATGACAAGGCTATAATCCATTAGAGTAATAGAAATCTCAACAATAGACAAACTTCCATAATGACAAGGCTACAATCCATTGGAGTAACAAAAATCTCGACAACAGACTACCTTCTATAATGATAATGCTACCCTCCATTCGAGTAACAAAAATATCGACAGAAGACTACCTTTTATAATGACAAGGTTACCATCCATTGGAATAACAAAAATCTCGACAACAGACTACCTTCCATTATGACAG
The DNA here is from genome assembly GCA_948472305.1 of Vicia faba. NCBI lineage: Eukaryota > Viridiplantae > Streptophyta > Magnoliopsida > Fabales > Fabaceae > Vicia > Vicia faba. The sequence goes on along the minus strand of OX451739.1, from coordinate 557,270,684 downwards.
ACTACCTTCTATAATGTCAAGGCTACTATCCATTGGAGTAACAAAAATCTAATCAACAGACTACCTTCCATAATGACAAGGTTATAATCCATTGGAGTATTAGAAATCTCAACGACAGAGAACCTTCCATAATGACAAGGCTACCATCCATTAGAGTAACAAAAATCTCGACAACAGACTACCTTCCATAATGACAAGACTACCATCCATTGGAGTGACAAAAATCTCGACAAAAGACTACCTTTTATAATGACAAGGTTACCATCCATTGGAATAACAAAAATATCGACAACATACTACCTTCCATAATGACAGACTACCTTCTATAATGTCAAGGCTACTATCCATTGGAGTAACAAAATTCGGAACAACAGACTACCTTCCATAATGTCAAGGCTACAATCCATTGGAGTAACAGAAATCTCAACGACAGACTACCTTCCATAATGACAAGGCTACCATCCATTGGAGTAACAAAAATCTCGACAACAGACTACCTTCCATAATTACAAGGCTACCATCCATTGGAGTCACAAAAATCTCGACAAAAGACCACATTTTATAATGACAAGGTAACCATCCATTGGAATAATTAAAATCTCGACAACAGACTTCCTTCCATAATGACAGACTACCTTCCATAATGTCAAGGCTACTATCCATTGGAGTAACAAAAATTTGAACAACAGACTATCTTCCATAATGACAAGGCTATAACCCACTGTAGTAATAGAAATCTCTACGACAGACAACCTTCCATAATTACAAGGCTACCATCGATTGGAGTAACAAAAATCTCGACAACAGACCACATTCCATAATGACAAGGCTACCATCCATTGGAGTAACAAAAATCTCGACAAAAGACTACCTTTTATAATGACAAGGTTACCATCCATTGGAATAACAAAAATCTCGACAACAGACTACATTCCATAATGACAAACTACCTTCCATAATGTCAAGGCTACTATCCATTATAGTAACAAAAATCTGAACAACAGACTACCTTCCATAATGACTAGGCTATAATCCATTGGAGTAATAGAAATCTCAACGACAGACAACCTTCTATAATGACAAGACTACCATCCATTGGAGTAACAAAAATCTCGACAACAGACTACCTTCCATAATTACAAGGCTACCATCCATTGGAGTAACAAAAATCTCGACAAAAGACTACCTTTTATAATGACAAGGTTTCCATCCATTGGAATAACAAAAATCTCGACAACAGACTACCTTCCATAATGACAGACTACCTTCCATAATGTCAAGGCTACTACCCATTGGAGTAACAAAAATCTGAACAACAGACTACCTTCCATAATGACAAGGTTATAATCCATTGGAGTAATAGAAATCTCAACGACAGACAACCTTCCATAATGACAAGGCTACCATCCATTGGAGTAACAAAAATCTCGACAATAGACTACCTTCCATAATGACAAGGCTACCATCCATTGGAGTAACAAAAATCTCGACAAAAGACTACCTTTTATAATGACAAGGTTACCATCCATTGGAATAACAAAAATATCGACAACAGACTACCTTCCATAATGACAGACTACCTTCTATAATGTCAAGGCTACTATCCATTGGAGTAACAAAATTCTGAACAACAGACTACCTTCCATAATGTCAATTCTACAATCCATTGGAGTAATAGAAATCTCAACGACAGACTACCTTCCATAATGACAAGGCTACGATCCATTGGAGTAACAAAAATCTCGACAACAGACTACCTTCCATAATTACAAGGCTACCATCCATTGGAGTCACAAAAATCTCGACAAAAGAACACATTTTATAATGACAAGGTTACCATCCATTGAAATAATAAAAATCTCGACAACAGACTACCTTCCATAATGACAAGGCTACCATCCATTGGAGTAACAAAAATCTCGACAAAAGCCTACCTTTTATAATGACAAGGTTACCATCCATTCGAATAACAAAAATCTCGACAACAGACTACCTTCCATAATGACAAACTACCTTCCATAATGTCAAGGCTACTATCCATTGGAGTAACAAAAATCTGAACAACAGACTACCTTCCATAATGACAAGGCTATAATCCATTAGAGTAATAGAAATCTCAACAATAGACAACCTTCCATAATGACAAGGCTACCATCCATTGGAGTAACAAAAATCTCGACAACAGACTACCTTCCATAATGATAATGCTAACATCCATTGGAGTAACAAAAATATCAACAAAAGACTACCTTTTATAATGACAAAGTTACCATCCATTGGAATAACAAAAATCTCGACAACAGACTACCTTCCATTATGACAGACTACCTTCTATAATGTCAAGGCTACTATCCATTGGAGTAACAAAAATCTAATCAACAGACTACCTTCCATAATGACAAGGTTATAATCCATTGGAGTATTAGAAATCTCAACGACAGACAACCTTCCATAATGACAAGGCTACCATCCATTAGAGTAACAAAAATTTCGACAATAGACTAACTTCCATAATGACAAGGCTACCATCCATTGGAGTGACAAAAATCTCGACAAAAGACTACCTTTTATAATGACAAGGTTACCATCCATTGGAATAACAAAAATATCGACAACAGACTACCTTCCATAATGACAAACTACCTTCCATAATGTCAAGGCTACTATCCATTGGAGTAACAAAAATCTGAACAACAGACTACCTTCCATAATGACAAGGCTATAATCCATTAGAGTAATAGAAATCTCAACAATAGACAACCTTCCATAATGACAAGGCTACCATCCATGGGAGTAACAAAAATCTCGACAACAGACTACCTTCCATAATGATAATGCTACCATCCATTAGAGTAACAAAAATATCGACAAAAGACTACCTTTTATAATGACAAAGTTACCATCCATTGGAATAACAAAAATCTCGACAACAGACTACCTTCCATAATGACAGACTACCTTCTATAATGTCAAGGCTACTATCCATTGGAGTAACAAAAATCTAATCAACAGACTACCTTCCATAATGACAAGGTTATAATCCATTGGAGTATTAGAAATCTCAACGACAGAGAACCTTCCATAATGACAAGGCTACCATCCATTAGAGTAACAAAAATCTCGACAACAGACTACCTTCCATAATGACAAGACTATCATCCATTGGAGTGACAAAAATCTCGACAAAAGACTACCTTTTATAATGACAAGGTTACCATCCATTGGAATAACAAAAATATCGACAACATACTACCTTCCATAATGACAGACTACCTTCTATAATGTCAAGGCTACTATCCATTGGAGTAACAAAATTCGGAACAACAGACTACCTTCCATAATGTCAAGGCTACAATCCATTGGAGTAACAGAAATCTCAACGACAGACTACCTTCCATAATGACAAGGCTACCATCCATTGTAGTAACAAAAATCTCGACAACAGACTACCTTCCATAATTACAAGGCTACCATCCATTGGAGTCACAAAAATCTCGACAAAAGACCACATTTTATATTGACAAGGTTACCATCCATTGGAATAATTAAAATCTCGACAAAAGACTTCCTTCCATAATGACAGACTACCTTCCATAATGTCAAGGCTACTATCCATTGGAGTAACAAAAATTTGAACAACAGACTATCTTCCATAATGACAAGGCTATAACCCATTGTAGTAATAGAAATCTCTACGACAGACAACCTTCCATAATGACAAGGCTACCATCGATTGGAGTAACAAAAATCTCGACAACAGACCACATTCCATAATGACAAGGCTACCATCCATTGGAGTAACAAAAATCTCGACAAAAGACTACCTTTTATAATGACAAGGTTACCATCCATTGGAATAACAAAAATCTCGACAACAGACTACATTCCATAATGACAAACTACCTTCCATAATGTCAAGGCTACTATCCATTATAGTAACAAAAATCTGAACAACAGACTACCTTCCATAATGACTAGGCTATAATCCATTGGAGTAATAGAAATCTCAACGACAGACAACCTTCCATAATGACAAGACTACCATCCATTGGAGTAACAAAAATCTCGACAACAGACTACCTTCCATAATTACAAGGCTACCATCCATTGGAGTAACAAAAATCTCGACAAAAGACTACCTTTTATAATGACAAGGTTTCCATCCATTGGAATAACAAAAATCTCGACAACAGACTACCTTCCATAATGACAGACTACCTTCCATAATGTCAAGGCTACTACCCATTGGAGTAACAAAAATCTGAACAACAGACTACCTTCCATAATGACAAGGTTATAATCCATTGGAGTAATAGAAATCTCAACGATAGACAACCTTCCATAATGACAAGGCTACCATCCATTGGAGTAACAAAAATCTCGACAATAGACTACCTTCCATAATGACAAGGCTACCATCCATTGGAGTAACAAAAATCTCGACAAAAGACTACCTTTTATAATGACAAGGTTACCATCCATTGGAATAACAAAAATATCGACAACAGACTACCTTCCATAATGACAGACTACCTTCTATAATGTCAAGGCTACTATCCATTGGAGTAACAAAATTCTGAACAACAGACTACCTTCCATAATGTCAATTCTACAATCCATTGGAGTAATAGAAATCTCAACGACAGACTACCTTCCATAATGACAAGGCTACGATCCATTGGAGTAACAAAAATCTCGACAACAGACTACCTTCCATAATTACAAGGCTACCATCCATTGGAGTCACAAAAATCTCGACAAAAGAACACATTTTATAATGACAAGGTTACCATCCATTGGAATAATAAAAATCTCGACAACAAACTACCTTCCATAATGACAAGGCTACCATCCATTGGAGTAACAAAAATCTCGACAAAAGCCTACCTTTTATAATGACAAGGTTACCATCCATTCGAATAACAAAAATCTCGACAACAGACTACCTTCCATAATGACAAACTACCTTCCATAATGTCAAGGCTACTATCCATTGGAGTAACAAAAATCTGAACAACAGACTACCTTCCATAATGACAAGGCTATAATCCATTAGAGTAATAGAAATCTCAACAATAGACAACCTTCCATAATGACAAGGCTACCATCCATTGGAGTAATAAAAATCTCGACAACAGACTACCTTCCATAATGATAATGCTAACATCCATTGGAGTAACAAAAATATCAACAAAAGACTACCTTTTATAATGACAAAGTTACCATCCATTGGAATAACAAAAATCTCGACAACAGACTACCTTCCATTATGACAGACTACCTTCTATAATGTCAAGGCTACTATCCATTGGAGTAACAAAAATCTAATCAACAGACTACCTTCCATAATGACAAGGTTATAATCCATTGGAGTATTAGAAATCTCAACGACAGACAACCTTCCATAATGACAAGGCTACCATCCATTAGAGTAACAAAAATTTCGACAATAGACTACCTTCCATAATGACAAGGCTACCATCCATTGGAGTGACAAAAATATCGATAAAAGACTACCTTTTATAATGACAAGGTTACCATCCATTGGAATAACAAAAATATCGACAACAGACTACCTTCCATAATGACAAACTACCTTCCATAATGTCAAGGCTACTATCCATTGGAGTAACAAAAATCTGAACAACAGACTACCTTCCATAATGACAAGGCTATAATCCATTAGAGTAATAGAAATCTCAACAATAGACAACCTTCCATAATGACAAGGCTACCATCCATTGGAGTAACAAAAATCTCGACAACAGACTACCTTCCATAATGATAATGCTACCATCCATTAGAGTAACAAAAATATCGACAAAAGACTACCTTTTATAATGACAAAGTTACCATCCATTGGAATAACAAAAATCTCGACAACAGACTACCTTCCATAATGACAGACTACCTTCTATAATGTCAAGGCTACTATCCATTGGAGTAACAAAAATCTAATCAACAGACTACCTTCCATAATGACAAGGTTATAATTCATTGGAGTATTAGAAATCTCAACGATAGACAACCTTCCATAATGACAAGGCTACCATCCATTAGAGTAACAAAAATTTCGACAACAGACTACCTTCCATAATGACAAGGCTACCATCCATTGGAGTGACAAAAATCTCGACAAAAGACTACCTTTTATAATGACAAGGTTACCATCCATTGGAATAACAAAAATATCGACAACAGACTACCTTCCATAATGACAGACTACCTTCTATAATGTCAAGGCTACTATCCATTGGAGTAACAAAATTCTGAACAACAGACTACCTTTCATAATGTCAAGGCTACAATCCATTGGAGTAACAGAAATCTCAACGACAGACTACCTTCCATAATGACAAGGCTACCATCCATTGGAGTAACAAAAATCTCGACAACAGACTACCTGCCATAATTACAAGGCTACCATCCATTGGAGTCACAAAAATCTCGACAAAAGACCACATTTTATAATGACAAGGTTACCATCCATTGGAATAATAAAAATCTCGACAACAGACTACCTTCCATAATGTCAGACTACCTTCCATAATGTCAAGGCTACTATCCATTGGAGTAACAAAAATCTGAACAACAAACTATCTTCCATAATGACGAGGCTATAACCCATTGTAGTAATAGAAATCTCTACGACAGACAACCTTCCATAATGACAAGGCTACCATCGATTGAAGTAACAAAAATCTCGACAACAGAGGACATTCCATAATGACAAGGCTACCATCCATTGGAGTAACAAAAATCTCGACAAAAGACTACCTTTTATAATGACAAGGTTACCATCCATTGGAATAACAAAAATATCGACAACACACTACCTTCCATAATGACAGACTACCTTCTATAATGTCAAGGCTACTATCCATTATAGTAACAAAAATCTGAACAACAGACTACCTTCCATAATGACAAGGCTATAATCCATTGGAGTAATAGAAATCTCAACGACAGACAACCTTCCATAATGACAAGGCTACCATCCATTGGAGTAACAAAAATCTCGACAACAGACTACCTTCCATAATTACAAGGCTACCATCCATTGGAGTAACAAAAATCTCGACAAAAGATTACCTTTTATAATGACAAGGTTTCCATCCATTGGAATAACAAAAATCTCAACAACAGACTACCTTCCATAATGACAGACTACCTTCCATAATGTCAAGGCTACTACCCATTGGAGTAACAAAAATCTGAACAACAGACTACCTTCCATAATGAAAAGGTTATAATCCATTGGAGTATTAGAAATCTCAACGACAGACAACCTTCCATAATGACAAGGCTACCATCCATTGGAGTAACAAAAATCTCGACAACAGACTACCTTCCATAATGACAAGGCTACCATCCATTGGAGTAACAAAAATCTCGACAAAAGACTACCTTTTATAATGACAAGGTTACCATCCATTGGAATAACAAAAATATCGACAACAGACTACCTTCCATAATGACAGACTACCTTCTATAATGTCAAGGCTAATATCCATTGGAGTAACAAAATTCTGAACAACAGACTACCTTCCATAATGTCAAGGCTACATTCCATTGGAGTAATAGAAATCTCAACGACAGACTACCTTCCATAATGACAAGGCTACCATCCATTGGAGTAACAAAAATCTCGACAACAGACTACCTTCCATAATTACAAGGCTACCATCCATTGGAGTCACAAAAATCTCGACAAAAGACCACATTTTATAATGACAAGGTTACCATTCATTGGAGTAACAAAAATCTCGACAACAGACTACCTTCCATAATGATAATGCTACCATCCATTGGAGTAACAAAAATATCGACAAAAGACTACCTTTTATAATGACAAGGTTACCATCCATTGGAATAACAAAAATCTCGACAACAGACTACCTTCCATAATGACAAACTACCTTCCATAATGTCAAGGCTACTATCCATTGGAGTAACAAAAATCTGAACAACAGACTACCTTCCATAATGACAAGGCTATAATACATTAGAGTAATAGAAATCTCAACAATAGACAACCTTCCATAATGACAAGGCTACCATCCATTGGAGTAACAAAAATCTCGACAACAGACTACCTTCCAAAATGATAATGCTACCATCCATTGGAGTAACAAAAATATCGACAAAAGACTACCTTTTATAATGACAAAGTTACCATCCTATGGAATAACAAAAATCTCGACAACAAACTACCTTCCATTATGACAGACTACCTTCTATAATGTCAAGGCTACTATCCATTGGAGTAACAAAAATCTAATCAACAGACTACCTTCCATAATGACAAGGTTATAATCCATTGGAGTATTAGAAATCTCAACGACAGACAACCTTCCATAATGACAAGGCTACCATCCATTAGAGTAACAAAAATTTCGACAACAGACTACCTTCCATAATGACAAGGCTACCATCCATTGGAGTGACAAAAATCTCGACAAAAGACTACATTTTATAATGACAAGGATACCATCCATTGGAATAACAAAAATATCGACAACAGACTACCTTCCATAATGACAGACTACCTTCTATAATGTCAAGGCTACTATCCATTGGAGTAACAAAATTCTGAACAACAGACTACCTTCCATAATGTCAAGGCTACAATCCATTGGAGTAACAGAAATCTCAACGACAGACTACCTTCCATAATGACAAGGCTACCATCCATTGGAGTAACAAAAATCTAGACAACAGACTACCTTCCATAATTACAAGGCTACGATCCATTGGAGTAACAAAAATCTCGACAAAAGACCACCTTTTATAATGACAAGGTTACCATCCATTGGAATAACAAAAATCTCGACAACAGACTACCTTCCATAATGACAGACTACCTTCCATAATGTCAAGGCTACTATCCATCGGAGTAACAAAAATATGAACAACAGACTACCTTCCATAATGACAAAGCTATAATCCGTTGGAGTAACAAAAATCTCAACGACAGACAACCTTCCATAATTACAAGGCTACCATCCATTGGAGTAACAAAAATCTCGACAATAGACTACCTTCCATAATTACAAGGCTACCATCCATTGGAGTAACAAAAATATCGACAAAATACTACCTTTCATAATGACAAGGTTACCATCCATTGGAATAACAAAAATCTCGACAACAGACTACCTACCATAATGACAGACTACTTTCCATAATGTCAAGGCTACAATCCATTGGAGTAACAAAAATCTGAACAACAGACTACCTTCCATAATGACAAGGCTATAATCCATTGGAGTAACAGAAATCTCAACGACAGACAACCTTCCATAATTACAAGGCTACCATCCATTGGAGTAACAAAAATCTCGAAAACAGACTACCTTCCATAATTACAAGGCTACCATCCATTGGAGTAACAAAAATATCAACAAAAGACTACCTTTTATAATGACAAAGTTACCATCCATTGGAATAACAAAAATCTCGACAACAGACTACCTTCCATTATGACAGACTACCTTCTATAATGTCAAGGCTACTATCCATTGGAGTAACAAAAATCTAATCAACAGACTACCTTCCATAATGACAAGGTTATAATCCATTGGAGTATTAGAAATCTCAACGACAGACAACCTTCCATAATGACAAGGCTACCATCCATTAGAGTAACAAAAATTTCGACAATAGACTACCTTCCATAATGACAAGGCTACCATCCATTGGAGTGACAAAAATATCGATAAAAGACTACCTTTTATAATGACAAGGTTACCATCCATTGGAATAACAAAAATATCGACAACAGACTACCTTCCATAATGACAAACTACCTTCCATAATGTCAAGGCTACTATCCATTGGAGTAACAAAAATCTGAACAACAGACTACCTTCCATAATGACAAGGCTATAATCCATTAGAGTAATAGAAATCTCAACAATAGACAACCTTCCATAATGACAAGGCTACCATCCATTGGAGTAACAAAAATCTCGACAACAGACTACCTTCCATAATGATAATGCTACCATCCATTAGAGTAACAAAAATATCGACAAAAGACTACCTTTTATAATGACAAAGTTACCATCCATTGGAATAACAAAAATCTCGACAACAGACTACCTTCCATAATGACAGACTACCTTCTATAATGTCAAGGCTACTATCCATTGGAGTAACAAAAATCTAATCAACAGACTACCTTCCATAATGACAAGGTTATAATTCATTGGAGTATTAGAAATCTCAACGATAGACAACCTTCCATAATGACAAGGCTACCATCCATTAGAGTAACAAAAATTTCGACAACAGACTACCTTCCATAATGACAAGGCTACCATCCATTGGAGTGACAAAAATCTCGACAAAAGACTACCTTTTATAATGACAAGGTTACCATCCATTGGAATAACAAAAATATCGACAACAGACTACCTTCCATAATGACAGACTACCTTCTATAATGTCAAGGCTACTATCCATTGGAGTAACAAAATTCTGAACAACAGACTACCTTTCATAATGTCAAGGCTACAATCCATTGGAGTAACAGAAATCTCAACGACAGACTACCTTCCATAATGACAAGGCTACCATCCATTGGAGTAACAAAAATCTCGACAACAGACTACCTGCCATAATTACAAGGCTACCATCCATTGGAGTCACAAAAATCTCGACAAAAGACCACATTTTATAATGACAAGGTTACCATCCATTGGAATAATAAAAATCTCGACAACAGACTACCTTCCATAATGTCAGACTACCTTCCATAATGTCAAGGCTACTATCCATTGGAGTAACAAAAATCTGAACAACAAACTATCTTCCATAATGACGAGGCTATAACCCATTGTAGTAATAGAAATCTCTACGACAGACAACCTTCCATAATGACAAGGCTACCATCGATTGAAGTAACAAAAATCTCGACAACAGAGGACATTCCATAATGACAAGGCTACCATCCATTGGAGTAACAAAAATCTCGACAAAAGACTACCTTTTATAATGACAAGGTTACCATCCATTGGAATAACAAAAATATCGACAACACACTACCTTCCATAATGACAGACTACCTTCTATAATGTCAAGGCTACTATCCATTATAGTAACAAAAATCTGAACAACAGACTACCTTCCATAATGACAAGGCTATAATCCATTGGAGTAATAGAAATCTCAACGACAGACAACCTTCCATAATGACAAGGCTACCATCCATTGGAGTAACAAAAATCTCGACAACAGACTACCTTCCATAATTACAAGGCTACCATCCATTGGAGTAACAAAAATCTCGACAAAAGATTACCTTTTATAATGACAAGGTTTCCATCCATTGGAATAACAAAAATCTCAACAACAGACTACCTTCCATAATGACAGACTACCTTCCATAATGTCAAGGCTACTACCCATTGGAGTAACAAAAATCTGAACAACAGACTACCTTCCATAATGAAAAGGTTATAATCCATTGGAGTATTAGAAATCTCAACGACAGACAACCTTCCATAATGACAAGGCTACCATCCATTGGAGTAACAAAAATCTCGACAACAGACTACCTTCCATAATGACAAGGCTACCATCCATTGGAGTAACAAAAATCTCGACAAAAGACTACCTTTTATAATGACAAGGTTACCATCCATTGGAATAACAAAAATATCGACAACAGACTACCTTCCATAATGACAGACTACCTTCTATAATGTCAAGGCTAATATCCATTGGAGTAACAAAATTCTGAACAACAGACTACCTTCCATAATGTCAAGGCTACATTCCATTGGAGTAATAGAAATCTCAACGACAGACTACCTTCCATAATGACAAGGCTACCATCCATTGGAGTAACAAAAATCTCGACAACAGACTACCTTCCATAATTACAAGGCTACCATCCATTGGAGTCACAAAAATCTCGACAAAAGACCACATTTTATAATGACAAGGTTACCATTCATTGGAGTAACAAAAATCTCGACAACAGACTACCTTCCATAATGATAATGCTACCATCCATTGGAGTAACAAAAATATCGACAAAAGACTACCTTTTATAATGACAAGGTTACCATCCATTGGAATAACAAAAATCTCGACAACAGACTACCTTCCATAATGACAAACTACCTTCCATAATGTCAAGGCTACTATCCATTGGAGTAACAAAAATCTGAACAACAGACTACCTTCCATAATGACAAGGCTATAATACATTAGAGTAATAGAAATCTCAACAATAGACAACCTTCCATAATGACAAGGCTACCATCCATTGGAGTAACAAAAATCTCGACAACAGACTACCTTCCAAAATGATAATGCTACCATCCATTGGAGTAACAAAAATATCGACAAAAGACTACCTTTTATAATGACAAAGTTACCATCCTATGGAATAACAAAAATCTCGACAACAAACTACCTTCCATTATGACAGACTACCTTCTATAATGTCAAGGCTACTATCCATTGGAGTAACAAAAATCTAATCAACAGACTACCTTCCATAATGACAAGGTTATAATCCATTGGAGTATTAGAAATCTCAACGACAGACAACCTTCCATAATGACAAGGCTACCATCCATTAGAGTAACAAAAATTTCGACAACAGACTACCTTCCATAATGACAAGGCTACCATCCATTGGAGTGACAAAAATCTCGACAAAAGACTACATTTTATAATGACAAGGATACCATCCATTGGAATAACAAAAATATCGACAACAGACTACCTTCCATAATGACAGACTACCTTCTATAATGTCAAGGCTACTATCCATTGGAGTAACAAAATTCTGAACAACAGACTACCTTCCATAATGTCAAGGCTACAATCCATTGGAGTAACAGAAATCTCAACGACAGACTACCTTCCATAATGACAAGGCTACCATCCATTGGAGTAACAAAAATCTAGACAACAGACTACCTTCCATAATTACAAGGCTACGATCCATTGGAGTAACAAAAATCTCGACAAAAGACCACCTTTTATAATGACAAGGTTACCATCCATTGGAATAACAAAAATCTCGACAACAAACTACCTTCCATAATGACAGACTACCTTCCATAATGTCAAGGCTACTATCCATCGGAGTAACAAAAATATGAACAACAGACTACCTTCCATAATGACAAAGCTATAATCCGTTGGAGTAACAAAAATCTCAATGACAGACAACCTTCCATAATTACAAGGCTACCATCCATTGGAGTAACAAAAATCTCGACAATAGACTACCTTCCATAATTACAAGGCTACCATCCATTGGAGTAACAAAAATATCGACAAAATACTACCTTTCATAATGACAAGGTTACCATCCATTGGAATAACAAAAATCTCGACAACAGACTACCTACCATAATGACAGACTACTTTCCATAATGTCAAGGCTACAATCCATTGGAGTAACAAAAATCTGAACAACAGACTACCTTCCATAATGACAAGGCTATAATCCATTGGAGTAACAGAAATCTCAACGACAGACAACCTTCCATAATTACAAGGCTACCATCCATTGGAGTAACAAAAATCTCGAAAACAGACTACCTTCCATAATTACAAGGCTACCATCCATTGGAGTAATAAAAATCTCGACAAAAGACTACCTTTTATAATGACAAGGTTACCATCCATTGAAATAACAAAAATCTCGACAACATACTACCTTCCATAATGACAAACTACCTCCTATAATGTCAAGGCTACTATCCATTGGAGTAACAAAAATCTGAACAACAGACTACCTTCCATAATGACAAGGCTACAATCCATTGGAGTAATAGAAATCTGAACGACAGACTACCTTCCATAATGACAAGGCTACCATCCATTAGAGTAACAAAAATCTCGACAACAGACTACCTTCCATAACTACAAGGCTACCATCCATTGGAGTAACAAAAATCTCGACAAAAGACTACCTTTTGTAATGACAAGATTACCATCCATTGGAATAACAAAAATATCGACAATAGACTACCTTCCATAATGATAGACTACCTTCCAAAAAGTCAAGGCTACTATCCATTGGAGTAACAAAAATCTGAACAACAGACTACCTTCCATAATGACAAGGCTATAATCCATTGGAGTATTAGAAATCTCAACGACAGACAACCTTCCATAATGACAAGGCTACCATCCATTGGAGTAACAAAAATCTCGACAACAAACTACCTTCCATAATGACAAGGCTACCATCCTTTGGAGTAACAAAAATATCGACAAAAGACTACCTTTTATAATGACAAGGTTTCCATCCATTGGAATAACAAAAATATCGACAACAGACTACCTTCCATAATGACGGACTACCTTCTATAATGTCAAGGCTACTATCCATTGGAGTAAACAAATTCTGAACAACAGACTACCTTCCATAATTACAAGGCTATAATCCATTAGAGTAACAGAAATCTCAACGACAGACTACCTTCCTTAATGATAAGGCTACCATCCATTGGAGTAACAAAAATCTCGACAACAGACTACCTTCCATAATTACAAGGCTACCATCCATTGGAGTCACAAAAATCTAGACAAAAGACTACCTTTTATAATGACAAGGTTACCATCCATTGGAATAACAAAAATATCGACAACAGACTACCTTCCATAATGACAGACTACCTTCCATAATGTCAAGGCTACTATCCATTGGATTAACAAAAATCTGAACAACAGAGTACCTTCCATAATGACAAGGCTATAATCCATTGGAGTAATAGAAATCTCAACGACAGACAACCTTCCATAATGACAAGGCTACCATCCATTGGAGTAACAAAAATCTCGACAAAAGACTACCTTTTATAATGACAAGGTTACCATCCATGGGAATAACAAAAATATCGACAACAGACTACCTTCCATAATGACAGACTACCTTCTATAATGTCAAGGCTACTATCCATTGGAGTAACAAATTCTGAACAACAGACTACCTTCCATAATGACAAGGCTATAATCCATTAGAGTAACAGAAATCTCAACGACAGACTACCTTCCATAATGACAAGGCTACCATCCATTGGAGTAACAAAAATCTCGACAACAGACTACCTGCCATAATTACAAGGCTACCATCCATTGGAGTCACAAAAATCTAGACAAAAGACTACCTTTTATAATGACAAGGTTACCATCCATTGGAAGAACAAAAATCTCGACAACAGACTACCTTCCATAATGACAGACTACCTTCCATAATGTCAAGGCTACTATCCATTGGAGTAACAAAAATCTGAACAACAGACTACCTTCCATAATGACAAGGCTATAATCCATTGGAGTAATAGAAATCTCAACGACAGACAACCTTCCATAATGACAAGGCTACCATCCATTGGAGTAACAAAAATCTCGATAACAGACTACCTTCCATAATGACAAGGCTACAATCCATTGGAGTAACAAAAATCTCGACAAAAGACTACCTTTTATAATGACAAGGTTACCATCCATTGGAATAACAAAAATCTCGACAACAAACTACCTTCCATAATGACAGACTACCTTCTATAATGTCAAGGCTACTATCTATTGGAGTAACAAAATTCTGAACAACAGACTACCTTCCATAATGTCAAGGCTACAATCCATTGGAGTAACAGAAATCTCAACGACAAACTACCTTCCATAATGACAAGGCTACCATCCATTTGAGTAACAAAAATCTCGACAACAGACTACCTTCCATAATGACAAGGCTACCATCCATTAGAGTAACAAAAATCTCGACAAAAGACTACCTTTTGTAATGACAAGATTACCATCCATTGGAATAACAAAAATATCGACAATAGACTACCTTCCATAATGACAGACTACCTTCCAAAAAGTCAAGGCTACTATCCATTGGAGTAACAAAAATCTGAACAACAGACTACCTTCCATAATGACAAGGCTATAATCCATTGGAGTATTAGAAATCTCAACGACAGACAACCTTCCATAATGACAAGGCTACCATCCATTGGAGTAACAAAAATCTCGACAACAGACTACCTTCCATAATGACAAGGCTACCATCCTTTGGAGTAACAAAAATATCGACAAAAGACTACCTTTTATAATGACAAGTTTTCCATCCATTGGAATAACAAAAATATCGACAACAGACTACCTTCCATAATGACAGACTACCTTCTATAATGTCAAGGCTACTATCCATTGGAGTAAACAAATTCTGAACAACAGACTACCTTCCATAATGACAAGGCTATAATCCATTAGAGTAACAGAAATCTCAACGACAGACTACCTTCCATAATGACAAGGATACCATCCAGTGGAGTAACAAAAATCTTCACAACATACTACCTTCCATAATTACAAGGCTACCATCCATTGGAGTCACAAAAATCTAGACAAAAGACTACCTTTTATAATGACAAGGTTACCATCCATTGGAAGAACAAAAATCTCGACAACAGACTACCTTCCATAATGACAGACTACCTTCCATAATTTCAAGGCTACTATCCATTGGAGTAACAAAATTCTGAACAACAGACTACCTTCCATAATGACAAGGCTACAATCCATTGGAGTAACAGAAATCTCAACGACAGACTACCTTCCATAATGACAAGGCTACCATCCATTGGAGTAACAAAAATCTTGACAACAGACTACCTTCCATAATGACAAGGCTACCATCCATTGGAGTAACAAAAATCTCGACAAAAGACTACCTTTTATAATGACAAGGTTACCATCCATTGGAATAACAAAAATCTCGACAACAGACCACCTTCCATAATGACAGACTACCTTCCATAATGTCAAGGCTACTATCCATTGGAGTAACAAAAATCTGAACAACAGACTACCTTCCATAATGACAAGGCTATAATCCATTAGAGTAATAGAAATCTCAACGACAGACAACCTTCCATAATGACAAGGCTACCATCCATTGGAGTAACAAAAATCTCGACAAAAGACTACCTTCCATAATGACAAGGCTACCATCCATTGCAGTAACAAAAATCTCGACAAAAGACTACCTTTTATAATGACAAGGTTACCATCCATTGGAATAACAAAAATCTCGACAACAGACTACCTTCCATAATGACAAACTACCTTCCATAATGTCAAGGCTACTATCCATTGGAGTAACAAAAATCTGACCAACATACTACCTTCCATAATGACAAGGCTATAATCCATTAGAGTAATAGAAATCTCAACAATAGACAACCTTCCATAATGACAAGGCTACCATCCATTGGAGTAACAAAAATCTCGACAACAGACTACCTTCCATAATGATAATGCTACCATCCATTGGAGTAACAAAAATATCGACAAAAGACTACCTTTTATAATGACAAGGTTACCATCTATTGGAATAACAAAAATCTCGACAACAGACTACCTTCCATTATGACAGACTACCTTCTATAATGTCAAGGCTACTATCCATTGGAGTAACAAAAATCTAATCAACAGACTACCTTCCATAATGACAAGGTTATAATCCATTGGAGTATTAGAAATCTCAACGACAGACAACCTTCCATAATGACAAGGCTACCATCCATTAGAGTAACAAAAATCTCGACAACAGACTACCTTCCATAATGACAAGGCTACCATCCATTGGAGTAACAAAAATCTCGACAAAAGACTACCTTTTATAATGACAAGGTTACCATCCATTGGAATAACAAAAATATCGACAACAGACTACCTTCCATAACGACAGACTACCTTCTATAATGTCAAGGCTACTATCCATTGGAGTAACAAAATTCTGAACAACAGACTACCTTCCATAATGTCAAGGCTACAATCCATTGGAGTAACAGAAATCTCAACGACAGACTACCTTCCATAATGACAAGGCTACCATCCATTGGAGTAACAAAAATCTCGACAACAGACTACCTTCCATAATTACAAGGCTACCATCCATTGAAGTCCCAAAAATCTCGACAAAAGACCACATTTTATAATGACAAGGTTACCATCCATTGGAATAATAAAAATCTCGACAACAGACTACCTTCCATAATGACAAGGCTACCATCCATTGGAGTAACAAAAATCTCGACAAAAGACTACCTTTTATTATGACAAGGTTACCATCCATTGGAATAACAAAAATCTCGACAACAGACTACCTTCCATAATGACAAACTACCTTCCATAATGTCAAGGCTACTATCCATTGGAGTAACAAAAATCTGAACAACAGACTACCTTCCATAATGACAAGGCTATAATCCATTAGAGTAATAGAAATCTCAACAATAGACAAACTTCCATAATGACAAGGCTACAATCCATTGGAGTAACAAAAATCTCGACAACAGACTACCTTCTATAATGATAATGCTACCCTCCATTCGAGTAACAAAAATATCGACAGAAGACTACCTTTTATAATGACAAGGTTACCATCCATTGGAATAACAAAAATCTCGACAACAGACTACCTTCCATTATGACAGACTACCTTCTATAATGTCAAGGCTACTATCCATTGGAGTAACAAAAATCTAATCAACAGACTACCTTCCATAATGACAAGGTTATAATCCATTGGAGTATTAGAAATCTCAACGACAGAGAACCTTCCATAATGACAAGGCTACCATCCATTAGAGTAACAAAAATCTCGACAACAGACTACCTTCCATAATGACAAGACTACCATCCATTGGAGTGACAAAAATCTCGACAAAAGACTACCTTTTATAATGACAAGGTTACCATCCATTGGAATAACAAAAATATCGACAACATACTACCTTCCATAATGACAGACTACCTTCTATAATGTCAAGGCTACTATCCATTGGAGTAACAAAATTCGGAACAACAGGCTACCTTCCATAATGTCAAGGCTACAATCCATTGGAGTAACAGAAATCTCAACGACAGACTACCTTCCATAATGACAAGGCTACCATCCATTGGAGTAACAAAAATCTCGACAACAGACTACCTTCCATAATTACAAGGCTACCATCCATTGGAGTCACAAAAATCTCGACAAAAGACCACATTTTATAATGACAAGGTTACCATCCATTGGAATAATTAAAATCTCGACAACAGACTTCCTTCCATAATGACAGACTACCTTCCATAATGTCAAGGCTACTATCCATTGGAGTAACAAAAATTTGAACAACAGACTATCTTCCATAATGACAAGGCTATAACCCATTGTAGTAATAGAAATCTCTACGACAGACAACCTTCCATAATGACAAGGCTACCATCGATTGGAGTAACAAAAATCTCGACAACAGACCACATTCCATAATGACAAGGCTACCATCCATTGGAGTAACAAAAATCTCGACAAAAGACTACCTTTTATAATGACAAGGTTACCATCCATTGGAACAACAAAAATCTCGACAACAGACTACATTCCATAATGACAAACTAACTTCCATAATGTCAAGACTACTATCCATTAT